>CM059431.1:132565695-133165695 GCA_030390025.1 Squalus acanthias
CACAGAGTAGTTGTCATGGGTGACTTCAACTTTCCAAATATTGATTGGAACCTTTATAGGTCAAACAGTTCGGATGGGATAGTTTTTGCACAGTGTGTGCAGGAGGGTTTCCTGACACAATATGTGGATAGGCCGACAAGAGGTGGGGCCACATTGGATTTGGTACTGGGTAATGAACCGGGCCAAGTGTTTGATTTGTATGTGGGAGAGCACTTTGGAGATAGTGACCACAATTCAGTGACTTTCACTATTGCAATGGAGAGGGATATGGCCATACGGCAGGGCAGGGTTTATAATTGGGGGAGGGGTAATTATGATGCGATTAGGCAAGAATTAGGGAGCATAAGATGGGAACAGAAACTATCAGGGAAAGGCACAAACGAAAAGTGGAGCTTTTTCATGGAGCAATTACTGCGTGTCCTTGATAGGTATGTCCCTGTCAGGCAGGGAGGAAATGGCCGAGTGAGAGAACCATGGTTCACAAAAGAGGTTGAATGTCTAGTCAAGAGGAAAAAGGAAGTGTATGTAAGGATGAGAAAACAATGTTCAGTTGGGTCGATTGAGGGGTACAAGGTAGCAAGGAATGAGCTAAAAAAAGAGCTTAGGAGAGCTAGGAGGGGGCATGAGAAGTCCTTGGCGGGTCGGATCAAGATAAACCCCAAGGCTTTTTACTCTTATGTGAGAAATAAAAGAATGACCAGGGTGAGGGTAGGGCCGGTCAAGGACAGTAGTGGGAACTTGTGCATGGAGTCAGAAGAGATAGGAGAGGTGATGAATGAATACTTTTCGTCAGTGTTCACTGAGGAGAGGGGCCATGTTCTTGAGGATGAGAGTGTGATAAAGGTGGATAGGCTGGAGGAGGTAGATGTTCTGAGGGAAGATGTTTTAGCAATTTTGAAGAACCTGAGGGTCGATAAGTCCCCTGGGCCAGATGGGATATATCCTAGGATTCTTTGGGAGGCAAGGGAGGAGATTGCAGAGCCTTTGGCTTTGATCTTTGGGTCCTCACTGTCCACGGGGATGGTGCCAGAGGACTGGAGAGTGGCGAATGTTGTTCCTCTCTTCAAGAAAGGAAATAGGAATGACCCAGGTAATTATAGGCCGGTTAGTCTTACTTCGGTGGTTGGTAAGATAATGGAAAAGGTCCTGAGGGATAGGATTTATGACCATTTGGAAAGAGGCAACTTAATCAGGGATAGTCAACACGGATTCGTGAAGGGTAAGTCTTGCCTAACAAATTTGATTGAATTCTTTGAGGAGGTAATTAAGTGTGTAGATGAAGGTAGAGCAGTTGATGTCGTATACATGGATTTTAGTAAGGCGTTTGATAAGGTTCCCCATGGTCGGCTCATGAAGAAAGTAAGGAGTTGTGGGATAGAGGGAAATTTGGCCGATTGGATAGGTAACTGGCTATCTCATAGAATTGAGAGGTCGCACAACACCAGGTTATAGTCCAACAGTTTTATTTGAAATCACAAGCTTTCGGAACTATCGCTCCTTCCTCAGGTGAAGTAAATTGGATACAGAATCGTCAGAGCATATATAGATGGAAAAAAAAGCATGTGTACTTTACAATTGCAGACCAATAAATTAAATCATCCTGACTATCTGCCGAGGTGTGATAAAGTTAATTAAGTCAGCCAGGAAGGTACCACATCAAAAGACATAGCAAGATACAACTGAGACAATGAGACAATGAGGTGAAGTCGCAGGGGTTCTAACGTGTCAAAAGCTGCCGTCTGTATGTAAAACGAAAAGCTTTAAAAAAAAAAAATTTACTTTTTTACTGGGAAAATTTTTACTTTTTTACTGGGAATCACATCTGTGAACAAGCTAACGACGACTCGAGTCGCTCTGACGATTCTGTATCCAATTTACTTCACCTGAGGAAGGAGCGATAGTTCCGAAAGCTTGTGATTTCAAATAAAACTGTTGGACTATAACCTGGTGTTGTGCGACCTCTCAATTTTGTCCACCCCAGTCCAACACCGGCATCTCCGCATCATATCTCATAGAAGGCAGAGGGTGGTGGTGGATGGAAAATTTTCGGACTGGAGACCAGTTGCCAGCGGTGTGCCACAGGGGTCGGTGCTGGGTCCTCTGCTGTTTGTGATTTTTATCAATGACTTGGAGGAGGGGACTGAAGGGTGGATCAGTAAATTTGCTGATGACACCAAGATTGGTGGAGTAGTGGATGAGGTGGAGGGCAGTTGTAGGCTGCAAAGAGACATTGATAGGATGCAGAGCTGGGCCGAAAAATGGCAGATGGAATTTAACCCTGATAAGTGCGAGGTGATTCATTTTGGTAGGGCAAATTTGAATAAGGATTACAGGGTCAACGGCAGGGTTCTGAGGAACGTGGAGGAACAGAGGGATCTGGGGGTTCATATCCACAGATCTCTGAAGGTTGCCACTCAAGTGGATAGAGCAGTAAAGAAGGCCTATGGTGTGTTGGCGTTTATTAACAGGGGGTTTGAGTTTAAGAACCGTGAGGTTATGCTGCAACTGTACAGGACCTTGGTGAGACCACATTTGGAATATTGTGTGCAGTTCTGGTCACCTCACTATAGGAAGGACGTGGAAGCATTGGAAAGAGTGCAGAGGAGATTTACCAGGATGCTGCCTGGTTTGGGGGGGAGGTCTTATGAGGAAAGATTGAGGGAGTTAGGGCTTTTCTCTAGACTAAGAAAATCATAATACATGGACTTGAAAGATTCTCCAGCTCTCACTTTACTTATACCCATCTTGTGGATAATTCTTGCTAAGTATGATTTCTCACTAGTCCTCAATTGTCCCATCCAAATTCTATGGGCTAGAAATAGCGGGCCGGATTTTCCGACCCCCAAGGGTGTGTACGCACCCGTAGGGACCTCGCAAGTGCCGGGTTTAGGCATGCGAAGCGCATACGCTGAAAACCAGCACTTGCGATCTGTCAAGAATCCTTTTGACAGATCCTCCGCCTGCCCTGGAGAAGGGCCTCTGCGGGCAGGGAGTTCCGCTTTCTGCACAACCTCCGCCCGCTGAAAACCTTTAAAACTCTTACGCCTGGTAAAAGCAGCATAAGGCCTGCTTTTACCAGCATAAGAGTTTAAAAATAAAAAATAATTTTTTTTTCACTCATTTATAATTTAAAATTACTTTTAAAAAAGGTAAGTTTATTTTTAGCCCTTCAAAAAACTTTAATTATTTTTTTCAAAAAGTTAATTTTTTGTTTAAAATATTTAATTTAATGTAATTTTAACTAATTTTAAATACGTGATTTAAAAAAAAATATTTAATGTTTGACTGTGTTTCATACTTTTGACAGATCTGTGCGTAGAGACCTGTCAAAAGTGTGAAGGGGGTTTCCCTTCTTTGATTGGTTCCCCATGGCCCACATGATCCCAGGGACGCTTGCGAACCGCCTGCACCCCTGGGATACCTGGGCCTCTGCCCGCGCGGACCAGGAGAGGCTCAGGATTGGCAGTCTCGGGACCTACGGAGCCAGCAGGTAAGTGCGTAGATTTTTTGCGATCGGAGGCATCCGCACGCAGGAAGCCTCCGATCGGAAAATCCGGCCCAGTGTGTTTAACTCTATCCTGATTGTTTCAAAGTCGGTTTCTCTATGGAGTATGTGTCAGTGTCTTGGTGGTTTAAAAAGTTGTCTCACTCTCCTGAGTCACATTAACCATTTCATGTCATGCTGTTGTCAACTAACTGAGCATGTCTGCCGGCGGGATCCTCTTTAAATATGCAGGTTGAGCTGCAATGACATCATCAGGGAATGGAGTCAGTGCTGAGGGTTTTTGGCAGAAGTCATAAACTCTTTGGTCTTCCCAATGTTTAGCAAGAGGAAATTTCAGCTCATCCAAGATTTTACAAGCAGTCTGACAGTGCGGAGGCAGTGGGGGTTTGAGAGTTGTGGTGGGGAGGTAGAGCTGGGTGTCATCAGTATACATGTGGAAGCTGATCCCATGCCTGAAAATATGATGTTAAATTGATTAAAAAAATTATTACAAACCAGTAAGTGAAGTTTTAGGATATAAATAACCCCTTTTTATTTTTCTGTGCAACAAAACTAACAAATGTGAATTGAATGGTTAACAGCAGTTCTGGCAGAATAAGTGACTGGTGTATCAAGATATAAAATGCTGCCAAGAAACATTTTGCTTTTTCCATCTGTTTAAAATAGTTGATTTTAGAGATGAATAATTAAAAATAGGCATCCTTTACCCACGTCTGAAGCAGCTGTTAGGTACTTTGCATATGTAAATAAGGGGCCTAATGCCTGTTTGAGGCCCCCTCTGAAAGACTGGTTTGCCCTGAGGCAGCCAGTGTAGGCTGCACTCAGGGAAACCAAACATTGGGATTGTCTGCGACCTACAACTTAAGTTTTTTATATTTACTTAACTAAATGTGGTGCCGGGAGGAGCAGAAGTGCTCTCTACAACCCCACGTTGAACTCCCACTCCCACTTGCCGCCGTTCCTAACCCCCGATTATCCCGCCCAAACGCCACTGCTCCCGACCCCTGATCCTCCCTGTAGGCCACCTCTACCAACCCCCAATCAGCCCCCATGATTCCCGGACTCCCCCCCACAATCCCTGGGCCGACCCCAAGCCCCAATATCCGGCCCAACCTGACCCGCCCTCTAGACCCAGCCTTGACCCCCGG
Organism: Squalus acanthias; assembly: GCA_030390025.1. Taxonomy (NCBI): domain Eukaryota; kingdom Metazoa; phylum Chordata; class Chondrichthyes; order Squaliformes; family Squalidae; genus Squalus; species Squalus acanthias. The sequence continues at coordinate 132,570,349 of CM059431.1, forward strand.
CCTGACCCCAGACCCTATCATGCTAAACCTTAGCATGAATGAAATAAAGTCCGAGGGTGCCCATATTTCTGATGTTATGTTCACCAAGAAAGCATGGTTCAATGACAACAGAGAGATGTTGCAGACTTTGCATACACACTAAAATAAAATAAATGATCTATCAAATAAAGTCTTCCTTGTTGAAATTGAGTGCCACTCCATTTAAGCTGCAGCACATCACGTGATGTCTGCACATGTTGGTGCATTGCACCATTGAAGGCTATGGTCTATCTGATATCTACAACCTATAAAAGGCTGGACCTCTCTGCTGCTGCTGGTGCAGTCACTTTAGTATTCATCCTAATTGCAGGTACAGAGGTCCAAAGTTTTAGGCTGCAAATTTAAATCTGGAGGCGGGATGGGGGCAGGTCAGCTGGTTTCCGGGTTCCGGTCCCGCTCCCAGCTGCCTCCGCTCTGCAGACGTGATTTTACCTTGATTGGCCTTGTTAAGCCTGCCCTTACTGGCCAATTAACAGGAAGCGGGTCTGATGACATCATTTGATGACGCGTTGTCTGCCGGTTTCCTTAAAGGGCCCACGGCCACATTGGGCTGGATTTTGTCTTGGGGTCGGGTTGGGGTCATGTCATCCGCATTTCGTGTTCCCCCCCGACTCCAGATTAATGTGGATGAATGATGCAATTTTCACTTAATTGGGCAATTGAGTTCCAGCATGTGGGAACCCATGAACTAATAAGTGGTTTCAGTCTGAAAGTCGCCTCTGATGATGTCATCATTGTTGACTGCCTGGTCTCAGAGACTGTCTGGCTGTTGGTGAGAGAGGACCTGCCTGGCTTGCTTTTGATGTGAGTGGACCTGGATGTATGTATGTGAGAGAGAGAGAGAGAGAGAGAGAGAGAATTTTTTTTGCATCCATCAGAGGCGACTTTCACACCTAATACTACTACTACCTTCATCACATCTCCGTTGTAATAGTGGACCTGCAGCTAATAGTCAGCTATCCACTTGTGCTCCCGCCAGGTTTCACTGGAGTGTTTCACACCAGGCGTACTTCACGTCGGAAAAGGGTTAAACTAGCTAAAACGTTTCAAAATGGCATTACAGAGCCAATTTAGGGCTTGTTAAGGGCTTTAATGGACTCTCCCGCCTCTTGGAGGCGGGACGGAGTCGGGAACCCCGCGACTGATTTTGTCAAAATTGCGTGGAGGCGGGATGGAGTCGGGATGGGGTCGGGACCCCCGACCCCGCAAATTTAACCCCCCACACGCCTCCAAACCCGACTCCACGGGTCATTCAAAATCCAGCCCATTGAGTTTGACAGTTGTTCTGTCAGTGTTTGACGGCATTGAGGTGCTGCAAACACTGACAATCACTGCATAAAGGTGAACACTTGCATCCAGGCTCTCCAATGCTTATGGAGGGAGTCACAGCATGCAGGGAGGTTCTCTTCCCTTCCAAGGGCAGAAGAGACCTCCCCAGGACACCAACTTACCTTGCACCTCCACCCAACCCTCTCTATCTACTTTATCACTTTCCCATCTAACTAGCTACCCCTCACACTCACCCTCAGCCTACTGCAAGCATACCAACTAACAACACACAAGGATAGGCACTTGAAAGGTTTAGTCAATGTCCAGGTGAAGTTTCTGGTAATGTGTTGTCATACAGTGAAATCTATTTTTCCAAAAGTGCCCCTTATGGGACAGATCTGAGCACACATTTAGAAGTGTCTTACTGAGTTCCAGTGATTGTTCAGTCATAACTCCCCCCACCCACCCACCCCGCTATAGTGATGTGTGTGCATGGAATGGCTTGGACATTAAAGGGATGCTTCACGGTGCTGGTGTGGGATGGTGTCAACCTGGCGCATCATGTGGCAGCCAGGGTTTACAGCATCAAGTGAAGAAAATCTGGCCATGGTGATGCCATCACTGGCCTCCCGGGCAGCAATGTTGTCAGGGGCTGATGTCCTGTGTCCTGTGCAGCATCAGGTGATGGCGGAGAAGGTTGGTGATGTTGTTGGTGATGTTGGTGTGCCTGGTGATGTTAGTGTTGGGACTGATCGTGGAAGGATTTGGAGGACCAAGGTCTGATTGTTTCATTGGCTCCGATGTTGCTACAATAGATGGCAGCTGCAGGTGAGATGACAGAAGCGATCTGTCAATGGTGAGAGGTTCTCCCAATGAGGTGGCACTGGACATACAGTTGGATCTAAAAACTTGTAAGCTAAAGAAATCTCTATGGGGGAAAAATTGGGTCGCGGCGCTAACTTCACCAAATTAGCGCCCCCGCGCCCGAAATTCACTGGCAGCGCCCCAAGAGGGAGGTGGGGTGCTACTGGAAGCGCCCCGCCTACCTCTTGGGGTGCTGCGAGTGAATATCACGTCGCGCCACGGTACTGCAGGCCTTCCTAGCGCAGCGCGACCCGGGGCCCAGCTGGGCCACCAGGGATCGGAGTGCCGGCAAAAGAGCCTGGCACTCAAGAGAAGTGCCGGGCTCATGGAGTGCAATCAGCACCCCGTGGGGGCACTACACAGGAGGCCGGGGACAGAAATGGGGGCAGGTGCTGGCAGGCGGCCAGCAACGAAAATGGCCGCCCAGCAGCTCCCCTTTGATTTGCGCCGCCCTGGCCGCAGGTAGGACCCCCTGACACTGTCGGACATATCGTCCGGCGGTAATCAGGGGGCACTACCAAACATTGCAGCCGGGGCGCGAGCGGAGCTCTGTGCACGGAGATAACGTAATCGCCGAAGGTGCAGTGCTGTGGGGCGCTAACGATTATCGCCGCCGCTAACCTCCCGCAGAATTCCGCAGGAGGCGTGGGCGGTGCCGCGCCCAGGCGCTAGTTGCTTTGCACCATGTTAGCGCCCTCTTAGGCTACGGACATGGCAATGGCACACCCAGCCCAGTCGACCCTGCAAAGTCCTCCTCACCAACATCTGGGGACTTGTGCCAAAATTGGGAGAGCTGTCCCACAGACTAGTCAAGCAACAGCCTGACATAGTCAATCTCACAGAATCATACCTTTCAGCCAATGTCCCAAACTCCTCCATCACCATCCCTGGGTATGTCCTGTCCCACTGGCAGCACAGACCCAGCAGGGGTGGCGGCACAGTGGTATACAGTCAGGAAGGAGTGGTCCTGGGACTTCTCAACATTGACTCCGGACCAAATGAAGTCTCATGGTTTCAGGTCAAGCATGGGCAAGGAAACCTCCTGCTGATTACCACTTACCGCCCTCCCTCAGCTGATAAATCAGTACTTCTCCATGTTGAACACCACTTGGAAGAAGCACTGAGAGTAGCAAGGGCACAGAATGTACTCTGGGTGGGGGACTTCAATGTCCATCACCAAGAGTGGCTCGGTAGCACCACTACTAACCGAGCTGGCCGAGTCTGGGCCTGCGACAGGTGGAGAGAGAACCAACACGAGGGAAAAACCTACTTGACCTCGTCCTCACCAATCTACCTGTCGCAGATGCATCTGTCCATGACAGCATTGGTAGCAGTGACCACCGCACAGTCATTGTGGAGACGAAGTCCTGTCTTCACACTGAGGATACCCTCCATCGTGTTGTGTGGCACTACCACCGTGCTAAATGGGATGGATTCAGAATAGATCTTGCAGCTGAAAACTGGGCATCCATGAGGCGCTGTGGGCCATCAGCAGCAGCAGAATTGTATTCCACCACAATCTGTAACCTCATGGCCTGGCATATTCCTCACTCAAGCCATTACCATCAAGCCTGGGGACCAACCCTGGTTCAATGAGAAGTGCAGAAGAGCATGCCAGGAGCAGCACCAGGCGTACCTAAAAATAAGGTGGCAACCTGGGGAAGCTGCAACAGAGGACTACATGCATGCTAAAAAGCGGAAGCAGCATGCTATAGACTGAGCTCAGCGATCCCACAATCAACGGATCAGATCAAAGCTCTGCAGTCCTGCCACATCCAGTCATGAATGGTGGTGGACCATTAAACAACTAATGGGAGAGGATGCTCCATGAATATCCCCACCCTCAGTGATGGTGGAGCCCAGCATGTGAGTGCAAAAGATAAGGCTGAAGCGTTTGCAACCACCTTCAGCCAGAAGTGCCGAGTGGATGATCCATATCGGCCCACTCCTGAGGTCCACAACAGCACAGAAGCCAGTCTTCAGCCAATTCGATTCACTCCACGTGACATCAAAAAACAGCTGAGCGCACTGGATACAGCAAAGGCTATGGGCCCCGACAGCATCCCGGCTATCATGCTGAAGACTTGTGCTCCAGAACTAGCCGCGCCTCTAGCCAAGCTGTTCCATTACAGCGACAACACTGGCATTTATCCGACAATGTGGAAAGCTGCACAGGTATGTTCTGTCCACAAAAAGCAGGACAAATCCAATCCGGCCAATTACCGCCCTATCAGTCTACTCTCAATCATCAGCAAAGTGATGGAAGTTGTCATCGACAGTGCTATGAAGCAGCACTTACTCACCAATAACTTGCTCACTGATGCTCAGTTTGGGTTCCACCAAGACCACTCGGCTCCCAACCTCTTTACAGCCTTGGTCCAAACATGGACAAAGGAGCTGAATTAGAGGTGAGGTGAGAGTGACTGCCATAGATATCAAGGCAGCATTTGACCAAGTGTGGCATCAAGGAGCCCTAGTAAAACTGAAGTCAATGGGAATCGGGGGAAAAACTTTCCACTGGCTAGAGTCATACCTAGCACAAAGGAAGATGGTTGTGGTGGTTGAAGGTCAATCATCACAGCCCCAGGACATCGCTGCAGGAGTTCCTCAGTGCAGTGTCATAAGCCCAACCATCTTCAGCTGCTTCATCAATGGTGTTCCCTCCAACATAAGGTCAGAAATGGGGATGTTCACTGATGACTGTACAGTGTTCAGTGCCATTCACAACTCCTCAGATAATGAAGCAATCCATGCCCGCATGCAACAAGACCTGGACGACGTTCAGGCTTGGGCTAATAAGTGGCAGGTAACATTCGCGCCACAGAAGTGCCAGGCAATGACTATCTCCAACAAGCGAGAGTCTAACCACCGCCCCTTGACATTCAACGGCATTACCATCGCCGAATCCCCCACCATCAACATTCTGGGGGGTCACCATTGACCAGAAACTTAACTGGACCAGCCACATAAATACGGTGGCAACAAGAGCAGGTCAGAAGCTAGGTATTCTGCGGCGAGTGTCTCACCTCCTGACTCCACAAAGCCTTTCCACCATCTACAAGGCACAAGTAAGGAGTGTGATGGAATACTCTCCACTTGCCTGGATGAGTGCAGCTCCAACAAGACTCAAGAAGCTCGACACCATCCAGGACAAAGCAGTCTGCTTGATTGGCACCCCATCAACCACCTTAAACATTCACTCCCTCCACCACCGGCCTACCGTGGCTGCCATGTGTACCATCTACAAGATGCACTGCAGCAACTCGCCAAGGCTTCTTCGGCAGCACCTCCCAAACCCACAACCTCTTCCATCTAGAAGGACAAGGGCAGCAGGCACATGGGAACACCACCACCTCCAAGTTCCCCTCCAAGTCACACACCATCCTGACTTAGAAGTATATCGCCGATCCTTCATCGTCGCTGGGTCAAAATTCTGGAACTCCCTACCTAACAGCACTGTGGGAGTACCTTCACCACATGGATTGCAGCGGTTCAAGAAGGCGGCTCACCACCACCTTCTTAAGGGCAATTAGGGATGGGCAATAAATGCTGGCCTTGCCAGCGACGCCCACACCCCATAAAACGAATTTTAAAAATATGGAAATAAATACTGTTGACTCTCTTTGTCAACATTCAGCTGAGCATAAGCATGCGACAGGTCAAGCTTGGAGTAAACCTTTGACCCAGAGAGTGCTGCATACAAATCTTACAATGTAGGTAACGGGTACTGCTCATCGTCAACTGCTTGGTTTATCGTAACTTTGTAATCATCACACAAGCGTACAGTTTTGTCTGCTTTGGGCACTACTGCAATCGGGGTAGACCATTCACTTTTGTCAGTTTTTACTAGCACTGCGTTCTCTCAGCTTCGCTAGCTCTTCCTCCACCTGACTTTTCAACGCAATAGGGACTGGCCTTGCCTTACAATAGACAGGCTTTACATAGAAACATAGAAACATAGAATCTAGGAGCAGGAATAGGCCATTCGGCCCATCGAGCCTGCACCACCATTCAATACGATCATGGCTGATCATTCAAATCCAGTACCCTGTCCCTGCTTTAATCCCCACAGTGCACATATCCCACCCTACCCCCGTAACCCCACGTATTTAATTCCCCCTAACATATCCCATCCTATCCCCATAACCCCACATATTTAATCCCCCCCTAACACGTGGGGTTACGGGGGTAGGGTGGGATATGTGTACTGTGGGGATTAAAGCAGGGACAGGGTACTGGATTTGGATGATCAGCCATGATCGTATTAAATGGCGGAGCAGGCTCGACGGGCCGAATGGCCTACTCCTGCTCCTAGATTCTATGTTTCTATGTTTCTATGTAACACTAAGGGTCAATTTATCATAGCCAAATCAACCTAACCCGCACATTTTTGGATTGGACTTTGCGTTGGACTTGATGCGAATATGCGCATCATACCCAGTGGTGCCCTCATAACTGTCTGAGAACATGCTTTTATACTTGTTCAGCATTGTGTCGAGTTGCTTCTTTGAAGACGTTTTTCCAGTCTAGTTTTAACTTTCCCAACCAGTCTTTGCCCATGAGAGTTGGTCTGTGATTGTAGCTTGCTACAATAATAGGCAGCTTTACTGACTGGCCATTGTGTTGAACTGTACATTCCATTTGTCCACATGTCTCTAGGATTTCTCCAGAGTAGGTTTTTAACTCTACAGTACTCTTCGTAAGTATTTGATTAAACTTACTGTGTCCTTACTCATGAAAGAGCAGTCTGCCGCCGTGTTGATACACATATCAATATATTGCTCGTTGATCAAAAGTTTTCTACAGAAGTCTTTCTCACGCCTGCTGGTGTTGCCACTAGTGGCATAGATACTGTAGGTGCCTAGTTCTTCAACTTCAGGTGTGTTCACTTCAATATTGTGAATTCCTCCCTTTTGTTGTCGCTGCTTTGCATTGCCTCTAGTATGCTTTCGATCTAGCTCTGCAAGCTGTTGAAGTATGGCCTTGCTTCTGGCAGTGAAAACACTTGACATTTCTGTTTTGGCAGGTCTGTGGTGAGTGATTTCCATTGCAGCGATAACAATTCACTGAACTGCTCTCACCGACATGTTTTTGACCCGGTCTCACAGCTTTAGGTTTGGCGGTGGCTTTGTGACTGTAGACCTCAGCTGTACTAGTCACTTGAGTTGGACGGAGCTCCCTAGCATTCTTAGATGCCATCTCCATAGATAGGGCAATTTTGCATGCTATGCTATGTCAAACATTAGGTTCGGAGTATTCAGTAACTTGGACTGTGTGCGCTCATCCACAAGTCCACACACAAACTTATCTCGTAATGCACGATCCAAAAATGTGCCGAAGTTACAATGCAAAGACAGGTTCTTAAGAGTTGAAATGTTAACTCTGTTTCTCTCTCCACAGATGCTGCCTGACCTGCTGAGTATTTCCAGCATTTTCTGTTTTTATTTCTTAAGAGCTACAATATACTCATTGATGGCATCACTTTGTTTTTGGTTTCTGGTACCAAACCTATAGCTCTCTGCTATTTCTAATGGCTTTTGGTCGAAATGGTCTTTGAGTTTCTCGACAATGCCTTCAAACGACTCATCCTTCGCTTTCCCTGGCGCGAGTAGGTTTGTCAACGTTCCGTAGACATCTGGCCCGATCTCCATTAAAAAAAATCACTTTTTTCCATTCACGAATTATTTTATTTTGAGCTTGAACATTCTCATCTGCACCTTCGGTCTCAATAATGTTACTGGCCTGAAAAAACATCTCCATCCGCTCAATGTAAGAACTGAATGGTTCGCGAGCTCGGTCATACATGCCGAGGTTTCCGATGAATCCCGTAGGCGCGGCCATGATTGCCCTGATCCCGTCGAACAGTGACTCAGCATGTTACCTGTGTACCTGTGAGAATCAACGCCGCTGTTGCTGTGTATACATACACACGAAGGCGAAGCACAGACGATTCTACATAAGCATTAATGGTACAACATCGCAAAAATTCAGTTTAGGTGTCACAAATTCACCTTAAACTTGTCCACTCGAAGGTTGAACACTGTGTCCTTCCATGATCCCTAAAAATGGCTTTGGGATCCCATTTTCATCGCCAAAATGTAATATATGTGGATAGAACAAATGAAGGTCAGAGACAGGATGAGTTGCTAGCCCATGTGCTTGCTTTATTAGGCCAGAGCGAGCTGAGCATGCTCACACTAAACCACGTGACAAACCATATGATAATATATTACACTTACAAATTGCTGAGGATATTTGTAACTTGTTTAAATTTCAGATTCCAGATCAAAGTCTGGATTTCTTTTTTTTTAATATTGGTTTGCATCTGTGTGACGTAGTGCTAGATGCAAGATTTTTGTAACTGTACTAGCAGATCTCCAGTGATGTGGGAAAATGTTACAGGAGGCAAGTGTGACCCTTACAGGAAGTGCATGCCGAATAAGCATCATGTGAATTCTCCATGTTCCATTGGTTTACATTAGGGTTGGAGGCATTCCTGGAGATCTGATCACATGACGTTCTGACCATGTGATGTCTAATCACGTGACAGCTGTAAATGTTATTGCATTTACCTGATAAAGGTTGCTTTGCTCCTGGTTTGGTGCTAGCAGCTGTTGTGTGAGAAGATCTGAGAAACAGGAGGTTGTCTGGGGGCAGGTGAAGAAGGGAAACTAAGGGCGGGGAAGAGGGGAACCGAAGGTGGGGGAGCCAGAGGTGGGAGGAACTTTGATTCCACCAGTAACTAATAGTAACTCACTGTAATTGCTCTGATAACTGATTATAATACTGGTAATACTCAGATTCTCCTCACAACCAACAGTAATAAAAAAACTCACTAATAGTCTATATGTAACTGGTGCAATGTCCCGATATCCTACCTGTAACTTGTAGTAATCCGATAACCCACTGCTTTTCACTTTGAATCCCCGACACTACACAAGGTGAGGTCAGGCTTACAAGTTGATACCACTTTTAATAGGCCCCATTTCTCACCCTATTTCCTCGGACTCTAGTTCCGTGTGAAGGTGACAACTCTGAACTGGGAACCTCAGTCAGAGCTGATCTGCGCTTGGACTTCATACACCAAAACCGGCCGGTACAGACTGACCTGAACCAAACCGAGAGATTGCACAAAGGGCAGCGGGCTCGGTGTTTGGGGCACTTCACACAGGGCACATCACCCTAAACTCAGCTGAACACCAAGATTTTGAAACCACGACATGGTTCAGACTCTATAATGGGAGGGTTCATTGAATTATAAAAATTTCAACACAGGAGGAGGCCATTCGGCCCCCGATGCAATGCCTCCCCTGTAGCCCCATTCCCATCAGATTCTTTTATATTCCTCCTTTCCAAATATTTATTTCATTCTCTCTTCAATGATGTTCTCGTCTCTACCTCAATAGACAAATAGACACTTATGGTGAAGCATCCAATGGTCTAATAGCCCTCTGTTCAAGAACTTTCACTCTTCCTTCCTCCTTCGTTCTTCCAGTGAGAATTCTCAACCTTCTTCACCTTGTTCCCCATTTGACAACCAGTGGAAACAATCTTTCACTGTTTACCCACAGTAAAGTCCCCAGGTTTCACTCACTTTACTGGCTGCACTTCTCACGTCACTGCTCCAACTAAGCACGTTCCTGCTGCTGCTCCCAGCTGTGTAGAAAATGCTCATCCCCACCCCACCACATTCCCCTGGCTCTTCTCACTCTCTCCTCCCTCCAGCTTGAGTTCCAATCCCCCGACCCCCATTCCCCAGTCTCCCTCACCCTGACCCCCATTCCCCAGTCTCCCTCACCCCATCCCCCATTCCCCAGTCTCCCTCACCCCTGACCCCCATTCCCCAGTCTCCCTCACCCCGACACCCATTCCCCAGTCTCCCTCACCCTGACCCCCATTCCCCAGTCTCCCTCACCCCATCCCCCATTCCCCAGTCTCCCGCACCCTGACCCCCATTCCCCAGTCTCCTTCACCCTGACCCCCATTCCCCAGTCTCCCTCACCCCATCCCCCATTCCCCAGTCTCCCGCACCCTGACCCCCATTCCCCAGTCTCCCTCACCCTGACCCCCATTCCCCAGTCTCCCTCACCCCGACACCCATTCCCCAGTCTCCCTCACCCTGAGCCCCATTCCCCAGGCTCCCTCACCCTGACCCCCATTCCCCAGTCTCCCTCACCCTGACCCCCATTCCCTAGTCTCCCTCACCCCATCCCCCATTCCCCAGTCTCCCTCACCCCGACCCCCATTCCCCAGTCTCCCTCACCCTCGACCCCCATTCCCCAGTCTCCCTCACCCTGACCCCCATTCCCCAGTCTCCCTCACCCTCGACCCCCATTCCCCAGTCTCCCTCACCCCATCCCCCATTCCCCAGTCTCCCTCACCCTCGACCCCCCATTCCCCAGTCTCCCTCACCCTGACCCCTATTCCCCAGTCTCCCTCACCCCTGACCCCCATTCCCCTAGTCTCCCTCACCCCATCCCCCATTCCCCAGTCTCCCTCACCCTCGACCCCCTTTCCACAGTCTCTCTCACCCTCGACCCCCATCCCCCAGTCTCCCTCACCCTCGACCCCCATCCCCAGTCTCCCTCACCACGACCCCCATCCCCCAGTCTCCCTCACCACGACCCCCATTCCCCAGTCTCCCTCACCCGACCCCCATTCCCCAGTCTCCCTCACCCTGACCCCCATTCCCCAGTCTCCCTCACCCTGACCCCCATTCCCCAGTCTCCCTCACCCCGACCCCCATTCCCCAGTCTCCCTCACCCCGACCCCCATTCCCCAGTCTCCCTCACCCTGACCCCCATTCCCCAGTCTCTCTCACCCCGACCCCCATTCCCCAGTCTCCCTCACCCTGACCCCCATTCCCCTAGTCTCCCTCACCCCTGACCCCCATTCCCCAGTCTCCCTCACCCTCGACCCCCATTCCCCAGTCTCCCTCACCCTGACCCCCATTCCCCAGTCTCCCTCACCCTGACCCCCATTCCCCAGTCTCCCTCACCCTGACCCCCATTCCCCAGTCTCCCTCACCCTGACCCCCATTCCCCAGTCTCCCTCACCCTGACCCCCATTCCCCAGTCTCCCTCACCCTGACCCCCATTCCCCAGTCTCCCTCACCCCTGACCCCCATTCCCCAGTCTCCCTCACCCTGACCCCCATTCCCCAGTCTCCCTCACCCCATCCCCCATTCCCCAGTCTCCCTCACCCTGACCCCCATTCCCCAGTCTCCCTCACCCTGACCCACATTCCCCAGTCTCCCTCACCCTGACCCCCATTCCCCAGTCTCCCTCACCCCGACCCCCATTCCCCAGTCTCCCTCACCCTGACCCCCATTCCCCAGTCTCTCTCACCCTGACCCCCATTCCCCAGTCTCTCTCACCCTAACCCTCATTCCCCAGTCTCTCTCACCCCGACCCCCATTCCCCAGTCTCCCTCACCCCGACCCCCATTCCCCAGTCTCCCTCACCCTGACCCCCATTCCCCAGTCTCCCTCACCCTGACCCACATTCCCCAGTCTCCCTCACCCTGACCCCCATTCCCCAGTCTCCCTCACCCCGACCCCCATTCCCCAGTCTCCCTCACCCTGACCCCCATTCCCCAGTCTCTCTCACCCTGACCCCCATTCCCCAGTCTCTCTCACCCTGACCCTCATTCCCCAGTCTCTCTCACCCCGACCCCCATTCCCCAGTCTCCCTCACCCTGACCCCCATTCCCCAGTCTCCCTCACCCCTGACCCCCATTCCCCAGTCTCTCTCACCCTGACCCCCATTCCCCAGTCTCTCTCACCCTCGACCCCCTTTCCCCAGTCTCCCTCATCTCGACCCCCATTCGCCAGTCTCCCTCACCCCGACCCCCATTCCCCAGTCTCCCTCACCCCGACCCCCATTCCCCTGTATCCCTCACCCTGACCCCCATTCCCCAGTCTCCCTCACCCCGACCCCCATTCCCCAGTCTCCCTCACCCTGACCCCCATTCGCCAGTCTCCCTCATACCCGACCTACATTCCCCAGTCTCCCTCACCCCGACCCCCTTTCCCCAGTCTCCCTCAACCCTGACCCCATTCCCCAGTCTCCCTCACCCCGACCCCCATTTCCCTGTATCCCTCACCCCGACCCCCATTCCCCTGTCTCCCTCACCCCGACCCATATTCCCCAGTCTCCCTCACCCCGACCCACATTCACCTGTATCCCTCACCCTAACCCCCATTCCACAGTCGCCCTCACCCTAACCCCCATTCCCCAGTCTCCCTCACCCCGACCCCCATTCCCCAGTCTCTATCACCCCGACCCCCATTCCCCTGTATCCCTCACCCTGACCCCCATTCCCCAGTCTCCCTCATCCCGACCTACATTCCCCAGTCTCCCTCACCCTGACCCCCATTCCCCAGTCTCCCTCACCCCGACCCCCATTCCCCAGTCTCCCTCACCCTGACCCCCATTCCCCAGTCTTCTGAGCCCCCAAACCGCATTCCCCAGTCTCCCTCACCCCGACCCCCATTCCCCTGTATCCCTCACCCTGACCCACATTCCCATGTCTCCCTCACCCTGACCCCCATTCCCCAGTCTCCCTCACCCTGACCCCCATTCCCCAGTCTCCCTCACCCTGACCCCCATTACCCAGTCTCCCTCACTCTGATCCTCATTCCCCAGTCTCCCTCACCCTGACCCCCATTCCCCAGTTTCTCTCACCCCAACCCCCATTCCCCACTCTCCCTCACCCCGACCACATTCCCCTGTATCCCTCACCCTGACCCCATTCCCCTGTATCCCTCACCCTGACCCACATTCCCCAGTCTCCCTCACCCTGACCACCATTCCCAAGTCTCCCTCACCCTGACCCCCATTCCCCAGTCTCCCTCACCCTGACCCCCATTCCCCAGTCTCCCTCACCCTGACCCCCATTCCCCAGTCTCCCTCACCCCGACCCCCTTTCGCCAGTCTCCCTCATACCCGACCCCCATTCCCCAGTCTCCCTCACCCTGACCCCCATTCGCCAGTCTCCCTCATACCCGACCTACATTCCCCAGTCTCCCTCACCCTGACCACCATTCCCAAGTCTCCCTCACCCCGACCCCCTTTCCCCAGTCTCCCTCAACCCTGACCCCATTCCCCAGTCTCCCTCACCCTGACTCCCATTCCCCGATCTCCCTCACGTTGACCCCCATTCCCCAGTCTCCCTCACCACAACCCCCATTCCCCAGTCTCCCGCACCCTGACCCCCTTTCCCCAGTCTCCCTCACCACGACCCACATTCCCCAGTCTCCCGCACCCTGACCCCCTTTCCCCAGTCTCCCTCACCACAACCCCCATTCCCCAGTCTCCCGCACCCTGACCCCCTTTCCCCAGTCTCCCTCACCCCGACCCCCTTTCGCCAGTCTCCCTCATACCCGACCCCCATTCCCCAGTCTCCCTCACCCTGAACCCCATTCCCCAGTCTCCCTCACCACAACCCCCATTCCCCAGTCTCCCTCACCCCGACCCCCATTCCCCAGTCTCCCTCACTCTGACCCCCATTCCCCAGTCTCCCTCACCCTGAACCCCATTCCCCAGTCTCCCTCACCACGACCCCCATTCCCCAGTCTCCCTCACTCTGACCCCATTCCCCAGTCTCCCTCACTCTGACCCCATTCCCCAGTCTCCCTCACCCCGACCCCCATTCCCCTGTATCCCTCACCCCGACCCCCATTCCCCAGTCTCCCTCACCCTGACCCCCATTCCCCTCTCCCTCACCCCGACCCATATTCCACAGTCACCCTCACCCCGACCCCCTTTCCACAGTCTCCCTCACTCTGACCCCCATTCCCCAGTCTCCCTCACCCCGACCCCCCATTCCCCAGTCTCCCTCACCCTGACTCCCATTCCCCGGTCTCCCTCACGTTGACCCCCATTCCCCAGTCTCCAACAACCCTGACCCCCATTCCCCAGTCTCCCTCACCCCGACCCCCATTCCCCAGTCTCCCTCACCCTGACCCCCATTCCCCAGTCTCCCTCACCCTGACCCCCATTCCCCAGTCTCCCTCACCACGACCCCCATTCCCCAGTCTCCCTCACTCTGACCCCCATTCCCCAGTCTCCCTCACTCTGACCCCCATTCCCCAGTCTCCCTCACCCCGACCCCCATTCCCCAGTCTCCCTCACCACAACCCCCATTCCCCAGTCTCCCTCACCCCGACCCCCATTCCCCAGTCTCCCTCACCCCGACCCCCATTCCCCAGTCTCCCTCACCCTGACCCACATTCCCCAGTCTCCCTCATACCCGACCTACATTCCCCAGTCTCCCTCAACCCGACCCCCATTCCCCAGTCTCCCTCACCCCGACCCCCATTCCCCAGTCTCCCTCACCCTGACCCCCATTCCCCAGTCTCCCTCACCCCGACCCCCATTCCCCAGTCTCCCTCACCCCGACCCCCATTCCCCAGTCTCCCTCACCCTGACCCCCATTCCCCAGTCTCCCTCACCCCGACCCCCATTCCCCAGTCTCCCTCACCCTGACTCCCATTCCCCGGTCTCCCTCACCCCTGACCCCCATTCCCCAGTCTCCCTCACCCCGACCCCCATTCCCCAGTCTCCCTCACCCTGACTCCCATTCCCCAGTCTCCCTCACCCTGACCCACATTCCCCAGTCTCCATCACTCTGACCCCCATTCCCCAGTCTCCCTCACTCTGACCCCCATTCCCTAGTCTCCCGAACCCTGAACCCCATTCCCTAGTCTCCCGAACCCTGAACCCCATTCCCCAGTCTCCCTCACCACGACCCCCATTCCCCAGTCTCCCTCACTCTGACCCCCATTCCCCAGTCTCCCTCACTCTGACCCCATTCCCTAGTCTCCCGAACCCTGAACCCCATTCCCTAGTCTCCCGAACCCCGACTCCCATTCCCCAGTCACCTTCACCCCGACCCCCATTCCCGAGTCTCCCTCACCCCGACCCCCATTCCCCAGTCACCTTCACCCCGACCCCCATTCCCCAGTCACCTTCACCCCGACCCCCATTTCCCAGTCTCCCTCACCCCGACCCCCCATTCCCCAGTCTCCTGAGCCCCCGACCCCATTCCTCAGTCTTCCTCACCCCGACCCCCATTCCCCAGTCTCCCTCACACCGACCCCCATTCCTCAGTCTCCCTCACCCCGACCCCCATTCCTCAGTCTCCCTCACACCGACCCCCATTCCTCAGTCTCTCTCACCCTGACCCACATTCTCCTTCAAACCCCCAAACCCCCATCTCCAATCCCCCTCTCTCCCCCACTGACTCCTGAGCCCCAACACGACTCCCAAATGTACCCAACACACCTGACGAGCCCAGCTCTCTGCGGCGGGGAGTGATGTCATTGAGCCAATGACTTCATGGAGCGTGGGGCCGCTTGGTGGGAAATTTAAAGCATGACAATCTCCTGGGCTGCTAGCTGCGGCGCCCGGGAGATCCGTGCCCCATTCCGGGAAACTCCCAGGGAACCCGGGAGGGTTAACAACTCTAGTTGACATACATATGAAGAACAACGTGGTCGTGCTTCAAAGAAAAGCAGGAAGCTCATTGCTGTTTTCATTAGAACAGAGGAGATTAAGTGGTGATTTGACAGAGGTATTCATGATTATGAAGGGATGGGACAAATTAGACAGAAACATTGGCCCAAAAATTGATCCCGGTGCGCGAGAGTACGCACTGCGTACTCTCGCGTATTCCCTCTGCAATTGCCGGTTTTCTGCATGCCCTGCGCATGCGCTGAAAACCGGCAATTGCTCTTTTGAAAAGGGGGCGGTTCCTCGGTGCATCGCGTGCGCGCTACAGACTGCGCGCACGCTGTGCACTTCATGCTTTGGACGCGCAGGTAAGTACTGAAGATTTTAGAAATGTAAAAAGGAGGAGTAAGACCCACTTTTAACAAGGTAAGTAGTGAATTAAGTATTTTTTGAATTTTTTTTTACAGGTATATCTTTTTTAGAGACTTTAAAGACAGGTAAGTTTATTTTTATAACGTTTTAAAAGATTTAAAAAAATTTCAAAAATTTAATTTTTTATTTAAAATGGTTAATTTATTTAACTATACTTATTTTATTGTGATGGTTTTTTTTTTAAATTTAATTGAGGTTTAGCTGTTATTTTGGGGGGGTGTAAGATTCATAGATTTCACAGCCGTGCTGTGAAACTTATGAATGGAAGATGGTGTGCTGCCATTGGCTCTAACTGAGTCACGTGATCCCACAGCTCGCACGAATTCACTACGCCGGTGGGATACGCAAGCACTGCCCAGCTGATGTCTGGAACATCAAGTTCGTGCGAGCTGGATCTGAAAAAGCACAAGCGAGGTGAGAGATCGCGGGGAAGGCTTACCCCCGCGGGAACAGAGCGAGATCAATTTCTGGGCCAATCTCTTTCTGGTGGTTGCAGGGTCTAGAAGATAGGAATTAAATATGAGAGCTTTGGGACAGAGAGCAGGATAATCAGCAGGTTGTGAGGCTGTGAAATTCTCTATCAGAGTTAGTGATTGAATTAGCATCCATATCAACATTTAAAAAGTTAGATAGGTGGTTGAAGGAAAGGGGAATAAAGAGATATGGGAATAGGGCAGGTACATAGTATTAGAAGTACTGCTTATGTGGAGGATAAACTCCAACATGGACTGTTTGGGTCGAGCGGTCTGTTTCCCATGTTGGAATTCCTATGTAATTCTATGCACCTCTAGTACTTGCCACCAAACACCACAGTAGCAATGAATGCTGGTGTAATCAGAAACTTTAAATGCTTTTGCAAAAATAACTTTTCTGGCACTTTATTGCCTATGCGGAAGAAGACCGGGGACTTAAAGTGACAGTTTGCCAGATTTTGCTGTTGCTGCAAAGCTCCGAAAGATCTTTGACTGCCACCGCCACTGCCATCACCAACTGCTGCCATCGTGTGCATATCATACTGACATGGAGCCAGCAGTACAGGAGCCAGCACTAACACTACCTATCACTGACGACTTGGTAGAGCTACAGGGGTTAATCCAGCATATCAATGTACAGAACAATGCAAGAATGACCATGTTTAATTTTCCCAATTCATATAAGAGTATCATGACTGCTTCTCCTCTAACAATCATTGACACTGTTGGTCTCATTCAGCGGAAATCTGAAACAGTAAAGGTTTCAATGGAGGATTATTTAGAATCATCACTCTCTTGCTTGATGTATTGCAGTAAAAATAATGCAACAGTAGTAGCTACGTTTGTGATACTCAATTTGTTGAATTTGTGAGTCTTGCTTTATGAGAGCTTAAATGTTTTGTGAGGTTTGTATCCAGTGAAGTTTGCACCTGTGGGCTGACAGTTGGTTAATTAGATGTTGCAACATTATATTGTAACATTAAGGTACCAACTGTACTGCATTTAACAATTTCTGATCCATTTGATACAAGGTACCTGGAGTAAGGGGGAAGGCCCTCTGTTTATGACCGGGACATATCTCTTCTAATCACTCCATTCATGTGTGCATTTTAGCTGCTGCTCCAGACCCGAGGATGACACTTCCATCTCCTGTTTTTCTCTTGGCCTTTCATAAGCCCTTCTCTCCTGTCTCGTCCCCTTCCTGTTACCCAGTTGTGCCACCTTTCATTTCTCCCCTCTTGGGTACTTTGCCCCTCCTAATGCTTCTCCAAACCATCACTATGTCTCTTGATTTTATGAATGAGTCCACAGGTTATTGGATGAGCTCAAGTTTACAGAAGGTGGAAGATGAGAGGCCGGCCAGGAGAGCATTGGAATAATCAAGTCTGGAGCTAACAAAGGCATGGATGCAGATTTCGGTAGCAGAGGAACTGAGGCAGGGGCGGATACGGCCGATATTAGAGGTGGAAGTAGGCGGTCTTGATGATGGACACGATATAGGATCAGAAGCTGAGCTCAGGGTCAAATAGTACGCCACGATTGCAAACAGTCTGGTTCAGCCTCAGACAGTGGACAAGGAGTGGGATGGAATCGGTGGCTAGGGAATGGAATTTGTGGCGGGGACTGAAGACAATAGTTTTGGTCTTCCCAATATTTAATTGGAGGGAATTTATGCTCATCCAATATTGGATACTGGACAAGCAGTGTGACAAATCATTGTCGGTGGAGGGGTTGAGAAAGGTGGTGGTGACGTAGAGATGGGTGTTGTCAGCGTACATGTGGAATCTAACATGTTTTCAGATAATGTCACCGAGGGGCAGCATCTAGATTAGAAATACGAATGTCCAAGGATGAATCCTTAGGGGACTCCAGAGGTTACAGTGTAGAAGTGAGAAGAGAAGCCTTTAGAATCATAGAATGATACAGCACAGGAGGCCATTTGGCCCATTGTGCCTGTGTCGGCTCTTTGAAAGAGCTATCCAATTAGTCCCACTCCCCTGCCCTTTCCCCATAGCCCTACAAACGTTTCCCCTTCAAAATTTATCCAATTCCCTTTTGAAAGTTATTATTGAATCTGCTTCCTCCACCCTTTCAGGCAGTGCATTCCAGATCACAACAACTCGCTGCGTAAAAAAATGTTCTCCTTATAGCACCTCTGGCTCTTTTATCAACTAACTTAAATCTGTGTCCTCTGGTTACTGACCCTTATGCCACTGGAAACAGTTTCTCCTTATTTACGCTATCTAAACCCTTCATGATTTTGAACATCTCTATCAAATCTCCTCTTCACCTTCTATGCTCTAAGAAGAATAACCTCAGCTTCTTTAATCTCTCCACGTAACTGAAGTCCCACATCCCTGGTACCATTCTAGTAAATCTCCTCTGCACCCTCGCTAAGGTCTTGACATCCTTCCTAAAGCGTGGTGCCCAAAATTGGACACAATGGCCAGAATTTTAATCTGGAGGTGGGTCAGGAGCGGGGCGGGAGTGGGGGGGGAATCTAGAAAGCAATCGGGAAACCTAGGAGAACAGGTTTCCTGCAGGCCCTGCCGAATTTAACGGCAGGGCCTGATTAACATTTCAAAGCACTGATTCCCGCCCACAGCCAGCCAGATGAAGTGGCTGCCAGCTGTGGGTAGGCCTGCGACACCAGGCTGCAGAGAGGAGGGCGGGAGGGATCGGGGACAGGGGTGGGGGGGGGGGGTGGAGTCAGGGCTGGAGGAGGATTGGGAGGGGGGGAATCGGGGCCAGAGGAGGATCGGGGGATGTGGTCGGGGCCGGAGGAGCATTGGGGTCGGAGGGGAGAGGGCGGGAAGGCAACCGAGGGCTGGAGGTGGGAAGTCGAAGGCCTCGGGAATGGGAGGTCGAGGCGGAAATCGGAGACGTCGTGGGGGGGATCATAGGGCTCGGGGAGGGGGTCCGATTGTGGGGGGGTTGGTGAGGCAGGGATGCAGGATCCAGCAGGTAAATGTAAAGGCACTTACCTCCTGGATCCAGCAGTCCTCGATTCCCATTAGCTGTCGGGTTTCCCAAGGCCTGGGAAACCTGACAAGCCAGAGTTACATATGTAATGGTGGATCACCATGAGGCACGCCAGCCTCATTATAATATTTAAATAGGCGACCCGCCTCCTGGCAGCGGGTTCGTCGCCTGCCCCCCATCCCGCCTCTGTTAAAACTGGAAATGGGCAGGTAGGAGTGGGTTGGGATCAGGATTCAGGTTTATAACTCTTTAACCTCCCACCCGACCCCAACCCTCCCTTTTTTGGAGTTTAAATTCCCCCCAATACTTCAGCTGGGGCCTAACCCAGGTAATTTATAAAGGTTGAGCATAAGTTGCTTTTGTATTCTATGCCTCTGTTTATAAAGTCAAGGATCCCATATGCTTTTTTAACAGCTTTCTCAACTTGTCCTGCCATCTTCAAAGATTTGCGTGCGTACATCCCCAGGCCTGTCTGTTCATGCACCCCCTTTAAAATTGTAAATTTATATTGCCTCTCCTCATCCTTCCAAAATGCATCACTTCACACTTCTCTGTGTTAAATTTCATCTGCCATGTGTCTGCCCATTTCATCAGTTGTCTATGTCCTCATGAAGTCCATTACTAGCCTCCTCACTGTTTACTACAGTTCCAAGTTTTGTGTCATCTGCAAACTTTGAAATTCTGCCTTGTATACCCAAGCCCAGATCATTAAAGAGAAGTGGTCCTAATACCAACCCCTGGGGGACACCACTCTATACTTCCCTCTGGTCTGAAAAACAACTCTTCACCACTGCTCTCTGCTTTATGTCTCTTAGCCAATTTCATATCCACACAATCACTGTCCCTTCAATCCCATGGACTTCAATTTTGCTGACAAGTCTATTATATGGTACTTTATCAAATGCCTTTTGAAAGTCCTTATACACATCAACCACACTACCTTCATTAATCTTCTCCGATACTTTAACAAATCTGTGCTGGCTATCATTTATGAAATTGAGAGGTCGCACAACACCAGGTTATAGTCCAACAGTTTTATTTGAAATCACAAGCTTTCGGAGCTATCGATTGCTCCTTCCTCAGGTGAAGTAAATTAGATACAGAATCGCCAAAGCATATATAGATAGAAAACAAAGCATGTGTACCTTACAATTGCAGACCACTAAATTAAATCATCCTGACTATCTGCCGAGGTGTGATAAAGTTAATTAAGTCAGCCAGGAAGGTACCACATCAAAGACATAGTCCAACTCCGTATCATTTATGAACCATTTATCCAAGTGACAATTCATTTTGTCCAGGATTAATGTGTCTTAAAAGTTTCCCCACCACTAACGTTAGGCTGACTGGCCTGTAGTTGCTGGGTTTATCTCTCTCTCCTTTCTTGAACAGGGATGTAACATTTGCAATCCTCCAGTCCTCTGGCACTACTCCCGTATCTAAGGAGGAGTGGAAGATTGTGGCCAGAGCCTCTGCTACCCCCATCCTTACTTCACTCAGCAACCTAGGATGCATCACATCTGGACTGGGTGACTTTTCTACTTTGAGTGCTGGCAACCTTTTAAGTACCTTCTCTTCATCTATTTGTATTCTATCCAACTTCCCTACTACCTTCTTCTTTACTGTGACATTGGGCAGAATGTGAATCGTGTTTTTTTCTAAACACTTAAACCCATGGGGCCGTGGAGCAGGTCGGTAGTCCGGATGCTCTATCAGCGCGTTGTGCAGTGGCTTTTTAACGAAGCATCTGCATTTGAATCAGTCATGTGGGTTTGCCAACCAATTAACTGGAGCGGGTCTGATGACGTCACGGATGACTCGACTTCAGCTCAGCTATTTAAAGGAGATGACAGTTGAAGGTTGGTGGAGGTGCAACTGAGGTTGGTGGGGGAGAGAGTACATTGTTGTTAGACTTAGCTCTTTCTTGGAATACAAAGTTATAAAGATTGTTAAGCAAAAATGCAGGCTCAGCACCTCCCTGGAAATCCTGCTCCAGGGAGTCAGAACCCACAGGGAGGTCCTCTTCCCTCATGATGGGAGGACGAGGCCAGCAACCGAGACAAAGAGGACCTGGCTGGAGATCGCGGAAGAGGTGAGCAGCAAGAGTATGATAGGTGGGTCCTGGATACAGTGCAGGAAGAGATTTAATGACCTCATGAGGTCAGGAAAGGTGAGTACAATGCCACATTCAACTACATCCTGATGTGCATTTCAACCCAACTTCCTCACTCTGCTTTCCCAAGCCCACTCCTGCACATCACTCCTCACACCAACCTACCTTGAAGGTGCACCCATCCCTCACTGTCTAGGCACCTACTCATATCCCCATCTGACTATCCACCACTGACACTCAACCTCATCCTAATGCAATCATAGAATCATAGAAATTAACGCCACAGAAGGAGGCCATTTGGCATTGTCATGCCACTTCCTCATTGTCATCCTCTATAGATGTAACCCATCCATCCCTTATACTCATTCCATCACTCTCACTCAAAGGTCTCTTGTTTCCCTCCTTGCAGGAGAAGAGAGCACAGAACACCAGGGAGAGGCAGCGAACCGGAGGTAGCCCTCCCATTACCACTCCATTGATGGCAGCAGAGGAGGAGGCGCTGGACATCAGTGGAGTTGCGGAGCTGCTGGTGGTGAGAGATGGAGAGAGGGGGACCTCCCAGCTACCTGGTGACAGAATTAAATATCACACAGCCATATGACATACAACAGTCATTCATGGTGACCTGATGCCAGCAGCCAGTAAAATATGATCATGTGCATAATGGTAACTTAAAACATTTTATCATAACAGTTTTAATTCATGTCTTTACTCTCCCACAGGTCGATCAAGTGCTCCCTCCCACACACCCACCCCACCACTGTCCAGCCAGCCAGACTCCTCAGAGGAAGCTGCAGTCTCTGAGGGTGCACCGTCACACGACCCATGCACACCCAGCACCAGCGCAGATACGCACACGTCGGTGGGTCAAGTGAGGGAGACAATAGTGTTATAGGTATGAGGGGTGAGTTGGCTAAGCTAGATTGGGAAACTACATTAAAAGGTATGATGGTAGACAAGCAATGGCTAGCATTTAAAGAATTAATACATCATTTACAACAAATATACATTCCTTTAAGGCACAAAAATCCCACAGGAAAAGTGGTCCAACTGTGGCTAACAAGATAGTATTAGATCAAAGGAAAAGGCTTATAATGTTGCCAAAAAGAGTAGTAAGTCTGAGGATTGGAAGGATTTTAGCATTCAGCAAAGGAGGACCAAGAAATTGATAAGGAAAGAGGAAAAAGAATATGAGAGTAAATTAGCAAGAGATGTAAAAACAGATTGTAAACATTTCAATAGGTATGTAAATAGGAAGAGATTAGTGAAAGTAAATGTGGGCCCATTAGAGGCAGAGACAGGAGAAATTATAATGGGCAATAAGGAAATGGCAGAGACATTAAACAAATACTTTGTACCTATCTTCATGGTAGAGGACACAAAAAACATTCTGGAAATAATGGGGAACCAAGGGTCTAGAGAGAATGAGGAACTTAAAGAAATGAGTATAAGAAATGAATGGGACTAAGTGGTGACAAATCCCCTGGACCTGTTGACCTGTATCCTAGGGTTTTAAAAGAGGTGGCTGCAGAGCTAGTGGATGCACTGGTATTAATCTTCCAGAATTCCCTAGATTCTAGAACAGTCCCCAGGGATTGGAAGGTAGCAAACATAACCCCGCTATTTAAGAAAGGAGGAAGAGAAAAAACAGGAAACAATAGGCCAGTTAGCCTGACATCAGTAGTAGGCAAAATGCTAGAATCTATTATTAGGGACGTGGTAACTGGGCACTTAGAAAATCGTAATATGATTAGGCAGAGTCAACATGGTTTTATGAAAGGGAAATTGTGTTTGACAAATCTGTTAAGAGTTTTTTTGAAGATGTAACTAGTAGGATGGATAAGGGGGAAACCAGTGGATGTAGTGTATTTGAATTTTCAAAAACCATTTGATAAGGTGCCACACAAGAGGTTATTACACAAAATTAGGACTCATGGTATTGGGGGTAATATATTAGCATGGATTGAGGATTGATTAATGGACAGAAAATAGAGAGTAGGAATAAATGGGACTTTTTCGGGTTGGCAGGCTGTAACTAGTGGGGTTCTGCAAGTATCAGTGCTTGGGCCTCAATCTATATTAATGACTTAGATGAAGAGACTGAGTGTAATGTATCCAAGTTTGCTGATGATACAAAGTTAGGTGGGAAAGTAAGCTGTGAGGAGGATGCAAAGAGGCTGCAGAGAGATATAGATAGGTTGACTGAGTGGGCAAGAACAATGCAAATGGAATACAATGTGGGGAAGTGTGAAGTTATTCACTTTGGTAGGAAAAACAAAAAAGCAGATTCTTTTTTGAATGATGAGAGACTGGGAAATGTTTGCAGTCAGAGGGACCTGGGTGTCCTTGTACATGACTCACAGAAAGTTAACATGCAGGTACAGCAAGCAATTAGGAAAGCAAATGGTATGTTAGCTTTTGTTACAAAGGGATTAGAGTATAAGAGTAAAGAAGTCTTACTACAATTATACAGGGCATTGGTGAGGCCACACCTGGAGTACTGTGTACAGTTCCGGTCTCTTTACCTAAGGAAAGACATACTTGCCTCAGAGAGAGTGCAACGAAGGTTCATTAGACTGGTTCCTGGGATGAGGGGATTGCCCTATGAGGAGAGATTAGGTACACATTACCTATATTCCCTAGAGTTTAGAAGAATGAGAGGTGATCTAATTGAAACATATAAACTTCTTAAGGGGCTTGACAGGGTTAATGCTGAGAAAATGTTTCCCCTGGCTGGGGAATCTAGAACACGGGGTCACAGTCTCAGAATAAGGGGTCGGCCATTTAGGACTGAGATGAGGAGAAATTTCTTCACTCAAAGGGTTGTGAATCTATGAAATTCTCTACCCCTGGTGTCTCACAGATCACAAGTGAGCAAGAGCAGAGTGGAGTAAGGGACAGCAGTGGAGAGTCCTCATCGGAGGATGCTCCAAGCAGTGATCAGCTAAACGCAGATGCTGAACCTTGGGGGCCATCAATAAAGAGGATGATTCTTGACGGGCAGCAAAAAATGAGGGCGGCTCTGGCAGCTTTTCCAGCCGCGATGTGTGCGATTGTAGGGAGAATGGAGGAGTCCATCTCCAACATGAGCAACATCATGTCGCAGGTGATGGTTATGATGTGTTCGTCCATGGAAAGGGTGGACACCTGCACGGAGCATCAAATGTACCAGTCAAACGAGTGCATGCTTGCTGTGAACAACAGCTTGCAGACTCTGATTGCAGTCATATCTAGGAAGGATAGAAACCTAGACTTAGCCACTCATCGCCCCACTGATGTGCAGCAAGGTGCTATCCAGCTCCTTGCTAGCAGGGAAGTGCATGTGTGCCATGAGAGGGATGATGGTGAGAGGGGACATGGAATTGGGGGCTCTGCTCAAAGCGCACCCACTTTTCCCCCATTGCCTCCCCCTCAGTCAGAGCCCCACATGCTGCCTCGGATCCCGACGGCCGAATCTGCCCCTGCACAGTTGCAGGAGGAGCAGTCTTTGGTGGGGCTCTCACAGGCTACAAAACCCTGAGGACGTCTGCCAAAAGTGCCTAAGCAGTCAGAGCAGAGAAGTGAGCAGCCTGCCTCTACCTCTGCTGAAGCCACAGGATTGCACCTCATAGAAGTAGTAGAAAAATAAAAATGACACAATTGTAGATACACAAGGGGCTGCACATCTGTGTTCCTAAACATTAGAGTGTTAAGTTTCAGTTTAACTTATGAGCCACATAAATTTATTTCTTTGCACCACTTTCCCGTCTTGTTCAATTTTGGCTGGTACTTGAGAAGTGCCCTTGTCAGTTGGAGTGAATGGTAAGACATTACTTAACCTCGAGCAATGAGTGTGTGTGTGTGACAGGAATGGTATGCTCCTCCTGCAGCTCCAATCCTCGCTACTGCGCTCTGTTATGCAGAACACAGCATACAATGATCATTCTGGAGACCCTGGCTGGTGCGTATTGAAGGGCTCCTCCAGATCTGTCCAGGCATCTGAAGCACATCTTCAGCATCCCAATTGCTTGCTCTATGACACATCTGGTCGTCGTGTGGCTTTGATTATAGCGCTCTTCGGCTTCATTGCTTGGCCTCCTCCAGGGTGTCTAGAAGCAGCCAGCCGCAAGTCTGGTCAGAGGTTCGAAGAGCTGAGGGAGGGTAGAATGGTGCAGGATGAAAGAGACATGACAGCTCCCTGGGAATCTGGCATGCACATGCATGGTGATCTTTTTGTGGTTGCAGATGAGCTGCACATTGAGGGAGTGGAAGCCCTTCTGGTTCATGACACTCCTGGGTGATCTGGGGGTGCCTTGATGGGCACATGTGTGCAGTCGATGACACCCTGCAAAACCGAGTGCCTGCTCAGTCTGACTGGTTTCATCAGTGGCAAAGTGTACATAAGTGCCTGCAGATCCCTGGAAGGAGCCTGAGGTGAAGAAGTTGAGGGCAGTGGTGACTTTGATACCACTGGTAAGGTGTGTCCACCAGGTCCACTTGGCAGCAGGTCTTCTTCCAGCAAGCTACAAATGTCTGCCACAACCTGACACGATAGCTTGAGCCTCTTGAGGCACTGCATTTCAGTCACGTCCAGGAAGCTCATCCTCTGCCTATATACCCTATGTTGGGGGTATCGCTACTGCTCCTGCTGGTGTTGTTTCTGCTGGGGCTCATCTTGATCCGAATCTGAGGTCCAAGCTGAAACAGCATAAGTGGCAGCTATGCTGATCTGATCGATGCCAGGTAAAGTGGAGATCATAGGCATAATCCTTCAATGTAGTGAGAGTGACTTCCAATGTAGCAAGAGTGGCTTCCGAAGTTGTAGAAATCACCTGTGAACTCCTGAAAACAAATTCTCAGCACAAATGGTGTCAACAAGAGCCTTTCCCTTAGGCAAGGACGCAGGTGTAAGGTATGAGTATTTATGTTTTTTTTTCAATTGTTCAACTCGCACAATGGCTGCTCAGTTCTCGCCTTGCTTTCACAGGCGAGGTTCAGGAAGCTCATGAATCCCGTGGGCAGCCAGTAAAAGCTGCAACATCAGGTTAAAAATGCTGTTAATAGCCTGTTAACTAGCTCTCAAATACTTTAATTAGGTTGCCTGTCTTTCCCGAGCGGGTTTCTGGTGCGCTGACTAACGTGCCCGAGTTAAAGGCAGAAGTTGGCGGGATGAAGGCAGCTTCCCGACGTGCTAGCAATTTCAGTGCTTTTAACTGCCCACCCGCTTACAAACCCACACTCTTCAAAGTGAAGATTCTGGCCATTCCTCTTTAGTGAAGCCAGATAGAAAATACTCATTTTAGTACCTCAGCTATGCCCTCTACCTCCACAAGAAGATCTCTTTGGTCCCTAATTGGTCCCACCCTTCTTTTGACTACCCTTTTACTATTTATATGTATTATAAAAGACTTTCGGGTTCCCTTTTATGTTACACGCTAATTTCATACACTCTCTTTGCCCTCTTATTTCCTTTTTCAGTTCTCCTCTGTACTTTCTGTATTCAGCTTGGTTCTCTACTGTATTGAGCCTTATCTTTATGAGAAGCCTTTTTCTGTTCCATTTTAATCTCTATATCGTTAGTTGTCCAGGGAGCTCCAGCTTTCTTGCCTTTACTTTCCCACTCTTTGAAGTCCTCCCATTGCTCATTTACTGTTTTACCTGTCAATCTTTGCTTCCAATCCACCTGGGCAAGATCCCTTTTCAACTCACTGAAATTAGCCCTCCTCCAGTTGAGTATTTTCACATTTGATTGTTTGTGAATTTGATAAGAGCCGTTTCAGTGCTGTGGCAGGGGCAAAACCTGATTTGAGGGATTCAAACATGGAGTTGTGGGAAAGATGGGCACAGATTTGGGAGGCGACGTCTCCTTCAAGGACTTTGGAGAGAGAGAGGTTGGAGATGGAGTGGTAGTTTGCAATGACAGAAGAGTCTTGAGTGGATTTTTTGAGGAGGGCTGTAATGAGGGCAGATGTAAAAGGGAGAGGAACAGTGCCATAGAATCATAGAAATTTATGGCACAGAAAGGGGGCTATTCGGCCTATTGTGTCTGTGCCGGCCACAAAAGAGCCATCCAGCCTAATCCCACTTCCCAGCTCTTGGTCCTTGCAGGTTATGGCACTTCAAGTGCGTATCCAAGTAGTGCCAGAGGAGAGAGAACTTTTTACAATATCAGCTAACATAGGGGCCAGGAAGGGAAGTTGCATGGTCAGCAATTTTGTGGGAATAGGGTCGAGGGAACAGGAGGTTGTGTAAGATTATAGTCTTTTTGCTTATTAATACTTGTCTTTATATATGTAGGAAATCATAATTAGTTTACAAGGGTAGATGGGAAATTAATGGTTAACTTGACTAAATAAAGAGCAAACATTTATCACAATACATATAACTGAACAAGAGTGAATTGAAATATTGCAGCAAGACCTTGGAAAAGGGCTGGGAACTTCTCAAGCGTAGCAACTAGGCTGATAAGGTAGCAAAGCAGATAGCTAGGAAAGGGGCCTGCATGTCAACCAAGGTTCTTGGAATAGCTTAACTGCTGCAAAAAGCAGTACAAAAAAAAGAACTAGAGGTCAGGTGGCACAAGAGACCCAATGGAGAAAGAAAGGTTAAATGTCAACCGGTAGTAGATCCAGGGAAGCTCCATAGATTTGAATTGAAAGTAACGGTATAGGAAGAGGTCTCTCAGGCACAAAGAGTGTAGAGGTATTCGGCCAAGGGCTTGGGACCATCCAACAGATGGGCCAAGGAGGGACGGGCTGGCGGAGGAACCACACGTGTCACACCTACCAGACGAAGGAGCCTGGAGGCATGGGCCGGCTGGGGTGGACTCGTGGAGATCGCGACCTTCTACCCAGGGCATAACGGGTAATATAACTCTTGATTTAACTTCTGCTCAGATACTGTAATGTAACAAGTCTTGCTTACACAGAATAAAATATAATCACTGTCACCAATACAGGTCAAGTCGAATATTTCGGAACTTGAGTGAAAGGGTTAATTGGCCAGAACCCCGAAACTTTAACAGTTGGTCTTATGGACAAGATGAGCTTGGAGAGGGCATGAAGGGAGATAAGAGAGAAACTAGAGAAAGGCGCGAGTTCAGGGGTGAACCTTGGCTTGGTGGGATAGGAGAAAAGAGGGATGTGGTTAAGGTAGCTGAATAGACTTGTTGGAGGTGAGGTTTGAGGGGCCAGGGGAGAGGGGTTTAAGATGATTGGTAGTGAAAAGAAGCCGGGATTATCTTTGCTGATCCTGGAATGTATTCAAGTTATCCATAAAATAGTATGAGATTGCAACTTGTTTTTTCCACTTGAGGATAGATGAGATTTTTTTTTACTGTAAAATATATAATTCTATTATATCATTGTTAGATTATTCACTTGTTCACTGTTTAATAAATTCACTTAACATTTCAAATTTGAAAGAAGGTCTAATGTGATAATTAGAGGGCTTTCTGTTTCAAAGTCCTACACGAATTAACAAATGCATGCCCAGATCTCAAGGCAAGGATTGACACATTTGAAGGTATGGGGAGCTTGGATTTACTAATGAGAGCCAAAATAATCTAAAGAGTAGAAAAGATCCATTGACATGCCCGGTGATGGAAGATTGGTAATCAGATATCTAATCCAGTCAGATCCATGGTACTCCAGAATACTATTAATGATTGACCAGCGCTAGTCTCATTAATAAAAGTTGAATAGGTAGACCTATCATTGGTGGTTAAGATTCTACTCACTCAGTTCCAGATATCCCTGCAAGCCAATGCCAACAGTTAGGTTGATTCTTGCTGGACAGTCAATTTGAAGCAAACAAGTTCTCTGGCAAGCTGCATGATATTAGCTGATTAAGTTCCAGCAGTATCCCATACACACTTGGGAGTTCCCAGACCTTGGATGTTGCCAACCTAAGCATTTTTGATTTAGGTAAGTGAAGTGTGTCCCTATGGTGTGAGCGCACACACCATATTGTGCAAACAGAAATCTATTTCTGTGGATTGGGAATGTGATTGAAGATTAATGGCCGAAGTATAGCTCAAGATGATTAAATACTCCATTGGACAATAGGGGATTGGCAATAGCATCGGTGGGGGGCACAATCAAGGATGAGTTTTATTTTTATTGAGAAATCAAGATAAAGAGCATCAAGGCTGAAAAAAAGACATTTATATAGTTCTTATCACATCCCTCAGAAATATTTCAAGGTGTTTCCTATACAGTGAACTACTTTGAAATACAATGACTTTTATGAAGACAAATGCACAGAAACAGCAATAAAACAAATGACCAGTTAATCTATTTTTGGTGATGCCGGCTGATGGAGGAATGTTGACTGCAGCACCACATGAACTTTGTCAAACAGTGCCCTTTAAAAATCTAACTACTAGAATATGCCAACAGAGCCTCGGTTTAATGTTGCATCCAAAGGACAGCATTTTCATTAGTGCGCTTCCTCAGCACTGCATTGGAGTGGCAGGCTAGAGTATGTAGTTAAGTCCTGACTTAGAGCAAGTGTTGCTGACTGAGTAATGAGAGAGGAAAAGATAGATTTTCAAAAATAAATCTGCTAACCACCCCAGGACACTAGAACATCCTCTGAGACTTAGCAGAGCTATGAAATGTGGCAGTGGTTCAGATGATGGATAAAGTTGCCTTGATTACTTTAGGGATTGGAAAATATTTAGACAACATTCTCTTAGGAGATTAGGTAGATGGAATGGAATCTGTGAGGGGATAGATTGTGAAGTGGAAGCATGAGGTTTGATAAGCTGAATGTTGGTTCCTTGTGCTATGCTTTCTCGTTGTTGAACCACAGTTACACAGTAACAAGGTGTGGATTAGAGAGCGAAAAAACAAAACTGCAAATACAAATACTTTTATTGACTAATAATGGAGAAAACACCATGTTTCGTCTTCTATGTGGTGAAAGAAAATGCAATCCACAAAACCAAATGGTCAAAAGATGCATAGCACCACAGAGCATTTATTTTATAAGGTATATTTCCTGACTCTGCCTATAGTGACATACCTGGCCTGCTGTGAGCAGGTTGCTGCCTATGATTTTCCTATCTGGGCTCATAGGGGGCCAAATACCTTACGATAAGTGAGGACTTGGAAAATCTACCCATACACCTTAAAAACGACATGGAAGGAAAATTCTTAAAAAGCACTACTTCCTTGAAATTATTTTACTGGTTTAACAGAGCTCAAAATAGTACACTGATTTAAAATATAATCGATAATAAACTAAGCATTTTACATATATAAAGTATTAAATATTCAAATAAATGTTATTCATTCTTATACAAAAACACTGCAGCTAAAAACAATTATATAATTAGACTTGGTATATTTGGTAAAATATAAAATCCTACATTAAATTACATTTTCATTCTCAGGATGTGGGCGCCACTGGCAAGGCTAGCATTTATTGCCCAAGTGGGCGATGCTGGCAATGTTGCATTTACTGTCCATCCCTAGTGGTCCTGATGGCATTAAGAGTCAACCGCGCAGTGTGGGACTGGATAGAGTCACAAGTAGGTCAGACCGCATAGGGGTGGCAGGTTTCCTTCCCTGAAGAACATTATGTAACCAGTTACATTTTTATGACAATCCAGCAGCTTTCATGATTATTATATCTGATGCCAGCCCACAAATCACCAGATTTTTAATGAATGTGATTTCCCACTTTTCATGGTAGGATTTAAATTCTCAACCTCGAGTGCTAATCTAGTACCATAACCATTAGGCTACTGCACCCATTAGCCTTACAAAGGTTACAAATCACACTGGCAACAAAGATTTTACATGCAAGGGCTCACCAATGCTAGTTGATACTGGAGAAAATTACTTGGTAAAAAGTGTATCTTTAGAAGACTTAAAATGTACATAATTTAGGTAGGTTAAGCCATTGTTACACATGAAACAATAATAAATTCCTTTCAAGTATAAATAGATTTAATGATTTACATGGTAGGGTTCTTCAGCATTAGTCATTTCTTTACCCTTCTGTGACAAACCAAAAAACCACTTGAAGCTTCAGATGAGGTAGAGTTGCAGTGATCTTATTAAAGTATTACAATTGCTGGCATCTTTTATGAAGTGCTGATGATGGAAAGGGAGCTAGTGCTTTTTCTGCATCTGGCCAGTTGTGGAAGTTTGCTTGATACCACTCAACTAATGGGAAAAAAAGAGGAACAGTACAGTTATTGAACACAATAAAAATCGACACATGCAGCTGGCAGAGTGTTTCAGTAACTAGTAAAGAAAGTAAAGTGCAAAAAATTAATTGGATTATGGACTGGGAAAAAATTGATTGGTTAAGAAGTATTTTTAAATCACCCACAATAGATTGTTCTTGGAGACCCGAGAAATTTTCCTATAATTATGCTCTTGAAAGTGTATCCAGAAATATATATGGAATTATAATCCCTTCTCTTTCATCACCCCCACACAAATTAACATTTAAAATTACACATCTATTTTGAGATATACATTTTGGGTGAAAAGAAAAAGATTCTTATCTTGATTTTCAATTAAACACCTTCCTCCCCCTCCTTACTTTTTTTTTTAGAGCCTAAAACATTTTAGGTACTTGTTTCCTGTTTTAGGTTACCCTGTCCATTTTAGGGATGCAGCCAGAACTGATAAAAAATAACCTCTAACTGGTTGAATACTAACTCTAAGCAACTCTTCAAATGCAACCAAGTCAATTTTCAAAATTGTTGAACCAAGAAGCACTACTATTAGATACGTTAGTTCATTGACAACTCCATCACACAGAGAAAAGATAATTCATCCTGCATTACAACAGTGACGCAAGTTGGCTGATGCATTTCCCTACATTACAACAGTGACTACACTTCAAAAGTACTTCATTGACTGTAAAGCGCTTTGGGGCGTCCTGAGGTCATGAAAGGCGCTATAAAAATGCAAGTCTTTCTTTTCTTTCATCCACAGCATTTCTATGAATTAAAACCATTCTACAAAAAAGTTCTTCCCCATAGCTCTCCACTCATTTTAATTTGGATTTATTTCATCCAAAGAATCTTTATTGTGTCTAATCTAAATGCCAGCCTTGGTTCAGTGGTAGCACTCTTGCCTTGAAGCCAGGATGGCACTTGTTCATTCTAATATTTCACATTATGGATTGTATTAATTGTGTTTTGCATGAAGAACAGTTTAATTGTGATAAATTTTCATAAAAAGCTTACATATTGGGGCAGGCCCACAAACCCAAGCTATCTGTCCTTGATTAACCCAGGCATGTGTAACTAGTCTAGTTACTCAGTTATCCCTCTCTCCTTTCTTGAACTGAGGTGTTACATTGGCTACCCTCCAGCTCCTGGCACATTACATTTTCTATATTCCTTATTATTTTCTTTACTATTAGCCTGTGCTTTATCATATGCCTCCCTTTTATGTTTCAGTTTGGTTTCGCCATAGAACTCTATTGTTTGATGAACCTCTTTCCCCCTTATATATTCTATTCACGGTGTACTCCAACCATCTCATATTTGAAGATTCCCAACTGATAATCCATTGTCCTATTTGACAACTTTTCTATTCAGTTAATTTGAGACAAATCCCTTCTCATCTCATTGAACTTTGCCTTTTCCAGTCCAGCATCCTTACCTTTGATGCTTCATTATCATTTTCTATTCTTTTTACATGTTGTGGTTGTTATTTTGCAATTGTTCTCCTACTCGCACGTTATTATTTTTATACTGCACTACTAACCTGGAACCAGTAGCTGATGAGAGCCAAGTGCAGCCAGTAATACCAGAGTTGGCTGTGAATCACACTGCTCGCCATGAGACCCTCTGTGCATGTATGCTTACACTCTGCTGGTAGCTATTTTATGAGCAAGTGGAATGTCCTGCCCACATTCTCTAAACATTAAAAATACACTGAAATAACTTTATAGAAAGTAACCAGGTGGTCCAATGGATTTCCTAAACATTTTATAAAGCGGGCTTCATAACATGCTAGTGGCAATATATGGCATGTTGTGAGCTCAAATGGTGAGATTTGGCCTCTGAGGGGATTTCACACTGGCTTTAGTGCATTCTGGAGTCATATTGGAACCTGACTCTTAAATTGTACGTTTACTTTTATGCTGATTTACACCTGAAAATACTTCACCTCAATATGAAAATGAACTATAGCCTAACGGTTTATAGGAACTCTGAGGTCAAGAATTTTTACTTAAAAAAAAAATCAGGGAATGGATTTCTCTGCATGTATCAATGAAAACATCCACCATCTAATAATTGGAGCAAGCTAGATAAATGCATCAGTACATGCCTGAAGCCAAAATAAGAGATAATTGGCATCATTTAATATCAAACTTTATTATCTTAATTACTTGTTATTTGGTTTAGCAAAATTGTGGGGGGGTGTTTAAAAGTGTAGAACTTAAATGGTATTTCAAAGAATAACCATACTTGTTTTTCTAATTCCTTCCTCCCATGCTACTTTGGGCTTCCATCCAAGTCTCTGCAGTTTTTTTGAATTCATTGGATACCCCAAGTCATTGGAAGGCCTAGGGGACAAAAATAAACTTTAAAATGGCAAAAGAAGTATATAACAACAGTACAACAAACATGCTTTATTAGCCATATTCCTGAATTTAATCAGATTATCTTATTAAAGCAGATAACCAAGGATAACCTGCATGCTTCAGCTGCTATTCTACTGCATGAAGGTAAAAAGATGGTTTACCCGAGATTCTTCAGTACTACAAGCCTGATCAATACAAGAACCATTCAAAGCATTATCATGGGCACATGCTACAACTTATAGCTGGTCTGTGGGATCTATTTTCACAATGTGTGTGTGGATTACAATAAGAGTTTAATGAATCAGTTTACGCATGTAGAATTGCAGCTATACACTCAGATGAAAAATAATTTCCGGCACAACGGTTGTTCATCTAAGAAACATCCTAGAGGGCTAAGTCTTGATGCATGTGTGTGCATATAGGGGATACCTGCAATCCAAATCAATGCGATAGCATGTATGATACAATTAGAACGGCACCATTAACAGGAAGTATTACCTCTACAGCTTGCGTTTATATAACACCCATCATGTCAAAAAGCCCTCAAGGTGCTTCACACAACAGAAAATGGAGGCTGAGCCAAGAGAGAGAGATTAGGAGGGGTGACCCTTGGTTCAAGAGATAAGTTTTGAGGAGATTTTTTTTTTTAAATGAGAGAGAATTGGAGAGGTAGAGCAGTTAAGGGAGCGAATTCCAGAGAGAAGGTTGCATACAGCTGAAGGCTGTGCCACCAATGGTGGGGTAAAGGGATTGGGTGCACAAAAGGCCAGAGACAGGGGAACAGTGAGGAATGTAGGGCTGAAGAAGGTTGCAGAAATAGGATGGAGCGACACCATGGAGGCATTTAAAGACAATGATAAGAGTTTTGAATTTAAAGTGTGGGGTCCAGGAGACAATGCAGGTCAGCGAGGAAAGGGCTGATGGGCGAGCAGGACTTTGTGCAGGATACGATGAGGATAAGTTCAGTAAAGATTTGGATATGTAAACTTTATGGAAGTTGAAGGATGGGAGGCCAGCAAGAAAAACTTAAAGCAGTCAAATCTGGACAAAGGCATGTTTCAGCAGATGAGGGGTTCAGGTAAGGGCTGAGGCAAACAATTTTGCAGATGTGACCATTTTTGTAAAGCTGGACTGGAGGGAGTCGAACAGGTAATTATAGAGGGTCAGGCATAGAGCTGGGAGGTAACACTATGTTTAAGGAACCTTGAGAGAGGAAAGGGAAGTTGGAAAGGAACCACAAACGAGAGAATAAGAGGGAATCATGGAAAGGGAGATGGAGAAAAGAGAGGGGCAGAAAGAGGATAAAGGGAGAAACCATAAGAGAGAAAAACATTTTTAAAAGTTGAGAAAAAAAGAAAAAACACTTTTCACATTCTTGGGATATCCCAAAGCACTTCATAGCCAATTAAGTACTTTTGAAGTGTGGTCACTGTTGTATTTAGGCAAACATTGCAGCCAATTTGTACACAAGGTGCCACAAATAGTAATGAGATAAATTACCAAATAATCTGTTTTAGTGGTGTTGGTTGAGGAATAAATTTTAGTAAGGACACTGGGAGAATCACTCTGTTCTTTAAACCGTGCCAAAGGATCTAGTACGTCCACCTGAGCAGGCTGATGGGGCCTCGATTTAATGGGTCATCTGAAAGGCACCTCCAACAATGCAGCACTCCCTCAGTATGGCATTAAAGTGTCAGGGCTAAAAATTCGATAGCCCCCAAAAATGGGCACGGGGATCGTGATGCGCGATTGGCCCATTGAAAGAAATGCAGGCAGCACGTGACCTTCGTGCTGCCTGCTAATTACAATGATTCCAGCATTCAGCCCAGCAGGGGGCCCAAGTTTGTGCGAGTCCAAATAAAACTAGCCTCCACTTCTTAAAGGCAGTCTGCACCTCTTAAAGGGGAGGTGCATTCTGCCTGCAGCAGCTCCTGCAACTGGTTGTGGAGGCAAGGCTCACAAAGAAGAAGAGTGAATAATGGCTCAACAGGCCAGAGAAAGGGCTCCAAAGTTCTTGGATGCAGCACTACAGGCCTTAGTGCAGAGGGTGGAAAGGAGAAGACAGGTCCTCTATTTGCAGGGGGCCAGGAGGCCCTCCAGACACACACTGTGGGCCGTGGGAGCAGATAGCCGAAGAAGTCAATGCAATGCCGAAAGAAGTTCAATGACCTTACACGAGTGGTCAAGGTCAGTGAATGCATCTTCAAATGCCGTCTCCCAAAACTGCACCACTAGCCTCACACACTGCTCAATGCATCATACCCCCATCACTCACCTATCAACAATCTCTATCAATCACGACTCAAACCTCACATTCATAGCTTCACCTCACCCTCACACACTTTCCACTGCTGCAAGCCTCACACCACACTCACACCTTGCACACAGTCAGCTATTCAACCATGACAGGCACATCACCCAAACACATTGCATCACACTCACTGACACTTCCCTCTCTCTTGCAGGCCAAGGTGTCTCATAACTGCAGGCAACAGCAGCTAACCGCCGGGGGACTGGCAAGCCTGTTTTTCTTTACCCAACTGGAGGAGACGATGCTCGATATTATTGGAGGGGCCGTCACTGAGGCTGTGGCAAGCCTGAAACTATTGAAGACGACGGTATGCTCACACCTAATCCGCCTTTTCACATCCTACTTGCCCCTCATCCCACAATCTCTTCTCACTTACAAGCAGCTGCTGATGGTGTAAGCATGCACATCTTGCTTGCCCCCCTCCCCTTAATACAACCCTACCCTTGTGCCTTTCTCCTTTCAGATACCAGCCAGTGCAGGAAGAGCAAGAAGAGAGCGATGGAGAAGAGATACCGTCACTCGATCGCCCACTCGCAGTCACCAGCTCAGATACTGGCACCGCGTGAACTTTAGAGGGTAGTATAGAGGTAGGATCTGCACGTGGTGAGTCACCGGGCACGAGTGGTCTGCAGCCAGGGCAGGCGGAAAGGGAAGCGCAGGTGTCAGCTTCCCGGAGGGTGAGGTCGCACACGAATTCTGCTGCAGAGGACTCGGATGAGGACTTCGATGGAGCAGGCTACAGAAGAAGGGCGATGGGCATGCACAGAGAAATGCTTGGTGCATTGGCAGGTCTGCCAGACAGCGTGTTATCACTGTCTAGGAGCATGGCACCAACTTTGTACAGGGCTTTGCGCAGAGCTTGGAGCTCACAATTTCCAGGATGGATGTGATGGGCAACTCCATTAGCGCACATGTGGACCTTCCCAACCATGATGCAGGGTCTGATGGCTGATGTCTCAGCTTCCATTGCAGCACAATTGAAGCAACCCGACGTCAGAGTGCTGCAGTGGAAGTTCAGACTTCTGTCATTCAAGCTCAAACTGCTCTCATGCAGGCTCAGCTTGCTGCCACGCAAGCTCAGACTGCTGCCATCGTGGCTGCATTTACCAGTGCTGAAACGGGCTTGCAGGGTGTCACAGCAGTCTAGCATTCTGTCCTCCAACAGATTACTAGGATTGCTGAGGCGTCGCCCCGAGGGAGTGGCAGTGGCTCCATGGAGCAAGAACCTACTGTCTTCTCAGGGTGATAGCATTTGTCCTCCCACCACTGCCACTCCACCAGTGCCCTTGCCACTGCCTGTCAGCCAGCCCCGCCCAGACTGCTGCCGCCTGTGCTGAGATGGTGCAGTCCGCTGCAGAGCCTTCTAGGTCTAGAGCTGCTTGACGTCTTCCTGCAAGGGCATCTACAGTATCCCCCACGGAAAGTCAGCAGCCTTCCACCAGCTATGCTGCAGCCACTGGAGTAGCGCTTCATAGGAGCACTAGGACAGGCAAAGGCACACGGAAGACAGGCACTAAGGGAATGCACAAGGGTGATTAGTTGACTTTGTTATGTAATATTGGATTGATTGATTTATAAGTTTATCTGGAGTGTTTATTTTGTGGTGGCTTTCATTTCAGTATTGTGGTCAAGAGGACGCTGTGATGTTCTGCGACAGAGTGATGGTAAGGTGGGGAAGTGTTGAGCAACGGGGATCTGGGGTTTCATTCAGGAGAAGCAGAGTCTGATGATGTGCTCATGGACAGCCCATCCGGAACGTGGATGTGCAGGCTGCCACCTCCCTTCCTCCTCCTCCTGAGGTGGTCGTGGAACCTGTGCCCTCATGGTGGCTAAGTTGTGGAGGATGCAACAGACCACCACAAATTGGGACACCCGCTCCGACGAGTATTAGAGGGCTCCTCCCGAGCGGTCAAGGCAGCAGAATTGCTCCTTCAGCATCCCGATGATCTGCTTGTGGCAGCATGACTCTCATTATATGAGTGCTGGCCACAAGTGGTGGGGTTGCAGAGGGGAGTCATCAGCCAGTGTAGAGCGGATAGCCCTCGTCGCCGAGCAGCCACCCTCGGGTTCGACGTGGTGGCTTGAAGATTGCTGGCAGAGCAGATTGGCACAGAATGAACACATCATGACTGCTGCCAGAATAGCAGGTATTTACCAGCATGATGTGCTGGGCATGGTCACACACCAACTGCACATTAAGTGGGTGGTACCCTTTGCAGTCACCATTGAGATGTGGCGCCCGCAAAGCCACCTGTGTGCGGTCAATTACACCCTGCACCATGTGGGAACCGGATATCCTGGCAAAGCCATGTGCCTGCTCCTCCTGCTTCTCTCTGTTTAGAGAAGTCCCCTCTCCTAGCATACAGAGCCTCTGTGACCTCCCGGATGCAGCGATTGACAGCGAACTGTGAGATGTTTGCTGTGTCGCCTGTTCCATCCTGGAAGGATCCGTTGGCGAAAAGAATTCAGGGCCACGGTCACCTTGAGTGCCACTGGCAGCGCTGTCTTCGCTCTGCTCTGAGGCCGCAGGTCTGGTTCCAAGAGGTGGCAGAGTTCTGTGACCACCTCCTTGGTGAAGTGGAGCTACCAAACACACTGCTGGCTTCGGTGCAGGGAAAAGTGCTTCCATCTACAAGGCACAAGTAAGGAGTGTGATGGAATACTCTCCACTTGCCTGGATGAGTGCAGCTCCAACAACACTCAAGAAGCTCGACACCATCCAGGACAAAGCAGCCCGCTTGATTGGCATCCCATCCACCACCTTAAACATTCACTCCCTCCACCACCGGCATACCATGGCTGCAGTGTGTACCATCTACAAGATGCACTGCAGCAACTCGCCAAGGCTTCTTTGGCAGCACCTCCCAAACCCACGACCTCTTCCACCTAGAAAGACAAGGGCAGCAGGCGCATGGGAACACCACCACCTCCATGTTCCCCTCCAAGTCACACACCATCCTGACTTGGAAGTATATCGCTGATCCTTCATCGTCACTGGGTCAAAATCCTGGAACACCCTACCTAACAGCACTGTGGGAGTACCTTCACCACATAGACTGCAGCAGTTCGAGAAAGCGGCTCACCACCAGCTTCTCAAGGACAATTAGGGATGGGCAATAAATGCTGGCCTTGCCAGTGACGCCCACATCCCATAAAAACGAATTTTAAAAAAAGACCCTAGGTGGGTAAGGCCTCATGCTGAGAGCCCTCCTCCCCCCCACTCCTCCCTCTGTGAGCAGCTTGTCCTCTTTGCTGCCTCTGCTCCATCTCTGGGAGCTGTGGTGTACTTAGAGGCCTTCCAGTAGCAGCCAATGCCTTCCCAATGTCCAGCAGCACTCCCTACACACTTTACCAACTTTTGAAATCTCTTCCAGCAACCCAGTATTCCTACAAACTCGAAGAGCCAGTACATAGCAATAAGCAACTAACCTACAAGTTGGATGTATCCTTTTAAGTAGCGCTGATTGGTGGGGGGGTCCCTCATGCAACTGAACACACGTTCAGCTGTGCGCATTTAGGAGAGGGCGTTGAATGAAGCGGTGAAGTTGAAAATGGCAGATCGTGCGTCAATTCAGCATTACACATTGACTGACGTCACGATCTGCCTACTCTGCATAGTCGGCGCATGCACGTACCGCCTGTGCTAGTGCATTTACCAAGATGCCGTTCAGCGCGGGCCGCGCCAGAAGTGGCCGGAAGCAAGGCAGACCCATTTTTCCTTCAAAACCAGCCAAAACTACTGGCGCTACAGATCGAATTTCGCAACCTCAGTCTAGATTAAGTGCTCAAATCTCTGGATTGAGGCTTGAACCCATGACCTTCTGACAGAAGCAGAAATGCTAGCACTGAGCTAATTGAAGAGAGTCAGGGGTTTAGAGTTAGAGTTGGTGGGGGACTGGGGATTTTTAGAGCCTGGGGCTAGGGAAAGGGGAGGATACGGCAGAGACAGCAGCACAGATGGTCTAGATCTTGGTGATGAAGGAATCCATATGCTTCTCTCAACTGATACTTGGCGAGGGTGAAGGGGGCAGGGTATAGCTATTTAAACAGGCAGTTGGTTATAGAGAAATGGAACCCAAGTTATCCTAGCTCTACAAGATGATCCTAGTGTAGGGGTCAGCATTGGCGGAGTAGAGCAAAGGCAGAATGTTAGAACTCACAAGATATAGATATCCTCCTACATTGGGGGCAAGGGGGGGGGCGAGATTAACGATTCAGTTAGTAATACAGTAGTAATAGGACACTAGATTGTTAGAGGAGTGGTCATTATTTCCAGATTGGAAATCCTGGATGCTTTTTTGTCTACCAGTTGCTACGGTAAGGGATATTTCAGGAAGACTGGAAAAGATTATAGAAGGGTAGGGAAAGCAACCAGTTATCTTACTCCAATGGAGATCAATGATAAATGAAAGGGAAGAAAAGGAAAGGCCTGCAAAAGGAGTTTAGGACAGTTAACATTGATTTAAACAACTTTAGACCTTAACCACCGCTCCCATTTTCTCTCAGACAGCAGGTGATGGTAATGAAGCATGGCTACACCAGAGCCACTGGAAGTGGAAGAGTTCTGGGATGGTACTTGGGGTGGGGATCCCCTATCGGTATACGGTCAACGGCTCAGTCTGCACCCTGGGGTGTACCTGCCTCTCTTCCACAACATTCATGAGCCATGGGAGCCTACTGTTTGTCAGATTTTCCATGTTTCCCTCCTCTTCTGATGTAACAATTTACACCTCCTCTGGTATTTCTATACTTGTCTCACTATCACCTAATTTTGCCTTGCACCACCATCACTTTTGTCATTTAATTACTCCTGCCCTCCACCCTATCGCAGACCTCTACCTTTTCTTCTTTTCCTGGCTCTGTACTTGATGAAAAGCTGTTCATCTCCAATATTTTCCAGTTCTGCTGAAAGGTCAACAACCTGAAACATTAACTCTGTTTCTCTCTCCACAGATGCTGCCTGACCTGCTGAGTGTTTCCAGCATTTTTGGGGGGGGGGGGCGGAAATCGAGTGAGGGGATTGGAGTGGGGGGGGTGGGGGGGGGGGGAAGAGAGAGGGAAGAGAGGAGATCAGGAGCGGGGGGGGGGGGGAAGAGAGAGAGAGAGAGAGAGAGAGAGAGAGAGAGAGAGAGAGGAGATCGGAGGGGGGAGAGAGAGAGCTAAGAGCAGCACCAGGCGTACCTAAAAGTGAGGTGCCAACCTGAGGAAGCTGCAACACAGGACTACATACATGTTAAACAGCAGAAGCAGCATGCTATAGACAGAGCCAAGCAATCCCATAACCAACGGATCAGATCAAAGCTCTGCAGTCCTGCCACATGAATGGTGGTGGACAATTCAACAACAAACGGGAGGAGGAGGCTTCATGAACATCCCCATCCTGAATGATGGCGGAGCCCAGCACACAAGTGCAAAAGACAAGGCTGAAACGTTTGCAACCATCTTCAGCCAGAAGTGCCGAGTGGATGATCCATCTCGGCCTCCTCCCGAGGTTTCCACCATCACAGAAGCCATTCCTGAACCAATTCAATTCACTCCATGAAGAAATGGCTGAGCACACTGGATACAGCAAAGGTTATGGGCCCCGACAACATTCCGGCTGTAGTGCTGAAGTCTTGTGCTCCAGAACTAGCCGTGCCTCCAGCCAAGCTGTTCCAGTACAGCTACAACACTGACATCTACCCGACAAAGTGGAAAATAGCCCAGGTATGTCCTTTCCACAGAAAGCAGGACAAATCTAATCAGGCCAATTACCGCCCCATCAGCCTACTCTCAATCATCAACAAAGTGATGGAAGGTGTCGTCGACAGTGCTACTAAGTGGTATTTACTCACCAATAACCTGCTCACCAATGCTCAGTTTGGGTTCCGCCAGGACTACAGCTCCAGATCTCATTACAGCCTTGGTCCAAACATGGACAAAAGAGCTGAATTCTAGAGGTAAGGCGAGAGTGATTCCAATTATCAAGGCAGCATTTGACCGAGTGTGGCATCAAGGAGCCCTGGTAAAACTGAAGTCAACGGGAATCAGGGGGAAAACGCTCCACTGGTTGGAGTCATACCTAGCACAAAGGAATATGGTTGTGGTTGTTGGAGGCCAAACATCTCAGCCCCAGGAACTCACTGCAGGAGTTCCTCAGGGCAATGGCCTAGGCCCAACCATCTTCAGCTGCTTCA
This sequence comes from Squalus acanthias, assembly GCA_030390025.1. Classification (NCBI taxonomy): domain Eukaryota; kingdom Metazoa; phylum Chordata; class Chondrichthyes; order Squaliformes; family Squalidae; genus Squalus; species Squalus acanthias. The sequence goes on from CM059431.1 coordinate 132,613,002, forward strand.
ACAATGACCTTCCCTCCAACATAAGGTCAGAAGTGGGAATGTTTGCTGATGATTGTAGTGTTCAGTTCTATTTGCAACTCTTCAGATAATGAAACAGTCCATGGCTGCATGCACATAACCTGGCCAACATTCAGGCTTGGGCTGATAAGTGGCAAGTAACATTTGCGCCACACAAGGGCCAGTCAATGACCATCTCCAACAAGAAAGCGTCTAGCCACCTCCCCATCCTGGGGTCACCAGTGACCAGAAACTTAACTGGACTATTCCTACTAAATTGCTGACCACTCAACTTCCCTTCCTGGCTCCCGTGTTAGCAGATATTGTTACCAGTTCGTTCTCTCTCAGATATTGTCCCCTTTTCCTTCAAATCTGCCGTTAAATCACCCATCTCCTCAAAAAAACAACCCTTGAGCCTCCGTCCTTGCATACTATCGCCCTATATCCAACCTCCCTTTCCTCTCCAAAGTTCGTGAACGTGTTGTCGCCTCCCAAATCCGTGCCCATCTTTCCCAGAACTCCTTGTTTGAATCCTCCAATTAGGCTTCCGCCCCTGCCACAGTACTGAAACGGTTCTTACCAAGGTCACAAATGACAACCTAATTGACTGCAACTAAGGTAAACTCTCCCTTCTCATCGTTCTGGACCTGTCTACAGCCTTTAACACGGTTGACCACAAAATTCTGCTCCAACGCCCACCGTCGTCCAGCTAGATGGGACTGCACTCGCCTGGTTTCATTCCTATCTTTCCAGCCGTAACCATAGAATCACCTGCAATGGCTTCTCTTCCCCATCCCGCACCGTCACCTCTGGTGTCCCCCAAGGATCTATCCTTGGCCCCCTCCTATATCTCATCTACATGCTGCCCCTCGGTGACATCATCTGGTGAGTTTTCACATGTATGCTGATGATACCCAACTCTACCTCTTCTCCATCTCTCTTAAACCCTGCACCATCTCTATACCATCAGATTGCTTGTCTGACATCCAGCACAGGATGAGTAGAAATTTCCTCCAATTAAATGTCGGGAAGACCGAAGCCATTGTCTTCAGTTCACGCCACAAACTCCATTCCCTTTTCACTGATTCGATCTCTCTCCCCGGCAACTGTCCAAGGCTGACCAAGTCTGTTCGCAACCTTGGTGTCATATCTGATCACGAAATGAGCTTCCTACCTCATATCCATTCTATCACGAAGACTGCCCATTTCCACCTTTGTAATATCGCCCGTCTCCACCCTTACCTCCACTTATCTGCTGCTGATATCCTCATCCGTGTCTTTATCACCTCTAGACGTGACTATTCCAATGCACTCCTGGCCGGCCACCCTAGTTCTACCGTCCATAAACTTGAGGTCATCGAAAACTCTCACCAAGTCCCACTCACCCATCTCCTCTGTACTTGCTGACCTCCATTGGCTCCCAGTTAAGCAATGCCTCGATTTTAAAATTCCCATTCTTGTTTTCGAATCCCTCCATGGTCTCGCCACTCCTTACCTGTAATCTCCTCCTGTCCTATAATTCCTCATGACCACTGCGCTCCGCCTATTCTGGCCTTTTGAACATCCCTAATTTTAATTGCTCCACCATTGGTGGTCGTGCCTTCAGTTGCCTAGGTCCTAAGCTCTGGAATTTCCTCCGGCTATCCATTTCTCTTTCCTCCTTTAAGATGCTCCTTAAAATCTACCTCTTCGACCAAGCTTTTGGTCATCTGCCCCAACATCTCCTTATATGGCTCGGTGTCAAATTTTGATTTTTTTTTTTTTTGATAACGCTCCTGTGAAGCACCTTGGGATGTTTTATTAGATTAAAGGCGCTATATAAATATAAGTTGCTATTGTTGTTGGACCAGCCACATAAATACTGTGGCTACAAGAGCAGGTCAGAGGCTAGGTATTCTGTGGCGAGTGGCTCACCTCCTGACTCCCCAAAGTCTTTCCACCATCTACAAGGCACAAGTCAGGAGCGTGATGGAATACTCTCCACTTGCCTCGATATGTGCAGCTCCAAAAACACTCAAGAAGCTCGACACCATTCAGGACAAAGCAGCCTGCTTGATTGGCACCCCATCCACCACCTTAAACATTCACTCCCTCCACCACCGGCGCACCGTGGCTGCAGTGTGTACCATCTACAAGATGCACTGCAGCAACTTGCCAAGGCTTCTTCGACAGCACCTCCCAAACCCGCGACCTCTACCACCTAGAAAGATACAGGCAGCAGGCGCATGGGAACACCACCACCTCCAAGTCACACACCATCTTGACTTGGAAATATATCACCATTCCTGGGTGAAAATCCTAGAACCCCCTCCCTAACAGCACTGTGGGAGTACCTTCACCTCACAGACTGCAGCGATTCAAGAAGGCAGCTCACCACCATCTTCTCAAGGTCAATTAGGGATGGGCAATAAATGCTGGCCTTGCCAGCGGCGCCCATATCCCGTGAATGAAATCAATTAGTCTACAACAGACCCAGACATGACGCTAGGAAAACCTCAGTGGTGGAGAGTTTTGGGAATGATAGGTCCAAAGTTACCTGTTCCTCCAATGCTACACTTAGCATATGTTAACCTCCACTACAGCTCGTGTGGAGGACAAACACCAACACAGACTGGTTGGGCAGATCAGCCGGTTTCGGTGCTGTTATTTCTAAGTAATTCTGTCTGCAATGCAACTAGAATTTTCAGCAATCAATATTTTCCACATGCATTTGCTGATGTTCTGAGAAGCTGAAAAGATCAAGTGCTCAGGTATTGAAACAGATTATGGTTTTCAAACATTAACACTGACCTGTCACTGACGTGTTCAATCCAAAGTTCCAGCTCAGACTTTGAAGCAGCCTCTTTAATCTGTAAATTTAAAACTCATTTTCAAACCAAGCTGTGAAAAATAGTACTGTATACACAAAAAAGGGAAAAAAGTACATTTGTTGAAAATCTAAAGCAAGAACAGAAATTTCTGGAAACATTCAGCAGGTTAGGCAGCATCTGTGGAGAGGACATGTTAACACTTTGGGTGTTTTGACGCAGGATCCACATCCAAAACATTAACTCATCTGTTAGGAATATAGGAATTACTAAAAGTAAAAAAGACCAGTCCACCTAGTCTGCTTTCTACCATCTTGGTAGAATGATGCAGCAATAATGGAGTTGTTGACTAATCATAGCAATCAATCTCTACCAATTAGTCTACAACAGGGGTACGATAGCATAGTGGTTATGTTACTGGACTAGTAATTCAGAGGGCTGGACTAATGATCCAGAGACACGAGTTCAATCCCACCACAGCAGCTGGGGAACTTAAATACAATTAAATAAATCCAGAATAAAAAGCTAGTTTCAGTAATGGTGAAACTACCGGATTGTCTTAAAAACCCATCTGGTTCACTAATCTCCTTCAGGGAAGGAAATCTGCCGACCTTACCCGGCCTGGCCTATATGTGACTCCAGACCCACACTTGACTCTTAACTGCCCTCTGAAATGCCCCAGCAAGTGACTCAGTTGTATGAAACCGCTACAAAAACGGTGGCATAGTGGTTAGCACTGTTACCTCACAGCGCCAGGGACCCGGGTTCGAATCCGGCCTCGGGTGACTGTCTGTGTGGAGTTTGCACATTCTCCCCGTGTCTGCGTGGGTTTCCTCCGGGTGCTCCAGTTTCCTCCCACAGTCCAAAGATGTGCGGGTTAGGTTGATTTGGCTATGATAAATTGACCCTTAGTGTTAGGGGGGATTAAATACGTGGGGTTACGGGGATAGGGTGGGATATGTGTCGGTGCAGGCTCGATGGGCCGAAATGGCCTCTATCTGCACTGTGGGGATTCTGTGATTCTGTGAAAATAGAATAAAATCTGCATCGACTTAGGCACCAGATTTGGACACGACAAAGACACAACCAGCCCAGTCGACCCTGAAAAGTCCTCCTCACTAACATCTGGGGACTTGTGCCAAAATTGGAGAGCTGTCCCACAGACTAGTAAAGCAACAGCCTAACATAGCCATACTCACAGAATCATACCTTTCAGCCAATGTCCCAGACTCCTCCATCACCATCCCTGGGTATATCCTGTCCCACCGGCAGGACAGACCCACCAGAGGTGGCGGCACAGTGGTATACAGTCGGGAGGGAGTGGCCCTGGAAGTCCTGAACACGGACTCCAGACCCCATGACATCAGGTCAAACATCAGCTGAGGGTGGGCGGTAGGTGGTAATCCTGCTGATGAATCAGTACTCCTCTGTGCTGAACTCCACTTGGAAGAAGCAAGGGCACAGAATGTGTGGGCGACTTCAGTGTCCATCACCAAGAGTGCCTCGGCAGTACCAGTACTGACCAAGCTGGCCGAGTACTGAAGGACATAGCTGCCAGACAGGGCCTGCGGCAGGTGATGAGAGAACCAACACGAGGGAAAAGCCTACTTGACCTCGTCCTCACCAATCTAACTGTCGCAGATGCATCTGTTCCATGACAGTATTGGTAGGAGTGACCACCGCAGTCCTTGTGGAGACGATGTCCCGTCTTCACACTGAGAAGACGCTCCATCTGGGATAGATTCAGAACAGATCTAGCAGCTCAAAACTGGGCATCCATGAGGTGCTGTGAGGCATCATCAGCACCAGAATTGTATTCCACCACAATCTGTAACCTCATGGCCCGGCGTATTCCTCACTCTACCATTACGATCAAGCAAGGGACCAACCCTGGTTCAATGAGGAGCGTAGACGTACCTAAAAATGAAGTGTCAACCTGGTGAAGCTACAACACAGGACTAGATGCATGCTAAACAGCATGCTATAGACAGAGTGAAGTGATCCCACAGCCAATGGATCAGATTAAAGCTCTGCAGTCCTGCCACATCCAGTCGTGAATGGTGATGGTGGACAATTAAACAACTAACAGGAGGAGGAGGCTCCATGAATATCCCCATCCTCAACAATGGTGGAGCCCAGCAGGTGAGTGTAAAAGACAAAGCTGAAGCATTTACAACCATCTTCAGCCAGAGGAGCTGAGTGGATGAGCCATCTTGGCCTTCTCCTGAGGTCCACACCATCACAGAAGCCAATCTTCAGCCAATTCGGTTCACTCCACGTGATATCAAGAAATGGCTGAGCACTCTGGATACAGCAAGGCTATGGGCCCTGGCTGTCGTGCTGAAGACTTGTGCTCTAGAACTAGCCGCGCCTCCAGTCAAGCTGTTCAGGGATGGGCAATAAATGCTGGCCTTGCCAGCGACGCCCACATCCTGTGAATGAATTAAAAAAACAGATTTGATACGAGGAAAACCCAAGTGGTATAGAGCTTTAGTAACCATAGGTCCAAAGTCAACTGCTCCTTTCAAGCATCCTACACTTGCCACGTCATGTCTGAAATTACTCAAATACTGCATCTCAAAATGATATTTTCTGAAAGGAATCTATCTAATTTGCATTTGAATGAATCTAAGCAACTGCTTCTACCCTTTCCCTAGGGAGCCTGTAGCACAGGTTGATCATTCGCTCACTGAAATACTGGCCCGATATTAATGCAGAGACAGGCCGATAGTGGGTGACAAATGCACAACATCGTGAGATGCATGGGAATAGCCGATTTCAATGGGGATGCCTCATTATCATTTTACTTCTGGGTTTCACGTATCTACTGCGTGCGAGTGGGTATGGTGCATACCCGCATAACGCAATTTCATCTCGACTATTTATAGGCCCAGTTCACAGATGCAATGGAGGAGGAGGTTTGGACTTTGTTACACTGGTTTGGAATGAGTACATGCACAGATATGGAAGGAAGCTGGGCAAAGGCCGTGTCCAGATTTAATGAGGCATTCCTGGATGTACTGCTGGGTACAATAAGGGCCAGAAAGGGGGTCCTGTTTCCCAGCAATGGGAAAAAGAAACCTGCAGCCATCACAAAGAAGGCATGGCAGGAGGTTTTTCCAAGAAGTAGCAGGAGTGTCATAATGAGGACATGGATCCAGTGCAGGAAGTGTTTTAATAACCTCACCAGGTCAACAAAGCTGAGCAAAGTTGCAGATTCACCTGCATTCTGTAATGCACCCCCTCACTCTGTCTTGTCAAGCGTACTCCATTCACATCATTTTTACATCCACTTAAGTTTCAGCAGCATCCATTGTTCCGTTTCAATGCACATCCTCACCTCCCCCCTTCCTCCATCCACCACGGCCACTCATCCCAATCCGCATGCAATCTAACCACCTCAGTTAACTCCCCATGATTCTCAGCACACGTCCTGAAATAACACAGTCAACATGTTTCTCAAATGCAGGTCAATGCCACTCGTGATGCATCTGCCTGATTGTCACCATCATCAAATGCACTGCATCCAGGTCGTGCCACCCTTGCAGGAAAAGAGAGGGCAAGGACTGGAGGCGGAACCCCACAGATCGTGGAGCTTAGCAGAGCAGAAGAGGAGGCTTTGGAGATAAGCGGCATCTTTGCCTCCCTCAGCATGAAGATGGCGAGATTGGTAGTGCGTTGCAGCAGGGTGACACAATTAATCTCTCAGTTCCACATCTCCTACGAGAAAAAGGAATCTTGAGTTAACTTGCACTTAATCAAATATGATCATCTTAATCATGTGCATTTCAACATTTGTACTGTCCAACGACTAAATCATATCCGTCTCTTCTCTCCTCCAGGGGAATCACGTGATGACAAGGAATCCTCAAGAGGAGCTCAATCTTGCTGAGGGGGTGCACTGTCACAGGACACATGCGTGCCATGCACCAGCCTAGATACGAGCACATCAGTGGGTCCTCTTAGAGAGTTAGTAGGATGTCACCAGATGAATCGCACTTCACAAGTGACCACAAGCAGACAGTGGTGGTAGGGACAACTGTGGAGAGTCCGCATGGGAGGGCGCAGTCCACTTCAAGCTCTTCTGGATAGAGATGCGGAACCCGGAAGGGGGGGGGGGAGGGGGGGGAGGAACGTCATCAATGAAAAGGAGAATGATAGAGGGTCAGCAGCAACTGTACAAGGTACTGGCAGTCCTGGCAGCACACTCTCCAAATGTCCCAGAGGATGGAGAAGTCCAGCTCAAACATTTGATATCTCAGGCTTTTCCAAAGATACAATCTTCCATTGAGACTGGCCTCCTCTATGGAAGTTGAATCTCGGCACATTAACGAGTCTCTGCAGGCCCAGACGGCAGCCTTGCAAACGATGAACACCAACACCAACATGTCTACTGCGTTACACAGGCTAGCAGATAGATTAGACGTGGGCTTCCAAGGTCTCACTGATCTCCTCCAAGCTGCTCTCCCACAGAGAGGCAGGGGTGATGTGCCGCTGGCCTAAGAGAGGGACATACAAGGGCAAACTCCTCTCAAAGCGTTTGCATGTCTCAACTGTGCCCATCCCTCAACCAGTACTCGACATGCTGCCTCCTCTCCCGCTGGCCCAGTCTGCCCCTGCACAAGTGCAGGTGGAGCAGTCATTGGCGGATTCCTCACGGGCTCCAATATCCAGAACTCTCTGCTCCGAGCACCTCAAAAGTCAGAGCAGGGATCAGAGCAGCCTGCCACTACCTCTGCTGAAGCCACAGCAGGGATTGCACCACGTAGAAATGCCAGACAGAGAAAAAGAAAAAGAAAAAGGAAAAGCTTTATAGTTTACCATGGGTACGCACATGGGTGTTTTTGAATATGTTAATGTGGTTAATTTCTTAAATCAAATTAAATTTATTACTTTGCACCACTTTCCCGTATTCCCCATTCTTGAACGGCGAGTGTCAACTCTGCTTTTCATCTGTTTGGTGCTGAATGTGAAGACACCAATTGGTGGATGTGAAACGAGTGGATGGAAGGTTACAGGACTGCTTGTGTAACTGGTTGGGGGGGGGGGGGGGGTGGGGGAGGAGAGTGGCAGTGGATATTATAGTTACTTTGATCCAGTGAGAGTGACTAGCTGAACCTTTGCACTATTAGGGCATCTAGAGCAGCAATGTGATCGGCTGGTCTGGCGGTGCACCTCATTTGAATCCTCATCAGATGTGGAGTGCCGAGTGGCTCGTTTCTCCTGCACCTCGAGTCCTCAGTGCTGTGCAGAACACAGCACATCCTGGGGACCCTTGCTGGTGAGTACTGAAGAAAAAAAATGGACTACTCTTGCACGTGATGCAAGTATTCATAGAGCCCCAAACCTGTCCAGGCACCTGAAGTGCAACTTGAGCAGGCCCTCTTAAGAGGCTACAGATTTCTGCAACTACACGATGTGACAATCTCAGCCTTCAAAATCACTGCTCCTCCGTCAGGTCAAGGAAGCTGAGCCTTTTCTGTAGACCTCGTTAGGTGAGTAGTGCCTCCTTCGACCTCGACCCCTCTGTTGCTGCCTTCTCTGATGGCCACCTACAGCTCCCTCAACAGCACGCCATTGCTGCTGTTGATCCTCATCTTCTTCCGAAGTCCAATCAAAAGCAGCCATGGCACCACCCATCATGAGCTTCTCCATCTGAACAACTCAAAACTCTCCAAATCACTCTCTCAGACCAGATACTCTCACCAAACCATGTCCCAGAGGGAACTTAGAAAGCAGCTGTGAGCACTGAACCTTTATTCAAATTGAGTCTCCTGACCTTTAACCACCCCGATAAAGTGCCGCTCAATTTCACCTCGGTTTCAATGCTGAGTTTCCCAAACCCCGGGAAACCCATGCAGCAGCTGTTAATTCCAAATCGGGCTCCCAATCGCGTTATAAGATTCAATTTTCATATGTTAATGACTGTCCCACCTCTCCACAGCGGGATACTCGGGTGCCCCTATATCCAGGTGCGTGTGCGGTGGGTTAGGGTCGCGCTACTCGTATTTCACTGTTTAACCCCGACCCTCATCAGAACTGCAAATTCCGGGCCTGTAACTGTAAAACCACTTTGTACCAATGCTATAGGTATAACGTAAATGCACCTTAGAACGATCTATTGCAAATTAATGGTGAACAACAATTACTTATGAATACTTACATCATGTGCAAGAGTAGTCCATTTTTTTTTAAATAGTGGAGAAGACAGTAAAGTCTGGGTGGTTCATTGCTCTTTCAGCAGATGCAAGCTTTGTAAGTCGTACTAAAACCCAGACGTGAAGGACTTCCAGTTGAGTGAACAAAGAATTGGTGATTCCCTCTGCATGCAACCTCAGGAATGCTACCTTGATCAACTTCAAAGCTTGCACCCACCAGGCTGTCTGAATTTCAATGCTAAATTAATAACCCAATGCCTGATTAAAAGAACATTTTTTAAAAAGTTTAACATATTAAAGAATGGCATAGAAAAAAAGATATTTTTGAATTTAGGAAAAAGTATTAAAAACTATGTTTGAATTTAGCTTTGTAACTTTTTAAAAAAAAATTCTGCAAGTAAAGGGAATTAAACCCAAGTAGCCTGGGAATTAGTGGCTAGCTCTCTCAAGTAACCTCCAGAGGAAAACTCTTTTCAAACCTGCACAGCATCACTTCCAAGATATCCACTACACTTTTATTTTAAGTGTCTGTGTCACATTTCCATAAGCTTGAAGTAAGGAATGGAGTCTGGGCCATTTATATGCTCTCTCTCCATTCTGCCTCAAATGGAAACATTACAGAGGGTTTAATTAGTAGCTAATAGATAGGCACTGTGACTGCTAATGTAAAAGATGCATCTGTTTGCCTTTTCCTGGGGAGTTGAGAGGGAGGAGAATGTGGTGAGAGACTGGGAACACTGGGAGACACGAAAACTAGTCAGGTACTGTTGCTCATTTTATGATCCTCTTTAAATAAAATGTTTTTTGGAATGCGTTTGCACCTCTTTTAAAGGTGGAGAAGGGTCCACATCGAAATAGCGATCACCAAGCTATTAAAGTCCTGTGGCACACATCGATCAGCTGGATGGGGAATGGGTAGGAGAAGACGTAGAGGGAAGCATAGATCAAGAAGGAAAAAAACTAAAATAGTGGTAAACAGTGAGGATGATACCAATCGACTGCAACAGGACATAGAAAGGCTAGCAGAATGGGCAGACAAGTGGCAGATGGAATTTAATACAGAGAAGTGAGGTGATGCATTTTGGCAGAAGGAACAGGGAGAGGCAATATACACTTAATGGCACAGTTTTAAAGAGTGTGCAGGGACAGAGGGACCTGGGAGTTAATGTGCATAGGTCCCTGAAGGTGGCAGGACATATTGAGAGAGTGGTTAGCAAAGCATATGGGATCTTGGGCTTCATAAATAGAGGTAGAGTACAAAAGTAGAGAAGTTATGCTGAACCTTTATAAAGTGCTGGTTAGGCCACAACTGGAGTATTGCGTCCAGTTCTGGTCACCACACTTTCGGAAGGATGTGAAGGCCCTTGAGAGGGTGCAGAGGAGATTTACCAGAATGGTTCTGGGGATGGGGGATCTTAGCTACAAGGACAGGTTGGAGAAGCTGGATTTGTTTTCATTAGAGCAAAGGAGGCTGAGGGGCGATTTGATAGAAGTGTACAAGATTATGACAGGTTTGGATAGGCTAGACGGGGAAAGGCTGTTTCCACTAGTTGATGGTGCAAGGACTAGGGGACACAGATTTAAGGTTTTGGGCAAGAGATACAGGGAGGATGTGAGGAAAAACCTTTTTACGCAGCAAGTGGTGATGACCTGGAATTCACTGCCAACGGAAGTGGTGGAGGCAGAGACACTCAATGTTTTCAAGGGGAGACTGGATAGGCACTTGAGGGAAAACAAACTTGCAGGGCTACGGGGATAGAGCGGGGGAATGGAACTGACTGGATTGCTCTACAGAGAGCCAGCATGGACTCGATGGGCCGAATGGCCTCCTTCTGTGCCGTTATGACTATGACTCTAGTAGAAGCAATGAGAGGTTGGAAGCATGGATGGACCATTATATATTTTGCCAAGAGATTAAATCCCTGTGTTCACTCGCATTATTTCCAGAGAGGCAAGACTGGCATTCACAAATGCAAACATTAGCTTGAAGGCATGTACTAAAATTAGTTAATATATTGAACTCTGATGACGTAGCAATATATGATCAAATGAAACAAGTCTGAGGAAAGTTATCTATGCTATTGTACTAATAGTTCTTGAAAATATTATTAATCCTTAATTTTTCAAAAATTACAATAAAATTCTGTTCACATACTTAATCGGTAAATAGATTCGGTGTAGCTTTTACAGTGAGCAATAATGGAACTCATTCAGTACTCACCATCTCAATAGTTAAACATTATGGATTTCACCAGTTAGCCAGCCAGCCACTTAGTTGGTAGCTCTAGTTAATCAAAGAACTTGATGCCAGATCACTCACTTAGCTGCAACTACATTGAAGACAGACGTTCATTATGATGACTGAATAAAATTAAAGTGGGAACAGTTACTTAAGCCTTTCTTTAAAAACCTGAAATGTACATATGAATGGCTGCATTCACAGGATGAAGTATTACTAGACTTTTATTTAAGATAATGGGATACTGGCAGCTAAAGGACTACAAACTCCCCAGTTGACATTGTAACTTTCTTTGCTCTTATAAGAACAAAAGCCATTTTCCTGCTCAGTCATATCATGTAATCTTTTAAAGGAGAGTCGGATTTCCCAAATTGTTCTCACCTAAATTAACAGCAACGTTTGTTGCAGAAATGCCAGAATTATTTAAAGCATTTTTACTTTACCACGTCAAATTCAGGCTAGGAGATCCTGCTTTTGGGAGAGCAACTGTTGTCTGCCATTCTTCTACATTTACACTTGGGGTTGGGATCCAGTTTCCGTAGGCATGTTGGACTCCATTGTGAAGACCAAGGGCAAAAATATCCAAAATCATTTCATTGTGATTCAATCAAATCGGTGACCTTAACCAAATGGCATATTCATCACCCTAGATTTTTGTGACTGTAATGTTGTTGGTTACCAAGTTGTTTACTCTATGTAATGCAACTGATGTAGGGAGAACCACAGATATACCATCATCTCCACTCCTGTAGTATAAATGCACTATAACATTTAATCTGGATCTTGGAAGAGTGACACCAAACTGAACTCCATGCATTTATACTATCCTTTGCCTCCACTCTTCTGTAGGCCTCCTGAAAGGGAGGGGGGTGGGGGTGGGAAAGAGAATGAATGTAGCAAGGGTTGCAAACTTATGCTGAGCCATACTAATATCATGGCGCTATATTGCATCATGACACAAGTTTGTTGATGCACTGAATGCCACCAGAGAAGATCATTATTGTGACAGATCAGGGGAAGTAGGAAAAAGTGGGTTTCCACTGCTGCTGGTTATGTGGAAGCCAGGTCATTTACATTTGTATGCATCAACAATGGCACAAAAACCTCTGTCAGCAGTTGATGGAACTCCAAGGTAAAAATGCCTTTAGTGTACTTAAGTCACAGAACAATTTATCACACAGGAAAAAAAAAATCTAATTTCCTATTATACCTCTGACTATATATGCACACTAACCTCCCCTTGACATTCAACGCCATTACCATCGCCGAATCCCCACCATCAACATCCTGGGGGTCACCATTGACCAGAAACTTAACTGGACCAGCCACATAAATACTGTGGCAACAAGAGCAGGTCAGAGGCTAGGTATTCTGCAGTGAGTGTCTCACCTTCTGACTCCCCAAAGCCTTTCCACCATCTACAAGGCACAAGTAAGGAGTGTGATGGAATACTCTCCACTTGCCTGGATGAGTGCAGCTCCAACAACACTCAAGAAGCTAGACATCATCCAGGACAAAGCAGCCCGCTTGATTGGCAGCCCATCCACCACCTTAAACATTCACTCCCTCCACCACCGGTGTACCATGGCTGCTGTGTGTACCATCTACAAGATGCACTGCAGCAACTCGCCAAGGCTACCACCTAGAAGGACAAGGGCAGCAGCCGCATGGGAACACCACCACCTCCAAGTTCCCCTCCAAGTCACACACCATCCTGACTTGGAAGTATATCGCCATTCCTTCATCGTCGCAGAGTCAAAATCCTGGAACTCCCGACCTAATAGCACTGTGGGAGTACCTTCACCACACGGACTGCAGCAGTTCAAGAAGGCGGCTCACCACCACCTTCTCAAGGGCAATTAGGGATGGTCAATAAATGCTGGCCTTGCCAGTGACGCCCACATCCCATAAACGAATAAAAAAGAAATCTCTTAAAATACAAGTATCGTATAGGAAAAAGTTAACCTTTCTTGTATCTAAAGTGACATGGCATTCAGCATTCTAATTTAAATTTAAAAAAAATCAACATCTCTGTTCCCCAACAATGACTTTCATTTTAGATCTCCTAATGCAACTTCAAAAAAACTAGCGGACAAGCTAAAAATGTGTGCACTTTTGACTATGCAGAATAATATTCAACAATTTCAACTGAAAGAGTGGAGAATTTCTCAAAATAGTACATCTATTTGTAACAAAATGCACTAATACTTAAAGCCCTATTATAATTGATGAATGGGTGGGACGAGGTGGCAGAGTTTACATTTATACCTGCAACTCTATACCTGGCAAGTTTTTGTTCCCCCCCCAACCATCACTAAAAAAAAAAGCAAAAAAACCCCTGGGAAAATCTGAAACCCCCCCCAGAAATTGCTGCACTCAGCATATCTGGTAATATCTGTGCGGACCAGAGACAAGTTAATGTTTTGAGTGCAAATTCTCAAACCCTCCCCCCGGAGTTGTAGTATTGGAGGAGGAAACCAAGCACTGCTCTTTCCACACCACGTCACTCATACATACCTCCCAGTGGCTAGATCAGGTTGGCATTGAAGGTACTGGAAAGTAGATCACCTGCCCAATTTCAATCAGGGTGAGGTAAAAGTTAAGAAAATTGTTTGGGAAACCCAGCAAGACCAGTCCATCTCAATTTAACTTACCAGAAGAACTAACTCCTTGGCAAGTTGAATGACTGACATCCCAAAATTTGTGCCGACGTTGTAGATCTCACCGGGTTCACCCTTCTCAAGAATTGTGAGGAATGCCTCGGCGACATCCGTAGCATAGAGAAAATTACGTGTTTGAACTCCCATTCCATGAATGCAGCTAACAGGAGGAAAAGAATGATTGGTTTCCAAAAATGAAGTTATCCTGTAATATGAATTTGTTTCTAAATTTTACTGATCTTTTGAATATTTATGCTACTTGATACACAATAAGTATGATATAGCCCATCCAAGGCTGTAGATAAAGATGCTCCTGGCCAAGTCTCCTTATCTGGCTTAGTTAGTGGCATTTTTGAACATTTATAGACTTCTGTGCATTATCCCAGGTGTCAGCCTTGACTCAGTGGTAGCACTTTCACCTCAGAGTCAGAAGATTGTGGGTTCATATCCCACACCAAAGACTTGAGCACATAATCTAGGCTGACACTTCAGCACAGTGCTAAGGAAGTGCCTTACTGTAGGAGGTGCCATCTTTCAGATGAGACGTTAAACCAAGTTAGCCCCATCTGCTATCTTAACTGGAAGTAAAAGATCCCAAGGCACTATTAGAAGAGGAGCAGGGAAGTTCTCCCTGTGTCCTGGCCAATATTTATCCCTCAACCAACATCACTAAAAAACAGATTATCTGGTCATTAAGATTTGTAGGACCTTGCTGTGTACAAATTGGCCAATGCATTTTTCTATATTACCAATGTGACTACAGACAATAATGTACTTTTGAAGTGTAAAGCACTTTGGGACGTCATGTGGTTGTGAAAGGCACTATATAAATGCAGGTTATTATTTTGTACTTTGGTCTGAGAAATGTTATGGCAGAGATCCTGTAAGACAAGCTAGCTCTATTGTGTTTGTCTTTCCATTAAACAACATGATAAAGTTCCACACAAGATTAGTAGCAAAAATGAAAGTGCACGGAATTGGAGGTAGCCTTGTGACATAGGTTGGTAATTGGTTGAGAAGTAGGAGACAGAAAGTAGGAATAAAGGCAATGTATTCTGATTGGATGGATGTGACAAGTGGTGTTTCCCAGAAATCTGCACTGGGGACTCAGCTTTTCACCATATATATCAATGATCTGAATGAAGGTACAGAGAGTTGTATTTCTCAGTTTGTAGATGACAATAGGTTAGGAGGCATAATCTGTTACAAATGGACATAGACAGATTCAGTGAGTGGGCAAAACTGTGGCAGATGGAGTTCAATGTGGGGAAGTGCATGATCATCCACGTTAGATCCAAAAAAGACAAATTGGAATTTTTTCTTAACCGTGAGAAACTAGGAGCTGTGGAAGAGCAAAAAAGGATTTGGGTGTCCATGTACACAAATCACTAAAATCTAGTGCACAGGTACAAAAAGTAATCAAAAGGGCTAACTGAATGTTGGCCTTTATCTCAAAAGGGACTGGAATACAAAAGGGAGGAAGCTATGCTTCAGCTGGGCAGAGCTCGATCAGACCCCATCTAGAGTACTGCGTTCAGTTTTGGGCCCACCACAAGAAGGAATAATTGACCTTGGAGGGGGTGTAGAGCAGATGCACCAGAATTATACCAGGGCTTAAAGGGTTAAATTATGACGACAGGTTGCATAAACTTGGCTTGTATTCCCTCGAGTTTAGAAAGTTGAGGGGAGATCTAATCAAGGTATTTAAAATGATAAAGGGATTTGATAAGGTAGAATCATACAGCACAGAAGGGGGCCGTTTAGCCCGTCGTACATGTAACCCTGCAAATTAGTTCTCTTCAAATACATGTCCAATTGCCTTTTGAAAGTTCCTATGCAATCTGATTCCACCAACCTTTCAGGTAGTGCGTTCCGGATCGTAACAACCTTCTGTGTAAAATAATTTTTCCTCATTTCCCCTCTAGTTCTTTTGCCATTTATTTTAAATCTATGACCTTTAGTTACCAACCCACTTGCCAGAGGAAACAGTTTCTCCCTACATGCTCTATCAAAATCCCTCAATTTTGAATACCTCTATTAGGTCTCCGTTAAGCTTCTCTGCTCTTAAGGAGAACAATCCCCACTTCTCCGATCTCTCCATATAACTGAAGTCCCTTATCCCAGATATCATCCTGGTACACCTCCTCTGTAACCTCGCCAAGGCCTTGACATCCTTCTTAAAAGTGTGGTGCCCAGAATTGTACACAATACTCCAGCTGAGGCCTAACCAGTAATTTGTAAAGGGATTAGCATGACTTCTTTGCTTTTGTGTTCAATGCCATTATTTACAAAGACAAGTATCCCATACGCTTTCTTATCTGCCATATCAACTTCCCCAGCGACCTTCAAAGATTTGTGAATATGCATCCCCAGGTACCTCTGCTCTTGCAGCACCCTCAAATTAGTACAATTTAGATTATACTGCCTCTCCAAAGCTTTCTCCCAAAGTGCATCACTTCACACTTATCCACATTAAACTGCATCTAATATGTATTTGCCCATTTCACCAGTCTGTCTATATCCTCGTGACATCTGCTACTATCCTGTTCACTACTTATTACATTGTCAAGTTTTGTATCATCCGCAACTTCGAAATTGTACTACCTATACCCAACTCCAGGTCATTTATATACAAGAAAAGCAATGGTCCCAATACTGACCTCTGGGGGACCCCACTGCATACTTCTCTCCAGTCAGAAAACATCCGTTCACCACTGCTCTCCACCTGCTATCCCTTAGCCAATTACGTACCCAAGTTACCACCGTCCCTTTAAGACCATGTGCTTCTATTTTCTGAATAGGTCTGTTACACGGTACTTTAACAAATACCTTCTGAAAGTCCATCGGCGAGAAATTGGGTTCGCTAACGCCCATTTTTTGGCCCTTAGAGCTCCAAAATGGTGTCTGCGGTGTGCGCGCACTTGCGGGGCAAATCACGCCGGACGCCATATTGGTGCAGGAGTTAGCGTGCGTGCAGTGAACATCCAGAGGTTTGCAGAGCAGGCAGATCATGACGTCAACCAGCGCTGTCATTTAAACCTCAACGCGTCAGCCAACTCCCTCTCAACCTCGCACAGCTGAACACGCGTTCAACAGCAGGAAGGACCTCCCACCAGTGCTATTTAACAGGATCATAAACTACTTACAGGTTAGTTGCGAGTTGATTTCTTCTAGCTGTTGCTACGATTCTACAAGTATTTGGTGATTTCTATAGTTGTTTTAAGTTGCAAAAGTCTACAGGAAGTGGTGTGGCAGGAGCTGAAGGACTTTTTGCTGACTTCAAGGCTTCTGTACAAACCAGTTGCTCCCAGACATGGGTGCACTTAGTAGGCATTCCCTTTGGAATACAGCATGACTTGGAGGCCACGCAGAGCAGGAAAAGCTGCTGGAAGAGGAAGGAGGAGGAGGAGGAGAAGGGCTCTCAGCAGGAGGCCATATCCGCCCAGGGTGTTCATGGAGCAATTCTCCTACTTGAACCTCTGCGAGGAACAATGTGTGAGACGTCTGCGCTTCAGTAAGGAGGTCTTCAGTGAAATCTGCCACTTGCTGCAGCCACAACGGCAATCTCACAGTAGGACACGGACTGCATTGCCAGTGGCTTTGAAGGTGACTGTGGCGATGAAGTTTTATGCATCTGGCTCCTTCCAAGCTGGAGATATTT
Organism: Squalus acanthias; assembly: GCA_030390025.1. NCBI lineage: Eukaryota > Metazoa > Chordata > Chondrichthyes > Squaliformes > Squalidae > Squalus > Squalus acanthias. Next base: position 132,630,524 of record CM059431.1, read on the forward strand.
GCAACATCTTGCAGTTTGCTGTCCACTGTTGCATAAGGGAGGTCACTGAGGCTCTCTATTCAAAGAGAGCTAACTACATTTTATTCTCTTGCCAGAGACAAGCAGGCGGAGCGAGCACGCGGCTTCACTAGGTTTGCAGGCTTCTCCATGGTGCAGGGTGCCATTGACTGCATGCACAGCGCTTTGCGGCCGCCACATGTCAACTCTGCAATATACCAGAACTGAAAGGAATTCCACTCCCTCAACGTCCAGCTGGTGTGTGACCATAGGCAGCAAGTTATGCAGGTCAATGCCTGGTATCCTGGCAGCAGTCATGATACCTTCATTCTGTGGCAGGCCGCTGTGCCGGCTGCATTTGAGCCACCATGGTAAACCAAAGGGTGGCTACTGGCCGACAAATGCTATCCGCTGACTACATGGCATATGATTCTGGTGTGTAACCACGCACACAAGCGCAGCATGCATACAATGAAGGCCCTGCTGCCACATAAAATGTGAGAGCAGACCACTAGCATGCTGAAACAACGCTTCCGCTGCCTGGACCGCTCTGCTGTATTCTGCAGAACGTGTGTCAAGATTCGTGGTGGTCTGCCAACATGAGGGCACAGCCCTTGCCACCAGCTATACACGAGCAGCTGAGGAGCTGGAGCAGGAGTACGAGGAGGAAGAGGAGGTTTTGGAGGAAGAAGAGGGGGGGAGGCAACCTAGACAGCACCTTTCTGCCCGGGCTGTCCATAAAGAACTCATCCAAGTGCGATACCAGTAACTGCAATCCCAATTCCCCAACCTTATCTTCCTTGTCACTGACCATCACAGCGATTGCTTGCAAAAATGCAAAGATAAAAGCCACCACAAAATAAATTTCAAACCAAATTTATAAATGAGATTATGCCATATTGCATACAAAAGTCAACAAATCACCCTTGTACATTCCCTTAGTGCCTGTATCCTGTGTGCCTTTGCCTGTCCTAGTGCTCCAACGCAGTGCTACCCCGTTGGCTGCAGCATGGCTGGTGGAAGGCTGCTGACTTTCAGTGGAGGAGACTGCAGATGGCCTTGGAGGATGACCTAGAGTAGCTCTTGGCTGAGAAGGCCCGGCTGCGACTGCACCATCTTGACATTGACAGCAGCAGTCTGGGCTGGCTGGCTGACACGCAACAGCAAGGGCACTGGTGGAGTGGCAGGAAGAATTCTGTTTTCCTGAGAGGGGACAGCAGGTTTGTGCTCCATGGAGCCACTGCCACTCCCCTGGGGCGCGCCTCAGCAATCCTAGCAATCTGTTGGAAGACAGATTGCTGGACTGCTGTGAAAGCACATTTTCACACTGTAATCCACAGCCATGATGGCAGCAGTCTGAGCTTGCATAGCAGCAAGCTGACCTTGCATGACAGCAGTCTGAGCTTCCACTAAAGCACTCATACGGTGGGTGGCTGCTGCTTGTGCTGCAATGGAAGCTGCAATACTGGCCATCAGACGCTGCATCATGGTTGGGTCCACCAGTGTGTGAACGGTGTTAGCCACCACTTCTATGCTGGAAAGGACGGGCTCCAAGCTCTGCGCAAAGCCCTGTGCCAAGTTGGTGCTGGTCTCCTCCAAGCTCCTCGACATTGACCACAGGCTTTCTGGCAGGCTTCTAAATGCACCAAGCATTTTGGTTTTGTATACCCATCAGCATTCTTCTGTAGGCTGCCCCATTGAAATCCTCATCCGAGTCCTCTGCAGAGGAACCCGTCTGTAACCTCACCCTCCAGCGAACTGGCACCAGCACTATCCTTTCCCTATGCCTTGGCTGCAGCCCACTCGTGCCTGGTGTCTCACCATGTGCAGATCCCACCTCTGATCTATCTTCTAAGATATGCGCAGTGTCAGTATCTCAGTTGGTAGTTGCGAGTGTGAAATCGAGTGACAGTGCTGTCTCTTCATCATCACTCTCTTGTTGGTGTTCATCCAGGTTGCACCTCTTTGGTATCTGAAAGGAAAAAGGCACATGGGTAAGGTTGTGGTGCGGGGAGCAGGGGGTGGGGGAAGGAAGAGGTGTATGCTTATACCATCTGCAGCTTGTAAATCAGAAGAGGGTGTGGGATAAGGGGGAAGTGGGATGTGAGAAAGAGGACACTGTCATTGTCGATGGTTTCAGGCCCGCCACTGCCCACGGTTTTAGCAATGGCCATCCCAATAATGGCCAGTGTCTCCTCCATGGGGGTTAGGACATGCAGGCATGCCTGTCCCCTCCGGTTAGCACCTGCTCCCTCAGTTTGTGCGCCACCTTGTCCTGCAAGAGAGAGAGAAGTATGTCAGTGAATGTCGTACAATCTGTTTGGCTGATGTGGCTGTCATGGTTGAATTGCTGGCAGTGTGTGCAAGCTGTGAGATGTGGATATGAAGCTTGCAGCAGTGCTAAGTGTGTGAGAGTAAGGTGAAGCTATGAATGTTAGATATGAGGCATGATTGCTAAGAGATTGTTGGTGGGCGAGTGATGGGGATGTGGTGATTTGAGCAGTGGCTAAGGCTACTGGTGCAATTGGTAGGAAATGGCATTTGAAGATGTAGATAAATCACCAGGCCCGGATAAAATGTATCCCAGGCTGTTAAGAGAAGCAAGGGAGGAAATAGCGGAGGCTCTGACCATCATTTTCCAATCCTCTCTGGCTACAGGTGTGGTGCCGGAGGACTGCCAACGTTGTACCGTTGTACAAAAAGGGAGAAAGGGATAGACCGAGTAATTACAGGCCAGTCAGCCTAACCTCGGCAAATTATTGGAAAAAATTCTGAGGGACAGTATTAGTCGTCATTTAGAAAGACATGGATTAATCAAGGACAGTCAGCATGGATTTGTTAAGGGACTAACTTGAGTGAATTTTTGAGTAGGGTCGATAAGGGTAGCACATTTGATGTGGTCTACATGGATTTTAGCAAGGCCTTTGACATGGTCCCACATGGCTTTTACTTTTCTGACCAGTCTGCCCATGGGATCCAAGGGAAAGTGGCAAGTTGGATCCAAAACTGGTTCAGTGGCAGGAAGCAAAGGGTAATGGTCGACGGGTGGTTCTGTGACTGGAAGGCTGTTTCCAGTGGGGTTCTGCAGGGCTCAGTACTAGGTCCCTTGCTTTTTGTGGTATATATTTAGACTTCAATGTAGGGGATAAGATTAAGAAGTTTGCAGATGATACAAAAATTGGCTGTGTGGTTGATAATGAGGAAGAAAGCTGTAGACTGCAGGAAGATATCAATGGACTGGTCAGGTGGGCAGAAAAGTGGCAAATGGAATTCAATCCAGAGAAGTGTGAGGTAATGCATTTGGGGAGGGCTAACAAGGCAAGGGAATACTCAATAAATGGTAGGATACTGAGAAGTGTAGAGGAACAGAGGGACCTTGGAGTGCATGTCTACAGATCCCTGAAGGTAGCAGGACAGGTAGATAAGGCAGTTAAGAAGGCATACGGGATATTTTCCTTTATTAGCTGAGGCATAGAATATAAAAGCAGAGAGATTACGCTTGAGCTGTATAAAACACTAGTTAGGCCACAGCTAGAGTACTGCGTACAGTTCTGGTCACAACATTACAGGAAAGATGTGCTTACACTAGAGAGGGCACAGAGGAGATTTCTGAGGATGTTGCCAGAACTGGAGAATTTTAGTTATGAGGAAATATTGGAGAGGCTGGGGTTGTTTTCTTTGGAACAGAAGAGGCTGAGGGGAGACTTAATTGAGGTGTATAAAATTATGAGAGGCCTAGATAGAGTGGGGATAGGAAGGACCTATTTCCCTTAGCAGAGAGGTCAATAACCAGGGGGCATAGATTTAAAGTAATTGGTAGAAGGATTAGAGGGGAGTGGAGGAGAACTTTTTTCACCCAGAGGGTGGTGGGGGTCTGAACTCACTGCCTGAAAGGGTGGTAGATGCAGAAACCCTCACTGCATTTAAAAAGTACTTGAATATGCACTTGAAATGCCGTAACCTACCGAGATATGGACCAAGAGCTGGAAAGTGGGATTAGGCTGGACAGCTCTTTCTGAGCTGGCACAGACACAATAGGCTGAATGACTTCCTTCTGTGCTGTAAATTTCTATGATTCTATTCACTGGCCTTGACCACTTGTGTGAGGTCATTGAACTTCTTGCGGCAGTGCATCCAGGTCTTCGGGGCTTGACTCCTGGCATTGACTGCCACAGCTATCGGCTCCCACTGCCTTTTGAGTGTGCGTCTGGAGGGTCTCCTTCTGCCCTGTGGATACAGAACATCTCTCCACCTTTCCACCTCCTCTATCAAGAGCTCCAGTGCAGCGTTCGAAACAGTGGAGCCCGCTCTCTCTCCTGTTGTGTCATTCCTCACTCTTTCCCAGGTCAGAATCTCTTCAAACACGACTTTCAGCACCTGCTCCAGCCACAATGCACCTCCCTTTTAAGAGCAGCAGGCTAGCTTTAAGAAGTGAAGGCTAGCTTTAAGTGGTGCTAGCCGCTCACGATATTGCCCCGCTGCTGATGCGTCCAGCCAATGAACAGCATGGTTAGCGCTGGCTGGATGCAGAGACATTCAAATGAGTAGACAGCACAAGGTTGGTGTGCTGCCTGCATTACAATCAACGGGCATGGGTTAATCGTGCATCGCGATTCCCTCGCCTGTTTTCGGGAGCTATCCAATTTAGCCCCCCATACATACACACAATATCTACTGCGCTACCTTCATCAAAGAACTCAAATCAGGTTAGTCTGACATGATTTGCCTTTAACAAATTTGTGCTGGCTGTCCAGAATTGACCCATGTTTCGCCAAGTGAGAATTAATTTTGTCTTTGACAATGGTCTCTAGTAATTTTCCACCACTGACATGGTTCCCCTTTAGTTTCCCCTTTTTTTAAACAAGGGTATTAACATTTGCAATCCTCCAGGCCTCTGACATCACTCCAATATCCAAGGAGGAATGAAAGATTGTAGTCAGAGCTTCTGCTATCTCCACCCTAGCTTCCCTCAGCAACCTAGGATGTATCCCATCTGGACCGGGTGACTTGTTAACTTTGAGTGATGCCAACCGATTTAGCACCTCCTTTCTATCTATTTTTATCCTACCCAGTATCTCTACTCCCCCCATCTCAACTGGAACATTAACTTCATCCTCTTCTTTTGTGAAGACAGAAGCAAAGTACTCATTCAGTACCTCAGTCATTCACCCTACCTCCACATGAAGATTTTTTGTTGTCCCTAATCGGCCCCATCATTCCTTTAACTATCCTTTTACTTTTTATAAGTTTATAAAAGGTTTTTGGGTTCCCTTTTATGTTACCCGCTAATATTTTCTCATACTCTCTCTTTGCCCTTCTTGTATCCTTTTTCAATTTCCCCCTGCGCTCTCTGTATTCTGCTTGGTTTTCTACTCTATTCTGTACCGAACATGTGTGTTATTTTAACCTCTATTTTCTTTGTCATCCAAGGAGCTCTAGCTTTCTTCCTTATAGGAATATGCTTGGTTTGTACCGGAAATATCTCCGACTTGAAGGCCTGCTATTTCTCATTTACTGTTTTCCTGGTCAATCTTTGTTTCTAGTCCACCTATGCTAGAACCCTTCTCAAATCACAAATTGGCTTTCAGTTGGGTAGATACAGAAAAACTTTTTTCTCTGGTGGGAGAATCCAGAACAAATCCATAATAACCTAAAATTAGAGCTAGAACACTTAAGAAGCACTTTTTTCACACAAAGGGTAGTGCAAATCTGGAACCCTCGCCCCAAAGGTTGTGGATGCTGGGTCAAATGACATTGTAACTCCTCCACAGCCCAGAGCACACTGGTGTTCTGAGCACACAGCACTGTGACTCCACAAGTTATGTTGCAAGATGTCATCTTACTATTTGCCTCTTATTATAATACACTGACCTATATTTGAGCTGATACACCCAATGTCACTTTCAACTGAAAATCCCAGAAATAGCAGTGGGTGATAAGAGGCTGCAGAACTTCTCCCCCTCACCCACCCTGGTTATGTCAAAGTGGGGCTCACCAATCTTTAAAGATGACTTAGCCTCAACAATACATTGAGGCTACTGACCCATCAGGTCCAAAATATAGTTATTTACACTTTTTAAATACTTATCAATACGAATTTCATTTTGACACTTTCAAAAAAGGTATTAAACCCATATGTAACAGTAAAAAAAAGAAAAGCACAATCCAATGGGCAACAAATGTAAACTTTGCAAAAGCCTCAAATCTCAAAGCTACTTACCATTTTCGGTTACGTTGCAATAAGGCTATGAATTTTGGAATAACCTAAAGAAAAATTAAAGAATTGGTCATCTATCACAAACATGGATTTTAAAAAGACTACATATAAATGCACACATATGAAGTCTGGTGAGTTTAGCAAACTTGTGTCAGATTACTGCTTGTAAATGTATTATATTCTAATTTACATCATCAAACTTTCCATGATTACATCTTAATTATTTCACAATTTTTTTTAATCAACATTACAAATGGAAACTTTAGCAAACATCAAAAGGCAGCTCATTAAAATTACAAAACCACAAGGCAGCTTTTTGCATTAGATCACAGAAAAATGTCTTTCCTCATCTGTATTTCAAACAATTCTTTTAAAATGGATTCTAATAAGAAATGCAACACTGATCCAAAAGGGCCTTTATTTTCTATACAAAATATTTAAAAAATCATTTGGATTGCTGTATTTAAAAGCAAGAAAAAAAATCAGACTAAAGGATTAATCTTTAAAATTTCAATAAAGCAATAAATGTGTTGCTAAAGCAAAGATGATATTTAAATGATCCAAACAATAAACTAACCCTGAGCTAATTGGGATCCTAACTGATACAAATTATAAGAGTTGCAACTGCACTGCCCCAGCTTATCTACATATCTTTCTGATAATGTTGGAACAGTGTAGTTGCAATTACTTTCAGAATAATGATTACACAGAAATGATTTAAAGGATAACAAACAGTACAAGAATTATACAGACTAGATTTACTGCCTTATAATTACGGTTTTTAAATATGCATGTACACTTTGTTTCCAACTCTGCTTTACTGTGCACCCCTTCATTCTACTGTTGGCTGCAAAACTTTCAGCCATCTGTCCCCATATTGTGCAACTCTCTCCCCCTAAACGTACAAATTTCTCCAGATTTTCAAAAGCCTGCTTAGAACCTAACTCTTCAACTGTACTTTTAACCACCTTCCCTAATTTCCCCTCTAACTTTTACTTGGGCCTAAACCCTTGGGACATTTTGCAACATTAAAAGGCACTATATAAATGTAAGCTGTTTTCATTCAATTTTAGCTGTTTTTGTGCTTGCAGCCAATTGTCAGTGCACTTCACATGTCAAGTAATGTTAGCACTGCATGATTTATAACTAATAACATTAATACAAAGTTATTGAGACAGGCTCCACTCTGATTCTGGGGTGAAGCGGAATAAGACTCCCTGGAGGAAGGAATCACATTCTGCTTTTCTCCAGAATTAGATCGGGCCCTAGCTCAGGATCTTCAACGGCACAAGCTTGGTGCTGATTTGCTAAACTTGTACTGTAGATTCAGCTTTACGATACATAATAAAAAAAAGTTCCCATAAATAAATTTGCAAAGGAGGCAAAGAATTACAGTTGTAGTCTTCAAGTGTTTTGTTGAATTTGTCGGAGGGCGCTTTTCTCCTTTTTGAGCGATTAATATGTCATGAGTAAATGGGAAAGGTTCAATTATAATCATTTCTCCATAAAATGTGTATAATATGGACTACAGAAATGTAGCATTTTGTACTTTTCATATACTTCTAGTACTACCCGATGCAAATCACTTTTTAATAAAAATCATACAATTTCCAAATACAAACCAGCTACTATTAAGACTTGTATTAATGTACACCCATAGGTATACGTTAGCACTTGTTGATCATATCATTGCAATGTTCGAATCTTTCAATACTGCACGCATGAGAATGTACATTATAAAGGCTGTTGGTACTTTATTTGTAAAAACGAAGTGTACAGATTGCAACAAAAATCCATGTCCATCTATTCCCTCCAATATTACAGAATAAACAGAACTTCAAAATCCATTTAGAATATCTTAAATAACATAACATAAGAAATAGGAGCAGGATTAGGCCACTTGGCCCCTCGAGCCTGCTCCGCCATTCAATAAGATCATGGCTGATCTTGGGCTCAAAGCCGCTTCCCCGCCCGCTCCCCATAACCCTTCACTCCCTTATCTTGCAAAAATCTGTCTATCTCCACCTTAAATGTATTTAATGACCCAGCCTCCACCGCTCTCTGGGGCAGAGAATGCCACAGATTTACGACCCTCTGGAGAGAAGAAATTCCTCCTCATCTTTATTCTAAAACTGTGCCCCCAAGTGGAAACATCCTCTCTGCATCTACCTTGTTGTGCCCCCTCAGTATCTTATATGTTTCAATAAGATCACCTCTCAGCCTTCTAAATTCCAATGAGTATAGGCCCAACCTGCTCAACCTTTCCTCATAAGTCAAACCCCTCATCTCTGGAATTAACCTAGTGAATCGTCTCTGAACTGCCTCCAATGCAAGTATATCCTTCCTTAAATAAGGAGACCAAAACTGTACGCAGTACTCAAGGTGTGGTCTCACCAATACCCTGTACAGTTGTAGCAGGACTTCCCTGTTTTTATACTCCAACCACCTTGAAATAAAGGCCAACATTCCATTTGTCTTTTAGATTACTTGCTGTACCTGCATACAGAAAATAAAACGTGGCCAGATTTCAGCATGGGATACTGAGACTTCATGTAGGTCTAGGTCAGACACAGAACCTAGAAATTTATAACATGGAGGGAGACCTTCTAGTCCATTGTGTCAGTGATTTTCCTGGTGGCAGAAATGCTCAGTAAGGTACATAAAGTATTTTCAATGTTCTCTAAAAAAAAATTTCGTCAGCTGTTCCAGGAAGTTCAGAGCATTGGTCAGATTCTGGTTAGATTAAAGAATAACATAGCAAAGCATACTTACTTTTTCTGGATATTGATGAGGTCCATAAACATTACTACTTCTTGTTACAATGACTGGAAACTACAGAAAATATAGTTTTAAAAGAAAAATTAAAACACAAATAGGTGCACGTAAATTCATGCACATATTAAACAAGAACAACTTGTATTTATATAGCACTCCTCATGTGTAAGAAGAGCTTTTACAATAAGAAAAAAAAAACAGTGGACTCTAAGGCCTAGATATTTGAAGGAACCCAATAAAGGTCATGCAGGGAACAATCCCTGCGTCTGAATTGATAGGCCCCGAGGTGCACTTAATATTGGGCCTTGGGCCTCATCGCCAGCGAGCTGCCTAAAAGGCATCTAGCCAGAGATGAGGACTCGAAGATTGGGCTGCTGCGGTATTAAAAGCGCCCCACGGGCAAGCCCATAAAGTGGATGATCATGAGGGAGGGTAGCAGTGATCGGGAAGAGTGGGTAGCAATAATCGGGAAGGGTAGGTAGCAGTCGGCGGTGATCGGGGAGGGTAATGGCCGGGATAGGGAGGGTAGCGGCGGTGATTGTGGAGGGTGGGTGTGGTGACTGGAACTTTATCAAACGCCTTTTGAAAGCCCATATACATAACATCAACTGCACTACCTTCATCAACCCACTGTTAATTCATCGAAGAACTCAACCGTGTTAGTCAAGACACGATTGGCCTTTAACAAATCAGTGTTGGCTGTCATTTATTAACCCATGTTCTTCCAAGTGACAATTAATTTTCTTTCTTTGAAGTAGTGCCTTGGGATCTTTTACATCCACCTGAGGGCAGAAAGCACCTCAGTTTACCATCTCATCCGAAAGACGGCTCCTCCTACATGAAATGCAAGTCTGGATTATGTGCTCACATGTCTAGAGTGGGACTTCAACCCACAACCCTCTGACTCAGAGGAGAGTGCTACCACTGTGCCAAGGTTGACACCTTGAATGCATAGATAGACACCACCAGAAAATACTTCTTCTACTAGAACCTGTCAGCCAGAACTCGAAGAAAAAGTCAGTCAAGAAATGTTTATACTTTACACTGGATTAAAGTACTGGTCAAAATTACTTTGAAAAAAATCAGTAATCCTTATAGTATATTTTGGTAAAATACAATATATAAACTTACCCTGAAGCTTTCCCAATAGGACATAACAATACATTCAGATGCTGCTTTTGATGCTGCATAGGGATTGGTGGGATTTTTAGGTGATGCTTCATTAAATTCCTAAATCAAAGCAGTTATATATATATTAAAAAACACATTTACTACATAGACAATTTGCATGTTCAAGCTGTGTTACAATTGCAAGTCTACTTTAAAAACAGTTTCTTAATGGCATTTGCATAGCGTAGTTTTATGTATAATTATTCAGCACGTTAAAAGCAGTTCTTCCCCCCCCCCCTTTCAATCATAGGAATTGATGATGAATAGTGTCCAGAATGTTGTGTTTTTGGAAAGAACTTAAAATGGCTATCTTGTTAACACTCAGCCATTTGTCATCTGAGTATTAGGCACAAGATACAGTGAATTTCTATACGCCTGGGAAACTATATTTTCAAAGCTAATGAAAATACATCTAAAAGTATTAGTTGATGTTGTGGCATAGCTCATAGATAAAAGGGGGAAAAGATAGTTTCTCTTTTCGTATAACTGTCTCTGCTCATTTTCATCTGTAAAAATCTTTCCGTCACCCTCTGCCTTTCTGTTTGCCTCCTACTAAGTCACCCCTCTCATGCAATTTCTCATCATCTCTGTAGCTCTCCAGTTGCCTGACTCATTCTCTCTCCCTTTAAGAAAAATAAGCAGACATTCCTTTTGAATAGATCTAGATGTTCTTACTTTGACCTGTTTAGCGTTGCTATGGTAACATTTGAGATCATTACTGTGAACGTTTTTTCAGCATACATGCACATATATCCACAAATATTACTTTCCCTGATCTCGTTCTTGAACATGCTGGGAAATTTGCTATTGATTGGGGCATCATGGGAGCTCATCATTTTCTTTTGTTTTTCTGTGGAAAGGTATGTCCATTGGCATAGGCAACATGCTTGGCAGGTGGAATAGGCTGTCTGAACCACCATCATCTCTGCCATCTCTCAGGTTCTGTTAGGGGTACTAGTTATTCCAATCCTCAACTTTTGTTAGGGGTACTACTCATTCTCTGGAGGTTAACCATTTTCTTTCTGACTGTGGTTTTATTTTGCTAGTTTATAGCAAAATATTTCATCTGTTTAAAATGCCCACAACCACTAATCACAATTTTCTCTTTTCTTCTTACCAAACTCTCTTTCAGCTTGTTCCTGTATCCAAAATACCACGTCTGATGTAATATGTTGCTGTGGAAGAGGGTCACTTGGATAGTGAAACAGGCAACTCCTGGCAAATTATATCCAATAATACAGCTTTTAGAGATCTGGAAACTCATTTCATGGCAGGAGTCTTTCTAGACTGAAAAACTCTGATAAACATTATATACTGATGCTTTATTTAGTTTAATACACATCTTAACAAATTAACACTTGTTGAAAACCTCCCTCAAAAAAATGAGCAAAACAAGTCCAAATCATGGCTTAATCAGTTCAAAGAGGAAAAAATTGCATCCAGCAGTATGAAGGGAGCCAGGAGGGGGCAGAGCAGCCAAGTCAGAGGCTGGGAGGGAGTGCAATGTCCAAATCTGGGTCCAGGAGAGACCAGGCAAGTAGAAGTGACCCTAAGTTTATTCACGCGTAACGAGGACTGGGAAGGCAGACAACTGACCAAGAGAGAATGCCTCAAAAGGACAGTAGCAGCAGCACACAACACTAAGACCCTTCATAAAGGACAGGTCCACAATGGAAGCTGTGGAGCACTGAGGCTGAGCAAATATGTGGAGAGTAAGGAGGTCCAGGAGTGACATTCAAAATGGCTGGAGTTGGTAAATGGATCAATGGAGTGATAGATTGGTGAATAATCATGGTAGCAAAAAAGGGTTGATTTTTATTTTTTAATGATGCTCACCAAAAGGGAGAGAGTCTGATGTTTCATATATTTTGCACCTAAAAGTCTTAGGGGGAAAAATTCATAAGGTGAAAAATAGCACCAGCGATTGCTAAATTCAGTTTTAGCGCTCCAAGAAGGAGGTGGAGCGCTAATTTAAGCGCTCCACTTCCTTTAGAGCGCTAACCCCGAATATCGGGGTGGTGCGTTCTGCAGCGCTACGCACTGGGCCACGTAGCGCTGCCGCATGGAAGGGCTCTTCCCCTCATTAAAAGGGGAGGGCCCAAGCCCACAACTCTGCGGGGCCCTACCTGAACCACCGGGGAGCGAAGGGCCATGCCAGCAGCCCGGCACACAAGAGTGGTGCCGGGCTGCCAGGCACGGACTCCACGTTCAAAGAGGCAACGGGCCGCGACAAGTAAGTCGACCGTTTTTTTTCCCTGCCCGCCACCTCCCCTTTACTTATCACCCCGCGAGCTTCCTGCCACTCCATTCCCGCCCCCTGAATCGGTCGCTGCCATCGCCTGGAGCAGATTCAGGGGGCATGGGCCAATTTTGCAGGCGGGTGAAAACGGGGCGCTGCGCACGGTGATGACGTGCTCAGTGCCTGCGCAGCGGAGCACTACCGGTTACCGCCGCCGCTAAACTGCCGCTGAATTAAGCGGGAATTGTTAGCGGTGCCACGCCCGGGCGAAAAGTCGTTTGCGCCCTGTTAACGTCCCCCGGGGGCGCTAACGAGAGGCACAAATGTACCGAATTTCTAGCCCTTAATGTGATATATATAGAATTTTTTAACAATTAAAAGTTCAACATCTGCATCCTCTGAGCCATGACTTCCTATTGTCACATTTTTTGTGTTAACTTTTTCCATTATAAATTCCTATGTGCACATTTATAATGGGTTTAAGCTATATAAACGTGTCATGCTCTTAAATGCACAATCTGGCCGCTGGGTGGCTTTTATGCCCAGTCTCTGAACACCTTCACAGTCCCTTGCTGAAGATTTTCAGAGATTCTGATTGCCAGCTTCTTTTACCTTCATGTAATTTTTGGTTTCAGAACTTAGCTTCTTCCTTACTTTTTTTTTAAATAAGTTTAGTTTTATTCATTTTGTTCCTTTTACAGACTCTTTCAACCTCCTGCACATGCTATGTTAACAGTTAAGTCATCTTTTTTCCTGATCCTTCCTTGCATTTGCCTTTCCCTCATCTTAGTCACTTTCCCTTGTATACAATCACAGCCCTTCACAGTGTTGCTGGGTATTTGTGCCTCCAACAACAATTTTTCAAAAATTTCTAATGACTGAAAGGTAAATAATTTAAACATATAGTTTTCTGCTCTGTCCTCCCCTGAAGCTGTCCCGATCTTCTCCCTATCACAGTGTGCATAACCCACCAATTTTGCATGGTCCACACTCTCTGGTGGCATGACATGACCCGACAGAAAAATTTGTCCATTAGGCATCAGTATTTTGCACATCTCAGCTACAGTCATGGACAGAAATGTTTCCATTTGAACTCATTTTAATTGTGTGTGAAAGCTTTATTACATTTGTAGAAAACAAACAACGATCTCCCTCGCTCTAGGAAATAAGGATGGAATCTGGGACAGAAACGTAGAAGTATTCGTTAACAGGCACAAACCTCACCCCTATAGAGTATACTCCCTCGGGTTCATCCAACCACCCCTTCGCACAAAAAAAACTCTATCCTGGATTTAACCATTAACATCTGCAAGCTCCCTTACCACTTCCTGGACTGCACAAATAACCCCAACTCCACCCAGAACAAGATTTTCTCTATTTAAGCCACCTCTCTTCCCCACCCCCCAAAGGAATCAACATGTAATTTAGAATGAGCTACAGAACCCCAACACCCTGTAGCAAGCAAGGGGGGGGGGGGGGTGGAGAGAAAGAGAGGAAGGAGGTGAGGAGCGGAAAGAGAAAAGAGGGGAAGTAAGGGTGCGCTTGGGAGGGGGGGGGGGGGGAAAGAGAAGAGGTTATGGTAGAGAGACAAGGGAAGAGATAGTGTGCACCAAATGGGGAAGAGGGCACAAGATCATGAGACACAAAAGATGAAAAAATTACTTATTTTGAGATGCTGAAAGTTTACAACCTTGTTGGTGGATAAAAAGTAAAAATCTCATTGAAGTTGCAACACTTGCAAATTTGCAAGTTTCAATTAAATCAGATTTTGTTACTTTTGTTTTATGCCATTCATCATTGCTATTAATCATTACTATGGAAATTTCACTATCAAAGAATGTTGCACACATGCATTCAACAGGAATTACCCAAGATATTATACTAAATTATTGACATCAGTTACCTCTTTAATACTTCCTCCATAGACTTCATCAGTACTAACATGAATGAATTTCTCAATATTAGCCTGATAAGCAGCTTTCACTAGGACTTCTGTACCATAGACATTCACATTTGTGAATTCCGAAGAACACCAAAAGGACTTATCTGAAAAAACACATTAAATTATTGGGCTAGCAGCATGGAATTCTTCTTTATGTAACACAACAATTTTAAATGAATGCTTTGAAATCTATGTTTTTTTTTAAATACATTCACTAAGGCATACAACATATCAAAAAATGTAGAGATAGAAAGGAATCTGAAATAAACAGAAAATGCTGAAAATAAATGCAAGGAAAAGGGTTCAGCTGAAGGTTCACACTTAAAGGTTAACTTTTCACTGATCAACCTGTTGTGCATTCCTACAATTTTCTGCTTTTATACAAAAAAATTGTTACAAGATTTAACTTCAGAACAAAGCAAAAATGTGATGTAAATAAAAATATGGAGCATAAAAACTTTTAAATCATCATTTACCCAATGGGAACCGAGACATTTTCTAGGGCAAAAATCACAATGGTCACTGATGAGAGAGTCCACCTTAACTCCAATGATAAAATTATGGTCAGATATTTAAAAATAATATTTAGCGAAAACAGTAGAGTACAAATTAGAGGAAGTCGTATTCAACCTTTACAGTGCTCTGCTCAGACTAAACCTTGAGTACTGTATCCAGTTCTGGTCATCAAGACACAAGGGAGACATTCAAGCTCTGGAAGCTGTTAAGAGAAGTCACGAGACTAATCCCTAGTATCACAGGACTGAGTTATGAGGAAAGACTAAAGTAAAAAAGATGACTGATAGGTAAACAGTACAGAAAGGGTAGATGCAGAATGCTACTAATCTGTGAGAGTAGGAAAAGGGATCAAAGGTTTAAACTAGTAAAAAAAAACCCTCGTCAGGAAGTAGTTCGTCACAGAATGATTAACACACGGAATGAATAGGCAGGGCAGTGGAGGCAAAACCTTTGGAATCAAGTTGGATGCCATGATGGGGAACTGCAGGCTCTTTCTATGCATGAGTGGATATAGGCCAAATGGCTTTTCACATCTGTATGCAAATTGTGAACAAAATCCTAGCGTTTGCTA
This sequence comes from Squalus acanthias, assembly GCA_030390025.1. Taxonomy (NCBI): domain Eukaryota; kingdom Metazoa; phylum Chordata; class Chondrichthyes; order Squaliformes; family Squalidae; genus Squalus; species Squalus acanthias. The sequence goes on from CM059431.1 coordinate 132,645,951, forward strand.
TATACAATGGTCCGGATTTTGCAGTCAGCGGCAAAGGAATGGCGCTCGGCGTTCACATTTACAGCTGACCACAGGGTTTTTGCGGGATTTTGAGCAGCAACTTGCGGTCATTAGGCGTCTGATCCAGCGCGGCGCCCTCTACAGGGGATCTGTGGCATGTGTAAGCAGGACAAGCAACAGTGTGACTCTTTTCAGAGTCTAAACCAGGAGGTATAAATTAGAATATTTAATTCATTGTAAAATCATGTACAGAAAGCAAAACATAAAGTGAGGGAAAGAAAGATGGGATTAAGAGAGATAAAAAGAGACATACAGAAAAAGTAAAAAAAAAATTTTTTTTTAAATCTCCAACAATAATTAAATTCTGAAGGAATGAGACTCCACATCTTTAAAATTTAATTTTTAGCACCAGAGAGTTTGTTTGGTAGTAATTAAGACTTTACGCCATTAAAAATTCACTTAGACTGAATGCACCAGCCCTAACTTTTTCCTGGCGTGTTTAGTGGGTAACTAGTGGGCAAGTACACAACTTCATGCCTTTACAATGCCGAATCTACTGGTGCAGTGAAGCTTGTGGAGGAGCAGGGCAAATCAGACAGCAACTTCCGGATTTCTGTGTTTAACTGTGCATGTACAGACTCCAGAATTTTGTGTCTGATTTACTCCATAATAACGGTGAGTGCCGTTATCCTCACCATTACTAACACAAATCCGGGTCATTGGATTTACTTCCAGGTGTAGTGAAAATTCATCTGATAAACAAAAGCCCAATACTAAATTGGCTTCAGCATGTCTGAAGGAAAAGGACTCTTGAAAGGTCGTTGGAACACCTGCCCACTTAGCTTGGCTATGTTGTGAATACCGAGAGAAAACAAGTGACATGTCAAACAATCATGGGTTGTATCTGTAGGAACCTATGGTTGGCAAGAGGTGTGGTTCTATGTTAAAATGGTCTTTTAAAGCAAGACAGAAGTTAGAGTGGAAAGAGACATAGCTCAACCGCAACTGCTCCAACCTTGCCTTTTGCTTCCTGGCGATGCCACCTCACCTGGAATCTTCCTGACTGTTCGCTACCACACAAGCAGCCAGTGAATCAGATAACCTGGCTTCAAGAGAAAGCCAAGCTACACAACAAATAGTTGTTTTTATAAAGCGCCTTTAACGTATTAAAACATCCCAAGGTGCTTCACGGGTGCGTTATCAAACAAAATTTGATGCCAAACCACATAAGGAAGATATTAGGGCAGATAACCAAAGCTTGATCAAAGAGGTAGGTTTTAGGGAGTGTCTTAAAGGGGGAAAGAGAGGTAGAGGGGCGGAGAGGTTTAGGGAGGGAATTCTAGAGTTTAGGGCCTTGGCAACTGAAGGCACGGCCACCAATGGTGGAGCGACTGAAATCGGGGATGCTGAAGAGGCCAGAATTAGAGGAGCGCAGATATCTCGGAGGGTTGTGGGGCTGGAGGAGATTACAGAGATAGGGAGGGGCAAAACCATGGAGGGATTTGAAAACAAGGATGAGAATTTTAAAATCGAGGCATTGCTTAACTGGAAGCCAATGTAGGTCAGTGAGCACAGGGATGATAGGTGAATGGGACTTGGTGCAAGTTAGGACATGGACAGCAGAGTTTTGGATGACCTCAAGTTTACAGAGGGTAGAACGTGGGAGGCTGGCCAGAAGTGCATTGGAATAGTCAAGTCTAGAGGTAACAAAGGCATGGATGAGGGTTTCAGCAGCAGATGAGCTGAGGCAGTGATGGAGTCAGGTAATGTTCCAGAGGTGGAAATAGGCGGTCTTAGTGATGGCGCGGATGTGTGGTCGGAAGCTCATCTCTGAGTCAAATATGACAAGGTTGCGAACAGTCTGGTTCAGCCTCAGACAGTTGCCAGGGAGAGGGATGGAGTCAGTGGCTAGGGAATGGATTTTGTGGTGGGGACCGAAGACAATGGCTTTGGTTTTCCCAATCTTCCCAACAAGCTTGTGCCAATCACGAGTATATAACTTTTGTTATGGGGTTAGTTGAAGATAGACATGTGATTTCCAAAAAGGTTATGTATTTTGGGAATTCAGAAGGGAATTTGGAAGGTGTGGTTTTATTGTTGTTAAAGCAATTCTAAAATCGGGCATAAACCCAAGATGTTGTTTAATTCTAATGTCAACTTGATAGTGTATTAATAATAAATTATAAAGCCATGGTTTGTGCCTGAAGTTTCTTTAGTAAAAAAGAGACGGAGATAAAAAGGCAATTCCCCAAATTAAAGTATAAAATTACTTTGCACCATTTTGTTCCTATACAGGACCCTAAGAAAATAAACATTCTCTGTAAACCAATAACAAGAAAGTAAAATACTTAGATTGGTTACTGAAACTCCTTACCAACATGAGTCTGAGCTGCAAAATGTAGAACTATGTTAATTTTTTCAGTTCCAAACAATAGCTTCACAAAATGTTCATCACAAATATCACCCTATGAATAAAAAGATCATATCACTGCAATTATACATTAACATGCTTAATAAGTCACTGAGCACCACAATTATGTTTTATTAAATTCACTATTTAAAAAAATAGTAATTTTAAAAAGTCCCAATGATTATTCCAACAAGGAAATAAACACAGAAAATCCACCAAGTCCTAACCCATGAAAGATCAGAGAAAATAAAGTATGTGGGACCTATACTTTTATAACTGTTGTTGGTGTTGAGCTTGTGTCATGCAGCCATGGAGAGTGATCAGCAGAAAAATAATATTCTATTATTTCAAGCCACATCACTTATTTTTTATATGGATGTAAAAGATTCCATGGCACTATTCAAAGACGAGAAGGGAGTGCTGGTGTTCTGGCAAACATTCATCCCTCATCCTCCACTACCACCAAAACAACTAAATTATTTTTATTAAAGTAGTTAAAGAAACAGGGCCAAAAATTCATCCCGGTGCGCGAGTGCGTACTCTCGCGTATTCCCTCTGCAATTGCCGGTTTTCTGCATGCCCTGCGCATGCGCTGAAAACCGGCAATTGCTCTTTTGAAAAGGGGGCGGTTCCTCGGTGCATCGCGTGCGCGCTACAGGCTGCGCGCACGCTGTGCACTTCATGCTTTGGACGCGCAGGTAAGTACTGAAGATTTTAGAAATGGGAAAAGGAGTAAGACCCACTTTTAACAAGGTAAGTAGTGAATTAAGTATTTTTTTGAATTTTTTTTAACAGGTATATCTTTTTTAGAGACTTTAAAGACAGGTAAGTTTATTTTTATAACTTTTTAAAAGATTTTAAATTTTTTCAAAAATTTAATTTTTTATTTAAAATGGTTAATTTATTTAACTATACTTATTTTATTAATGTGATGGTTTTTTTTTAAATTTAATTGAGGTTTAGCTGTTATTTTGGGGGGGTGTAAGATTCATAGATTTCACAGCACGTATGTGAAACTTATGAATGGAAGATGGTGTGCTGCCATTGGCTCTAACTGAGTCACGTGATCCCACAGCTCGCACGAATTCACTACGCCGCTGGGATACGCAAGCACTGCCCAGCTGATGTCTGGAACATCAAGTTCGTGCGAGCTGGATCTGAAAAAGCACAAGCGGAGTGAGAGATCGCGGGGAAGGCTTACCCCCGCGGGAACAGAGCGAGATCAATTTCTGGGCCATAGATTTTTTTGCAATCACATTTCAGTCTTGTTTGCCCGTTTGAGTGGACGTAAAAGATCTCATGGCACATTCTGAGAAGCAGAATTTTATGGTGCCCTGGCCAACCTTCATCCCTCAACCAATACCACCAAAACAGATTAACTGGTCATTTATCTCACTTGTTGTTTGTAGGATCTTGCTGTGTGCAAATTGGTCACTATGTTTGCCTACAAAACAGTGGCTACACTTCAAAAGTTATTCATTGGCTGTAGGTGCTATATAAATACGTTATTTCTTTCTAACTATACTGCCAATCTGGTCACTAATGCTGGATTTGTATTAGTGTTGCTGCTAGAGGCAGCCTTGACTTTGGCAGCAATGCTATAATATAGTGGTAGCACTTGTACTTCCTGTAGCACACTTACTTACAGGATGGTTATTCCCCACACGATGGCAGCAACACAACAATCAATCTGACATTTTTCAAGACTGTAATTGGACTATGCTCTCAACCTATCGGTAAGGCAGCAATGTAAAAATCACATTACTGGTCTGTATGAATGCCCTGCACCTCCCTTGAAGAAGCTTAATCATTTCCCAGTTGCCACTGGTGATCTGAAATTTGTCCAACAATGTAAATGAAGTGCATTCCAGAGCAGTGGCAGCCTCGTCAGATTGTTCTAATAATTAGAATGTGACATCATCGATATTTAAATACTACAAAGGAAATTACATCATCGCATATGATACTGGTGTGCCTTGTTGCCAGGCTGACTGATACAGAAAATCTGACCCCTGGCAGTGTACTACTGACTATGTGCACTTCTCTGTGGTTAAAGGCAGTGAGTGTTGCTCTTTGGGATCTGTAAAGAAGCATTTTCCCCAATGTAGTACCCATTTTATAAATCAAAGTTATAAAGAACCTATTTTTTTGGTCTGGTCTCCCTCAAAACTTTTAAACTGATAATTAACTCCCTTTGCACTATCAGTAGATAGCTTCAGTTATCTTAATGATTTGGTAATGATTCAAATACCTGTATAAATCTGTAGTTTGTTCTGCTAGAAACTGATTGCAAGTTCTTTAAGCTTGCACAATAATCAAGCTGTAGGAGGAAAACAAGAGTAATGTGATAAAAAGCCTGCACAATAAATCAAGCTGTAGGAGGAAAAAAAAGTAATGATATAAAAAAATTAAATCAAATACTATAATTCATATATTACTAGGTTCATTATAACTTTCACAGCCCATAAAACTTTTTTTTTTATTAGTTCCTGGGATGTGGGCGTCGCTGGCAAGGCCAGCATTTATTGCCCATCCCTAATTGCCCTTGAGAAGGTGGTGGTGAGCCACCTTCTTGAACCGCTGCAGTCCGTGTGGTGAAGGTACTCCCACAGTGCTGTTAAGGAGGGAGTTTGACCCAGCGACGATGAAGAATCGGCGATATACTTCCAAGTCAGGATGGTGTGTGACTTGGAGGGGAACTTGGAGGTGGTGGTGTTCCCATGCGCCTGCTGCCCTTGTCCTTCTAGGTGGTAGAGGTCGAGGGTTTGGGAGGTGCTGCCGAAGAAGCCTTGGCGAGTTGCTGCAGTGCATCTTGTAGATGGTACACACTGCAGCCATGGTACGCCGGTGGTGGAGAGAGTGAATATTTAATGTGGTGGATGGGGTGCCAATCAAGCGGGCTGCTGTGTCATGGATGGAGTCGAGCTTCTTAAGTGTTGTTGGAGCTACACTCATCCAGGCAAGTGGAGAGTATTCCATCACACTCCTGACTTGTGCCTTGTAGATGGTGGAAAGGCTTTGGGGAGTCAGGAGGCGAGACACTCGCCGCAGAATACCCAGCCTCTGACCTGCTCTTGTTGCCACAGTATTCATGTGGCTGGTCCAGTTAAGTTTCTGGTCAATGATGACCCCCAGGATATTAATGGTGGGGGATTCGGCGATGGTAATGCCGTCGAATGTCATGGGGCGGTGGTTAGACGCTTGCTTGTTGGAGATAGTCATTGCCTGGCACTTGTGTGGCGCGTATATTACCTGCCACTTATCAGCCCAAGCCTGAATGTCGTCTAGGTCTTGCTGCATGTGAGCATGGACTGCTTCATTATCTGAGGAGTTGCGAATGGCACTGAACACTGTGCAGTCATCAGCAAACATCCCCACTTCTGACCTTATGATGGAGGGAAGGTCATTGATGAAGCCCTGAGGAACTCCTGCAGTGATGTCCTGGGGCTGTGATGATTGACCTCCAACCACCACAACCATCTTCCTTTGTGCTAGGTATGACAACTTCAGTGTTTTAGCAGACTCACCTTGTCCAAGTTTATGATCAAATAGTCTGGATATCTTTCCAGGAGACAAATAATCACATGCGAGGCACTTCAAAGAAAAAACACATTGGATTACTTGGTTAGTAAGAGTTTCTTATCCTCTGAAAATAGTGCTATAAAATCCAAGTTACCCGAGACCTGTATATATCCATCACTCTGCCAGGTTAAAGGTTTAGTAACAAAGATATTTGGAGGACACAAAAACATTCAATACAGACAAATCAACTGGTATCTGGTTTTGAAACCTAGTGCTCATCAGGAGTGCAAGAACTGAGTGCAGCAAGGTCCTTAAACACTTTAGTCAACGATATTTTATTCAACTTGGAGATTTCATACAGCTAAATGATTTATGACATTTTTATTTGGGCCACAAATTCAAATGAAGAACCTTCATTCATATTGCACTTTACCTTGTTCTCAAGATGTCCCAAAACACTTCACAGCTTTTGAAGGATAGTAAATATTAGGTGGGCAAATGTGGCAGCCAATTTGTGCACACTAAGATTCCACAAACCGCAAATAAGATGAATGACCAGCTAATCAGTTTGTCATTTGAGAAAAGGGATATTTATCAGGAAACTAAAAGAACCCCTTGCTCTTCTTCGAATAATACCATAAGATCTTTTATATCCACTGAACAAGCAGACTGGGCCTCGGTTTAATGTCTCATCTGAAACACTGCACTGAAGTGTCAATCTAGATTATGGAGTCAAGTCCTGGAGTGGGGTTTGAACCCACGACCTTCTGACTCAGAAGTGGAAGGTCTACAAAATAAACAAAGCAGATATTTTAGGGATTGAATTTTGGAGGGAACTTGCATCTGCAGTTTTTCTTGCTGAAAACAGGATGTGCTTGTTAATGTCATCCTTCTCAGATTAAGATATATTCTCCAAACTACCACTGCTTTGCAATGAAAGCAGATGTTGGATAGGTTCTACACTGGATTTTGCAGTATGCACAGCTTCAAACGGTATTTTAACTTTATTCTTTTAGTCAATATCAGAAGGAGAGAAATAGATGTCAAATAGAAAATGCATACAGTCAAATAAAATCACTTGCAAATCATATCGGGCCTGAATTTGCGGTCAGGGGCTTCCCACAGGCGGATGTCTCCGACCGGCAAAAAATCTATGAACCTACCTTATGGTCCTGGATCCAAGAAGACTCGCGCTCCTGGGCCTCTATGCGTAGACATGCGCAGAGGCCCATGTATCCCAGGGGCGCAACAAATAATTTTTTTAAAATACATATTTAAAATTAATAAAAATGCCATTTAATTATTTAAAACAAAAATTTAATTTTTGAAAATAAATTTAAATGTTTTAATGGGGCTAAAAATAACCTTGCCTTATTGCACAGGTTTTTTAATGTTGAAATGATTGAAAAAAACATTTTATGTTCATTTACCTGGCGTAAGAATTTCACGGGCATTCGCTGGGCAACTCTCCACCCGCAAATGCCCTTTTCCCGGAGATGCGGATGATGTCAAGAACATTCTTGACAGGTCGCAAGTTCTGGGTTTTCGGCATGCGCTTTGCGTGCGAAAACTCGGAACTTGCGCGGACCTTAAGCACCTCGTATGCACCCGTAGGGGCCGCAAAATATGGACCAATATTTCATCAAGGTGCAGTGGCTTATTTTATCAGATCAATATGCAACATTAAACTTCATGTGCAAATTCTTCTAGTTTGTGGTTATGTTCTTCTTCTAAAAAAAACCTTTACTATATAAATAGGTGTCTGAGCTGCAAAGTGAGGAATTATTCTATGTGGAATATATTGGGTGGAGGGAAAAGGTAGAGAGAATAAGAGACATTCTACCACAACATGAGGAAAACAATTTCCTGTGCAATTTCAGAAGGGAAGAAATGTGGCTGAAATTTGTCCTAGTAGAGGATGAAAGTAAATAAAAGGTCATAAAAAGGCAGCTTTTTAAAATGGATTGGGATGAAGTGGAAAAAGAGTAACATGTGATACACTTATTTACCCCCAACTCTAAATTCTTAAGGTGTTCAGACATGCTGTTTCCCAGCAAATTGTGGAAATTATTATTTTGATTACAAGCTTAAGTTTAAAAACAATTCTTAGATTTTCCAAACCCTGTGTAATCTCTGAAAATAATGGTGGTACCCAGTGACCAGAATGACAGCTGGGGGAACTGGTTAAATTCAAAGAAACAGGAACCTGCCAACTTTGAGTTGCAATACATCAATGATACTCTAATATATCAGGAAAACAATGAGATCCCCAAGATGCCAGTAAAGTTCACGGAGTCATAAATCCGTAGTAATGAAAAAAAATCTCAATTATTACAAGAGCTTGATGCAAGAGGTAGAAATGCTACCAACTGAGCTATGCTGATGCAAAGTGTCAACATGGTTGAGTTGGTAGCACTTTAGCCTCTTGCGTCAGAAGGTTGACAGTTTAAGCCCCATTCCAGGACCTGGACACACTATCTGGGCTGACACTTCAGTACACTACTGAAAGAGTGTTGCATTGTTGGAGAGATGCTGCCCTTTGGATGAGAAGTTAAACCAAGGCCCTTACCTGTCCATTCAGGTGAATGAAAAGGAATCCATATCATTATACAAAGAGGAGCAGGGACCTGGCCAACATTCTTCCCTTTAACCAACATTGTGGAAAAAATAGATTAACTGGCCATTAATCTCGGTTGCTGTCTGTGGCATTTTGTCGTATACAAATCTGCTACTGTTTGTTCACATAAGTAACTACATTTCAAAAGAAATTAATTGATTGTGAAGTGCTTTTGGGCACAATACGATGCTAAAGGCAATTTGGGGATGTCTGGGCTTTTTCCTTGAGGAAATGTGTCACACTTTCCTCCTCCACTTCTTCCCACTATTCCTTTTGATTTGGGGAAATCAAATGTCCTATTTAACCTTCCTACGCACCAGGTGATTAGATAATAGAATAGATACTGTAAACTAATTTGTACAATCTCTATGTTTCACTCGTCGTCAAAGACAATGAGTGACAGTCATTAGGTTATTCATATAAAATTGATGATGGGTATTCTACAAGCTATTGTTGGCTACAAAAAAGTTAATAGAAACTAATAACTTTGGTTTAAAAGAGGAAAAAGGCAGACAATTATGCTGGAGATTTTTTTTTTATAGCAATAACATTATGAGGTTGCCAAAATTATCAAATCATATTGAGTGATTAAGAACACAAGAGTGGTTTCTTATTAACTGACCCCCTGGACACTCACACCAGACCCATGCCCAGCACCGTGTCGTTCACCATACCACACCTGACCCCTGCCCACTCCCGTGTCGCTCGCCACACCAGACCCCTGCCCAGCACCGTGTCGCTCGCCAGACCCCTGCCCAGCACCGTGTCGCTCATCACACCAGACCCCTGCCCAGCACCGTGTCGCTCATCACACCAGACCCCTGCCCAGCACCGTGTCGCTCGCCAGACCCATGCCCAGCACCGTGTCGCTCATCACACCAGACCCCTGCCCAGCACCGTGTCGCTCATCACACCAGACCCCTGCCCAGCACCGTGTCGCTCATCACACCCGACCCATGCCCAGCACCGTGTCGCTCATCACACCAGACCCCTGCCCAGCACCGTGTCGCTCATCACACCCGACCCATGCCCAGCACCGTGTCGCTTATCACACCAGACCCCTGCCCAGCACCGTGTCTCTCGCCAGACCAGACCCCTGCCCAGCACCGTGTCGCTCACCACACCAGACCCCTGCCCAGCACCGTGTTGCTCACCAGACCAGACCCCTGCCCAGCACCGTGTCGCTCATCACACCAGACCCCTGCCCAGCACCGTGTCGCTCGCCACACCAGACCCCTGCCCAGCACCGTGTCGCTCACCACACCAGACCAGACCCCTGCCCAGCACCGTGTCGTTCACCAGACCAGACCCCTGCCCAGCACCGTGTCGCTCACCACACCAGACCCCTGCCCAGCACCGTGTCGCTCACCAGACCCCTGCCCAGCACCGTGTCGTTCACCAGACCAGACCCCTGCCCAGCACTGTGTCGCTCGCCACACCAGACCCCTGCCCAGCACCGTGTCGCTCACCAGACCCCTGCCCAGCACCGTGTCGCTCACCATACCACACCAGACCCCTGCCCAGTACCGTGTCGCTCACCACACCAGACCCCTGCCCAGCACCGTGTCGCTTGCCACACCAGACCCCTGCCCAGCACCGTGTCGCTCACCAGACCCCTGCCCAGCACCGTGTCGTTCACCAGACCCCTGCCCAGCACCGTGTCGTTCACCAGACCCCTGCCCAGCACCGTGTCGTTCACCAGACCCCTGCCCAGCACCGTGTCGCTCGCCACACCAGACCCCTGCCCAGCACCGTGTCGCTCGCCACACCAGACCCCTGCCCACACCCAGCACTGTGTCGTTCACCATACCACACCAGACCCCTGCCCAGCACCGTGTCGCTCACCAGATTCCTGCCCAGCACCGTGTCGCTCGCCACACCAGACCCCTGCCCAGCACCGTGTCGCTCGCCACACCAGACCCCTGCCCACACCCAGCACCGTGTCACTCACCATACCACACTAGACCCCTGCCCAGCACCGTGTCGCTCACCACACCAGACCCCTGCCCAGCACCGTGTCGCTCACCACACCAGACCCATGCCCAGCACCGTGTCGCTCGCCACACCAGACCCCTGCCCAGCACCGTGTCGCTCACCACACCAGACCCCTGCCCAGCACCGTGTCGCTCACCACACCAGACCCCTGCCCAGCACCGTGTCGCTCACCACACCAGACCCCTGCCCAGCACCGTGTCGCTCACCACACCAGACCCCTGCCCAGCACCGTGTCGCTCACCACACCAGACCCCTGCCCAGCACCGTGTCGCTCACCAGACCCCTGCCCAGCACCGTGTCGCTCACCACACCAGACCCCTGCCCACTCCCAGCACTATCTCCCCTCCGTCGACCTACATGAAGCCGGCGCCGCCGGTGACGAGCAGCCGCTTGTCAAACGCCGCTCGCGCAGCCGCCACCTCCCAACCGCTTCCTTCAGACATCTTCACTCGCTGCTTTCCGACGTCGTAAAGCACACACGTTTACAATTCTTTCAAAAGTTAAACCTCGGTCCAACCCAACTACAAACTCATTTTTTTACGGTTGAAAATGACAGATTCAACAATTAAAACGGCTCGTGGCATTGCAATGTATTTAATTCCTGCATTTTCTGGATGTATATATTTGTTTATCTTTACGACCATTATTTTTCAACCACTTTATGGTTCCGTTTGACACGTAGCAACCGCCGGCGAAGCCGTTCATCAGAAGATGATCAAAGTGGAGGAGGGGGCCCCGGCCGATGCCGATTGGTTATGATTTCGGCAGAGTGTCGGTATCTGGAGTGAGGAATGGTTATCCTGGGTGTCAATCACCCGCAGTATCAGGTTAGAGCGAGGTGCAGGACTTTTCCCGCAATAGATGAGCTGCAGGAGCTGGAGAGTTTGGGCTTTTAGTAACCGCTGAAACAATGGCCCTTTTATTCCTTCTGGCCACTTTTGCGGAACTGGTGTTGCTGATTTGCGAGGGGAAAACAGTGAATGGATTTTTCAGTAGTGATCTCGCGAGACAGAGTGGAGGGCAGCAAGTTGCTAAATTTCTGTTTCATGGTAGGTGCTGATTAATTTTTAAGGATTTATCTATCCAGTACCTTCAGTTAGCAACATCTCTTTTGCAATGACTACATTTTAAAGCATCCACAATAATCCAATTTTAGTAGTGCTAAGTTATCTTGTGAAAGCGCACATACTGCCATAGCTCAGCGGCAGTATAAATGCAAGATGTAAAGATGTCAAAGGTTAGTTGACACGTGGCTAAAGGTTAGGGGCAATTTGCTTTAACGGCATTATAACTGAAGTTCAAATGTCAATGCATTTATTATCAGTTTTACCCTGAACAATCCAATAGGCCTAATGAAAATATGGGAATTTTATCATGCATTAAACAAAGCATAAAAAAACTTTAGAATCATAGAATGATACAATACAGAATGAGGCCATTTGGCCCATCGTGCCTGTGCCGGCTCTTTGGTAGACCTATCCAATTAATTCCACTCCCCTGCTCTTTCCCCATAGCTCTGTAATTTTTTTTCCTTCAAGTATTTATCCAATTCTCTTTTGAAAGTTACTATTGAAACTGCTTCCACCGCCCTTTCAGGCAGTGCATTCCAGATCACAACAACTCACTGTAAAAAAAAAAGTTTCCTCATGTCTCCTCTGGTTCTTTTGCCAATCACCTTAAATTGGTGCCATGGTTACTGACCCTTGTGCCACAGGAAACAGTTTTTCTTTATTTACTCTATCAAAACCATTCATGATTTTGAACACCTCTATCAAATCTCTACTTAACCTTTTCTTCTCTGAGGAGAACAACCCCAGTTTCTCAAAAACTGAAGTCCCTCATCTCTTGTACCATTTTAATAAATCTCTTCTGCACCCTCTCCAAGGCCTTGACATCGTTCCTAAAGTGTGGTGCTCAGCATTGAACACAATACTCCAGCTGAGGCCTGTTTTATAAAAGTTTAGCATAACTTCCTTGCTTTTGTACTATATTCCTTTATTAATAAAGCCACGATCCCATATGCTTTTTAAACAGCCTTCTCAACTTGTCCTGCTGCCTTCAAAGATTTGTGTACATACACCCTCGGGTCTCCCTGTTCCTGCACCCCCTGTAAAAAAAGAGCCTAGGGAACACCACTGTATACCTCCCTCCAGTCTGGAAAAACAACTATTCACCACTACTCTCTGCCCCTTAACCAATGTTGTATCCAAGCTGTCATGTACCCTTTAATCCCATGGGCTTTAATTTTGCTAACAAGTCTGTTATGTGGTACTTTGTCAAACACCTTTTTGAAAGTCTATATACACAACATCAACAGCACTACCCTCATCAACCCTCTCTGTTACTTCATCAATGAACTCAATTAAGCTAGTCAAACACAATTTGCCTTTAACAAATCGGTACTTACTTTCCTTTATTAGCCCCTACTTTTCTAAATGTCAATTAATTTTGTCCTGGTTTATTGTCTCAAAGTTTCCCACCACTGATATTAGGCTGACTGGCCTATAGTTGCCAGGTTTATTCTTCTCACCTTTCCATAAGTGGGGTGTAACATTTGCAGTCCTCAGGCACCATTCCCATATCCTTGGAAGATTGTGGCCAAAGCCTCTGCAATTTCCACCCTTACTTCCTCACTAACCTAGGATGCATCCCATCCGGACCGGGTGATTTTTCTACTTTGAGGACTGCCAATCTTTTAAGTACTTCCTCTTTATCTATTTTTATCCTATCCAATATCATTACTGCCTCCTCCTTTACTGCTACATTGGCAGAATCTTCTCTCGTGAAGACAGATGCAAAGTACTCATTTAGTACCTCAGCCATGCCCTCTGCCTCCACAAGAATATCTCCTTTTTGGTCCATAATCGGCCTCACCCATCCTTTGACTACCCTTTTACTATTTATATGTTTATAAAAGACCTTTGGGTTCCCTTTTATGTTGGTCGTTAACCTAATCTCATATTCTCCCTTTGCCCCTCTTCCCTTTTTTAGATCTTCTCTGTACTTTCTATATTCAGCTTGGTTCTCTACTGTATTATGAGCCCTACAAATGTCATAAGCCTCCTTTTTCTGTCTTATTTTAACCTCTATATCTTTAGTCATCTAGGGAGCTCTAGCTTTGGATGTCCTTCCTTTCCCCTCATAGGAATATCTACTCTGTACCTGAATCATTTCCTCTTTCAAGGCCTCCCATTGTTCAATTACTGTTTTGCCTACAACTGTTTGCTTCTAATCCACCTGGGCCAGAACCCTTTTCAACTTACTGAAGTTAGGCCTCTTCTAGTTAAGTATTTTTCTGCTTGATTGTACCTTGTCCTTTTTCATAACGATTCTAAACCTGATATTATGATCACCGTTCCCCAAATGCTCTTCCACTGAAACATGCTCCACTTGCCCCAATTCATTCCCCAGAACTCGATCCTGCACTGCTTACTTCCTTGTTGGGCTAGAAATACACTGCTTGAGAAAGTTCTCTTGTACACATTTCAGGAATTCCTCTGCCCCCCCCCCCCCCTCCTTTGTCTTTTACACTGTTACTATCCCAGTCTATATTAGGATAATTGAAGTCCCCTATTATCACTACTCTGTAGTTCTTACATCTTTCTGTAATTTGCCTGCAAATTTGCTTCTATTATCCTTCCTACTATTTGGTGGCCCATAGTATACACCCAGTAGTGTAATAGCTCCTCTATTGTTCCTGAATTCTAACCAAATAGACTGTCTTTGGCCCCTCAACTACATCATCCCTCTCCAGTGCTATAATAGTTCCTTTGATCAATACTGCCACCTGCCCACCTTTTTTCCTTCCCTATCCTTCCTGAATACCTTGTAGCCGGGAATATTAAGTTCCCAATCCTCCCCTTCTTTGAGCCAGGTCTCTGTTATTGCCACTGTATCATAGTCCAATGTAGCGACTTGTGCCTGGAGCTCACCAACCTTATTTACAACGCTCTGTGCATTTACGTACATGCACTTCAAACTCATCTTCTCGAATGCTTCGCATTTGCTCCCTGTCTGATCCCTCCTATATCTGAGCTATTGTTTACTCTAGTGCTATTTTCCTCTCCCAGTCCTCTGAGCACCTTGTTTCTTCTCTCTAATATTTCATCCTGGTGCCCATCCCCCTGGTGCTTTGTTCTTAATCTATCTACGCTAGAGAAATTCCATTTAAAAGTCTCTAGAAGCCTGGCTGGCTATAAATGTGATTTCACTTTCAAATTTACTGGATCAATATTGATTAACCCTGACTTTCAGTGAAGTTTATTGAACTGTAAAATATTTGAGGAAAATTACATACAAACCAAGCTCAATAACACTGAGATGTGGGTCAATGTGGTAGAGAAACATTTCATGTGCTCCAGGGATTAAATATCCTTTTTATGGGTTTCCAGTAAAATTGATCTTAAATTGAAAATTACATCATTAAGAACCCAGTAAAAAGTTCAAAGACAAATCAACCCAAATTATTATTACATGTCCTCCTGGCAGCTGGTTATGGCAGCATTAGCAGAGATTCACAATATTACCTATCTTTTTTCTCCTATAGGTGGGTAAAGAGAATTAAGTTTGGATTGGAATTATTAAATAAATGTGGGAATCTGCTTTTAATATGGTCAGTTTATTGGAATTAAGACAAAAGCATACCATAAATGGATCCATTATGGACTCTACCCAATTTGTTTAATTTTCTGAAGGAGATAATAACCTATAGATAAAACCTACTGAAAGATAAAACTCAGTGAATTTCTTCCCTGATCAACCCAAAGAAATAGAGCAATATTCAAGGCTCACATTAGAATCTATAGTGTTTAACCCTGACTAATAGTATGCCACAGTTGTTGCTTGATTTAAGGAGCATAACTGCCATCATAACCTACACCATTTAATTTCATTTTTCAACCATTTGTTCATCCAGTTCTTTGATAGGGGGCTCAATTGGAAGCCTGTAAACTTCACCTAGTAAATGTTAATTTGTTCCTACGCTCTCGCATGCCACACATATCATCTTTTGCTCTCAACTGCAACACCTAGCTTTCTTTCCGAATTGGTATGACAACAATTCCCATTCATTCCATTCTTAATTTAGCTGCTAACGATATTTGTTTTATTAAAAACTAATGAATTGTTATGCACAAATCAGATTTAAATTAATCTTGTTTTTTTCCTTGCTCTAACTATGAGGTAATGATCAAATTCAACAAACCTATTTTCCTAGTGCTATATATTAACAATAACTTGCATCTATATAATGCTTTTAATATGGAAAGAAATGTTCCAGAGGCACAAGGAAAAAAGGTGATATTGGAGGATGGGAAGTGGTTTTCAGGAGGTTCTTAAAGGAGGAGAGGGAGGGGAGAGGTTTAGGGAGGGAATTCCAGAACGTGGTGCCTAGGTAGCGAAGACACAGGCACCAATGTTGGGGTGCAGGATGCACAAGATACCAGATTTAGAGGAACAGAGAGACCGGGTGGGCAGGGTTAGGGCTGGAGCATGTTACAGAGATAGGGAGGGGAGGGGGGGTGGGGTGAGGCCATGAAGGAATTTAAACACAAGAATGAGAATTTTAAATTTGAGATGTTGAGGGTCCAGAAGCCAGTGTAGGTAAACGAGGACATGGAGGATGGGCGAGTGGGACTTGGTGGGCAATAGGACACAGGCAGCAGAGTTTTGGATGAGCTGAATTTTTCGGAGAGTGGTAGGCTGACTAGGAAAGCAATAGAATAGGTGACTCCCAAGGTGAAAAAGGCATGGATGAGAGTTTCAGCAACAGATGAGCTGAGCGAGCGGTGGAGGAGGGTGTTATTATAAAGGTGGAAGTAGGCGGACTTTGTGATGGAGAGTATATGTAGTTGGAAATGCAACTCGGGGTTGGATAGGTCACTAAGGTTGCAAACAGTCTGGTTCAGTCTAAGACAGTGGTCGGGGAGGGGGATCAAATCAGTGGCAAGTGTACGGAGTTTGTGGCAGGGGCCGAAGACAATGGCTTCAGTCTTGCCAATATTAAGCTGGGGAAAATTGCGGCTCATCAAAGACTGGATGTCGGACAAGCAGTGTGATAACTGTAAGGTCAAGAAAGTTCGTGGAGAGGTAGAGCTGGACATCAGCACATCCCATGAGTGCAGATGATGTTGCCAAGGTGCAGCATGTAGGTGAGGAATTCTGGAGGTATTTGTGGGGGGGGAGGGCAAGGAGGCCAGATACTCTGGCTACGGTCGGATAGGTAAGAGTGGAACCAAGTGAGGGTAGGCCTACTGAACTGAATAATGGTGGAGAGGCTTTGGAGGAGGATGGTGTGTGGTGTTGACTATGTCAAGGGCTGCAGAGAGGTTGCACATGGATAAAGCACCATGGTCACAGGCACAGAAGATGTCATTTGTGACTTTGGTTAGGGCTGTTTCGGTTATATGGCAGTAACAGAAATCTGATTGGAGAGATTCAAACAGACAGTTGAGGGAAATATGAGCAGCGATTTGGGAGGCGCCAACATACTCAAGAACTTTGGTAACAAAAGAGAGATTGGAGATGGGGCGGTAGTTTACAAGGAGAGAGGGTTGAGGGTAGGTTTTTTGAGGAGGAGGATGATGACGATGGTTTTGAAAGGGAAAGAACAGTACCTGAAGAGAAGGAAACATTTACAATGTCAACTAGCATGGTGGCCACGAAGGGACATGGGTTGGTAAGTAGTTTAGTGGGACTGGAGTCAAGAGAGCAGGAGGTGGGTATTGTGGATGAGAAGAGCTTGGCGAGGTTATGAGGGGAGATGGGAGAGCAATTAGATATGTGGGTTCAAGGCAAAGGCAGGGAGGCCAATGTGTGACTTGGTGATGAGGGCCACACCACCATTGCAGTGATTTGGGCAGGACGGATGGTGGAAGGTTTAGCCAGGTGAGGCTTTGATAAGGGCAAGGTGTCGCCACCCGTGTGCTACATTTCCATCAAAACCATGATGTCAATGCAATCATCTGCCATAAGGTCATGGATGGCAAGGGCCATGTGGAGGGAAATGCGGAGAGGGGCAATGATTGATCCGCTGGCAGAGTCTAAGGTAGTGGTGTGTGGGATAAGCGGGATGAAAAGGAGGTGGTTGGCAAGGTTATCCCTCGGTGGGTGAACAAGATGGGAAGGTCAGCATGAGGAGGTTGGGGCAGTTGGAGTTGATCAGAATTGAAATAGTACGACATTGACTTCTTCATGGAGGTAAGAGGGTTACTGTGGTTGATGGTATCATGTTGCCGTATTAAGGAAGACCAATTAAATTGTGCCAGCGCTATTTTGAAATAGAATGTAAAGGAGTAGGTGAACATGGAATATAAAACTAAGTGAAATAATAACTTGTATTTATATAGCAGCTTTAACATAGAAAAAATCCCAAGATGCTTCACAGAAGCCTGAGGAAAATGGATACCATGGCAAAGAAAGAGTGCTTTGAAGGGCTACAGATAAGCACATTTGTCTGTTGACATGAGCTCTGTATTATTGAAGTACTTTACAGTTGAGCACTATATTATAAAAGTATTAATTATTCAAAATATTTTTGCTTTTATAATGGGGGAAAAATACATTACAAAATCTAGTTTGCCATTTTTTTTTTTAAAAATAGTTTTTTCTTACCTGTGGCATACAAGAGGAGGTAGCAATTAAGGCACATTAATTAGGCAGATCGAAAAGAGCTTTACTCTACATCTGGCCATTTTTATACCAGATCTAAGAGTACTTGAAAGAAAGAAAAAGTAAGACTTGCATTAATATAGCACCTTTCAGGACGTCCTAAAGCGCTTTACAGCCAATGAAGTACTTTCGAAGTATAATCCTATTTGACCCTGAGGTGAACTTCCGACCACATATCCTCTCCATCACCAAAACCACCTATTTCCACCTCTAGCATCGCCCATTTCTGCCGCTGTCTCAGCTCATAAGAACATAAGAAATAGGAGCAGGAGTAGGCCATATCGCCCCTTGAACCTGCTCCGCCATTCAATAAGATCATGGCTGAACCTCTACATCAACTCCACTTTCCTGCCCTATCCCCATATCCCTTGCTTCTCAAGAATTATTGGATCTCAGTCTTGAATATACTCAACGACTGAGCATCCACAGCCCTCTGGGATAAAGTTTTTTTTTAACCTTTACTTAGTTGGAGGTGGATGAGGAGAAAGCAAGCTCCCTTGGCTGTTGCTGAAGTTATTTACTTGTCTCTCTCCTGAGCCACTAACAACTGTCTCCCTACCACAATGCAAAAATTCTCCCCTTCTCCAAACCACACAACTACTCCTTCCCACTTGGAATAAAGAGAGAAGCCAGCAACACCCTCCTCTTATTCCCACACCACCATTCTTAATACCCATGTTTGTTTTCCCTGTTCCTCCACCTACTATTTAGCACCATGGTATTCATCTGCTGCCGAAACCCTCATTCATACCTTTGTTACCTCTAGACTCGACTATTCCAATGCTCTCCTGGCCGGCCACCCACCTTTACCTTCCGTAAACTTGAGCTCATCCAAAACTGTGCTGCCCATATCATAACTCGCACCAAGTCCCATTCACCCGCTCACTGCTCATTGGCTCCCGGCCCGCCAAAGCCTCAATTTTTAAAATTCTCATCCTTGTTTTCAAATCCCACCATGGCCTCGCCCCTCCCTAACTCCGTAACCTCCTACAACCGTCCGAGATCTCTGCGCTGCTCCAATTCTGACCTCTTGCGCATCCCCGATTTTCGGGGAATTATAGACCGGTAAGCCTGACATCGGTAGTGGGCAAAATGCTAGAGTCCATTATAAAAGATGTAATAGCAGAGCACTTGGAAAACAGTGACAGGATCGGACAAAGTCAACATGGATTTACAAAAGGTAAATCATGCCTGACTAATCTACTGGAATTTTTGAGGATGTAACTGGTAGAATAGATAAGGGAGAACCAGTGGATGTGGTGTATTTGGACTTTCAGAAGGCTTTCGATAAGGTCCCGCATAAGAGATTAGCATGCAAAGTTAAAGCACATGGGATTGGGGGTAAGGTACTGATTTGGATAGAGAACTGGTTGGCAGACAGGAAGCAAAGAGTTGGAATAAACGGGTCTTTTTCCGAGTGGCAGGCAGTGACTAGTGGGGTACCGGTGCTAGGGCCCCAGCTATTCACAATATATATTAATGATCTAGACGAGGGAACTAGATGTAATATCTCCAAGTTTGCAGACGACACAAAGCTGGGTGGGTGTGTGTGCTGTGAGGAGGATGCAGAGAAACTCCAGTATGATTTGGACAGGTTGGGTGATTGGGCAGATGCAGTATAATGTGGATAAATGCGAGGTTATCCACTTTGGTGGCAAAAACAGGAAGACAGATTATTATCTGAACGGCAATAGATTGGGAAAAGGGGAAGTGCAACGAGATCTGGGAGTCCTTGTGCACCAGTCGCTGAAGGTAAGCATGCAGGTGCAGCAGGCGGTTAAGAAGGCAAATGGTATGTTGGCCTTCATAGCGAGAGGATTCGAGTACAGGAGCAAGGATGTCTTGCTGCAGTTGTACAAGGCCTTGGTGAGACCACACCTTGAGTATTGTGTGCAGTTTTGGTCGCCTTATCTGAGGAAGGATGTTCTTGCCATGGAGGGAGTGCAGCGAAGATTCACCAGACTGCTACCTGGGATGGCAGGAATGACGTATGAAGAGAGATTGGGTCGATTAGGCTTATATTCGCTAGAGTTTAGAAGAATGAGAGGGGATCTCATTGAAACTTATAAAATTCTAACAGGACTAGACAGACTAGATGCAAGAAGGATGTTCCCGATGGCGGGTGAGTCCAGAACCAGAGGTCACAGTCTAAGGATAAGGGGTAAGCCATTTAGGACTGAGATGAGGAGGAATTTCTTCACCCAGAGAGTGGTGAACCTGTGGAATTCTCTACCATAGAAGGCAGTTGAGGCCAATTCATTAAATATATTCAAGAAGGAGATAGATATATTTCTTAAGGCTGAAGGGATCAAGGGATATGGGGAGAAAGCAGGGACAGGGTACTGAACTTGGATGATCAGCCATGATCTCATTAAATGGCAGAACAGGCTCGAGGGGCCGAATGGCCTACTCCTGCTCCTATCTTCGATGTTTCTATGTTTCTTCGCTCCACAGCTGCCTTGGCTCTAACTTTGGAATTCCCTCCCTAAACCTCTCCGCCTCTCTACTGCTCCTCCTTTAAAACGCTCCTTAAAACCTACCTCTTTGACCAAACTTTTGGTCACCTCTCCTAATATCTCTTTATGTGGCTCGGTGTCAAATTTTATTTGATAATCGCTCCTGTGAAGCGCCTTGGGACGTTTTACTGCATTAAAGGCGCTCTATAAATGCAAGTTGTTGTTGTTTGTAATGTAGGAATTCTAATCCGTGTTACTTGATGCTTACATTGGGTGATAAAAGTGAAACCATGTCTCATTTCCTTAGCTTTGATGTTCTTCAACTTAATAACTACAAAAAGTCATCTAAAAATAAATTTAAAGAACAGTGTTCATGAAAAATGTGTGGGAAACTGTTTTTGTTAATTTGTTGAATAATACATGACTCAGCGACATAATCAGATCAGAACACATCATCTTGTCACTTTTTTGTGACTTCATCTTGATGAAAATTATGCACTTCTGTCTCTTCTCCCACTTAACCATAAACGGTTTGCCAAACACTTTCAGGTGAAAACAGTGCCCCTTTTAAAGGACAAGAAGTGGAGTAACTTGGAAGTGTTTATGTTGTATAGATCATGAGGCATCATACCTCAGTGCCCAGCCTCTTTAGAAATGCAAAATTGTTTCAGAAATAACCGCTCTGATTGTGTGGCCAACCATGGGTCCTTTTTTCAATATTATCTTCTTAATCTCATCCCCCACCCCCTCTGATTTTCTTCCATTACCTTCCTCCCCACCCCTCCCATGGCAATGACAAGCTCTGGGATATGGTTCTACATGAAGGGAGCCCTCCTTGCTCTACTTGGCAGTCTTCATGTGTGAGCGTGGATAATAAGGAATACATAGAATTTACAGCACAGGAACAGGGATACATAGAATTTACAGCACAGGAACAGGGATACATAGAATTTATGCTCCACACAAGCCTCCCACCCTACTTCATCTAATCCTATCAGCATGTTCCTTTCTCCCTCAAGTGTTTATCCACCTTCCCCTTGCATGCATCAATGCTAGTTTTCTCAACAAATTCATGTGGTAGCAAGTTCCACATTTTTTCCTTCCTTCCTTCCTTCCCTTCTCACTCCTGAATTCCTTCCTTCCTTTCTCTCCTGAATTCCTTTCTCCTCCCTTCCTTCCTTCCTTTCTCTCTCCTGAATTCCTTATTGGATTTATTAGTGGCTATCTTATATTTAAAAGAGTGTTTGTTTTCTCTCTCTTTTTGCACATCCTTTCTGATTCTCCCAGTATCTTCTGTATCTCTCTTTCTGGCTTTTCTGCTCTGATCCCATCTTCCCTCAGTAACAGTAATTAGCCACTAATTTAGCTCAGAAATGTATGAACATAGGAACATGAGGCGGCCATTCAGCTCCTCGAGCCTGTTGCACCGGAACAGGAGGAGGCTATTAGAGTCTGTCCGCCATTCAGTTAGATTGTGGCTGATCTGTATCATAACTCCATCAACCCATTTTGGTTCTGTAACCTTTAGCACCCTTGTGTACAATTAGCCTCTAATTTAGCTTGGCATGTGCTAAACTTTGCTTTCTTAAAGCACAGGCCAGGTTGAACACCGCTCTAGCTGAGCAGCAGAATAACACACCATGCACTACATGGCATCAAAACACTGGCATCTATGAGACAATATGGAAAACTGCCCAGGTATGTCCTGTCCACAAAAAGCAGGACAAATCCAATCCGGCCACTTACCACCCCATCAGTCTACTCTCAATCATCAGCAAAGTGATGGAAGGTGTCGTTGAAAGTGCTATCAAGTGACACTTATCGCCAATAACCTGCTCACTGATGCCCAGTTTGGATTTCGTCAGGACCACTCGGCTCCAGACCTCATTACAGCCTTGGTCCAAACATGGGCAAAGGAGCTGAATTCCAGAGGTGAGATGAGAGTGACTGCCCTTGACATCAAGGCAGCATTTGACCGAGTGTGGCATCAAGGAGCCGTAGTAAAACTGAAGTCGATGGGAATCGGGGGGGAAAACTCTCCACTGGCTGGAGTCATACCTAGCGCAAAGGAAGATGGTTGTGGTGGTTGGAGGTCAATCATCTCAGCCCCAGGGCATTACTGCAGGAGTTCCTCAGGGCAGTGACCTAGGCCCAACTATCTTCAGCTGCTTCATCAATGACCTTCCCTCCAACATAAGGTCAGAAATGGGGATGCTCGCTGATGACTGCACAGTGTTCAGTGCCATTCACAACTCCTCAGATAATGAAGCAGTCTATGCCCGCATGCAACAAGACCTGGACGACATTCAGGCTTGGGCTGGTAAGTGGCAGGTAACATTCGCGCCACACGAGTGCCAGGCAATGACTATCTCCAACAAACGAGAGTCTAACCACTGGCCCATGACATTCAACGGCATTACCATCGCCGAATCCCCCACCATCAACATCTTGGGGGTCACCATTGACCAGAAACTTAACTGGACCAGCCACATAAATACTGTGGCAACAAGAGCAGGTTAGAGGCTAGGTATTCTGCGGCGAGTGTCTCACCTCCTGACTCCACAAAGCCTTTCCACAAGGCACAAGTCAGGTGTGTGATGGAATATTCTCCACTTGCCTGGATGAGTGCAGCTCCAACAACACTCGAGAAGCTCGACACCATCCAGGACAAAGCAGCCCGCTTGGCTGGCACCCCATCCACCACCTTAAACATTCACTCCCTCCACCACCGGCATACCGTGGCTGCAGTGTGTACCATCTACAAGATGCACTGCAGCAACTCGTCGAGGCTTCTTCGGCAGCACCTCCCAAACCCGCGACCTCTACCACCTAGAAGGACAAGGGCAGCGGGCACATGGGAACACCACCACCTCCAAGTTCCCCTCCAAGTCACACACCATCCTGACTTGGAAGTATATCGCCGTTCCTTCATCGTCGCTGGATCAAAATCCTGGAACTCCCTCCCTAACAGCACTGTGGGAGTACCTTCACCACACGGACTGCAGCGGTTCAAGAAGGCGGCTCACCAGCACCTTCTCAAGGGCAACTAGGGATGGGCAATAAATTTTTCACTACTTTTTACACTTGTACTTCCCCCCCCACCCACCCCACCACAGTTTGCAGGTATGTACGAATCATGTAGAAGTACTGTTTGGGGAGAGTGAGATGGTTTTAGTAGCATTGTGGGTGTGCGAACAGTACGAGGGGGTGGCGAAGTTGGAAGGAGCAGAGAGATGTTGTGATGTCAGAGTATTGAAGTACTTAGAATCATAGAATCATTACAGCATAGTAGGAGGCCATTTGGCCCGTCGAGCCCATGCCGGCCATCTGCAAGAGCACTCCGCTAGTCCCAATCCCCCGTCCTTTCTCCATAGCCCTGCAATTTTTTTTTCTTTCAGGTACTTCTCTAATTCCTTTTTGAAAGCCACAATTAAATCTGCCTCCATCATCCTTTCAGGCAGTGCACTCCAGATCATAACCACTCGCTGCATAATAAAGTTTTCCTCATGTCGCCTTTGGACCTTCTGCCAATCACCTTAAATCTGTGTCCTCTGGTTCTCGACCATTCTGCCAACGGGAACAGTTTCTCTCTATCTACTCTGTCTAGACCCCTCATGATTTTGAACACCTCTATCAAATCTCCTCTCAATCTTCTCTGCTCCAAGGAAAACCACCTCAGTTTCTCCAGTCTATCCATGTAACTGAAGTTCCTCATCCCTGGAACCATTCTTGTAAATCTTTTCTGCACCCTCTCTAAGGCCTTCACATCTTTCCTAAAGTGCGGTGCCCAGAATTGGACACAATACTCCAGTTGTGGCCGAACCAGTGTTTTATAAAGGTTCATCATAAAATCCTTGCTTTTGTACTCTATGCCTCTATTTATAAAAATTGAGAGGTCGCACAACACCAGGTTATAGTCCAACAGTTTTATTTGAAATCACAAGCTTTCGGAGCTTACTACTCCTTCGTCGGGTGAAGTAAAGAGATACAGAATCGCCAAAGCATATATAGATAGAGAACAATGCATGTGTACCTTACAATTGCAGACAACTAAATTAAATCATCCTGACTGTTTATCTGCCGAGGTGTGATAAAGTTAATCAGGTCAGCCAGGAAGGTACCACATCAAAGACATAGCAAGATACAACTGAGACAATGAGGTGGAGTCGCAGGGGGTCTAACGTGTCAAAAGCTGCCGTCTGTATATAAAACGATATATAAGCTTTAAAATTTTTACTTTTTTACTGGGAATCACATCTGTGAACAAGCCAACGACGACTCGAGTCCGGATCACGTCATGTATCGTGACATAAACCCAAGATCCCGGTTGAGACCGTCTTCATGAGTGCGGAACTTGGCTATCAGTTTCTGCTCGATGATTTTGCGTTGTCGTGTGTTCCTAAGGTCGCCTTGGAGAACGCTTACCCGCAGATCCGAGGCTGAATGTCCTTGACTGCTGAAGTGTTCCCCGACTGGGAGGTAACAATCCTGCCTGGCGATTGTTGCGCGGTGCTCGTTCATACGTTGTCTCAGTGTCTGCATGGTCTCGCCGATGTACCATGCCGCGGTGCATTCTTTCCTGCAATGTATGAGGTAGACAACGTTGGCCGAGTCACATGAGTATGTACCATGTACCTGGTGGGTAGTGTCCTCACGTGTGATGGTGGTATCTGTGTTGATGATCTGGCATGTCTTGCAGAGTTTGCCGTGGCAGGGTTGTGTGGTGTCGTGGTCGCTGTTATCCTGAAAGCTGGGTAATTTGCTGCGAACGATGGTACTTCTGAGGTTAGGTTAGCTATTTATAAAACCCAGGATCCCGTATGCTTTTTTAACCGCTTTCTCAACCGTCCTGCCACCTTCAACGAATTATGCACATATACCCCCAGGTCTCTCTGTTCCTGGGGGCTACTTGGTTACTTGAGAGTAGTTTGGGGCGGGGGGGCGTTCAGCTGGTTGTGAATACTAGGAGACCTACTTTGAGAGTGCGCCGGTGTTGCGAGGGGTGATGTAGTGGTGGGAGGATGCTTTTAGTGTGTGGGAGCACTGGGATTTGGGGCGTTTTAGGAAGGGGGGGTTACTTGGTGTGGGAGTAGAGGAAGATGAATTGCTGCTTGGGAATAGTGGAAGGGGTGGGGTGTTGCTGAGAAAAACACTACATTCGCATTTGTAGCCATGATTACATTCGCATTTGTAGCCATGACTGAGGAGCTCACTACACTTTTACTATCTTAGTAAAGAGCTGGCATCTGCGAGTGGGGAGACATGGGTGCAGAAATGGTGGCCGGTAGGGGTGAAGGAGCATGATGGCTTCTACACTTCAGTTCCCCTACTTGCATCCCCAGAAGGTTGAAAAGGGCTTCACCATGATTTTGCTGGGGAAGCCTCTTATTTAATGTTCTTTGGGGAATCATGTTCCTGTTCTACAAAAGCCAGCTCCCAGCCATGGCTGGATCTGACTTAAAGCTGTTTAAGCACCTTCTGCGTTTCTTCTACTATTCTGCAGCAGTGTTGGTGTTTGTCCTTTTAAGGCTACAAGATATAATTGATAAGCATACATACTTTGTGAATTCATTGAAAGATTAATTGCCATTCAGGCTAGAGATGAGGTGTTGTTTCTGAAGAACCGAGGGTCTGGTATTTTATGTGCCTGGAGAGCTTTTCTGTACATTGCAAATGAATGCTTTTGTTTCTTTTATAAACTGCCACAGACATTTATATTATGTAGTGTGCTGAGGTCTGAAGTGTGAAGGACAAGAAAAGTGTGCATTTATAAAATGTTTATAATTCAGTGTCCCATGACGTTGTCCGTAGTGAGTTTGAGGATATAGTCTGTCCATTGTGTGTAGCTGATGTCCTGTTTGAGTTATCGTCAACTGTTAACATGATGCTATTTGTCCACGATGCTTTTAAGTTGCATTGTAGTTTTAAACACCAACCTACGCATAATTATTAAAATTCTAAAATGATAGAAATAATGACGTGATTTAGAATAAACAATAAATTAAAAATTCAAAATGATTTATAGCATCTTACTTAGAAAAATATTAACATAATAACTAATGGTAATTAAGTAAAATATGAAAATGTTAATTAATAAAATGTTAATGAAATGTTACATGAGAAAATATAAAAATTCGGTCATCTAATGTAACTAAGTAAAATGTTAGTTATTTTTAAATGAATTGGAAAATCAATTAAGATGAATATATTAGAATTGAGAATTTAAAAAGTATATTTTTTAAATGCAAAAAAATTGTAAATTTAGATGCTTAAATGATAAGTGTTTGAGTTGAGCAGTTTAAAATGAGATATTAAGGATGGTTAAGTTAATACATATTCATACATGGAAATCTTAAAAATTGTGATTAAATGAATAGTGATATTTAAGAGGATAAAACTATGATTATTTATGAGGAAACGGTTGTGGAAATGGCAAACGGATGCAGGAGACTACACTTGGTCTCGACTACCCGTGTAATGTCATAGGAAATTGATTAGTATATTGTGTATATAAAAATAAAATTGTATTTTAATAAAAATTCAAACCTTTCTGTATGGGTAGTTCAAGCAGGGAAGCTGTGAAGTTGGTTCCATCCTGGGGTTGCAAAGGCTCTGCAGCTATTTAATGGCAGTTTAGCTATGGGAAGTTGAGCTCTTGTATCTCCATCTAGTGGTAGATGTGGAGGTACTAGTATAACTGGTACTCATGGCAGAAGAGCTGCTCACTTAATAATGGGAAATCCTATCGAGGTGCAACCAAGAAGAGAATGGTGATTACCTAAAAAGGAATATATGTACCTTTTTTAATATATTAAAAATGACTAGCAATTCTCCCTTAATAGGTATTATTTGCAATAATTCTTCAAGTTATATTGTACCACTTAATCCAATTTTTTTATCTTTCCACGGGAAATCCTCCTGCTAGAGTTCTGCACTTTGTCTCAGTAAGTGCAGCAGACTACACTGGTACTGTGGATTCTTAACAAAAGTTTGATAAGTAATATTATGCTCCCAGTTTCGTTATGAATGGGCATTAAAATGATTTAGCAAAGCATTTTCACACTACAACTGCCTCTTAATATTTTTGTGACAGTAATACATAGTTATGTGAAATAAGTCAGGTTAAGGACAGTGCAACATTTAAAATTAGGAGGCACATACTTCTGAAGCCTGTTGTAGTAGTACAGGATATGCAGTTATATTTTGTTTGGGTTCTCTAAACTGAGAATCTGTCTGCTATCTACAACTGGTGTGCATTGCAATAATGCTACAGCAGCATCTATTAATCAACAAGTTTAATAAACACAATTTAAGAGAGAATTTTGGACTTTTTTCAAACACTTATGCTGCAGACCAACCGATTACTAATTTAAGTCCACCAAAAGGCTTGTATTTGTGTTGGGAGTTGCAGGAAAAATATGGCTCTGAGGCTCACTTCTTATCCCCTCCCCCAATCACTTGTGCTTCCCCGCGTCCATCCCCCCCCCCCCCCAACCTACAACTCCATCTCATTACCTACCCCTAGCAATAGTTTGGTCTGGGGGTGAAAAGGCACGAATAAGAATTTCAGCTGCAGGTAGGCTAAGGCAGGGGCGGTGGTAGGTGAGGTTATTGGTTAAAAGCTCAGCTTGGGGTCCAATAGGGCACTGAGGTTGTGAACAGTCTGGTTCAAACTAAGACAGTGGGCAGGGAGGGGGTTGGAAACAGTGGCAAATGTACAGAATTTGTGGTGGGGGCTGAAGGCGATAGCTTTGGTATTTGTGACTTTGATTAGGGCCATTTCAGTGCTGTGGCAGAGATGGAAAGCTGATTGGAGAGATGGGAAAGTGTTGTGGGAAACATGGGCAATGTATTTGGGAGGCGATAATGCATTCAAGGTCTTTGGAATGGAAAGGGAGATTCGGGATGGGGTAGTAGTTTGCAAGGACAAACTAGTCAAGGGTAGGTTTTGATGACGACGGTTTTGAAAGGGCGGGGATAATACCTGAGAAAAGGGAACCACTTACAATGTCAGCTACCATGGGGACCAGGAAGGGAAGTGGGGTGGTCAGCAGCTTAATGTAAATTGGGTCAAGGGAGCAGGAGTTGAGTTTCATGGACAAGAGGAACTTGGAGAGGACTTGAGAAGAGATGGGAGAGAAACGGGATCAGAGTTATGCATGGGGAATTCTGGGGGGAGGTTTTGCATAGTGGGCAAGGGAAGGTAGCTAGACAGCTGGTCTCAATCTTGGTGACAAAGAAGTCCATGAGCTCCTTGCACTTGTTGAAGGTGAGGGGGTGGGGGAGAAAGGTTTATGGAGATGGTTGGTCTTGGAGAAAGGAAGCCGGGGGTTATCTTTGCTCTCCAGGATGACCCTGGAGTAATGGTGGTTTTGGCAAAGGAGAGTAAGTCCTGATAACGCTTGATGTGGTTCAGCCAGATATGGTGATGGGTTGCTCAACCAGTTCTGTGCCAGTTACGCTCATGTCTGTGCCTTTTGAACTTGAAGCAATGAAGGTGGGGGCCTTACCAAGGGAATGACCAGGATGAGGGAGAGTAAAGGTTTTACTGGGGACAAGGGCATCAAAGATGGAGGTGAGGGAGTGGTTGAGCAGCTGCAGAAATATCATGGTGAGTGGAAGGCCAAAGGCTATAGTCAGTTGGCAGCTTAAAAGCTTTGGGCAGAGTGTTTCCAGGGGCGGTTGCAGAAGGAAGTGGAGTTGGTAGGGGGCAGTGGGTGGTGAGGGATTTAACAAAGTGGTTGCAGGTGGCCTTATCTGTAATCGAGACCATGGGAATAAAGAGGCCATGTGAGGTGACCGGGTTGAGGAGCTGGCTGTGAATAAGGGTAGGAGAGTTTATAGGGAGGGAGAGGTTTAGGAGAACAAAGTTTGTAAAGGAGAGGTTAGAGTGATGGAATAAGGTCAGGTGCTTGAAGGAAGAGAAGGTGCCAGAGGAGTAGGGGGAGAGACCAAGATGTGATTTGGTTGATAAGAGCATGTTGCCACCACAGGGGTTTAGGCAGGACAGATGTTGAAAAGTTTAGCCAGGAGGGAAGGTTTCAAGGCAGAGTATCACCACTTGTGATAGTGCAATCGTCCACAATAAGTCCCTGAAGGACGCCACTGCTGTCAATGAAATGAATTGGTTGCGCATGCGCAGTTTCTTTTTGGTGGTTCTGAGTGGGGGGAAAACTGTTGGGTGAAACTATGCTGTGCAGCCGTTTGCAGCGACTGTTTAAAACATCTGTTCGTTGCTCCGTGAAGAGGCTGTCACAGTCATATCAGAAGTGCTTATTTTGTACAAGTTCTGTTTACTTTTTAATTGGGATGAAACTTTATAAAATAACGTGGACACCATGTCGTCTGGAGAAAGTTTGGAGGCTCGGTTTGAAAAAAATTGAATCCATGTTAAAGGATCCCAAGTGCAAAGTGAACAGTGAAAGTTTGCTGGTAAGTGTGAAGATTAATGATGAGTTTAATGCATTTCTGCCGAACAGAGCTGTGTCAGGAAAAGAAAATCTGGGCTAGCAAAACTCAGCAAACGTCGAATTTCATTAATTCTCTTCTCCTTTCCCTTCACACGGAACTTTCGATCCAAACAAATAAATCTCCGCAATCCTCCCTCCCCCCCACGGAATTATTATACGTTAATATTAAACCAACCTAGAGCTCCACAGATTTATGCGATATTACGAATAAAGATTTATGCGCAGAACACGTCTGTGCAGCTTCCGGTCGTTGGCAGCAGTCACTCCGGTTCCTGAATGGCAAGGGTTTTCTTCAGAATGAACTACCTTCTCAACTCTTTATCCTCCCCTCTCCCTTACTCCGTGTCGTTCATCTCACCCACAACTCTCTGTCCATTCCTATTCGCTCCCCAAAGGGAAAATGGTTAGAGGCAACATTCCCTTTAAGCTGCGCGAGCAATGCTCTGAAGGTCCCTCGCAGCTGGGGAGCCGGCTTTTAAATCGAAAAACCACGCGGGCCAAAAAATTAGAGGGAACATTGGTTAGAGGCCCCCTCAACCTGCTTCCCTCAACGAGCCTTTGCTGTCAAAATTCAACTTCTTAAAAAAAAAATTGGAATGAGGAAAGAAACTGCCTGTCTGCTTCTTCCCTCTGTTTCCCTGTTTTATAGGTGTCAGAAATTAGTGTACATCATTAGCATTGACCTTTCTAACTCTTAAAAACGTGAGGTAACTGGCTGGATTTGAAATTTAACTGCTGATTTTTGTTTTGATAAATTGAAGTAATAAATAACATCATCCTTCCCTCTGTCTGTCTGTCCCTCCCCCTATTTTTAAAAGTTTATAGAACACAAAAGAAAGGTTACAACAGATATGTAATCAGAACACTGTACTCTTAAGCACACACACGCACACTCTTAGACATTTATGAATTTTAACTCAAAACTTTTGAAATTTGTCCTCTATCTAGAATGGCAGAAGGTGGAAATAGGGGGATGGGGACAAGGACAGGCAGAAAAGTGGATGGGGAGGAGAGGAAGAGGATGGGAGAGTTGAAATAAAAATGGGACTGAGAAAAATTAATTAAATGAAGATGGGTGATTCATGAATTTAACGTAGCCTTACATTGGGGAGAAACGGCAACACATAAATAAATAAAGTTAACAATGGTGGAGATCAATGAATTAAATAAATTGGGGAGAAAGTTGACTCAACTAAAGATTTGGGGTTTATAAATTGAAAGGGCCCTTGCACATCAGCAACATTAATTAAATTAAGTTCCAAGCTTCAATCAACAAAATGAATTAAAAGATTGGGGTTTCACTGGGAAAAATTAATTATGAAAAGATTGGAGCTATTCTAGGGATTACTGTGTAATAAAACCATTGGCTGGGAAATTGGTTTCCAGCACAAGACGATTGGGCATCCCCATGCAGCTTGCTGCTTGAGGCCTTCTCAAAATCGATTGGCTCATACACTGAGCCAGCCCACAGGTAAGTCCTGGCGGAGGGGGGTGGGGTGAATGTGGGTCCACAGCGGCCTGCAGTATTGCTATAGAGCCAGGAGAAGCACTCCTGTTCCTTCAGGCTTTACCTTAAGGCAAGTTTTTTTTAATGAAAATGTACCTGTTCTTTGACAGCCTCCAGTGGTCCCTTTTAGGACTGCTGGTTAGGCCACTGTAGACCCAAAAAAAACTGGGCGGAGCATGCTGGTCCAAAATTTTGGCATATTTGGCATTGGGTCCTAAAATAGGCATTAGACCCGGATTAGCATATTTAAGAGGCCTTGCACCTGTTTTAGGCAGGCACCTCGGGCACTTGAAGTCGTCAACTGCCAATTTGATAGCCAGCTCACTTCCGGGGGGGTGGGGGGAAATCAAGTGTGGGTGATCGTGCCCAGAAATTATGTTGCTATACTAATTTTGGCATTTGTAATTTTCCAGGCATATCTTTTCTAGCTGAATCATCTATCTCAAATGAATTGACAACAATGGATTTTTTTTGCTATGTTTGATCCAATTGCCTAAAATTATAAAATTGGAGTAGCTTAAAGGCCAAACATTCTTCACCTAAATTAGAAGGTTTTTAGAAAAGTTTTTGAGAATGAACATTTTTGGAAGATTTTGGGATTAAAAAATGGTAGCCAAGCAGGAAAAAGACATAACAACAAACTTTGAATCAGTGCCTCATCAAAACTGTTCAACATTGTAGCTAATCTGCTACATGAGAGGTTGTATCTTTTGCAATTAAAAATTGAAAGTTTGAGACTTGACCTGATAGCATTATGATGCTACTTTGCAATTTTGAAGTTTTCCAAGTGTATACTGTAACATTGAAAACTGAATTTTAATATTAGGTCTGAGTTAAAACCACCTAATGCTGTGATTATTGCACGATTCAGATCCTGTCAGTTATACTAAATATTGCATACTTTTACTGTGGTCATGGATACAGAACCTGCTGTTATAATTGTAGTGTTGTAGATGTATTTAAATAAAATAGTTCTTCGTAGTACAGGAAACTCTTTGGTATCCGGCACCGACGGGACCAGGGTGGTGCCGGTTGAATAAAAATTCCGGATGACGGAGAGGGTTATCTACCGAGGCTATTTTTAACCAACAAAAATAAAAAAATCAAGAAATGTGCAGTATACAGTAATTGGGTACTCACCTACAGAATGTTGTGTTAAATGGATGGTGGAAGATGCTTGATTAAGTACAGTACTGCCAGTTGAGGGTAATCCATAACTCTAATTACTTAACAGTAAAACAAAACTTATAAACGACTGTATACAGTACTGTAGTTGACGGTACACTTATTCCAAGTCAGCTGGTTCATCAGGAATATCCATGCCAGCTGGGTCATCAGGATCATGCACTTCCACAGATTCTTCAGGCACTTCCGCTGCTTCGACTCTTTTGGAAGCTTTCTTAAACATGCTCCGGATGTCGGCTTGCTTAGTGGACTCTTGCCTTTTCTGTAGAAACGTGGAATGCAGAATATGGAGTTGCATAACTTCTTGGGCAGAGTAGCAAGGCTGCCTTTCAGCAAATTGGAGGATTGAAGCAAATCCTTCTGCAGCTTTAGCCCAAGAAATCATCTTCTCTTCAGAAATCTCATCCTCTTCACTTTCCATCTCACTTTCCTTTTCTTTCTTTGGATTCAAAACACTCAATTATTTCATCATCACTTAGCATATGCACAACACCAACTTCTCTTTCTGCATCAACCCACTGCTCAATATCACTTTCACTGAGGTGACTTAGAGGGTTTGCTGGGCCTACATTTTTTACCATGCCAGCCATTTCCATTATTGTACTCTTCTTGGGACGAAGATTGAACCCATGAAATTCCTCCTCTGAAGAAGAACCTTCAGCAAACATTACAGAAGGCCACAATTTGCGCCAGGCTTGCCTCAGAGTGTGACCTTTCACCAAGTTCCAGGAACATGCAACATTATATATAGCATCTTTAATACTGTATTCCTTCTGAAATGCGTGAATATTGTCATCTTGGTTTATCAGTTTACGTAGGAAGTCTTTCTTGTAATGACACTTCAGATTTTGGATAACGCCCTGGTCTATGGGTTGTATGAGAGAAGTTACATTTGGTGGCAAATAAATGGTGAAAATATTTCCCGAAACCAACTCTGATTCATGCGGATGGGCTCTACAATTATCAAGCAATAAAATGCATTTGCTATCTTCAGGTTTCCCTATTTTACGGAAATGTTCCCTCACAGATGGAACAAAAATATGATGCAACCAATAGGAGAAGATTTCCTTATCCAGCCAAGCATTTTTTTGATCTTTGTACTCAACAGGTAAGTGCCTCACATTTTTAAATGCACGGGGATTTTTATACTTCCCAATAACGAGAAGTTTAACCCGGTGTGATCCAGCAGCGTTTGCACATGTTAGCACGGTTACACGATCTTTATTTTTCTTGTAACCTGAAGCATTAGCCTCACTAGCCCCAGCAAGTGTCGATTCTGGCAAAACCTCCAAAATAAGCCAGTTTCATCGGCATTATATATCTGTGCTGGCGACAAATCATGTTGCTGCACAATCCGATTGAAATAATCGCAGTATTCTTCTGCGGCGTCGTGATCAGCTGATTTCTTCTCCCCAGAAATAGAGTCGTCGTATCCCGTGCCGTAACTTGAAGCACGTTAGCCATCCCTCGGAGAAAGCACACTTGTCAGTGAGCTCCATCCTTACGTAGAAATCCTTCGCTTTCTCGATTAGCATAGGTCCGGAAAGTGGAACACCCTCTGAACGCTTAAGAGAAAACCACTCATAAAGCACGGTATCCAGCTCTTCAAGCTTAGGCTTACGAAGCGTACGCCGTTTCTCTACACTCTTAGATGTCTCAGAGCTTGAATAAAACTTGAGCAGCTTATCCTTCTGCGATTTGATGTCGTAGATTGTTGACAAACCGATTTTGAATTCATTCATAATGTTGATATGCTTCTCTCCCCTTTCTAGTCGTTGGCATATCTCGATTTTCTGTTTTAAAGTGAACACCACTCTCTTCCTTTTGCTTGGACCAGCTTTTGGGAATTCCATTATGCAAGATGGGGGAGATAATTCATGATAAAGATGGAGAGACACACAGAAAAATGGTGGCTTGGAAGAGACTACCAGCAGCGCGGGAGACACACAGTAAGATGGCAGATCAGAAGAGACTACCGGCAGCGCGGGAGAATCAGACTCCTGTTACTGCGGTGTTCGGACTTCCGACAGCGCCGGGAAGCCGAGTAGTGGCACTTTGGAGAACTACCCCCACTGACTAACTCGGCGTTTGCGGGAGACTCGGACTCTGCAACATTGCCGGTTATTGGGGAGGAGTTTTCGGAGTATGAATTTTGCCGGTTAATAGAGCATTCTGGATATTTAGGTGCCGTTTAAACGAGAGTTTCCTGTACATTGAGTTTTGTAGCATGTTTCCGAGGTCTTCCAAGTGTAATTGGAGTTAATAGTAAATCTTCGTAATATTGCATTATAATGCATCACATCTGTGACAATTTCTTTGGATTAGTTTATGTCGGATAACTTTAAGCAAAACAGCATCACATAAACTCTGAATCTCAGTTCAATTTTTCCTATTGGAATTCTGATCCAATTTTTCCTGTAGCATACAAAAATAAGTAAATGCGTGAAACCTTGTTGTAAAAGAAGTAATAGGAATGACTAATTTACTCGGAGTGATGAATGTATTGAACAATCTATGGGGTAAGGCAATAGAATCAGAAACATTAGGTGCATTCAGAAAGAGGCTAGCTGCTGCAGTGGGAGTTAAAATACTAAAGGGATGAGCTTTGATGGGCTGAACAGTCTTCTCTCATCCTTGTCTTTTGTTTGTTATGATCCATTGCATGTCATGATGACATTGAAGAATCTGTGCATACTGTTTGATGAGAACCTTTATTAATAAACTCTCTTTGATGTCAGCCAATCTAAGGTAGTTTATTTTTTCCAGATGAGAAGCCAGAATTTACAATCCATGTGGTTGAGGGAGATAATTCTTTAGCTGCCTCTTAAGTCGATCCTTATCTGATTAAGGGAGTGACTGGATAATCCCAAGCCCACAAATTGACAGAACACCATTCCTGCTGGGACCAAAAGGGCTCAGTGCTCCTATGAAAATTTAATTTAAATGACTGGTTAATAGCCACCCAGATCTGATTTTCCATGCTAAGCCATAGAGTAGTTTTCAACCCAACTTAAAAGTTGGTTTTAACACCACTGTGGGTACTTGTGGTGTATGTGTGTGTGTGATAGTGAGAATGATGGGGCGGATTGGGGGAGGTGGGGAGGATGATAAACTCAAACTGGCTGAATTTTTATTCCGAGTGGTGCAGGATTCCCAGTTGTTCATTTTGACCCACATTTGGGGCTATATCATTTTTTTTTAAATATCTAACTCATTTTCTTTGTGTGTGTGTGTGTAGTAAGGCTACATGCATAATTAGGAAATATTCCGCTAGTTTTATTTTTATTTATCAAAATTGGGGTCTGATTAAAAAAGTTTGGATGGGCCATGAAAATGTAGGTAATGTGACCAAACAGTTTTGATAAAATTAGGATTAGAATCTCAATTTGTGGTTAATCTTTTCTGATTCTGCACTTACCAGCCCACAATTACCTGCCCATTAAAATTAATTGGCAGAAAATCATGGACTGGCTGGGACAGAAGCAGAAAACCTGGCCTATGTCTTCTACCTATACCAAGTTTTCAGATTCTTCAGGCCTTTTATTCCAACTACCAAGGTTTCCTATATTCCCTCACTGCTACTGAATTTTATCAATGGGATCAGAGAAAATCAGTGCTGGGTATAAGCTAAGCAAGGTAGCAGGCAAAGAGAATCAATATTACAAAAAGAGAGTGGAAAAACATGAAATACAAACAAATTTAGTTTAACGTTAAACAAAAAACTTCTTAAATTGGTATTTTAATTTCTTCAGTTCTCAAAATTGGCGCCATAAACCTTGGATTAAAATCTTTTCATCATTCCAGTTTCACTGTTCCCATGCTTCTCTGGGTGCATTCTCGATATATACAAGAAAACCATCCAGAAAGTTCAGGGAAATAATCCATAGTACATGGTTACTCTGGTGTGTACTCGCACTTCTATATTTAGAAGATCCAGGGAGGTTTAAATTACAATATGCAGTAAGCTTTAACGATGTGTTTAATTTGCAATTATTTACTATAGGTAATTGCAGTATTTTAAAGCTGTACAACTCCCAGAAATATATATTTAGCAGAAAAAATAGAGCAACTGAAAAATAATTGTTTTGAAAATTTAAGGATCAAAAGTAATTTGATTTATTTGTGGTTTGTATTATTGTGCCTGGACCAGTCAAATGAAAACTTAACTGATACCTTGGAACTGGGAAGAATTTAAATGTTTTTGAGTTGAATATCTAATCTTCAACATCTAAACACTTCCACCCTATCAGCCAGCTCATATCTACCCCATGAGAAAAGGTTTTCTTGCATTCAGATCATAGCCCTGGATTAACACTGTGAGAACAATAACATTGTGCACTTATATAGTGTACTTTAATGTAACAAATATCCGAGGCACTTCACGGAGGAGAATCAGACCCCGAGTAATAATAGAGAAAATGACCAAAAGCTCGATCGAAGAGATAGGTTGGACGAGGCTTTTGAGGGTGTGGTGGGATGTAGCTTTAATTCCTAATTTTTATTTCCTTTATTTGCTCCTTCCAGGTTCGCACTTTAGCATAGTATTCCCCAATTCCATCAATCTCCAGCCCATTGTCTGATGTGTCATGATATGTTCTCGGGTTCCAAGTTTTTAAAAATGTATTAACAGGCGAGGCCAGCATTTATTGCCCATCCCTAATTGCCATTGAGGAGGTGGTGGACCTTATAGAATCATAGAATAGTACAGCACAGAAGGAGGCCAGTCAGCCCAGCGAGTCTGCGCCTGCTCTTTCGAAGAGCAATCCAGTTAGTCCCACTCCTGCGCTCTCTCCCCATATCCCTGCAATTTTTTTCTCCTTCAAGTATTTATCCAATTCCCTGTTGAAGGCTACTATTGAATCTGTTTCCACCACCCGATCAGGCAGTGCATTCCAATCCTAACCACTCGTTATGTAAAAAAAAAAAATCCTCATGTCGCCTCTGGTTCTTTTGCCAATCACCTTGAATCTGTGCCCTCTCGTTCGACCCTTCGGCCATTGGAAACAGTTCCTCTTTATTTAATCCATCTAAATCCTTCATAATTTTTAAACACCTCTATCAAATTTCCTCTTAGCCTTCTTTGCTCCAAGGAGAACAACCCCAGCTTCTCTAGTGTATCCATACAACTGTATTCCCTCATGCCTGGAACCATTCTAGTAAATCTCTTCTGTACCCTCTCCAAAGCCTTCATGTCCTTTCTAAAGTGTGGTGCCCAGAATTGGACACAATACTCCAGCTGGGGCCGAACTAGTGTTTTATACAGGTTTAGCATAAGTTCCTGGCTTTTGTACTCTATGCCTCTATTTATAAAGCCCAGGACCCATATGCTTTATTAACTGCTTTATTAGCCTGTCGTGCCACCTTCAAAGATTTGTGCATAAGCACCCCCAGGTGTCTTTGTTCTTCCACCCCATTTAAAATTGTACCATTTAGTGTGTATGGTCTCTGCTCATTCTTCTTACCAAAATGTATCACCTCACACACTTCTCTGTATTGAATTTAATCTGCCATGTGTCCACACATTCCACTAGCCTGTCTGTCCTCTTGAAGTCTACTACCATCTTCCTCACTGTTTACTACACTTACAAGTATCGTGTCATCTGCAATTTTTGAAATTGTGCCCTGTACCTCCAAGTCCAAGTCATTAATGTATATCAAAAACAGCAGTGGTTCTAGTATTGAAGCTTGGGGAATGCCACTGTATACCTCCCTCCAGTCCGAAAAACAGCCATTCACCACAACCCTCTGTTTTGTATCCCTGCCTTCTTGAACCGCTGCAGTCCATTTGGTGAAGGTACTCCCACAGTGCTGTTAGGGAGGGAGTTCCAGGATTTTGACCCAGCGACGATGAAGGAACAGTGATCTATTTCCAATCAAGATGGTGTGTGACTTGGAGGGGAACATGGAGGTGGTGGTGTTCCCATGCGCCTGCTGCCCTTGTCTTTCTAGGTGGTAGAGGTCGTGGGTTTGGGAGGTGCTGTTGAAGAAGCCTTGGCGAGTTGCTGCAGTGCATCTTGTAGATGGTACACACTGCAGCCACGGTGCACTGGTGGTTGAGGGAGTGAATTTTTAAGGTGGTGGATGGGGTGCCAATTGGGCTGTTTTGTCCTGGATGGTGTCAAGCTTCTTGAGTGTTGGAGCTGCACTCATCCAGGCAAGTGGAGAGTATTCCATCACACTCCTGACTTGTGCCTTGCAGATGGTGGAAAGGCTTTGGGGAGTCAGGAGGTGAGTCAGTTGCTGCAGAATACCCAGCTTCTGACCTGCTCTTGTAGCCACGTTATTTATGTGACTGATCCAGTTAAGTTTCTGGTCAATGGTGACACCCCCCCGCCCCGCCCCAGGATGTTGATGGTGGGGGATTCGACAATGATAGCACCATTGAATGTCAAGGAGAGGTGGTTAGACTCTCTGTTGTTGGAGATAGTCATTGCCTGACACTTGTGTGGTGAGAATGTTACTTGCCACTTATCAACCCAAGCCTGAATGTTGTCTAGTTCTTGCTGCATGCGGGCACAGATCGCTTCATTATCTGAAGAGTTGCAAATGGAACCGAACACTGTCATCAGCGAACATCCCCACTTCTGACCTTATGATGGAGGGAAGGTCATTGATGAAGCAGCTGAAGATGGTTGGGCCTCATAAGAATATAAGAAATAGGAGCGGGAGTAGGCCATTTGGCCCTTCGAGCCTGCTCCACCATTCAATGAGATCATGGCTGATCTTCTACCTCAACTCCACTTTCCCGCACTATTCCCATATCCCTTGATTCCCTTAATATCCCAAAATGTATCGATCTCTGTCTTGAATATACTCAACGACTGAGCATCCACAGCTCTCTGGCGTAGAGAATTCCAAAAATTCACAACCCTTTGAATGAAGAAATCGCTCCTCATCTCAGTCCTAAATGGCCAACCCCTTATTCTGAGACTCTGACCGCTAGGTCTAGACACCATAGCGAGGGAAACATCCTCCCAGCATCTACCCTGTCAAGCCCTGTAAGAATTTTGTATGTTTCAATGAGATCACCTCTCATTCTTCTAAATTCTGGGTAATATAGGCATAGTCTCCTCAATCTCTCTTCAAAGGACAATCCCCCACCTCCCATCCCAGGAATCAGTCTGGTGAACCTTCGTTGCACTCCCTCCAAGGCAAGTATATCCTTCCTTAGGTAAGGAGACCAAGACTGTACACAGTACTCCAGGTGTGGTCTCACCAAGGTCCTATATAGTTGCAGTAAGACGACTTTACTCTTGTACTCCAATCCTTTTGCAATAAAGGCTAACGTATCATTTGCTTTCCTAGTTGCTTGCTGTACCTGCATGTTAAATTTCAGTGATTTGTATACAAGCACACCCTGGCTCCCTATGAATACCAACATTTCCCAATCGCTCACCATTTAAAAAAATATTCTGTTTTTCTATTTTTCCTACCAAAGTGGATAACTTCACATTTCTCCACATTATATTCCATCTGCCATGTTCTTGCCCACTCACTTAACCTGTCTATATCCCTTTGCAGCACCTTTGCATCCTCCTCACAACTTACTTTCCTACCTAGCTTTCTATCATCAGCAAACTTGGATACATTGCACTCGGTCCCCTCGTCTAAGTCATTGATATAGATTGTAAATAGCTGAGGCCCAAGCACTGATCCTTGTGGTACCCCACTAGTTACAGCCTGCCAATCCGAAAATGACCTGTTTATTCCTACTCTCTGTTTTCTGACCTTTAACCAATCCTCAACCTATGCTAATATATTACCCCCAACCCCATGAGCCCTAATTTTGTGTATTAATCTCGTGTGGCACCTTATCGAATGCTTTCTGAATATCCAAATACACGACATCCACTGGTTCCCCCTTATCTACCCTGCTAGTTACGACTTCAAAAAACTCTAATAGATTTGCCAAACACTATTTCACTTTCATAAATCTGTGTTGACTCTGCCCACTCATATGATTTTCTAAGTGCCCTGTTACCACGTCCCTAATAATAGATTCTAGCATTTTCCCTACTACTGATGTCAGACTAACTGCTCTATAGTTCGCTGTTCTTTCTCTCCTTTTTTGAACAGTGGGGTTACATTTTTACCTTCCAATCCTTGGGAACTGTTCTAGAGTCTAGGGAATTTTGGAAGATGACAACCAATGCATCCACTATCTCTATAGCCACCTCTTTCAAAACCCTAGGATGTAGGCCATCAGGTCCAGGGTATTTATCGGCTTTCAGTCCCTTAATTTCTCCAGTACTATTTTACTAATACTAATATCATTCAGTTCCTCATTCTCGCTAGACCCTTGGTTCTCCACTATTTCTGGGAAGTTTTTTTGTATCTTCCATGAAGACAGACACCTAGGGCTCGATTTTAATTGCCGAGGCGGATTGGAGTCGGGTTGCGTGGTGGGCGGGTTCCGGAGCCGCTTCCGGCGGGATCAGCTGCTGATGTCTGATTTTGATTCAATGAGCTTGTTGATTTCAATGAGGCGCGCTGGCCGGTCCAATGAGTGCGATCGGGTCGGCTGGCCGCCTCTGATGATGTCATCGTAGCTGCTGCTTTTAAAGCTGCCATTCAGCCTAAGCCTTTCTCTTGTGGATTCCTGGACTCATTGAAATTGATTTTTATGCAATGACTTCTTCCCGAGGCAAGGCAGCTCCTCGTTTTAATGATGACTGCCTCCATGTTCTTGTGGATGCTGTCTGAGGGCGCTGGGAGATTCTCTTCCCTACTGATGGCCGGAGGAAGCCTCCTCAGCAGACCAAGGCAGCCTAGCTGCGCATTGCTGAGGAGGTCAGCGCACGGTCCATATATGCCGAAAAAGGTTTAATGATCTTGTGCGAACATCAAAAGTGAGTATCCCATCACACTTGCCTTCAATCTGCCTCCCTTCTCTTCTCATCACCAGCACTCTGCGTTGTAAGCCCTCCTTCACATCCCACCTTACCCTTACTTCCCTTTCACCCTTACCTATCCATCTCTGTCTCTGCACTGAATCACTTCAGCATCCTGCCTATGCACCCCTTAGACTCGCTCTCACTGTCATGCAGTGACAACAACTAACAACGTACAGGGAGCTAGCTTCCTCTTGGCACCTTATCCCATCTTCGTCTCCCTCAAAGCTTCTATGGTAGGGATTATTGACCCTCACTCCATCACTGTGGCTGAAACACCGCTTATGTCCCTCCTTGCAGGAAAAGATAGCCCACAATAAGAGGGAGAGCTGAGCTGCATGCAGACGCTGTGCCTCTGGGGCCATCCAGAAAAAGAGCATCTCAGGGAAATACAGGAACAAGTGCAGGTGTCTCTGGAAGGGTTTGCCTCCAAGGTTAGTGCGAGTGTGGAGAGAATGGAGGAGTCCATCTGTAACATCAGCACTGCCGTGGTGGAGGCAGTGGTGTATGAACGCACCATCACGGATAGGATGGCAACCTCCATGGAAAACCTCAGTGGAAAGGATGGCTACGGCGCCAGAGTCAGGAAAACATGGTGACTGTTCAAAATAGAATGTCATCTTTGGAGGAGCGATGGGCAGCTATTGAGCAGAGAGACCAGGGCTTCATGGATGTCCTTTTGATGAGGACTGCCAGTGCAAATACGGGTCCTCATGGTCTCCCTGAAGTGCAGCAAGGTGCTCTCCAGCCACTTGCCAGCACTGAGGTGCGGCTGACCCATGAGAGGGATATTGTTGGCAGGACAGAAGGAAGTGTGGGCTCCTCTCAAAGCGCTCACACGACCATGCCACTGCGGAGCCCTCGGTCAGAGACCCACTTTGCGGAGACAACTGAGATGGCCGTTTCAGCCCCTGCACAGCCGCAGGAAGAGCAGACTGTTGAAGAGCCCAAACCCAGAGGACACCAGCCAAAGGCGTCTAAGCAGGCGCAGCATCCTAGTCAGCAAGGTGCCTCTACATCTGCGGAAGCACCACGTAGAAGCACGTATAAGAGAAAGATTAAGCACCTATAGTCACAAGACGAGTCACTTGGGTGATTTATCTTTTTTTTCTGACTGTTGCTGGTTTATTATCCTTTTGTGATGTTTAAAAGAAAAATTATGTCAAACAGTTGATTGTGTGGCCTATGTGTTATGGGGAATGGCAAAAGCACATTGAGGGCTCGGGGCGACTTTCTTTTGTAATGCTGATGATAAAAGTGATAGGAAATAACAGCGTATAGCAGAGATGATGTATGACGTTGGACAGGTGTCGCCTGCAATTACAGAGCTATATGGTAGCCACCTAT
Source organism: Squalus acanthias (assembly GCA_030390025.1). NCBI lineage: Eukaryota > Metazoa > Chordata > Chondrichthyes > Squaliformes > Squalidae > Squalus > Squalus acanthias. The sequence continues at coordinate 132,689,019 of CM059431.1, forward strand.
GGTTGAAGAGTAAGCTTATGCTAATGTGGCATGGCAGTGTGCATACCCTGCTTGACGGGCAGCAGTGAACTGGAGGGATGCTGCATTGATCACAACAGGGCATGCAAGGCGCCCCTTGTCCTTCTCCTACTCCTCTTCCCAGGAAGATCTGCGCTGATTATGAGGACCAGAATGAGAGGGCACAAATGTTTCCCATCCCCTTGCTATAGTTTCATTTGAGGCAACAAGCTTGCAAGCGCACAGTCGAAGTGGCCTGAAATTATTCCATTCATGTCACACTGCAGATGGGTGTCAGCTTGAACAGTCACAAGGTCAGTAGATGTGCAAAATCTTATCCCATACCTACAACAGCAAAGTTGTTGCATTTGAATGTCAGCCATGTTTCAGGGGCACTTTTAAAGCACTCCACCAATGCATACAAATCATGTCCTCCAGCAACTCATCTCCTTGAACCTGGCCTGTTTTTGACAAGTCGGGAAACAGGAGCCAGAAGCACAAAAATGGGAAACCACTATGAAAATAGGATTAGCAAGGCAGTTAACAGGCTCTTAACTGCCTGTCCCACCGGTTCTAGTTGGGTCAGTTTGGGAGCGGCTGAACAGACACTCATGAAAATCGGGTGGGGGCGGGTTGGGTGTCTGAAGTCATTTTTCCGATTTTCGCTACAGACCCGCCTCTTCAGGGCTATTAAAATCGAGCCCAAAGTATTTGTTTAATTTCTCTGCCATTTCCTTATTCCCCGTTATAATTTCTCCTGTCTCAGCCTGTAAGGGACCTACATTTACTTTTGCTAATCTTTTCCTTTTTACAAGCTTTTACAGTCTGTTTTTATGTCTCTCGCTAGTTTACTCTCATTCTATTTTCCCTTTCTTTATCAATTTCTTGGTCCTCCTTTGGTGAATTCTAAAATCCTCCCAATCCTCAGGTTTACTACTCTTTTCTCTCTTCATTCTTCCTCTCCCAAATGTATTATCTCTCAATTTTCTGCATTAAATTTTATCTAATGTCTATCTGCCCAGTCTACTAACCTATCTTCTCCTGAGCAAGAAAGAACTTGTATTTATATAGCTCCTTTCATCTCCTCATGATGTCCCAAATAGCTTTGTAGCCAATTAATTACTTTATAAGTGTGCTGACTTGATTTTTAGGCAAATGTGGCAGTCAATTTGTGCACCGCATTGTCCCACAAACAGCAATGAGATAAATGATCAGTTAATCGGTTCTTGGTGGTGTTAGCCAGGATGTTGGGAGAACTCCCTAGCTCTTCGAATAGCGGTATGAGATCATTTAAATCCAGCGTTCACTGTCATTACCCCTCTGAAACTCACCGTAACTTCAGGATTTAGCGCATGCGCAGATAAACGCGGAAATCCTGAAGTTGTGGTCAGTCATTCCCTGCTTCGCCACAGGCTGCGCTGTGGAACTTTCCACAGTCGGCAATCAGTGAAATCAGTTGAACTGACGAAAACTTAAGCTTTTCCGATCTAATTGCGCCATTAAAAATTAAGCTTTGTTGGAATAGGTGCAACTGGGGTTTTAACGGTGTATTGACTGCTGAACAACTGTTCTGGCCCTGAAAAACAAATTTTATATTTGTGGAATGTCAAATTTCTCCATTATGATAGAAAATTACTAGATTTGTAAAATAATTTTTTAAAATTTTTTTAAGTTTGTTGATGATATTTCAGCTTCTACCTTATGTGTAATCTTTATTTCGCTCTCAAGTGAATTGAATCAGTGCTTTTTAGTTCCTGGTTTTCTGTCTGAAAATTCTTCAGTGTGATTGGCTGCTTCGACAGCTTGATGACATCACTACTGCATCACGCTGGGATACCCTATTGACCGCGCTACAATCAATTTATCGTCGAGCAACCTGAAGTTTTCGCCACCGAGATCGCGAGATCTTTGTCGGCAGCTTTCTTCGTGGTCCACGGCGATCGCCGTCACTTTGGCACTGACCGCAAATTCCGGGCCCATGTCTCATGCATGTTATAAAGGATACCCTGAAGGTCCCTTTAGAAAGGTAGCATTTTACTTTTCACATCAGACCTTTTTGCAGATGATAGAATACTTTTGAAAAGTAATTTGCACAATTCTAAATCGCAAAGTGTAGTGGTTATGTTACTGGACTAGTAATGCAGAGGCCTAGACTAATAATCCAGCGAACAAAAGCATAGCAGTTTAAGAAATTTAATTCCGTTTTTAAAAATCTGGAAATAAAACCTGGTATCAGTAATATTAACCGTAAAGCTGCCGGATTGTCATTAAAACTAAATTGATTCACTAATGTCCTTTAGTAACTGTAACTTTAATGTCCTTTTTACCTGCTGTCCTTACCCGTCTGGCCTATATGTGACTCCAGTCCCACACCAACGTGGTTCGCTTAACTGCCTTCTGAAGTGGCATATTAAGCCACTCTGTTGTATCAAATTGATACATGCAGCTGTTCAAGAAGAAGGCCCATCACCACCTTCTTGCAACTAGGGAAGGGCAATAAATGCCAGCCTTGTCAGCGATGAACCACATCCTGAGAATGAGTTTAAAAAATTACATTTTCTAGTGTATTTTTTGAGACTTCCTCACCAAAAGTAACCTCACACGATTAACTGTATTTTCAATGGGCCATAATTTGCTGTCAAAATTACGGTGAGGCTAATGGCACTCGCCGTTCTTTATGTGCAAATGGTACAGCAGCTTCAGGCAGATGCGTGGTTAAACTCAAATATCCAAAAGTTGCTGCCCGAGTTGCGCTGCTACGCCATTGGCTTCACAAGAATGGCATTTCGCTGTCTGGCTCACCATTGAAATGTATTGAATGGCTGAAGTTGCTGTATTTGCACGGTAGATACAAACTAAACTTGCCACAAAAAGATAAGCCTTGTCCATTTCAATCTAAATACCCTTTTAAGAATTCATAAGTGTCAGCCAACCTCTCTGGCACTGAAAATTAACTGTTACAAGTGTGGCGTCTTATTCCTTCAGGTTTTAATTGTTGTTGGAGATTTTTTTTTTTAATTTAATTTTTTTTAACTTTTCCTTTCTGTCTCTTTTCTCTCTCTCTCTTAATCCAATCTTTCTTTCCCCTCTTTATTTCTCTTTCTGTATTGATCTGGTATTGAATTCACCCACTCTAATTTATACTTCCTTCTCTGTTCTTGCGCTGTTAATTTCCCTGTTCACTCAGGTTCTAGATGCCTAGTTTCTCTCGCTGTGACATAAGAACATAAGAATTGGGAGCAGGAGTAGGCCATACGGCCCCTCGAGCCTGCTTCTCCATTCAATAAAATCATGGCTGATCTTCAACCTCAAGTCTATATTCCTGCCCGATCCCCTTAATCCCTTGATTCCCCATGAGTCCAAAAATCTATCTGTCAACCTTGAATATACTCAACGACTGAGCATCCACTGCCCTTTGGGGCAGAAAATTCCAAAGATTCACAACCCTCTGAGTGAAGAAATTCCTCCTAAGGGCTGACTCCTTATCCTGAGATTATGCCCCCTAGTTCTAGACTTTCCAGCCAGGAGAAGCAGTCTCAGCATCTATCCTATCAATGCCTCTCAGAATCTTTTGGGCTAGAACTTCCCCTGGTTTGCGCCTCCCGTTAGCACCTCTGGGGGGTGATAACGGGGCGCTACTGGCTTTGCGACCAGACGCAGCAAGAGCACCGACACCCGCGAACTTCCCCTGCAGGTTAGCAGTGGCAGTAAACCCTAACGCCACGATCTCCTGCGCCCCAGAGATAGTGACGTCATCCGGTGCACAGCACCCCGGTACCGCCCTGGATGCGAACTTGGCTTCCGCTCCCTGCAGCATTGCTGGGCATCAACACCGGCAGCTGCAGGAGGCGTTGTCACTGCAGATGGCTGCTTGGGGAGCGGTAGTTAAAGGGATTGCCGGTGAGGTAGGTGAAAAATGTTTCATCAAGACTCTGTGCATTTTCCTCTATTTTTCAGGTGCCGTGATTGATCAGCCCTGCACTCTGTTAGAGTGCTTGGGGCTCATCGGCGCCGTTCAGAGGTGATGGCGGCGATCAGGGGATTTGTGTTCTTGCAGAGCCTGCAGCAATGGCCCTTCCCTTTAAGAGAGGGAAGGAGCCTCTGATCCCGGCAGCGCTGCACTGGACATTGTGCAGCGCTCTGCCGCTACTGCCCTTCTTGCCTGGTTTAGCGCTCCAAGGGAAGTGGTAACGCTTGATTTAGAGCTCCGCTTCCCTCCTGCAGTGCTAAACCGGAAGTTCGCATCTGTTAGAATTGGGTAACGCGCGGCGATACTTTTGCCATACCCAATTACCCACTATCCCTCAGGGCAGTGTCCTGGGCCCAACCATCTTCAGCTGCTTCATCAATGACCATCCCTCCAACATAAGGTCAGAAATGGGGATGTTCACTGATGACTGCACAGTGTTCAGTGCCATTCACAGCTCCTCAGCTAATGAAGCAGTCCATGCCCGCATGCAACAAGATCTGGACGACGTTTAGGCTTGGGCTGATAAGTGGCAGGTAACATTCGCGCCACAGAAGTGTCAGACAGTGACTATCTGCAACAAGCGAGAGTCTAACCACCGCCCCTTGACATTCAACGGCATGACCATCGCCAAATCTCCCACCATCAACATCCTGGGGGCCACCATTGACCAGAAACTTAACTGGACCAGCCACATAAATACTGTGGCAATAAGAGCAGGTCAGAGGCTAGGTATTCTGCGGCGAGTGTCTCACCTCCTGACTCCACAAAGCCTTTCCACCATCTACCAGGCACAAGTAAGGAGTGTGATGGAATACTCCCCACTTTCCTGGATGAGTGCAGCTCCAACAACAAGAAGCTCGACAACATCCAGGACAAAGCAGCCTGCTTGATTGGCACCCCATCATCCACCTTAAACATTCACTCCCTCCACCACCGGCGTACCGTGGCTGCTGTGTGAACCATCTACAAGATGCACTGCAGCAACTCGCCAAGGCTTCTTTGGCAGCACCTCCCAAACCCGCGACCTCTTCCACCTAGAAGGACAAGGGAACACCACCACCTCTAAGTTCCCCTCCAAGTCACATATCCTGACTTGGAAATATATCGCCGATCCTTCATCGTCGCTTGGTTAAAATCCTGGAACTCCCTCCTTAACAGCACTGTGGGTGTACCTTCGCCACACGGACTGCAGCGATTCAAGAAGGCGGCTCACCACCACCACCACCTTCTCGAGGGCAATTAGGGATGGGCAATAAATGCTGGCCTTGCCAGCGATGCCTACTTCCCATGAACAAATTAAAAAAAAAATTCTCCCCCTATGTTTCAATGAGATCATCACTCATACTTCTAAACACCAAAGAGTATAGGCTCAATCACTCCTCACAGGTCAACCCTCTCATCCCAGGAAACAATCTAGTGAACCATTGTTGTACCGCCTCGAAGGCAAATATATCTTTCCTTAGATAAGGAGAGCAAAACTGTGCACAGTACTCCAAGTGTGGTCTCACCAAAGCCCTGTACAACTGTAGCAAGCCTTCCTTACTCTTGTACTCCAACCCCCTTGTAATAAAGGCCAACATGCCATTTGCCTTCCTAATTGCTTGCTGTACCTTTTTTTTAAATTCGTTTATGGGATGTGGGTGTCGCTGGCAAGACCAGCATTTATTGCCCATCCCTAATTGCCCTTGAGAAGGTGGTGGTGAGCCGCCGCCTTGAACTGCTGCAGTCCGTGTGGTGAAGGTACTCCCACAGTGCTGTTAAGTAGGGAGCTCCAGGATTTTGACCCAGCGACGATGAAGGATCGGTGATATATTTCCAAGTCAGGATGGTGTGTAACTTGGAGGGGAACTTGGAGGTGGTGGTGTTCGCATGCGCCTGCTGCCCTTGTCCTTCTAGGTGGAAGAGGTCACGGGTTTTGGAGGTGCTGCCGAAGAAGCCTGGGTGAGTTGCTGCAGTGCATCTTGTAGATGGTACACACTGCAGCCACGGTATGTCAGTGGTGGAAGGAGTGAATGTTTAAGGTGGTAGATGGGGTGCCAATCAAGCGGGCTGCTTTATCCTGGATGGTGTCGAGCTTCTTGAGTGTTGTTGGAGCTGCACTCATCCAGGCAAGTGGAGAGTATTCCATCACACTCCTTACTTGTGCCTTGTAAATGGTGGAAAGGCTTTGGGGAGTCAGGAAGTGAGACACTCGCCGCAGAATTGGCCGAGCATCTCACCAGCTCTTGTTGCCACAGTATTTATGTGGCTGGTCCAGTTAAGTTTCTGGATGGTGACCCCCCAGGATGTTGATGGGGGATTCGGCGATGGTAATGCCGTTGAATGTCAAGGGGCGGTGGTTAGACTCTCGCTTGTTGGAGATAGTCATTGCCTGGCACTTCTGTGGCGCGAATGTTACCTGCCACTTATCAGTCCCAGCCTGAACGTCGTCCAAGTCCTGTTGCATGCAGGGCATGGACTGCTTCATTATCTGAGGAGTTGTGAATGGCACTGAACACTGCAGTCATCAGCGAACATCCCCATTTCTGACCTTATATTGGAGGGAAGGTCATTGATGAAGCAGCTGAAGATAGTTGGGTCCAGGACATTGCCCTGAGGAACTCCTGCAGCAATGTCCAGGGGCTCTGATGATTGACCTTCAACCAACACAACCATCTTCCTTTGTGCTAGGTATGATTCTAGCCAGTGGAGAGTTTTCCCCCCCGATTCCCATTGACTTCAGTTTTACTAGGGCTCCTTGATGCCAGACTCGGTCAAATGCTGCCTTGATGTCAAGGGCAGTCACTCTCACCAATAATTGGCCGGATTGGATTTGTCCTGCTTTTTGTGGACAGGACATACCTGGGCAGTTTTGCACATTGTCGGATAGATGCCAGTGTTATAGCTGTACTGGAACAGAGGCGTGGCTAGTTCTGGAGCACAAGTCTTCAGCACGATAGCTGGGATGTTGTCGGGGCCCATAGCCTTTGCTGTATCCAGTGCACTCAGCCGTTTCTTGATATCACGTGGAGTGAATCGAATTGGCTGAAGACTAGCTTCTGTGATGGTGGAGACCTCAGGTGTAGGCCAATATGGATCATCCACTCGGCACTTCTGGCCGAAGATGGTTGCAAACGCTTTTTATTCCAGATTTATTTAATTAACTGAATTTAAATTCCCTAGCTGCCGTGGTGAGATTTGAAATTACTAACCCAGTGACATTACCACTATGCTACCGTTCCCACCTACATGTTACCGTTCCCACCTACATGCTATTGTTCCCACCCACATGCTAACTCTCTGTGATTCTTGTATTAGGACTCCTAAATCTCTCTGAAGACCAACATTTAATAGTTTTTCACCATTTAAAAAATATTCTGTTTTTATATTCTTCCTACCAAAGTGAATAACCTCACATTTCCCCATATTATACTCCATAGCTCCCACTCACTCAACCTGTCTATACCTTTGCAGGCTCTTTATGTCTCCCTCACAGCTGACTTTCTCACCTAGCTTTGTATCATCAGCAAACTTGGCTACGTTACACTCGGTCCCTTCATCTAAGTCATTAATATAGATTGTAAATAGCTGAGTCCCAAGCACTGATCCTTGCGGCACCCCACTAGTTACAGCCTGCCAGCCTGAAAATGACCCGTTTAGCCCTGCTCTCTATTTTCTGTCCGTTAACCAATCCTGTATCCATGCTAATACATAACCCCCCAACCCAATGAGCCCTTATCTTGCATAACAACCTTTTATATGGTACCTTATCGAATGCCTTTTGGAAATCCAAATATACCACATCCATTGGTTCCCCTTTATCTACCCTGCTAGTTACATCCTCAAAAAACTGTTAATAAATTTGTCAAACATGATTTCCCTTTCATAAAACCATGTTGACTCTGCCTAATCATATTATGATTTTCTAAGTGCCCTGTTACCACTTCCTTAATAATGGATTCCAGCTGTTTCCTGACGACTGATGTCAGGCTAACTGGTCTGCATTTCCCTGTTTTCTCTCTCCTTCCTTTCTTGAATAGCAGGGTTACAATTGCTACCTTCCAATCCACTGGGACCTTTCCAGAATCTAGGGAATTTTGGAAGATCACAACCAATGCATCCACTATCTCTGCAGCCACCTCTTTTAGAACCCTATGACGTTATCAGCTTGCACTTTTAGCAACTTGGCCCAAAAAATTTTAAAACTTGAACGTGCAAGGGCAAGCCTAACTCACTCTTACAGCAAATTATGGCCCATTATGTTTCTTGTTGCTAACTAAAACTGTTACAAAGGTGCACAATCTCTGAGTGCTTATGTGGACATTTGGTTATTTCAAGTCTTTACAATATAAATACATGTTTAATCTTTAGGTGTGAATGCTTTACTAAGTTGTCAAGTAGGCAACGAAACAGTGGCTGCTGACAAAGATGCCAAGCTTTACCTCTTCCATGAGCAGGACTGGTTGAAGCTACAGGAGAAAACCGAAGAAGTCAAATGTTTACTGAAGTTCTCTGAAGCCCAACTGACAAGTATGTGACCTCATAATCATGTATGTTAAGATTTCAGATAACCTTTGTTTCATATGTATAGCCATTTCTGGTGTCAATTTATCATTCTATTGAGTGCTTTACTTGACAGGAGATGGACAATTAACCATTTAACTGTGACTGGACTGCAATATGAAATCCTTTGTAAAAATAATGTGTGCAGTTAAAAAATAAGCATAGCTTGAAGTAAGATAAAACAAGCAATTCAAAAAGAATAGGTATGATCAGAAAAATCACCAGAACCAATGTGTTTTTTTTGTAATCTAACCCTTTTTAAAAGTAATGGTTTTGCAGACCAGCCAATCATACCACTTTGCTAGCAAATTAATTCATAATATTTGGATATTGAAAGATTTGAAATAATGATCTGTGTAGCAGTTAATGTTCCATTAGTAAATGAGGGCTGCCCTGATATTTCAGTTGGAAAGTGCATGTTATGATACTGAGCCATTTGGAATGGAAAGTCCCAAGTTCTGGCCCTGATCTATATACTGAGTTAGTTGAGTTGTGGGCTGCTTCTATAATTGGTCTCCACCACTTTGGACTAGGGAGGGGACAAGTTACCACTTTTGATTGCTGTCCAGTTACTACTGTTAGAAAGCACACCTGTGGATATTTGGCCCAAATATACTTGGGCTTTACTGTAACCTCTTCCATGGCTAAATAGTCTGCCAACGCTTACTGTCCAGACTCACATGAGGAATAGTCACTGGAGGCTTGCTGTTCCCCAGTATGAATTGGTATCGTCAGAAGAGAAAGTAAACAAACAGGAGGGGGAAGAGGAGGCTATAAAAGTAGTTGCAAAGCAGGTATACTGAGAAAATATCACTCAAAATGTTGAATAGTAAGAAGACAATATAAAAAGTTTTTAATCCTACAGTTACTGCAGTAATGAGAAAACTCATTATTTTTTGGTCCAATACCTTGAAAAAATTATTTTATTCAGCAGTGTGAAGTACTGTTTTGCACTAAGGTGTAAACGATAATCACTTCATTTACATGAATTTTCCATTCCTCTCACGATGTTGCATTGGATTAAGATGCCTTATATGGCACCCTATAAGTAATGAGCCTATTTCTTTCTCATGTTAAAAAGGCCACAATAGAAAATAAAACTGAAAGAGCCCAAAGGATGTTTGAAACAGCTCGGTGTATATCAACATTTTCATTTTAGAAAATCTACGAATCACTTGTGCTTATTCACCACTTGTGTGTTGCTATAAAGTGGTAGAAATGAGGACCAATGACTGTGTTAAATTTTCATTAAAATAATATTCTTATCTATCTCCGTATTTAATATATACTTTTTAGGGTGAACCTACGAACATTTACATTGCAGACCCATTTCTACTTCATACAGTAGCTAACAGTAACAATGGACAGGTATGTCCTGTCCACAAAAAGCAGGACAAATCCAATCCGGCCAATTACCACCCCATCAGTCTACTCTCCATCATCAGCAAAGTGATGGAAGTTGTCATTGACAGTGCTATAAAGCGGCAATAACCTGCTCACCGATGCTCAGTTTGGGTTCCGCCAGTACCACTCAGCTCCAGACCTCAATACAGCCTTGGTCCAAACATGGACAAAAGAGCTGAATTCCAGAGGTGAGGTGAGAGTGACTGCCTTGACATCAAGACAGCATTTGACCGAGTGTGGCATCAAGGAGCCCTAGTAAAATTGAAGTCAATGAGAATCGGGGAAAACTCTCCACTGGCTGGAGTCATACCTAGCACAAAGGAAGATGGTTGTGGTTGTTGGAGGTCAATCATCTCAGCGCTAGGACATTGCTGCAGGAGTTCCTCAGGGCAGTGTCCTAGGTCCAACCATCTTCAGCTGCTTCATCAATGAACTTCCGTCCATCATAAGGTCAGAAGTGGGAATGTTCGCTGATGATTGCAGTGTTCAGTTCCATTCGCAACTCCTCAGATAATGAAGCAGTCCATGCTCGCATGCAGAAAGACCTGGATGACATTCAGGCTTGGGATGATAAGTGGCAAGTAACATTCGCACCACAAAAGTGCCAGGCAATGACTATCTCTAACAAGCGAGAGTCTAACCACCGTCCCTTGACATTCAACGGCATTACCACCGCCGAATCCCCCACCATTAACATCCTGGGGGTCACCATTGACCAGAAACTTAACTGGACCAGCCACATAAATACTGTGGCAACAAGAGCGGGTCAGAGGCTGGGCATTCTGTGGCGACTGTCTCACCTCCTGACTCCCCAAAGCCTTTCCACCATCTACAAGGCACAAGTCAGGAGTGTGATGGAATACTCTCCACTTGCCTGGATGGGTGCAGCTCATACAACACTCGAAGCTTGACACCATCCAGGACAAAGCTGCCTGCTTGATTAGCAACCCATCCATCACCTTAAACAGTTACTCTCTCCACCGTGGCTGCCTTGTGTACCATCAACAAGATGCACTGCAGCAACTCGCCAAGGCTTCTTCGGCAGCACCTCCCAAACCTGCGACCTCTTCCATCTAGAAGGACAAGGGCAGCAGCCGCATGGGAACACCATCACCTGCAAGTTCCCCTCCAAGTTACACACCATCCTGACTTGGAAATATATCGCCGTTCCTTCATCGTCGCTGGGTCAAATTCCTGGAACTCCCTCCCTAACAGCACTGTGAGAGTGCCTTCACTGCACGGACTGCAGCGGTTCAAGAAGGCAGCTCATCACCACCTTCTCGAGGGCAATTAGGGATGGGCAATAAATGCTGGCCCTGCCAGCGACGTCCACATCCCAGGAACGAATATAAAAAAAAATTGTGAATCTGCAGTCAAGATTCAACCTGAGTCCAGAGCAAAATTGAGTAAACTCTCTGGAGAACAGAGTTTGACACCACATGGAGTGTAAATCCAGTGTGATGTTAAACTTGGTATAAAAAGTGCTCTGGGGATATGTGAATAATCATACTGCCTAGGAGAGAGCTCTGCACTTCTGTGTAATAAACTTAAGTAATGTAAATCAGTACTATCTAGATGAAACTCAAATTGCAGCTACTGGTCTCAGACCAGTAAGGTGCTGTGTAAATGCCTCTTTTTTTTTAAAAAAAAGGCCAAATTACATGTATGGAGAAATACAGGTGGACATGGGATGCTTCTTTGAGGTTGATTGACATGCCTCCAGCTTTTTCTGTTTGTGGTTAAGACAGATTTGGCGCAGATTAGGAGAAATTTTAAACTACCCCTTGTCTGCTGGTGCGTTTGTGTCAAAACTGGAAAAGCACTGATATTTCTCACTTTTTTGAAAGAAATATTAGTATTTCCAAGAAGCAGCAAACTGCTTATTGTAAGTTTTGATGCAACAAAGGGTTTAATAAATACAATAATTGTTATAGTTTGGTGGGATGTAGAATCCAAACACTGAGGTCAACCAGTTTTGTCAGGGTTATTAATTGTGAAAATTGAGCCACAATAAGGATAAAGCCTGAGGACAGAAGAAGATCTGAAGGCAATACTCTTGCCTAAATGAAAGTCTCTTGACATTTAACTGCTTTCTTCAGCTTTTCTGTTTCAACATTTATTGTATGAAGAGACTTTTGTCATTATTGTTCATAATTCTAGTTCAAAAGTCAGACAAACTAGAATTAGTACTATAATTAGGGTTGGCGGGGCCCTCGACCATTTCCCAAACTTCCACCCTCACCTCTTCTCCCTCCCAGAACCATGGAAGGGTCCCCTTGTCCTCACGTTCCACCCCACTAGCCTTTGCATTCCATGGATCATTCTTCAGTGTGATGCCACCACCGAACACATTTTCCCTCCCCTCTTCTTTCAGCATTATGAAAGAACCGTTCCCTCCATGACACCCTGGTCCACTCTTCCTACACCCCCAACACCTGCTCCACTTCTCCCGGCAACTTCCCATGCAGGAGATGCAACCTTTGCCCTTTCACCTCCTCCCTTCCGACTGTCCAGGATTCCAAACACTACTTCTGGGTGAATGAGTGATTTACTTATATTTATAACTTAGGATACTGTATTCGCCATTCGTGATGTGGTCTCCCCTACATTGAGGAGAGCAAATGCAGATTGGGTGATCGCTTTGCTGAACATCTCCATTCAGTCCGCAAGCGTGACCCTCAGCTTTCGGTCGCTTGCCACATCCCACTCCCACTCCCACTCTGACCTCTCTGTCCTTGGCCTCCTACACTGTTCCAATGAATTGCAATGCAAGCTCAAGGAACAGCACCTCATCTTTCTACTAGGCACTTTACAGCCTTCCGGCCTTAACATTGAGTTTGACAACTTTAGATCTTAACCAGCACTTCCATTTTCTCTCAGACAGCATGTGCTGCTAATGGAGGATGGCTACACCAGAGCCACTGGAAGTGAAGGAGTTCTGGGCTGGTACTTGCGATGGGGAACCCCAATCGGTACATGGCCGGTGGGGTGGTTCACACTCTTGAGGTCTACCTGCCTTCCTTGCGCCACATTCCTGCGCCACGGGTACCTTCTCTTTGACAGATTTTTAATGATTCCCTCCTCCTCTGCTATTCTGCGGTAACCATTTACACCTCCTCCAGACCCAACTTGTGTTTCATACTTGTCTCATTGTCAAAGCATATGGGATCCTGGACTTTATAAATAGAAGCATAGAGTACAAAAGCCAGGAAGTTATGCTAAACCCATATAAAACGTTAGTTCATCTCCAGCTGGAGTATTGTGTTCAATTCTGGGCATCACTCTTTAGGAAGGACATGAAGGCTTTAGAGAGGGTACAGAAGAGATTTACTAGAATGGTTCCAGGGATGAGGGATTGCAGTTACATGAATAGACTGGAGAAGCTGGGGTTGTTCTCCTTAGAGCAGAGAAGGCTAAGAGGAGATTTGATAGAGGTGATTAAAATCATGGATGGTTTAGATAGAATAAATAAAGAGAAACTGCTTCCAATGGCTGAAGGGTCGATAACCAGAGGGCACAGGTTTAAGGTGATTGGCAAAATAACCAGAGGCGACATGAGGAAAAACCTTTTTACGCAAAACGTTGTTAGGATTTGAAATGTACTACCTGATGGGGTGGTGGATACAGATTCAATAGTAGCTTTCAAATGGAAATTGGATAAATACTTGAAGGAGAAAAAAATTGCAGGGATATGGGGAAAGAGCCTGCGTGTGGGACTAACTGGATTGCTCTTCGAAAGAGAGGGCACACACTCGATGGGCTGAATGGCCTCCTTCTGTGCTGTACTATTCTATTCTATGATTCACCTCCTTTTGCCTTGCATCATCACTTTTGTCATTTAATCACTTCTGCCCTCCATCCCGTCACAGACCGCTCACTTTTGTGCTATCCCTGGCTCTGCACTTGCTGAAAAGCTGTTCATCTCTAACATCTGCCAGTTCTGATGAAAGGTCATCGACCTGGAACGTTAACTCTGTTTCTTTCTCCACAGATGCTGCCTGACCGGCAGAGTGTTTCCAGCATTTTCTGTTTTTATTTCAGATTTCCAGCATCTGCAGTATTTCGCTTTTGTTTTAGAATTAGTGCTGTACGCTTGAAATAATAGTATTTTTTTTAATATAGTACAAATGTGTTAATTCCCTTTACTACATGTAAGCTTAAGGAATGATTCATAAAATAGCACTATTTGTTAAATTACAAAAAAAGTGGCCCAGCAGAAAGCTTTGTGATATGCCTAGTTCTGATTGCAAAAGCCAGAGAAGATGGAAAAGGAGCGGAGAGAAAGAGAAAATGTTTTGTTTATTAAAAGATTTATGCTTGAAATTTAATTGTTTCTGAGCTAAATTAAAAGCAGTATTTGAATATATTAATATATAATGTCCTTTTTATAATTCACACAGATCTACTTCAGAAAGCTGTAGGCAAATGCAATTGTTTAGTTTTTCTCAAGCTTCTTTATTTGATATTCGTTGTCAGAATTTCATTGTGTAATTGTTTTTGGACAATGTGTATTAAGTTCAATTTCCTTTGCACCTCTTTGATTGTGAAATTAGTTTTTGAACACTGAATGACTGTTATTCAGGAGCTGTCGTGAACGGCTAATTATACCAACATAGAATATGCATGCCATGTTGTCTTTTGTTTTGCCACAATAATACTTGGCCTTGTCAAGAGGCCTTTTTTCAGCCTTGATTGAAACAGCATTGTTTAAAAGGTTACAACAGAAAATGAAAGGCCAACATTTATTTTCATGAAGCAAAAGATAATCAGCCTTTGATGTCAAGAAATTGTGAATCCTATTTAATAGCATTTCAAAGCTATTGATCAAGGTGATGCTTAATTATATAGAACTGATGAATTGAGTTATTATCATACAAATGCTGCTTGCACTGAACAAACAAAACCCTACAATTTTGTTGTGTCAAAATAAAACCCGACAATTTTGCCATGTCAAAAATCTCTAACAGCACACTGCAATACAACTAATGCTTGCTAATCTAGGTTCTGTTTTGTATGCAGTGTGGCAGCAGTGATGTGATTATGGTTTCTTTTTGGACGTTAAATACAACAACAACTTGTATTTACATAGAGCCTTTAACATTGTAAAACATCCCAAGGTGCTTCACAGAAACGTTATAAAACAAAATTTGACACCAAGCCACATAAGGAGAAATTAGGGCAGATGACCAATAGCTTGGTCAAAGAGGTAGGTTTTAAGGAGCGTCTTAAAGGAGGAAAGAGAGGTGGAGAGGTTTAGGGGGGGAATTCCAGAGCTTAGGGCCTTGGCAGCTGAAGGCACGGCCACCAATGGTTGAGTGATTAAAATCAGGGATGCTCAAGAGGCCAGAATTAGAGGAGCGCAGATATCTTGGGGGATAAATCCTGTGCAGCAGATATGTAATTTAGTTTTTTATTCCAGTTTCAAGATGAAATTGTACTGAAGTACAACTATGAAGTTATCTTTCAACACTTTGGCTAGCTAATTGTGTTACTAGTATTGTCTAATATTGTAGTTTAAGGAGGCCACCTACTCCTTGGAAAATAAGAGTCTAAATGGGGTAGAGGAGCAGAGATCTAGGAGTACAGATTCGCAAACCATTAAAACTAGCAACGCAGGTAAACAAAGCTATAAAAAATGTGAACAAAGCTCTGGGGTTCATTTGTAGAGGAATAGAATTCAAAAGTGTAGATGAGTAGAGAGACCTTGGTGTCCATATACACAAGTCCTTAAAGGTGGCAGAGCAAGTTGATAAGGTGGTTATAAAAGCATATGGGCTACTTGGGTTTATAAATAGAGGCAAAGAATAGAAAAGCAAAGCGATCATGCTAGAACTTTATAACTGGTTAGGCCTCAGCTGGAGTATTGTTGAGAATTCTGGGTACCACACTTCAGGAAAGATGTAAAGTTCTTAGAAAGGGTACAGAGGAGGTTTACCAGGATGTTACCAGGGATGAGGGACTTCAGTTATGAGGAGAGGTTGGAAAAGTTAGGACTGTTCTCCTTGGAACAGAGAAGGACAAGAGGTGACCTCATCGAGGTTTTCGAGATGATGAGAGGTTTTGATAGAGTAGATAGAGAAAAGCTATTCCCTCTGACGAGTGGGTCAATAACCAGAGGTCATAGCTTTAAAATCATTGGCAAAAAATCTAGAGGGGAGATGAGGAGAAATTTTTTCTCTGAGTTGTCGGTATCTGAACGCTGTACCTGAAAAGGTGGTGGAAGCTGATTCCATAAATAATTTTAAAAGGGAGTTGGACAGGTGCTTGAGGATGACGAACTTACAGGGTTACAGACAAAAAGTGGAGGTGTGGGACTAAACATGACTGCTCTTTCAAAGAGTCAGCACAGGCACAACGGGCCAAATGGCCTCCTTCTGTGCTGTAAGTTTCTATGATTCTATGAAAAGCAGAGAAGCAATATTAAACTTATATAGAGCCTTGGTTAGACCACACTTGGTTAGAGTACTGTGTTCAGTTCTGGTCTCCATATTATAAAAATGATAGAGGCACTGGAGAAGGTGCAAAAAAAGATTGACAAGGATGATATCAGAACTGAGACATAACTATCAGGAAAGATGGAACAGTTGGGGCTCTTTTCTCTTTTAAAAAAAAAATAAGAAGGCTGAGAGGTATTTGATAGGGTAAATGTAGAGAAGATGTTTCCACTTGTGGGGAGTCCAAAACTAGGGGCCATAAATATAAAAGTCACTAATAAATCCAAGAAGAAATTCAGGAGAAACTTCTTACTCCGAATGGTTAGAATGTGGAACTTGCTACCACATGGGGTAGTTGAGGTGAATAGCATAGATGCATTTAAGGGGAAACTAGGTAAGTACATGAGGGAGAAAGGAGTAGAAGGATATGTTGTTAGGGTGAGATGAAATAAGGTGGGAGGAGGCTCGTGTAGATCATAAACATTGGCATAGACCTGTTGGGCCGAATGGCCTGTTTCTGTACTGTAAATACTGTAATACTATGTAAGTTCTGTTAATTCTGAGCATTTTGTTCAAGAACTGTACTATAGCTTTTTGTGAAACAGTATCTTTCACAATCTAACTTGAATTTATATAGCACTTCATCGCATTCTCAAGACATCATAAATCACTTTAGAATCATTGCTTAATTAAGTTGCTCTTATTACATAGGCAAACATCTCACATCTCATGAACATGTATTGAGACAAGCTTTAGCATTACACACTTACTATCCAACAGCATTTACGTAGAAACACATTACCTGGAAAAGGAAAGGGAATCTTGTTTTCCAGGCTGATATATAAGCATACAAGGATACCACTTCTAATTGGTAAGTTCAACTTGGCTCAGTTGTTACTACTCTTGCTTCTGCATGTTCTGATCCATTTATCCCCACCCACTAACCCTGCTTCATCTGAAGACTGCATGTAGTCTTGGCTCCCTATCTGCAATGCCATGGGAGATTGACCAGTAATAATATAAAAATGGTACGCCTGCACACACTTCCTGTCTGTCACACTTTAACTGTCACATTTCCTGTATCACACTGCATATGACAGTATTTGAGTTTATTTTTCCAAATGATTTGAAAATCAACTGAAGAATTAATTTTAGAACTTCTTTGGGGGAAGGTTACACAGGAAAACTTTTGTCAAGGAATTATATTTCACTTCAGAGAGAGAGAGAGACACACACAAGTGGATGATTATAGCATCTGTGCTTTATTTTGTTTATACTGAGAATCTGATAATTATGGTTGTTGCTTAAGTATTTATGTAGTCGTGCTATCTATCTGTTTATCCAGCTGCAGTGGGTAAGACGAACACTAACTATTTTCCTAAACAAAAAACTCTTGACAACGGTTTTAGAAACATCTTTCCAAATTATTCATTAGAGATGTTCATCAACATCTTTAAAATGGCATAATCTCTTACTCACTGTGAACACCATCATTGGAGAGCTGCTAGTAATATAATAGGGGCATATCAAAAGTGCATTTCCTGTCCGTCTCACTTTTAGGAACATAGGCTCAAGGGTTTACTCCTGTTCCTATCTGCCATTCAATTAGATCATGGCTGATCTTTATCTTAGCTCCATTTACCTGTCTTAGTTCATAGCCCTTACTACCCTTGCCTAACAAAAACCTATCAATCTCTGTTTTGAAATTTTCAATTGACCTAGCCTTTTGACAGTTTTTTGGGGAGAGAGAGTTCTGGATTTCCACTACCCTTTGTGTGAAGAAATGCTTCCCGACATCACCCCTGAACTGCCTAACTCTAATTTTAAGGTTAAACCCCTTTGTTCTGGACTCTCCCACCAGAGGAAATAGTTTCTCTCTATCTGCCCTATAAAATCCTTTAATCATCTTAAACACCTCAATTAGATCATCCCTTAATCTTCTACACTTGAGGCAATACAAGCCTAGTCTATGCAACCTGTCCTTATAATTTAATCCTTTTAGCCTTCATATCATTCTGGTGAATCTGTGCTACACCCCTCCAAGGCCAGTATATCCTTCCTGCGGTGTGGTGTCCAAAACTGAAAACATTACTCCAGATGGGGTCTAACCAGAGCTGTATACAACTGTAACTTAACTTCCACCCCATTGTATTCCAGACCCTTTGAGATAAAGGCCAACATTCCATTAGCCTTTTAATTATTTTTTGTACCTGTCCACTAACTTTTAGTCATTCTGTACATGGACTTCTAAATCTCTCTGCTCCTCCACAGTTCCTAGCTTCTCACCATTTAGAAAATATTCTGATCTATCTTTCTTGGGTCCAAAGTAATTGACCTCACACTTGCCCATATTAAACTCCACAAAACTGCCAGTTTTGCCCATTCACATAATCTATCTTTTTGCAACTTTCTGCTCCCATCTAAACTATTTACAGTGCCACCTAACTTAGTGTTATCAGCAAACTTGGAGAGATGGCTCTCTCTTCCTTTGTCTAAGTCATTTATAAATATAGTGAAAAGCTGAGGCCCCAGTACAGATCCCTGGGGGACACCACTGGTCCCATTCTACCAGTTTGAGTACATTCCCATTATCCCTACTCTCTGTCTCCTACCTCCTAACTAATTCCCTATCCATGTCAATAGTTTGCGTCCAATTCCATACACTCTCATTTTTGTTAACGATCCCGTGTGTGGAACCTTATTGAATGCCTTCTGGAAGCCCCCATAAATAACATCCATAGACACTCCCTTATCTACTTCTTCAGTTACCTCCTCAAAAAAATTCAACTTGGTTTGTTGGACATGACTTATCCTTGCAAATCCATGTTAGCTAACTAGGTTTGTTGGGCATGACTTATTCTTGCATATATGTCCAAGTGCTCAGTCACGCTGTTCCTAATAACAGATTCTGGTGATTTCTCTCCCCCCACCCCTGCCAACAGATGTTAAGACTAATAGGCCTATAATTTCCTAATATATCTCTCCTACCCTTCTTAAATAATGGAGTAGCGTTAGCAATTTTCCAATCGAAGGGCACAATTCCTGAATCAATAGAGTTTTGGAAGATCATGACTAGAGCATCTACAAATTTCTCACCTAGTTCTTTTAATCCCCTGGGGTGGAAACCATTGAGTCCTGGTAATTTATCGTAGAATCATACAGCATAGAAGGAGGCCATTCGGCCCATCGTGCTTATGCCAGCTTTTTGAAAGAGCTACCAATTAGTGCCACTCCCTGCCTCTTTCCACATAGCCCTGCAAATTTTTCTTACTAAGTAGCGATCCAACAACAACAATTTGTATTTATATAGTGCCTTTAACATTATAAAATATCCCACGCGATTCACAGGAGCATTATCAAACAAAATTTGACACTGAGCGACTTAAGGAAATATTAGTATAGAGGACCAAAAGCTTGGTCAAAGAGGTGGATTTTAAGGAGTGTCTTAAAGGAGGATAGAGAGTCAGAGAGGTTTAGGAAGGGAATTCCAGAGATTAGGGCCTAGGCAGCTGAAAGCACGACCACCAATGGTGGAGCGACAAAAATTGGGGATGCACAAAAGGCCAGAATTGGAGGAGCGCAGAGATCTCAGAGGGTTGTAGGGCTGAAGGAGGTTACAGTAATGGGGAGGCCATGGAGGGATTTGAAAACAACGATGCGAATTTTAAAATTGAGTTTTGGATGAGCGCAAGTTTACCGAGGATCCAAGGTAGGAGGCTGACCATGAGAGCATTGGAGTTGTCGGATCTAGAGGTAACAGAGGCAAGAATGAGGATTTCAGCAGCAGATGAGCTGAGGCAGGGACGGAGATGGGCAATGTTACGAGGTGGAAGTAGGCGGTCTTTGACATGGAGAGGATTTGGGGTGGGAAGCTTGGCTCAGGGTCAAATAGACACCAAGGTTGCAAACTGTCTGGTTCAATCCAATTACCTTTTGAAAGTTACTATTGAATCTTCGTCCACTACCCTTTTTCAGGCAATGTATTCCAGATCATAACAATCTCACTGTGTAAAAAAATTCTCTTCATCCCCCTCCTTGCTTCTTTGCCAATTATTTTAAATCTGTGTCCTCTGGTTACCAACCCTCCTGCCATTGGAAACAGTTTCTCCCTATCTACTCTATCAAAACCGCTCATAATTTTGAACACCTCTATTAAATCTCCCCTTAAACTTCTCTGCTCTAAGGAGAGCAATCCCAGTTTCTCTAATCTCTCCAGATAACTGAAACCCCTCATCCTTGGTACCATTCTAGTAAATCTCCTCTGCACCATCTCCAAGGCCTTGACATCCTTTGTAAAGTGTGGTGCCCAGAATTGGACACAATACTCTAGCTGAAGTCTAACCAGTGATTTATAAAGATTTAGCATAACTTCCTTGCTTTTGTACTCTATGCCTCTATTTATAAAGCCCGTATGCTTTTGAAACAGTTTTATCAACTTGTCCTGCCACCTTTAAAGAGTTGTACATGTCTGTCTGTTCCTGTGCCCCCTTTAAAATTGTTCCATTTAGTTTATATTGCCTCTCATCATTTTTCCTTCCAAAATGCATCACTTCACCCTTTTACTGCATTAAATTTCATCTACCACGTGTCTGCCTATTTCACCAGTCTGTCTATGTCCTCCTGAAGTCTGCTACTATCCCCTTCACTGTTTACTACATTTCCAAGCTTTGTGTCATCTGCAAATTTTGAAATTATGCCACCTATACCCAAGTACATGCACATTAATATATATCAAAAAGAGCAGTGGTCCTGGGGAACACCACTGTATACTTCCCTCTAGTCTGGAAAAACAGCCGTTCACTACTGCTCTGCTTTCTCTTTTGCAGCCAATTTTGTATCCACACTGCCACTGGCCCTTTAATCCCATGGGCTACAATTTTGCTAACAAGTCTATTGTGTGGCACTTTATCAAACACCTTTTGAAAGTCCCTGTACACAACATCAACTGCACTACCTTCATCAACCCTCAGTTATTTAGTCGAAGAACTCAATCAAGTTAGTCAGCCAGGATTTGCCTTTAACAAATCCATGTTGTCTGTCATTTATTAGCCCATGTTCTTCCAAGTGACAATTAATTTTGTCCCGGATTCTGGTCTCAATCTGTCTTTAGTCTCATTTATTTTCTCCATTACCCTTTTTTTACTGATATTAAATCTAGTAAGATCCTCCCCTTGATTTAGTTTTAGTTTTCCGCGTAACTCTGGTACTTTATCCTCTTCCTCCACTGTGAAGACTGATAGAAAGTAAGTATTTAGCTGGTGCAAAATTTGGATCCTTAGTGCCTATTTTTTGGGCGTTACAAGTACCCTTGGAGCTCCAAAATAGCGTGTGCGCACACTTCTTGGGCAGATCGCACCATATGCCATATTGGTGAGCGCGTTGGCGAGCGCACAGTGAACATCCATCGGAAATATGTAGTGCAACACTGATTTGACGCCAGCGCTGCCATTTTGGAACTCAACGCTCCAGCTAATGCCCTCTCTTAACCTTGCACAGCTGAACACGCGTTCAGCAGCAGGATGGGCCCCTCACCAGCACTATTTAAAGGGATCATCAATTACTTGCAGGTTAGTTGCTGTTGATTTCTTCTGGCTGTTGGTATGCTTCTAGAAGTGTTTGGTGCTTTCTATAGTTGTTTAAAGTTGCCAAAGTCTACAGGGAGTGATGTGGCAGGAGCTGAAGGACTTTTTCCTGACTTTTCGAGGCTTCTGCACAAACCACTTGCTGCCAGACATGTCTCCACTAGTAGGAATTCCCTTTGGAATACAGCATGACTTGCAGAATGAGCAGAGGCCATGCAAAGCAGGACAAGCTGCTGGAAGAGGGAGGCGGTTAAGGTGCACCTCTTGGGTATCTAAAAGGAAAAAGGCACTGGATGCGTTGTTAGAGCACACCATTGGTGTGCTGAATCATCCATCCTTCTTTCCACCAAGGGCTCCAGTGCATCTTGGAGCCCGTGCTCTCCCATGTTGTGCCATTCCTGACTATTTCCCAGGTCAGATTCAGTTGTAGAACGACTTCCAGCAACTGCTCCAGCCACAATGCACCTCCCCTTTAAGAGGTGCAAGATAGCTTTAAGTAGTGCAGGCTAGCTTTAACGGACGCTAGCCTCTCACGATTTTGGGCCCCCTGCTGATGCGTGCAACCAATTAACAGCGCGGTTAGCGCTGGCTGTACGCAAAAATCATTATTTTGAGCAGGCAGCACAAAGTAGGCGTGCTGCCTGCATTTCAATTAACGGACGTGGATTAATCGTGCATTGCGATCCCTGCGCCCTTTTTCAGGGGCTATCCAATTTAGCCACCCAAGTGACCTTTGAACAAGCTATAAACAGCAATATTTTTATAAACTTAATTATGAAGAAAACAGATTAATGTTAATTTTCAATAGTTTCACCAAAGCCATTGGCCCGAAAATTAAACCTAATACGCGAGAGTACGCACTGTGTACTCTCGCGTATTAGGTCCCGAATTGCCGGTTTCCTGCATGCACTGCGCATGCGTGGGAAACCGGCACTTCGTGAATTGCAAAGGGGGCAGTTCCTAAGTGAACCGCGTGCACGCTACAGGTTGTGCGCACGCAGTGCACTTAGTTTTTTTTTCAGGTTTGAATGCGCAGGTAAGTGGTGAAGATTTTACACATAAAGAAAGCAGGCGTAGGACCCCCTTTTAACAAGGTAAGTAGTTAATTAAGTGTTATTTTAAAATTTTTTCAACAGGTTTATCTTTTTTAGAGACTTTAAAGAAAGGTAAGTTTATTTTTACAACTTTTAAAAAGATTTTAAATTTTTTCAAAAATTAAATTTTTTGTTTAAAGTGGTTAATTTATTTAACTATACTTATTTTATTAATGTGATGGCTTTTTTTTTAAATTTAATTGAGGTTTAGCTGTTCTTTTGGGGGTTTGTAGTATTCATAGCTTTGACAGCCCTTGCTGTCAAAACTATGAATGAAAGATGGTGTGCTGCCATTGGCTCTAACTGAATCACGTGATCCCAGAGCTCGCACGAACTAATTGCGCCTCTGGGATACGCAAGCACTGCACGGTTGCAACAGGGAGAGGCTCTGAAACTAAAGTTCGTGTGGGCCCCAAACAAAAAGGTAGGCGCGGAGTGCGATATCGCGGGGAATCCTTACCCCCGCGGGAACCATCGATGTTTAATTTCTGGGCCAATATATTCCAGCAGAGTGTTTTACCTGCAGTTCTGTGTATGCAATACATGTGATCAAAGAACTGAAGTCTGTAAAACCCCTGCATGAGTTTGGGCATTCTCAGCCCCGTGCATATTGGTTCCTCAGAACAAACTGCATCTAGGCACTTCTACATTAGAGGGCAGCTGATGCCAAACTTGTGGTTGTCCGAGCATCAGGTGCACTAAATCAGCCATCACTGTTCCAAAGGCAGTCGGGACCCACTTTTATGTAGGTGATAGATCTCCATTTAAAATTGCAGAATTTCTCTTCTAGCAATGGAATTTCCAGGTTTCTGGTTTCCACCAGGTCTTGAGAACTGACAGCACCAGATGAAATGGGGAGAAGGCTGCTGGTCTTCATTGAAGTACCGCTCCTTTTGCAAAAGTTTCCTTTGCAACCCTTAAGAAATATAAAAGTGCATTGTAATTCACAATTTGATACTAAATTTTCAGTCATACTGAGATGAGGCCATAAGGATGACTGGTGTAGAAAATGAAAAATAAACTGGATGCACTTGTGACATAAGGGTTAAAGTACATTATTCAGTTTGGATTTGAGACAAAGCAGAGAAGGCACTCGCCGAGCTTACAAATGTAACATAATAGTTATAATTTAATCATCTGTTTCCCTAACAAAAGTATAGCATGGATTTTTTCATTGTGCAATTTGACCATTCTTCAGTTCATTTTTAATATATACCATCTCCCTCACCTCCTTTAAGACCCTCCTTAAAACCCACTTATTTGACCAAGCTTTTGGTCACCTCTCCTAATATCTCATCCTTTGGCTCATTTATCCTTTATTTCTGATTACACCTCTGTGAATTCCCTTGGGACATTTTTCTACGTTAAAGGTGCAATATAAGGTTGTATATATCATATAAAATAGAAACAATCATGGATCAGATCCTTGTGGTATAGTAATTGCATTTTTAGAATAGTAAAGGATTAGGGCAACACGTAGTATTCGGACAAAAGCAAAATACTGCGGATGCTGGAAATCTGAAATAAAAACAGAACATGCTGGAAATACTCAGCAGGTCAGGCAGCATCTGTGGAGGGAAAAACAGATGCTGCCAGAATTTCCAGCATTTTCTGATTTTATTACATAGTATTCGGAAGTGGATTTACAACTGTGATTCTCTACACATTGGCCAAATCCTAGCCACAGCTTATTAAGAGACGTCAGTTAGCACCAAATCCTACTGCACAAGGAGGAGTTGAAAATCTGAGGATAGTCACCTCTGGACTGTGCTTGAAATCTCCTAGTGGCCAATTATAGAGCAATGTGTGACAGAAGGAAAGGGGAAAAAATATGAATTATGAATTGGTTTAAAATACTATAATTAATTGGTACAGTGTACACTTTTGTTGAGAGAAAATTGAATTCCACAACAGTACTTCCTGTGTATGGTATTGTTCAAAAAGAAAAAATATTGATTGTTTTTTTTTGTGTTTCAGTTTCATTGGACGACGTAGAAAACAATCAAACTATTTCCCAGTTTCTGCACACTCAGGCTTGGTACATTGTGTATGCAGATAAGTACACCTGTCCAGAAAATGAGGAAGAGAGAAGGGGTAGTGAAGGCTTTGCTGCAAAGACTATCAAGTTTAAACTTATGTTACTTAACCCAGACGCAGCTAACAATCCAATGGATCACTTCAGTGCAGAGGAGTCTGGTAAGTATTTGTGGCTTCCTGCTTTTGAACTATATTCTCTGCTATACTAAGAATCTCAGGCCTCTGCCAGTACTGTTATGAAATTGATCCCTGGGACATGGATGAGAACATTCAGGGTGACCCTTCACCCAAATTTCATTTTATTGCCCTGTGTGAAAGCACAAAAGGATGGCTGAGATCAGGAACTCTGTTATGGGAGAATCAAGGACACAAGCCCATGCTCCATCAGTCTGTGCTGGTACTGCACAATTAAACATGGTACTTCTCTTTTAATAAAAGAGACTAGTAGATCTCCTGTGATGTTGCTCACTGGCAGTTTGAAACGTGGAGGGCAGTCTTCTGTCGATGTCACCTGTACCGAGCTGATCTCTAATGAAGTTCTTGCACTTGTCTCAATAGCTTTGTTTTATCCATCAGGGACTAAGAGCAATCGAACGGGCTTTGGGCTGATTGAGGTCAGATTGGTCCTGCTGGAACACTTTAGGGTTTCTGGAATCCAAACATTTGCCTTAATTGGTAGCACTGTCACATTTGAGTCAAAAGGTTGTGGATTCAAAACCCGCTCCCAAGACTTCCATAATCTTGTCTGACACTTCAGCGCATTACAGAGCCAAAAGAAAAGAACATACTTGCATTTATATCGCGTCAATCATGACCCTCGGATGTCCCAAAACGCTTTACAACTAATGAGATACTTTTGAAGTGTAGTCACTGTTGTAATGTAGGAAATATGGCAGCCAATTTGTGCACAGCAAAGTCCCACAAACAGCAATGACATAATGACCAGGTAATTTTTTTTTAGTGATGTTGATTGAGGGATAAATATTGGCCAGGACACAGGGGAGAACTCCCTTGCTCTTCTTCGAAAGTGCCATGGGATCTTTTCCATTCATCTGAGAAGATGGACTTGATTTAACATTTCATCCAAAAGCACCTCCAACAGTGCAGGACTCCCATAGTACTGCACTGAAGTGTCGACCTAAATTGTGCTAAAGTCTCTGGAGTGGAACTTGAACACTCAACCTTCTGACTAAGGCGAGAATGTTACTACCAAGCCAAGGCTGATACCTGTGGCAGTGTTGCATATTCGGTGGCACTGCTCTTCACATAAGACATAAAGGCCCAGAAATTGGGATACTTGCTGCCACCCGTTATCACTGGAATCCTGGCGAAAAATGGCGGCCGCCACTCTAATGCCCTTCTCTGGCGCGGGACTCAGCGGCCGCCATTTGCAGCGCTGGCCCTGCAGATGCAAATAACGAGAGCATGACATCAGTCGGCGTGCACTTAACGTCACGCTCTGCGAACTTTGACTTTAGCGCTGGTTCCTCAGCTTGCTCTGAAAGGGACACACACATCTTTAAGGTAAGTTTGCATTTAAGCTTTAAGACTGGATTTTTTATTATTTTATTGAAGTAGTGGCTTGGTGTTAAAAGTTGAAAGGTTTTTAAGTGTGTAGGGAGTGCTGCTGGATGCTTGCAAGGCCTCGGATGGTAAATGAAGGCCTCTGAGAAGACAGAAAATGCTGGAAATACTCCGCAGGTCAGGCAGCATCCGTTTAGAGAGAAATAGAGTTCACGTCTCAGGTCGAGATGCTGCCCGATCTGCTGAGTATTTCCAGCATTTTATGCTTTTATTTCAGATTTACAGCATCCGCTCACAGAGGGAAGAGGAAGATGCAGAAGGAAGGATGCAACTCAGACAGCCCCTTTGTGGCTGGGATATCTGGGATGGAATCATCCGCCTGCAGTACCAGTGACCACAACCCCAATTCCCCTTTCAACCTTTGTTCCACACATTAACCTTCCCTCTGTTACTGACCATCACAGCGTCCTCTTGGCCACAATGCTGAAATAAAAGCCACCACAAAGCAAACTTTCCAATCCAACTTTATACACCTATCAATCCAATGTGACATCAAGAAATCAACTCACCACCCTTATGCATTCCCTTAGTTGACTGTCTTATGTGTGCCTTTGCCTATCCTACTGATGTCACGCAGTGCTACCCCAGTGGCTGCAGCATGGTTGGTGGAAGGCTGCTGACGTTCAGTGGGTGACAGTGCAAATGGCCTTGCAGGTCGACCTTGAGGAGCTGGTGGCTGGGAGTGTGAAAGCAAGTGACGTTGTTTCTTCTTTTCCTCCTTCCACCACTGGCTGGGCAGGCTGCATTTCTTGGGTGTGTGAAATGAGGAAGGCACAAGGGTGGTGTGGTGAGGAGAGGGCAGGAAAGCAAGAGCTGCATGCGAGAAGGAGGATAACGTATGAGGATACCAGCATCTTGTATCCTTTCAGCCCCACTGCTGGCCAAGGGCTCAGCCATGCCCCTGCCAAGGCTGGCCAGCACCGTCTCCTCCAAGGGCGTGAGGTGAAGCTAAAAATGGGAGGTGTGCCTCGTGTTTGGTACAGATTGTTGGTAGGTGAGTGACTAGTGATGTCCCGCAGGGATCTGTGTTGGGGTCTCAACTAGTCACAGTATTTATTAGCGACTTAGATGATGGCATAGAAAGTCATATATCCAAATTTGCCGATGACACAAAGATAGGCGGCATTGTAGGCAGTGTGGATGAAAGTATACAATTACAAAGGGATATCGATAGATTAAGTGAATGGGCAAAACTGTGGATTTCAATGTAGGCAAGTGTGAGGTCATCCACTATGGACCTAAAAAGGATAGAACAGAGTACTTTCTAAATGGTGAAAAGCTAAAAACAGTGGAGGTCCAAAGAGACTTGGGGGTCCAGGTACATAGATCATTAAAATGTCATGAACAGGTACAGAAAATAATCAAAAAGGCTGATGGAATGCCGGCCTTTATATCTAGAGGATTAGAATACAAGGGGGTAGAAGTTATGCTGCACCACACCTTAGTAAGGATATATTGACATTGGAGGGAGTGCAGCGTACGTTTACCAGAATGATACCCGCACTCCAAGGGTTAAATTACGAGGAGAGATTACACAAATTAGGGTTGTATTCCCGAGAATTTAGAAGGTTAAGGGGTGATCTGATCAAAGTTTTCAAGATATTAAGGGGAACAGATAGGGTAGATAGAGAGAAACTATTTCCAGTGGTTGAGCTGAGGACTAGGGGGCATAGTCTAAAAATTAGAGCCAGACCTTTCAGGACTGAAATTAGGAAACACTTCAACACACAAAGGGTGGTAGAAGTTTGGAACTATCTTCCGCAAACGGCAATTGATGCTAGATCAATTGTTAATTTTAAATCTGAGATTGACAGCTTTCTGTTAACCAGAGGTATTAAGGGATATGGACCAAAGGCGGGTATGTGGAGTTCGGTCATAGATCAGCCATGATCTCATTTAATGGCGGAACAGGCTCGAGGGGCTGAATGGCCTACTTCTGTTCCTATATGTGAGTGATGGGGGGTGGGGGGAGGGGGTTCGTGCATTGAGCAGTGTGTGAGGCTAGTGGTGCAGTTGGTAGGAGACAGCTTTTGAAAATGCATTCATTGACCTTGACCACTGGTCTGAGGTCATGAAGCATCTTTTGGCACTGGAGCCAGGTCGTGGGGGTCGACACTACTGGCAGTGACTGCCTCGGTGATCTGGTCCCACATCTTTCTTTCTGGAGGGCCTCCTGGCCCCTGTGGGTAGAGGACCTCTCTTGCAGTGTTGACCCCTGCACAAAGCTGGAGTGCTGCGTGCGGGACCCTGGGTACGCCTTCCCTAGCTTGCTGAGCCATTTGTGTTAGTGCTGAAGCACTTTTACCATTTTTTTAGGTGCAGAAGGCAATTCAGCTTTAAGAGCTGAAGACTCTCATGTGGGAATTCTTTTTTAATGTTAATTTTTTTCAGAAGGCAGTTGAGCTGTAAGGGCTAAAAACTGCCTATTTTTACATGATTTTAATTTTTTTCATTTCAGAAGGCAGTTCCCCTTTAAAGGACTGAACTGCTTTCTGAAATGACAGCCTACTTTCAGAGCAGGCTGTTCTTGCTGCAATGACGTTACGGCCACGCTACATTGGAGCCACCTGCCGGGACTAACGCCACCAGAACAGCGTTGCGCAGTAAATTTAGCGCTGGGATAATGTTAATTAGCCACCAGCACCAATTTACCGGTCCTGCCAGCACCATCATTTTCGCTGGCCGTTAACACTGGCCCACGGTGGCACCAGCAGTTTTTTAACAATATCGAATCTCTAGGCCACACTGTCCACCTGTTCCACAGCTCGGGAGGATGGTAAACGTATCACTGTACTGTTCAGAGAAGAGCAGGGAGTTCTCGCGATATCCTGGCCAACACTCTTTCCTGAATCAACACCACCAACAAACAGATGAACGTTGGCTGCCTGTCCCACTTAAAAACAAGAACTGCATTTCAAAATTAATTCATTCTACGTGAAGCACTCTGAGAGACATGATAAGGCATTATATAAATGCAAGTTCTAAAGAAATACCAGAGCATGTGTCTATGTAGCTTGTCACATAGCCTCGACGCAGCGAGTAAATTACTTTTGGAGTGCATTGTAGGCAAACCAGCAACTTTCCAGCCCAGCAGCATCCCACAAACAGCAATGAGATATATCGCTGGTGCTACTTGTTGAGAAAGAGGAATTTGGCTGGGACACTGAAATATTTCCAGTGTGGTTCGACTAGTCAGGTTGCAGACAGTGCGGGACTCTCCCTGACTTGAAGTTAATGATGCGTTGCAGCGCCAATGATGTCATCGGGCTGTGACTTTTGAATATTAAGTAGGCTGACGCCTGCCTTTAGCAGGAGCCTCGTCGATGGCATGATTCACCGTCAGAAAATTTACGGCAGCCAGGAACGCGCCGGGTTAATAGAATTTTCACATTTTAACCCCTCCCACGCACCCTTCTCACTGGGTGAGGGGGTTTAAAATACCAGCCTCTCTGTCTGGTCTTGGAGGCTGACATGCCAAGCCATGCGAAAAGGTTGTGTAAGTGTTTGTCTGTCTCTCTCTCGCTATTTCTCCCCGTTCTCTCTTTCTCTCCCATGCTCTCTTTCTCATTCTCACTTTGTGTTTCTCACTCTTTTTACTGTTACTCTCACTTTTTTCTTTCTGTTCTTTCTTTGTTACTCTCCCCTTTCTATTACTGGCCCTTTTTCTCTGTTACATTCTCACCACTCCTGCTGGTGCAATCTCTGACAACAGGATAAGATTGAGAGGTCGCACAACACCAGGTTATAGTCCAACAGTTTTATTTGAAATCACAAGCTTTCGGAGCTATCGATTGCTCCTTCCTCAGGTGAAGTAAGAGCCATGGGAGGGTGGAAGTGGCCAGAGCTGACACTGAATGGAGATCTGTTAAAGGGAGGGAGTAGAGTGAGAGAAAGAAAGGAGAGAGTACTGTAAACATGGAGGATCACAAAGCTACTCTTGATATCCTTGAGCTGGGGGAGGGGAATTTAGTAAGGCTTCCTACACCTGATATTACACTGGCTGTCTTTAACTCTTTGTCTGCAGCAGAAATAACGCTTCCATGAAGAGGATGGAGTTTTGGCAAAGCCAATTTTTCCACTTCACAGAAATGTCATTGTGGTGAAAAGTAAATGTAATACATAATTCCAGTGTATGAGTACTGAAGGGGCTGCCAGCTATATACTGTTTTCCAGGATGAATTAAAACCACATACAGTCAGACTTGATTAGTCTGTGATTCATTAAACTGAATGTCTGGAAATCTGAACAGTTTTTTTCTGATATGCACTGGATAATCCAAAAACCTTGCATTCCAAATGCAGATGAATCTAAAACAAAAGCAAAATATTGTGGATGTTGGAAATCTAACTGGTTACTATTCAGCAAACCCCAGATTGATTGTTCTCTAGTAATAAAAAGAAAGCTGCAAAGGTAAAACAAAAACAGAAATAAAAACAACAAATATTAGAAATACACACAAATAATCAGCATCTGAACTGAAAAAAGATTAACATTTTGGGTGTAGAATCTTCATTAAAAGTAATTTGTTCTCCATTTAATAAATGGATTTTCTATCACTTAAAGCTTTCCACAAGCTGTCTTGTCTCTTGGCAATATGAATGCAGTGCTCTTCACATTCCTGCTACACTCTTATCAAGCTAATTAAAATTAGGAGCTAAAAGCAACCAACCATAACAGAACAGTAAAAGTTAGTGATAAATAAAAACTTCCACTGCAGTTCCCACTTTGTGTAAAGTGCAGGTGTTGAATGCAACTTGCAGGCCGTGACTCAGTCCTGTCAGTTTATTACTTTACAAGCATTTATAGTTTTGCATTCTGACCTATTGATGCTAAGCAATGCCAGAGTCCCTGATCCATTGCTCTTTTCTATAGTATGAACTTAAAAACTGTTCACAATTAGCAGATTTCCAGAAATTATTATTGAATACGAAGCATGCATTCATAAATAATGCACTGACATTAAATAGCACAAATTTATTTAGTGCAGAAGAAAATGCTAAAACATGTTCCTGCAAGAGCAGCAAAATCTGTCCCTTTGTGTAATTTTTAGGTGAAAAATATCACTGGTCTGCAGTACCGGACCAGCATTTTTTTTGAGTCCAGATTGGTGCCAATTGTTTTTATGAAGTCAAACAGACTTCTAGTACTGTGTTGCAGGAATGAATTTCTGCCATCAGGTGGCACTGTAGCACCGAGTAGTGGCAAAAAACTTGAATTGTAGGATTAATATCTGGTCTTCAGTTACAGCAGCCTTAAAAACTGAAAATAAACATAAGGGTATGTTTAAAATCATAAAAGTGATAGTAAACAGTAATTAAGAAAATTAAAGAAAAAAGAAAAATCAATTGAGAAAAAAAGTCATTCGTTTTTTTGTTTTAACATTTTTTTAAATACTAAGCAATCACCTGTGGTGTTGCACACGGAGAGACAAGAAGTAGTCTTCTGGTGATAGAGGGTGATGGGGAGGTAATTAGGTGGCTGACAGGAAATAAGGGCAATGTTATGTAAGATGTAATGTATTACCCTGACATTAATATAAAGAACCTATAACAAAAGATTTTCATTATTACACATGCACCAAAATATAGGGGCAATTTTCACTTTGGGTGCAGGCGGAAAACTGGTGGTAGTGGATCGGCCACCTGTTACACACCCTGCCCGATTTTCCATTCCATTAACTTCAATCAGCCGGGTTTATATTGCGCAGCTGATCTGCAACCGCTGGTTTTCCGCACACACTAAAGTAAAAATGACCCCCTTAGTCTATAATGAAAATCTAAAATTATTACTTCCTTTACCAAGATATAAATAGCCAATAATATTTCCCCCCCACATGAATATATAAAAATACATAAAAAGCCAATAACTCAAATATTACCCCTAACAAATAAAAATAATGTGAAAAGGGGAATTGCTGGATTCAAATTTTGTGTAAATGTCAGATTTAACAGCTGAGTATGGGCCATAGGTCAACAGGAGTGGAGACTGCACATGTAATATGGTAGATGTTTAGATCCGGCAGGCTGAGGGAGCGTTGCAGAATAGGCCCTGAGAACGGCCTCCAAATTGGGTGATGGTGGGCAAGTGGTAGAGTGCGGGACTGGCTCAGAATGGACCCCAAGAAGGGCCTCCAAATTGGACAAAGGGACTGTGTAGTAGGGAGCAAGACTGGCTCAGCATAGGCCCAGAGAAGGTCTTCAAAACAGATGGGCAGCAGTGAGTTCAAAATTGTCCTGGATAGTGACTTACTAATCAGGCAAAATGCGCAGTGGGTGGGTGGTGGGAATGGCCTGCGACAAAGCATCAGAATAAGCTGCAAGACTAGCAAGGGCAGCTGGCCATAAGGAGCAGCATTGAAGAATGGTCCAAATGCAGGCCAGTGTAGAAGTGGTGGCCAATGACGCCTGTAATACTGAGGGTGGGGAGCAGCTGTGCTCAAGGAGCAGGAGGGAAGAGACGTAATGCTAGCTGAAATTATGAGGGGGTGAGGGCAATGTGAATTCTGAGCCCGAGCACCATTGCTGGCCTTAAACAGCAGGGAACCAGCAAAGTGAGGGGGCCAGTCTGAAAAAAACTTCCTTCGGTGGGTTTTCCTTCTTTTCTCTTGGGATGCCACATGACAGGATCCATTCTACAGTTCCATGTTGAAGTTAGTAGATTAACCATTTGTGCAAGGGTTCTGGTAAAGAGGAACTTTTACTACTGACACAACAGTTGGGAAATTAATTTGTTTGAGATTACCTACCATTTCCAATTATGTGAAAGGGTGCTGGAGGCTGTCGAGTAACATTAGGTGACACCACATTGTCTTCAGTCTGTCATGTAATGTTTACAGCACCAGCTGCTGGTGCAGTACCAACGCAATCTTGAAATTCCTCATCGTTTTTAATATATAATAGATTTTTACACATAATAGTTGAACTATACACCACTAATATTACATTCTGAGTTTATTTGCAGCCTTTGTCTAGTAAGGGACGATTAAGGTTAACATTTTGATAGATATAAGAAATTGCATAAAATCTATCTTTTGAATCAAACTTTGCTGAAAGTAGATGGATTTATATATTGGTCCTGTTGGTTCATTTATCTTTTTTTGACTTTCCTGAGAGAAAATGTAATTAATATGAAAAGCTGAACTCTGAATTCCACACATGTTCATTATATACTTTTTTTAAATACCTAGTTTCAACCCAAAGGCAGGACTGATCTCAGAGCATTTAGAACAAGATACATTATTTGTACAGTAGCTGCAGTGCTAATTTAGCATGTTTCACCAGTATGGGAAAAATACTTGTCATATCCCCTGTTTTTTGTGGTAACATAATGGTTCTGCCTGCTTAGCCTGCTATTAACATAAGCACACAGGCAGAATACTGATGCCATCAATGACACGGTAGCCTACATTTTCCAATTGTGTTATTTTAATTCCAGCATTGACCCTTTTGGTGTTAAAGCTGCTAGGGCAATCTAGGCTCCTGTGTCTGGTTTTAACAAAAAAATTTACTTGATTATCTCTCCATAATGCCCTGAATTATCACACCACCCTTGTGCTGTAACCTTCACAGGAAAACACTGATGTGCCATTGTCTTGGAACAGCAAAATCTCACCAGAAGTAGAATGAAGGAATGATGGTGTATAACAGGATTTAGTGTTACCAAAAATACTAATTTGCATTTTTTATTCTTTACCAAATATCTATATCAATGCAAGTTATTTTCTGTTTTTCCTTTATTTATTTATGGTACTTGATGTTGCCAAAAATAAATTAATGAATTTTTAATATTCAAGACTTTTATTCAGAAACTCCTTCCAAACTTGAATAATAGAGCTCAGAAGCTGGCATTGTTTATATGTACAAAATTATTTTTGAGTTCTGAGCACAAACATAAATAAAGCAAATGCAGCTATATACTTCTTTAGAATACACATCAAAATATATGAACCCACTTCAAATAATTCTTGATTGAGCCTTGCTTGTTTTCCTCTTGTTATATCTATATTTTACACATTGTATTTGCTGACTCTAGTTGCAAATGATCAGTCGGTATACAATATATACGTCAAAAGATTGTGGGTTCAAGCCCCTCTACAAACTTAAGCACATAATCTAGGCTAACACTTCATTGCAGCACTGAGTGAGTGCTGCATTGTCAGAGGTGTCGTCTTTTGGATGAGAAGTTAAACTAAGGACCTACATACCTGCTTAGATGCAACCAACAGGAAAGATTGAGGAGGAGTGGACTCTATTCTCTAGAAAAGAGAAGGCTAAGAGCAGAGCTAGTGCCTAAAGCTTTAAAGTTATGAAGGGGTTCGATCGGGTGGATGTGGAGAAACTGTTCCACTTGTGGGTGAGTCTGGAACAAGGTGTCATAATATAGGATAGGCACTAACATATCAATAATTTAGGAGGAATTTCTTTACACAGAGAGTGGAACTCACTGCTACATAGAGTGGTTAAAGCAGATAGCATTGACACATTTAAGGGGAAGCTTGATGCATACATGAGGGAGAAGGGAATAAAGGGGTATGGGGGCCGGGGAGAGGTAATTAGAATGGGAGAAGGCTCATATGGAGCATAAACACCGGCGTAGACCAGTTAGGCGGAATTATCTGTTTCTGTGTTGTAGATACTATGTGATACTATGTAATTCTATGTGAAAGATCCTTTGGTGCTAGTTGAAGAAGAATGGTCAGTTCTCCCAGTTTCCTGGAAAAGATTCCTTCCTCAACCAACAGCACCAAAAACAGATTATTTGGTCATTCACTATACAAAAGCGGTTGAGACACGCCCAACTATAATGTGGCCAGTTGAATCATGGTTGACAGACTGTAGGGTTGGAGGTGATACGGTGATTTATAGGAGCATCTGCTGTCCACTTTATGCCAGCGAGTTGGTAAGGAAAAGTCAAAGGAATCAGGAAAACGTGACCATATTGGATGTCTCGAAGAGAGCCGCCCTGTTGCTGGATAGAACAAATTGGAGTGAATTGGCAACATGATTTTGTCATGAAGTCTATTCACCAATTTTGCTACTGCATCTGAACGTCAAAGATGTGGAGGAGCTATGCTGCAGAGGACTGGTAACCATGTGAGGGGAGTAGGGCGCAATGAGCCTGACACAAGTCGCATAGTAGTGTGCGATGGAGTATCCACCAGCTTAGTGTACAGTGAGCGAGCCCAAATAGAAGTGCAATATTCATAGAACAGGAGTAGGCCATTTAGACCCTCAAGCTTGTTCCGCCATTCAATTAAATCATGGCTTATCTGTGGCCTAACTCCATATACCCGCCTTTGGCCCATATCCTTTAATACCTTTGGTTAACAAAAGTCTATCACTCTCAGATTTAAAATTAACAATTGACCTAACATCAACTGCCGTTTGCAGAAGAGAGTTCCAAACTTCTCCCAGCCTTTGTGTGTAGAAGTGTTTCCTAACTTCACTCCTGAAAAGCCTGGCTCTAATTTTTATGCTATGTCCCCTAGTGCTAGATACCGCAACCAGCAGAAATAGTTTATTTCTACCCTATCAGTTTCCCTTAATATCTTGAAAACTTTGATCAAATCACCCCTTAATCTTCTAAATTCCAGGGAAAACAACCCTAGTTTGTGTAATTTCTCTTCATAATTTAACCCTTGGAGACCAGGTATCATTCAAGGTCATCGACTGATGCAAGGTCATCAACCTGAAATGTTAGCTCTGTTTCTACACAGATGCTGACTGACCTGCTGAGTATTTCCAGCATTTTCTGTTTTTATTTCAAATTTCCAGCATCCGCAGCATTTTACTTTTGTATCATTCTAGTAAATCTACGCTGCACTCCCTCCAAGGCCAGTATATCCTTCCTAAGGTGTGGTGTCCAGAACTGAACACAGTACTCCAGGTGTGGTCCAACCAGGGCTTTGTATAGCTGTAGCATGACTTCTACCCCCTTGTATTCTCATCCTCTAGATATAAAGGCCAGCATTTAAGGGCATTCTGGGGAAGAGTGATCATAATATGATACAATTTTATATTGAGTTTGAGAGTGATTTAGTTAAGTCCGAAACTAGGGTCATAAATCTGAACAAAGCGAACTACGTAGGTATGAGGGGCAAGTTAGCTAAGGTAGATTAGGAAACTAGATTTAAGAGATATGACGGTAGATATGCAATGGCAAACATTTAAAGAAATAATTCATAATTTGCAATGAAAATACATTCCCTTAAGGAATTAAAAACCCCATGGGAAAAGTGGTCCAACCGTGGCTAACAAGAGAAGTTAAAGTATTAGATTAAAGCAAGAGGTTTATAATGTTGCCAAAAAGAGGATTGGGAGGATTTTTAGAATTCAGCAAAGGATGAACAAGAAATTGATAAAGAGAGAGAAAATAGAATGAGAGTAAACTAGTAAGAGACATAAAAACAGGTTGTAAACGCTTCTATAGGTAAGTAAAAAGGAAGAGATTAGCGAAAGTAAATGTGGGTCCCTTACAGGCAGAGACGGGATAAATTATAATGGGCAATAAAGAAATGACAGAGACATTAAACAAATGTTTTGTATCTGTCTTCATGGTAGAAGACACAAAAAACATTCCGGAAATAGTGGGGAACCAAGGGTCTAGTGAGAATGAGGAGCTTAAAGAAATTAGTATTAGTAACCAAAGGAGGGAGCGAGAAAACAGGGAACTATAGGCCAGTTAGCCCGACATCAGTAGCAAGGAAAATGCCAGAATCTATTATTAGGGATGTGGTAACAGGGCACTTAGAAAATCATAATATGACTGGGCAGAGTTAACACGGATTTATGAAAGAGAAATCGTGTTTCACAAATCTGTTAGAGTTTTTTGAGGTTGTAACCAATGTTCCCCGTAATTTGTTTTTGGGTGCGCGGCCCCTTTAAGGGGCTGCACGGCCCATTCACAGTTCTTTAACATTGCAAAAGCCGGTCCCAGGTTGCATGGGACCGGCAGAGAGCTGCGCAGCCACGCAGATTACAGGGAACGTTGGTTGTAACTAGCAGGGTAGATAAGGGGGAACCACTGGATGTAATGTATTTGGATTTTCAGTAGGCATTCGATAAGGTGCCACACGGGGTTATTACACAAAATTAGGGCTCATGCAATTGGGGTTAATATATTAGCATGGATTGAGGATTGGTTAACGGACAGAAAACAGAGAGTAGGAATAAACGGGTCAATTTCAGGCTGGCAGGCTGTAACTAGTGGGGTACCGCAAGGATCAGTGCTTGGGCCTCAGCTATTTACAATCTATATCAAAGACTTAGATGAGGGAACCGAGTGTACTGTATTTAAGTTTGCTGACGATACAAAGCTAGGTTTGAAAATAAGCTGTGAGGAGGATGCAGAGAGGTTGCAAAGGGATACAGACAGGTTAAGTGAGTGGGCAAAAATGTGGCAGATGGAATATAATGTGGAGAAATGTGAAGTTATCCATTTTGGTAGGTTAAAAATAGAAAACCAGAATATTTTTTAAAAGGTGAGACACTGAGAAATGTTGGTATTCAGAGGGACCTGGGTGTCCTTGTACCCGAATCACAGAAGGTTAACATGCA
Organism: Squalus acanthias; assembly: GCA_030390025.1. NCBI lineage: Eukaryota > Metazoa > Chordata > Chondrichthyes > Squaliformes > Squalidae > Squalus > Squalus acanthias. Next base: position 132,727,218 of record CM059431.1, read on the forward strand.
GGTACAGCAAGCAATTAGGAAAGCAAATGGTTTGTTAGCCTTTATTACAAAGAGATTGGCGTGAAAGAGTAAAGAAGTCTTACTGCAATTATATAGGGCCTTGGTGAGACCACACCTGGAGTACTGTGTACAGTTTTAGACTCCTTACCTAAGGAAGGATATACTGCCCTTCGGAGGAGTTCAGCAAAGGTTCACCAGACTGATTCCTGGGATGAGGGGATTTTTCTTTGAGGAGAGATTACGTAGACTAGTCCTATATTCCCTAGTTTAGAAGAATGAGAGGTGATCTCATTGAAACATATATAATTCTTAAGGGGCGTGACAGGGTAAATGCTGAGAGGATGTTTCTCCTGGCTGGGGAGTCTAAAACTAGAGGTCACAGACTTAGAAAAAGAATAAAGGGGCATCCATTTAGGACTAAGATGAGGAGAATTTTTTCACTCAAGGAGTTGTGAATCTTTGCAATTCTCTATCACAGAGAGCTGTGGATGCTCAGTCGTTGAGTATATTTAAGATAGAGATTGATAGATTTTTGGATACTATGACAAGAGATATGGGGATAGGGCAGGAAAGTGGAGTTGAGCAGATCAGCCATGATCTTATTGAATGGCGGAGCAGGCTCGAAGGGTTGAATGGCCTACTCCTGCTCCTATTTCTTATGTTCTTATTCCATTCGCCTTTTTGATTATTTTTTGTACCTGTCGATGACATTGTAATGATCCATGTACATGGACCCCCTATGTCTCTTTGGACCTCCACTGCTTCTAGCTTTTCACCATTTAGAAAGTACTCTGTTCTATCGTTTTTTGGTCCCAGGTGGATGACCTCACACTTGCCTACATTGAAATCCATTTGCTACAGTTTTGTCCATTTACTTAATCTATTAATATCTCTTTGTAATTTTATGCTTCCATCAACACTGCTTACAATGCCATCTGTCTTTGTGTCATCGGCAAACTTGGATATGTGGCTCTCTATCCCGTCATCTAAGTGGTTAATAAATACAGTGAAAAGTTGAGACCCCAACACAGATGCCTGTGGGACACCACTAGTCACATCCTGCCAATTTAAGTAGCTGCCCATTATCCCTACTCTCTGTCTCCTGCCACTCAGCCAATTTCCTAACCTTGTCAATAATTTGCCCACAAATTCCATGACCTTCAACTTTAGCTAACAGTGTTTTATGAGGGACTTTATCTTATGAGGGTCTTTATTCAGCAACTGAATAACAGAGTGCAAGAGCAGATGAGTGTAAACTGGAGGTGTTTGCTCCCCAGGCAGCGCCAGCAAGTTTAGTGATTAGGTTATTTTGAGTTTTGACTTTCTCAGCAGTTTTCAGTAGATGGTTTTTGTCGATTAGTGACTGTTCGAAGGTGACTCCCAAGTAAACAGGGTGAGCATCATGTTGAAGAAGTTGACCATTTATGATGATAGTGAGTTCACAATCTGTGTGGTACTTGTTTGGGAGAGGGAAGAGGAAGGAAGACAGGGAGGAGAAGATCAGGAGGAAATGGGAATGGGGACAAGTGAAGGAAAGGCGGGGACGTGGCAAGCTCTCGGGAGGGAGGAGTTGCTGTGAGCTTTCCTTCATTTCCCCAGTGGTTTTTTCCTCCAGGTTGGGGTTGTGAAGAGGTCACCTGATTCCCCTAACCCCTGATCTTCAGGGCTGGGGATTGGGGTGCGGGTAGGAGAAGAGATGCGAAGTGGGAAGGCAGTCTTCAAGTTGATTGAGCAGTAAGGAGGTGTTGCCATGTTGTGGGAGCACTCGAGGAGCTGGAAGCATGGTTAGGCAGGTGTGGACTAAATTAATTTGGAAAAAGCCATAGGCATGGTTGACATCGGACTTTTGAATGGAAAGTTGACAGGACGTACCATTTTTTAATAATATATAGACATTCAGATATATAAAAATATATTTCAAGTAATTGTATCAGTGCCATAAATTATATTGGGTATTAATATATCTGATTACATACTAAATTATTGTAAATGTATATACAATTATAAATTTAATAATTAAATTCTAAATAAACACTATTGTAAATATATAAATAATGTAATATGTAGTTTAAATAGGTATAAAAATAAATATATTGAATTGTAAATATATATTATCAATCTGAATTTGGTATGGTGACAGTAGATCAGACTGGAGGCTTGGCCCTGGGTCAGGTCTGGCTGGGGCTGTTGTGGGCAGAAGAGAGAATGGTGTGGAGCATTGCATGTGGGAGGAGGCTTCAGGCCAAGATAAAGGCTTGGGCTGAGGTTGGGATGTGGGTTGATGGGGTGATAGCTGGGCTGGTAACGGGGAGTGAAAAAGTTGCTTAAAAATAGGTGGTGTCAGACCAGGAGGCTGGCTGGAAAGTTTGGTAGGGGAAATCATAGAGTTCAGCTGAATGGGTAGTAAAAATTGTCTTGGGTCGGTGTGACGGCTGTGGATGGAGGCTGAGACTTAGGCCGCGATTTCGTCGACCGAGGCGGGTCCGGGGCAGCCAGGGTCGGTGTCGCGGTCCCAGCCCGCTGCCTACTGCAGCCCACACTCTCCAAGTGATTTTACGTTAATAGGGCATGTTAAGCCCGCCCTGCGAGGTTCCTGGCCAATTAATAGGAAGTGGGTCTGATGACGTCATTTGATGATGTGTCATCAGCCGGTTTCCTTAAAGGGGCCATGTCCAAATTCATTTTGACAGTTCTGCTGTCAAGGTTCGACAACATTGAGGTGCTGTAAACACTGACTAGCACTGCACAAAGGTGCACGGCTGCACCCAGGCTCTCCTGTGACTCCCTCCACGTGCTTATGGAGGAAGTCACAGCACGCAGGGAGGTTCTCTTCCCTTCCCATGGGTGGAAGAGACCTCCCCAGGAGATCAACGCAGCCTGGTTGCACATTGCACAGGAGGACACAAAGCAGGGATGTCGTCAGGAGGACCAGGCTGCAGTGACGCAAGCCTTTCAATTATCTCAGTAGATCACGAAACGTTACTGCCAAGCCACACTCAACCTCATCCTGCTGTGCCACTCATCACATCCACATCACTCTGCCTACCCTACCCTACTCCTGCACATCTTTACTCATACCAACTTAGCTTCCACCTCCACCCATCCCTCTCTATCTACATTATCACTTCCTCATCTCAGTAGCCACGCCTTATATTCACCCTCATCCTAGTGCAACCATACCAACTAACAACACACAAGGGTAGGCACTTGGGTGTTTTATGCAATGTTCATGTACATTTTCAGTTTATGTGTTGTCAAACATTGAAATCTTTATTTTCAACACTTTACCTTATTGGACAGATCTGTGCTCACCTTTGGAAGTGTCTTAGTGAGTCCCAGTGAATGTTGAGACATAACTTCCCACCCCCCGCCCCCCCCCCCCCTGGAATGGTGATGAGTGTGAAAGGAATGGCTTGGACATTGTTAGGGATGCTTTATGGTGCTGGTGTGGTGTGGTGTCAACCTGGAGCATCATGTGGCAACCAGGGTGTTAAGCCGTCAAGTGAAGTAAATCTGGCCATGGTGATGCCATCGCTGGCCTCCCAGGCAGCAATGTTGTCGGGTGCTGAAGCCCTGTGTCCTGTGCAGCATAAGGTGATTGCGGAGAAGGTTGGTATTGTTTTGGTGATATTGGTGTGCCTGGTCATGTTGGTGTTGGGGCTGATCGTGGAGGGATTCAGAGGACCAAGGTGAGATATTTTCAAGGGCACCGATGTTGATGGAATAGATGGCAGCTGAAGTTGAGATGACTGAAGCGATCTGTCAATGGTGAGAGAGCGTGCTCCAAGGAGGTGACAGTGGATAGAGAGTTTACTCCAAACACTTCCAAACTGCATAAAGCTCAAAAGTGCTTTCCAAGTCCTGAAGGCTCAAGCTTCTGACATTCGAAAGTGACCAGCTGTGAAATGGTAGCTTTCATACCACTTTTACAGCTGTCACCTATTCACAGCAATGGGGAGACATAGAGAACCCGACCTACTTACCTGACTTGATCTCTGAACGATGTGAACCTCGTTAAAAAAGTGGTAAAATAGAAATAAGTTGGCAAAATAGTAGTTAACAAGCATTTAACTATCCTAACTGCCTCCCCCACCACTTGGTGTTGGGTCTGTTCTGAAATCGCAGACCCGACACTTTGAAAACTTACATGGAAGCGGGTTCGGAGCGGGCTCCCAACCCACTGTCAATCATTTTGATTTTGACAGCAAACCCGCCTCCAAACCCGTCCTCTGAGCGCTGGCAAAATCGCGGCCTTTAAGTCTGGTATGGCTGTGATTGGAGGCAGTGGTAAGGCTAGGAGCAAGCAAGGGAGAGGCTGATTGCATTTAAGCAGAGAAGCTGGTGTGTCATCAAACATGGCTGCTTTATTTTATTGTTGATCTGATTGGTCTGTGTTAACCACATGATTGTCAGTAAGGTTCGAAGAACTCTCCAATCTTACACTCTTACAATCTGATGAGACACACGGCATTTATTTTATTGTTATGTAGATTATAAGTGTGTTGTATCATGAGGATTAATTAAAGGTTGGAAATTTTCATACTAACACTAAATCATTCGATTTTAGTATTCTGCTCACATGTGGAACTGTGAGTTGTCTTTATTCTTTTCACAGGGTTACATGATTTCTACTTCCTGCTAGTATTGGCTTACTTCGTAGTAGCCTGCATATATGCTCAACCAATCTGGCGATCAATTAAGAAAGGTGGACCTATGCACACTGTACTGAAGGTTTTGTCTATTGGATTGCTGCTGCAGGCGGGTGCAGCATTCACTAACTATTTGCATCTGTCTAGGTAAAGTAGTCTTAATTTAATGATGTATAAAACCAAAATTTGCTTACCTGTATGCACTCCACATTGTTTTTAAGGTAAATTGAATATTGAGGGTGGCAGAGTGAGTTGTTTCTGCATGCACCATGTGAAATACTTTTTCAGAGGCCTGCCAAGCACATTTGCTTGAGTAATGGTGCGTGAAGAGGAAGAGAGGAAATATAAATGAAAATGGGGTGGGGGAAATCGCGCAAAATTAGATTCAATGTAACATTATGGTTTTAAAAAAGGAGATTCTGTATTTCTGATTTTGATTTAAATGAAATGAGTAAAGCAGTCTAAACATAAAAATGAGGACATTGCAGTTTAATGTCTACATCTTATTTTTTTTATTTCTAAGTGAAGGAATTTTCATAAAATCTTTATACAAAAATGTGTGTCTGATAGAAATTAAACGTCATTGTTGCTCCCTGAAAGCAGTTCTATAATAATGTCTATAATTTCTTTCAGGTACTCAGTGGATGGAATTGGAGCTCCTTTGCTGGGCAGTTTGGCTAAATGTAAGATGCAACACTTCCGCTGAAATTGCAGCTTCTGCTGATAATTTGGCTCTTAATAAACACATACTTGATCCAGTAATAGAATTTTGAAGTACCAGACCACTTTTTCATTCACTCACAGTATCTAGAATTCCTGATCAATGCATAACGCTTAAATATATAATCCTCTGCCATGCACAAAAAGATTGCCAATTATTCATATTTTCATTGCTCAGCGTAGTGAACATTGTCTGCCTAGCATATGTCTATCATCTTTCTTGGCCTAACAGCTTCTTGTAAATGATCATATTTTATACAGCAAAATGTTTAAATATAGATTATGTTGCGGAATGAGGAAATTAAACAAGGTGAGGTAAAAATGTTCTAAACTGGTCACTTTTTCCCCCTTTGAAAGAGGTCTATAGAAATTATATTCCAAACATAGTATTTCTGAGCAAAGAAGTTGTGTGTTTATGGATTTAATTGTCACATGCTGTTTTCTTCGACTGCAGCTATAGGTTTCACGTCGGGCCTCAATATGACAAAAGCCATATGTCATTGTATCTGGTATCGATATGTTTGTCAAGATATCTTTGAAGTATTTTCTAGTATTAGTGAAATTTATGTTTCTGAAGCAAGGGGTGAACATTTCCTAATATGTCAATACACACAGCTGATGCAACGAAAAACCCATCAGGATCTGGGAACGTTCTGATTGGAATCACTGTCACTGTACTATGTACAGAAATATCCAAACAGGGGAGGGGTTCCTGTTTGAGACTTGCAAATGTCAGCAGAGAGTACTTCAGCGGAACTGGAGAGTTTTTAACCTTAACACGATTGCCATCATGTGAACAATTTATTTTAGAGAATCCAAAAGAGTCTGAATATTTAAATACAATGACACTTTGCTACACATAAACAAGAGGAAAGGTCGATAATCCTGAAATGTTGATTTATGAAATATATTGATCTTCATGTTAATGGCTGGAAATTGCATGAAAACAGGTCTACTGTTTACAAAATACACCGAGTTAAGATTTGCGATAAGCCCAATACATGTATTCTAAATAAAAATATAATGGCCCAGAAATTGCTGAAGCTGGTCATCTCGCAGTGAGCCTCGTGATTTGGATTTTTTACCTCACCCTGCAAATCTTATTGGTCCAGAATTTGCGGTCAGCGGCGAAGCAAAGGCGTTTGCCGCTAGCCCCGAAATAAGCTTCGCACAAAGATCTTGCTATCTTTGTGTCGAGAAGTTCGGGTTTTCCAACATGTAATTGAAATCAATGTAGTATAGTGGGAATCCCCTAGTGCGAGCTGCTGTGACGTCAACAAGCTGTCTAAACAGCCAATCAAAATGCAGAAATCTCACAGAAAGCGAACAAGGAAGTTGGTAAGCTCTTAAAATTCTAACTTTTAAAAACTGTTAGAGAGCAAAACAAAGATTAGGGCTCTTACATGGGGAAAAGACAAACCTGAAATAAAGGTGAACAAACTTTAAAAAATAAAATTTTTTAGAAGTTTCTTAAAACTTTTAAGTTTTTATTAAAATGGATAAATTTGATACTGCACAAAATTAAATTAGTTTTGCAGGGCCATAACCTTTGTTTAGCAGTCAATACGCTGTTAATACCGCAGTTAAACCTAATCCCTTTGGGTTTAACTTTTAGTGGGGAATTTAACAGCGTAATTACTGCGGAAGAGCCAAAGTTTTCGTCAGTTTCTATGATTTGAGAGATTTCACTGATTGCCGGCTCTGTGGAGGTGGGGGTGCGGCACAGCACAGCCTGTGGAGGAACAGTGAATGACAGACCGCAACTTCAGGATTTCCGCATTAGGCTGCGCATGCGCTAAATCCTGAAGTTGAGATCAGTTTCAAAGGCGTAATGATGGCGAACGCTGCCAGTTCACCGTCATCCGGACTGCAAATTCTGGGCCATTATTTTTGCACCGCAAATTGCTGGAAATGCAAATTGATAATGGCGCAGTGACTTCAACGGATCATCTGGGACCTCATGAATATCGGGTCCAATGGACTACTTCCTTAACTAATTAAATTTGAGGATAGAGAAAGAAACCAAGTGAATGACAGAGAAGGAAATAGAGTGAATTAGAGTCAAATTCGATACAGAAAGAATAAAGAGAGGGAAAGAAAGATTGGATTAAGAGAGAGACAAAAAAAGAGACTGAAAGGAAAGGTAAGAAAAAATGTAAATTTAAAAAACCTCTTGGAACAATTTACTACCTGCAGGAGTCCGACTCCACAGTTTCAATTGTTCTCTTTCTGGGCATCCAAGGTTGAGTGGCATTTCAGGACCATAAATCACGTCGTTAACAGGGTCCTTACAACATGAATACATGGATACAAAATTGGCTGTGTGACAGAAAACAAAGAGTAGTAGAGAGTAGTTGTTTTTCAGACTGGAGGGAATTTCAGACTGAGGTGTCCCCCAGGGGGTCGGTATTAGGACCACTGCTCTTTTTGATATATATTAATGAGCTTGACTTGGGTATAGGGGGCATAATTTCAAAGCTTGGAAATGTAGTAAACAGTGAGGAGGATAGTAACAGACTTCAGGAGGACATAGACAAACTTGAAATGGGCAGATATATTGCAGATGAAATTTAATGCAGAGAAGTGTGAAGTGATGCATTTTGGAAGGAAAGATGGCAAGAGGCAGTATAAACTAAATGGTACAATTTTAAAGGGGGTGCAGGTCTGAGGGTTCACATACACAAATCTTTGAAGGTGGCAGGACAAGTTGATAAAACTGTTTCAAAAGGATATGGGATCCTTGACTTTATAATAGATCTCTGTCATAGAGTACAAAAGCAAGTAGTTATGCTAAACCTTTATAAATCACTGCTAGAGTATTGTGTCCAATTCTGGGCACCACACTTTAGAAAGGATGCCAAGTCCTTGGAGAGGGTGCAGGGGAGAGTTACGAGAATGGCACCAGGGATGAGGGGTTTCAGTTATTTGGCAAGACTAGAGAAGCTAGGATTGTTCTCCTTAGATCAGAAAAGGTTAAGGGGAGATTTAATAGAGGTGTTCAAAATTATGAGGAGTTTTGATAGAGTAGATAGGGAGAAAATGTTGCCACTGGCAGGAGGATCGGTAACCAGAGGACACAGATTTAAAATAATTGGCAAAAAAGCTAGAGGGGAGATGTGAAGAACTTTTTTTACCCAACAAATTGTTATTATCTAGAATACATTGCTTGAAAGGGTGGTGGAAACAGATTCAGTAGTAACTTTCAAAAGGGAATTGGATTTCTACTTAAAAAGGAAAAAAATTGCAGGGCTATGGGGAAGGAGCAGGGAAGTGGGACTAATTGGCAGCTCTTTCAGAGAGTCGGCACAGGCATGGTGGGCCGAATGACCTCCTTCTGTGCTGTATGATTCTACCAGCCCTAAATGGCTGCAGCGAGATTCACTCGTATTTACGGCACAAATCCAGCAATTTCTTGAAACTAATGGGGAGGTTAACAGCGAGCTCCTGTTTTTTGAGGCTAACAGCAGCAATTTGTGGCGATTTGCAACTCATGGGGTATCTAGTCCTCGCCACAAATTGCTGGCTTTTTTACACACTAATAATGGCAGAGGGTCATTGTGGCAGATGCTCTGCACCAAATTTTGCTGTATACAGATGACATTCTCTATACCTGGAATCCACTTTCCTCAATCCCTAAAGCATTCAGAACTCTGCCCAGGTAGAAAATAAACTACATGAAAACAGAAGCTATTCCCATAGGCATATACTATGCCCTAGCCATTATAAATGCTTCAAATGGTCCTTAAAGGCTTAAAATAGCTAGTGGTTAACAAAGCCCTTAAACACTGAAAGCTCTACCAAACTAACTTCCTGAGAGTACTCGAGGCTTTTGGGAAAGACCTGACCCAATGGACACCTCTCTTTACCTTCCTACTGGGAAGAATAAGCGTGCTCAAAATGGATATCCTACTTGGGCTCCTATACCTGTTCCAAATATTGCTCGTCCAAATCCCCCAAACTTACAGATATGGGATAAACAGAAGAAGGAATTTCATCTCGAAGATCAAGAAACCCAGAATAAGTTTCAGAAATCTCCCGACTACACAATGACAGAGGAGGACTTGACTTCCAAAAAGACAACAGATTCAAGGATCAGTGCAGCAGCTGACTGGTACATCAACAGCATACCCAATATAGGTTGCACATCAAGCACCCTGGAGCATGGCACACCCTGCCTAAATAGGGTAGCTGTCAAAGACCTGATGACACTGAAACCCACCAGGCTCTGACACGACAGGCAAGCACAGCAGAACCCAGTCGTGCCAATTGCTACTGGAACTAATCCCAAGGATTATTTGCAATCACAGGCACACCATAAAGCTTGTTCACTACCACAATGTACCCTGTATATTTTATCATGGACTGTGTATAGTATAAGTGTAACATGTCAAGGACCATTTTATTTTTTTTTAATGAAAAGATAAATATCAGTTTCTGCATAGCTCAGTCAGTAGTAAAATTCCCACCATGACTAATAGGGAAGAAATCCAGCAATTACATCAGATTAAATAACATTTGTGGATATCTGTGCATATTTGCTGAAAAAACCTTCACACCAATGCTTGCAACTGTTGCCATAGCAACTCTTACCTGATCACAATTATGCCATTATTTGTTAAACTGCTTATTTTTCTCACAGGAAGTAAGAGAGTAATTAATTCCGTACTATAAATGTCACTGTATCATTTAGATGATCTTCATAAAAATGATGCCTGAGTAATTGGCCATTCACTCTTCCCAAACGTAAAAGCAATAATTCTTTAAGTAGTTCATTGATTTAAAAAAATCAGAGAGCAGTTTATAAACAATAACACATTTATAAAAAATAAAAACCTGTCTTTAGGAATCAGAAAAATGGATGCAGTTTTGATGTGACTATACCTAGAATGTAAATATATACTGAAAATACCGAAACTTTTGTTATTTTTATGTCGCAGTGTACATTTTCAGCACAAATCTGTACTGTATTGTATGGAATTGCAATTTTAATATTTATTTGTGTCCAAATTGTGCAATTATGTACAAGACAATTGAAGTGCTCATGTAAATGAAATGTTTGATAGAGTCTTGAGCACACTGTTTATAGTTTTTTGCCACTGTGAAAAGCTCTCTTCATTAAGTTATAAGGATTGTTCCCTTTTAAGTTAAATGATTTGGAGCGACTCTTCTCCCTGCAGCTCGTATCTCTTGATGCTCTTTCAATGTGGATAATAATGAGAAAAAGTTGGGGCTTTATACTCCATGGTCTCAACTTGTGCTAGCAGATTGTCATTATCATAGCTAATTTTTAATTTTCACTTCTCACTAGATTTGCTCTTGGACCATTTTGTTTGTTCTAGCGTTACACTCGGTATAGTGATACAATGTTATATATACAATAGTGAGAGGTCGCACAACACCAGGTTATAGTCCAACAGTTTTATTTTAAATCACAAGCTTTCGGAGTTACAACTCCTTCGTCGGGTGAAGTGAGGAGATACAGAATCGTCAAAGCATATATAGATAGAGAACAATGCATGTGTAACTTACAATTGCAGACAATAGCTCAGTATAGATTTAAGGGGGAAACATGTTTAATGCAACGAAACAGAACAAAAACAAATTTTCATGAAAAAGGCCAGTATAATAATATATGATGTACATAATATAATAGTATGATGTACATTACATAGTAGCACATATTTCTCTCTGCTTGTTTTAGACATTGAATTAATTTTTTTATATTTTATATTCTTGCTTTTCAATTTTGATGAAATAGATTTTTACAATCCATTTGCAGCTTTGGACTCTGAAATTCCTCATTTCAGTTAAAATAGAGAGAGGACATATCAGCCGTGAAAATAACATATCTGTTGATGCTTTCTTTTCCTTAACAGTATGTGACATGGTCTCCCAGATTCAGATGCTCTACATGCTTCTGAGTTTATGCATGGGATGGACTCTGGGTAGAATGGGAAGAACTCAGAGTAGGCTCCTGCAGTGGGACTCAACCCCAACAACAACTGCCATAGCGGTTGCAGCTGTTATTACTCAGGTCAGTGGAGTTGTTACCAATACATAAAGAAGGAGAATTTCAAATATTCATTTAATGCCCTCAGTCCTAAATTAAAAATGTAATAATGTATTAAATAAAAATGAAATGTAGGCTACATTAAGACTCTCTTTAACCAATACCCTTTACAAGGGTAATGCAGTAGAAATAATTTATCTAGATTTTCAAAAGGCCTTCGATAAGGTACCACATAATAGACTAATGAATAAGGTCAGAGAATGTGGAGTCAGGGGACAAGTAGAATAGATAGCTAGCTGGCTTCAAGACAGAAAGCAGAGAGTAGGGGTAAAGGGTAGCTATTCAGAGTGGCAGAAGGTGGGTAGTGGTGTTCCACAAGGATCAGTGCTGGGATCACTGTTGTTCACAACTTATATTAACAATTTAGACTTTGGAATCAAAAATACAATTTCTAAATTTGTGGATGACACCAAATTGTGGGGGGATAGTCAATTCTGGGGAGGACTGCAACAAATTACAAGAAGGCATTAATAAACTTGCAGAATGGGCATATAATTGGCAAATAAATTTCAACACAGATAAATGTGAGGTATTACATTTTGGTAAGAAAAAAAGGAGGTCACATATTACTTGGAAAATAAGAATCTAAATGGGGTAGAGGAGCAAAGGGATCTCAGAGTACAAATATACAAATCACTAAAAGTAGCGATGCAGGTTAATAAGGCCATAAAAAAAGCAAACCAAGCACTAGGGTTTATTTCTAGAGGGATAGAATTGAAAAGTAGTGAAGTTATGCTAAACTTGTATCGAACCTTGGTTAGACCACACTTGGAGTACTGGAGAGGGTGCAAAGAAGATTTACAAGAATGATACCAGGAATGCGAGTTTATACCTATCAGGAAAAGATGAACAGGCTGGATCTCTTTTCTCTTGAAAAGAGAAGGCTGAGGGGTGACCTAATAGAGGTCTTTAAAATTATGAAAGGTTTTGATAGAGTTGACACAGAGAGAGTGTATCCACTTGTGGGGAAGAGCATAACTAGAGGCCATCAATATAAGATAGTCACCAAGAAATCAAATAGGGAATTCAGAAGAAACTTCTTTTCCCAGAGTGTGGTGAGAATGTGGAACTCGCTACCTCAGGGAGTGTTTGAAGCGAATAGTATAGATGCATTTAAGGGGAGGCTAGATAAGCCTATGAGGGAGCAGGGAATAGAGGGTTATGCTGATAGAGTTAGATGAGAAAAAGACGGGAGGAGGCTCGAGTGGCGCATAAACATGGGATGAACTGGTTGGGCCGAATGGCCTTTTTTTGTGCTGTATATCCTATGTAATATTGTTTTGTGCATATTTGCTACTGGCACATTTAGGATTTTTCATAAATTGATTAGTAGTGTCAATGTGAATATTTTTTGATTTTATAAAACAGATCCAGACAGGTTATGCTTTATTGCCATGGTAAGAGGCTTGAAGAGCACTTCGGGTTGTTTGTTAGATAGGATGAACATTCAAGGAGTCAGCTTTAGATATCTAAAGATGAATTTTAAAGATGGACTACAGTTCGGCTTTGAATTAATAGAGTAGACTCAGAGCAAATTTCTGAATGTTGATTCCACAGCTTTTAGACAACCGCTGATACTTTATCAAGTGCAGAATTAGGTTTCAGGACTCTGATAATCCAAGTTTTGTGACCAGAAAATCAAAATAATCAACAAAGCCCAAACTTCAGATTAACACATAACTTCAGACTATCTGAACCTTATCTGAAACTGACTTCTAGATGCTCTCCAAGTGTAGGGGGCGTTCAATTCTGTAGATAGCTTACTCCACCATCTGAGAGATGCTCTCCAAGTGTAGGGGGCGTTCAATTCTGTAGATAGCTTACTCCACCATCTGAGAGATGCTCTCCAAGTGTAGGGGGCATTCAATTCTGTAGATAGCTTACTCCACCATCTGAGAGATGCTCTCCAAGTGTAGGGGGCGTTCAATTCTGTAGATAGCTTACTCCACCATCTGAGAGATGCTCTCCAAGTGTAGGGGGCATTCAATTCTGTAGATAGCTTACTCCACCATCTGAGAGATGCTCTCCAGGTGTAGGGGGCGTTCAATTCTGTAGATAGCTTACTCCACCATCTGAGAGATGTGACTACCAAATTACAAGAGTTTTGTTCTGAGGGAATATTGTTTTCTCTATATCTCTTCACCTTCCCACTCTGTTCCTTGTTTTCAAAAACTTTCTCAAACCTGTTTTCTTTGACTGTGTCTTCGCCAAGCAGTCATGCCTTCTTGTTTTCCGTCCTGCTTGGCCTCTGTTTTCCTTCCTCAGTGTAAAATACTTTCAGAAGCTCTTGTGTATGTGAAGAGCACTGCAGAAAAATAAGCTGGATGTTTTTGTGTGTACTTTTCCTATTGGTGGCTAGTATCTACAACAGCTTGCATTTATATAGTGCCCATCATGTAGAACAACAAGCACCTCCGAACTCTTTAAAGAGGGACGAGGAGGACGATAAGCAGGAGTAAGAAAGAGGAGCAGAAGATGGGAAAGATTAACTTTGGGGGGACCAAAAGCATGGTCATAGAGAGAGGTTTTTGAAGGAAGCAGAAAGGTGGAGTGGTGTAGGTCATAGGTTTTCAAATTGGGTCCCCTGATCCTAAGGGATCAGAAAGGTCAACAGATTTCTGTAGTTTTCTGTATTTCATGATTTACTAGACTATTATTTCTGCTGCTGTTTGTTAAAAGTTCTGCAATGGTAATATTGGCCAGAATTTTCACATTGCAGAATGTGAGGGTTTGGGGCAGGTTGGCAGTTAAAAGCGCTGAAATTGACCGCATTGGGAACCCGTCGTCATCCCGCCAACTTCCGCATTTAACTCGGGCGCATTTCGAAGCGTGCCACGGACCCGCTCGGGAAAGGCGGGCAACCTTACTCAAGTACTTAACTGCTCATTGAGAGACCCTTAAGAGCCTTTATAATGTCAGGTTTCATCTTTAACTGTTTGCGCACGGGATTCATGGACCTCGGAAAGCTCACCTGTGAAGGCAAGGCGGGAGCTCAGTGGGCATTGTGCTAGTTCATTAAGCTTATTGTCTGCTCTATGACACATCTGGTGGAAATGTGGCTTTCATTATATCTCTCCTGGGCCTCAGTACTTGGCCTCCTCAAGGATGTCATGAGCCACGTCTTCAGTGGATAGCCCTTGTCTCCAAGCAGCCAGCCAGACATTCTGTTTGGAGCAGGGAAAAGCTGAGGGAGGGTGAACTGGCGCAGGGCAAAAGAGTCATGACAGCTGCCAGGGAATTTGGCGTACACATGCATGATGATCTTGCTATGGTTACAGACGAGCTGCACATTGAGGGAGTGGAAGCCCTTGCAGTTGACAAACACTCCTGGGTTATAATGGAGTGCCCTGATGGCCACATGTGTGCAGCCGCTGACGCCCTGCACCCGTGGGAAGCCAGCCAGAGCTGCAAAGCCGAGCGTCCGCTCGGTAACACTGGCTTCATCAGTGGCAAAGTTGATATAATTGGCTGACTTGTCAAACAGGGCATTGGTGACCTGTGTGATGCATCTGTGGGCGGCTGACTGCGAGACGCCGCAAATGTCTGCTGCAGATCCTTGGAAGGAGCCTGAGGCAAAGAAGTTGAGGGCGCTGGTGACTTTGACAGCCACTGGTAATGCGTGTCTATCCGCTCCTCTGGGCTGCATATCTTGCTCCAGCAATGTGCAAATGTCTGAGACGACCTGGCGCGATAGCCTGAGCCTCCTTTGGCACTGCTGCTCAGTCATGTTGAGGAAGCTCATCCTCTGCCTGTATACCCTGTGTTGGGGGTGTCGCCTCCGATGTGGTGCAGCCCTGCGCTAATCCCCTCTGTCCTGTGCAACATCAGTTGATTGAGGAGAAGGTTGGTGGTGGTGTTGTTGGTGCTGCTGATGTGCCCGCTGCTGCTGGTGTTGGGACTGATTGTGGTCTGATTCTGAGGACCATTGTGAGACAATATAAATGGCGCCCATGCTGATGGAATAGATGGCAGGTCAAGTAGGGATGACAGAAGCAATCTGTCAATGGTGTGATAGGTTCTAACAGTGAAGTGACACTGCACAGCGACTTTGCTGGAAACACTTGTAGCCTCTAGAAAGCTAAATCTGTGCTGGCAATGCAAGTCAGCAACAGCTTCTGCCTGAGGAAAGTGACCAGTTGTCAGGTGGGAGTTTATATTGTACTTTTCATGCTGTGCACTAATGAGCTGGATCAATGGCCACTCAACTTCCGCCTCAGGTTGACAGCTGTGGTTCCAGAGCTGCGTGATTCCTGTGGTCATCCAGTGAAATTTGAAAGGTAGGGTTAAAAAGACTCTTAAGGGTCTGACAAGTACCTACTAATGATTTAAATTAGTTTGCCCGCCTCTGCCGTTTGGGTCGCTGCCGCACCGGCAAACGCGCCCGGGGGAAAGGCACGTGGGGGCGGGATGACGTACGTAAATGGAATCCCCATAAGCATAATGGGAATCCCCCTTGGTGATTGGTTGGGCTGGCCCACATGATCCCAGGGACGCTTGTGAACCACATGTGCTCCTGGGATACGTGGGCCTTTACGCAGGCGTACGCCTGCAGGCCCAGAACTGCAAGAGTCCGAAGCTACGGAGGCACCAGGTAGGTGTGTACTTTTCTTGCAGGTCGGAGGCATTCGCCCGCGGGAAGCCTCCAACCGCAATTTCTGAAGAAAAAAGTTGGTTTTAATTTCTACTTTTTTCAAATTTTTTAACTTTGGATATTATGCATAGATGGAATGCTGTCTTGCTGAAGGCAGAACGCTAGGTAATAATCATTACTCCTCAAGGCCAAAACATTTATTTTCCAGCTTCTTTATGGCAGACACTTTGCCAGCACTTGTTATGTAAAATAATTTGAACAGCAGGTTAGTACCACTGGCAAATCTGACTTCTTCCCTGAGTCCCAGCAAAAACTCTTCACAAAGGAGAAATATAATGTCTGGCAATAGTACAAATTTATTGTTACTGCTGATGGTGTAGTGTCATTGCACCAGATTTAAATGGAAGTTTCCATTGGCAAAGAGCAAAGTCCAACTGTACATTTAGTTCCTTTTTATAATTCAATTTTCATTGGTTTGATATGATAGCCACATCTTTTCATAACCATAACCGTACAACAATACTAAAGTTATTTTTGTATCACTGTAACAGGACTTATGTGGCTGTTGCATAGAAGATCCAGACAGAAAACTGTTTCAGGCCCTACTGATTTATGGTTATGACCAGTTTAAAATAGATTCAGAAATAAAGTACTCATTTTTCTTTAATATTATTTTAATATTTTCAGTAAAGATCTCTTTAATTATTGCCTCTGCCTCATTTTTACAGGGTATTTTATTGCTTTGGGAGCAGTTTGAAGATACTGATCACCATAGCTACCATGCACATCATAGCATGGCAGCTCTGCTGCTCATTGTTTTACGGGTCTGTCTGGCCCTCTTCTTAGCCTCCAGTCTTTACCAGATCATTACCATGGAAAGAAGTGCACTTAAGAGAGATTTCTACATCAGCTTTGCTAAGGTAAGTCTGAGCTTTTATGATCAGAAGCTGAGCCAAGTTGTTAACCTCATATTCCATTTAAATTAAAAGTTAGTTGGATGATTCATATCCCTGTGGCCAATACATAAATTCAAATAAAATGGAAAGAAATCATGTACCTTTGAGGAAAACATTAACAATGATTTAAGATTAATTCAGTACATACCATAGTTCCTAATTTACTCATATAACATTGCTTAAATCAGTGATTGGACACTAATCATCCTTAACATTATCCTAATATATTTTTAAGCACATTTACTCTAGAGGAGCTTGAGATGGTACTTTTGCCTCCCTCATAATGGCAATACTAGGGAGCTATGCAAGAGACAGTGTCAGTTAGGAGAGGAACATTGTGGGGCACAGCACTTTCAAATATAGGGAATCTTTAAGAACATGGAATTCTACCCATAATTACCAACAATGTAATGTCACTGTATAAGACACAGGACAGAAGCCAAGTCCATCTCAGTAAGGAGGAATGCAAAATCAGAAGGAGTCATTCCCATGCATAGAGCCCTCATACTAGTCTCTTGGCTGTAGGTAATGAGATAAATCTTTGGAGACTCTTACCAGTCGAAGTCTAACTTGATGGTAGTATGTATCAGAGAATCAGGTTCGGATGTCAGTGTGAGGGATTTGCAGTGCTCCCATTTTTCCAGTCATTTCCCATCAAGCAAAAGTGCATGCTGGTAGTGGATTCTGCCAAAATTTTATGCTAATGTCTGCTGAAGGAAGGCAATATAAAAGGAATCAAAGAGGGGGAAAGGAAGGGGTAAGGTGACTCCACTTCTGTGTAGATATGACATTTGAATATCTATAAAATGCTAATCAGTGCTGGGCCAAATACAGTCTTCTTCACCGGGTACATTTCCAAACCTAAAACCAATTCAGGCAAAATTTTGCCCATAATGTGCTAAAACGATACAGGACATGAAGGATATACTTCAATAATAGTTCCACCATCTATACTTGGTTTTCTGAACCTAATAAATGGGTTCAAACAGTCATGTGATTTTCCTAATTATTGATCTAAATGCTGAACTTTGCAGATTTAAAAATATAACATTGTTTTTGGCTTTTCATACTTTCAAAGATAACTTAAAATTTAACTGCAAATAAAATTCAATGAAATCTTAACCAATTCCTCTGTAATGGAAATGTATGAAAGTAATGCTATCTCTGGCAATTCTGAAAGGGGAATGTTTGATTTGATGCCCACAGAAGAGTCCAAAGGTTAAAATAATAATAGCTTGAGGCATCCAGTTGTAAACAATGAACAAAAGTAATAAGATCAGTTGGACCAAATGCCCTGTTTCTGGGCTATATATTCTATGTAATACGTTTCTTTCATTGTTGTTGCAAGATTGAGCATGGTATGCTTTATAGAAAGACAGTTTAATTAGTGAAGTGTTAGAAGATTGCGATTTTTCACATATTTGCAGAATGCTCGGAATAAAAAGGTGTGATTAGTTTTGGGCTGTTCTAGCAAAGAGTTGGTACCAATGTGCTGGGCCAAATGGTCTCATTCTATGCTGTAAATTCTATATTATTCTCAACAAGCTCTATGGTTGTAAAAAAAACTTGATTTTGTCATCAAAATCAAATAAATGTAGAGAATCATTTTTCTATATATCTTTTCAGTTAAATTTTATAGGGCTAGAAATTCAGTGCCTTAGCGCCTCCTGTTAGCATCTCCGGGGGGGCTAACGAGACACTAAGGACCTACCGCAGTAATATTACCGCCGCCCGCGAAATTCACGTGGCGGTTTGCGGCGGCGGTAACCCCTAGCGCCACAATCTCCTGCGCCCAGAGATCGTGACGTCATCCGGCTGCACATCGCCCCGGTAGTGCCCCAGATCCGAAATTCATTTCCGCCCCCTGCAGCATCGCCGGGTGATGACACTGACAGCTGCAGGAGGTGTTGATCAGGAGACTGGGCGCTTCGGTGGCCGAGGTAGGTTAAAAAGAAATCTGAAATCCTCTTTGCTATAGATCAGCCCGGCACTCTGCTGCAGTGCATCGGGCTGATCGGGCCACATCGCAGCTGCCGTCGGGGACCAGGTAAGTTTTTTCCTTGCAGAACCTGCAGCGATGGCCCTTCCCTTTAAGGGAGGGAAGGAGCCTTCCAATGTGCAGCGCTGCACAACTTCTGCCCCGCCCGCTGCCTGTTGTGCACCAGGAATGAAGTGGAGCACTTGATTTAGCGCTCCACTTCCTTCCTGGAGCACAAAACCGAATTTTTTTTAAGTTGAGAAACATTAGCGCCTGGCACTAATTTTCTCAACTTTTAAAAGTTAGCGCCCCAAACCGGTTATAATGAATTTCTCCCCCATAGTCTCTGATAAATCGAAACATAGATGGTAGAAAAGTGACACGTGTTAGCCTACTACGGAATCATAGAAAGTTACAGCACAGAAACAGGCTACTCTTCCCATCAAGTTTGCACCAGTGTTTCTGTCCACGCAGACCTCCTGGCCTGCTGCTTTCTCCCCATAACCTTTAATATTCCTCTTTTTCAAAAGATTATTTATTTGCAACATGTTTACTTCAGATCATAAACCAATTGCATTCCAAAATACTTTATCAATCTTTAAGGCAGTTTTATATGCTGCTAGAGCTTTTACATTGACATTTGTCAAGTAGGCTGGCAACAACTGGAACTGTGATTCTGCTTTTGGGATACGAGCCAGATTTAGCAATGTTAATGCAGGGAGCCAGCACATGGTTGTTGGTCTCCCAGTGAAAAAAGCACAGCAGGACAATAGCATTAAACTACACTGAGTCCTGCGAATGCAAAGCCCTGCTCTCCCTTTTTTACTGTGCCTGTCTGCTGTAGTCCCTGTTGCAACGCCAATAGGAAGTACCCGACACAGTCTGAGTTACAGGGTCCCTTTATAGCATAGCATGCCACTGGCAGCATGCTACAACATGAAAGATCAAAATCAGAGATCAACATTTCCCAGACCGCAAATCCACTGCCTGTTTTTTTTAGTCAGATCAAACCTAAATGAATTTGTTCAGATTGTTTAATTACAAACACACAAAAATAATTTCTGATTCAGTAAACAGAAATAAAAATAAAATATAACTCTAACCTCCCCTTGAAAAGTGTTTAAGTTCACAATTCAAGGTATCCACAAGGAAAATCTCTAGTTTTCCAATGATTTATATTATCTGACCCAGGTATGTTGAAACGAGGACTAGTAGTTTTTCAATACATATTGGTCATGAAGCAATAACACAGGTTATTTCTTGACCCTTGGCTTTAAAGTATATTGTTGGTGGGTCTTTTGACGTCTTTGATGAACTGCCACCCAACACAAGAACCTCTTTCTTTTTTCTGTATTAGGGCTGCATCCTTTGGTTTCTCTGCCATCCAGTACTTGTAGCTGCATCGATGGTATTTGCTGAATACCAGCGTGAGAAGGTATGTACTTGAACAAGTAGGTGACCTGAAATTCACATTGCTGGTAGAATATAGCATTTTTAATGAAAATCTATCAACAAAATTACAGTTACAAAAGTTTTATTGCAGTTTTATTCAAAATATTACAGCCAGATTTTAACAGCAACATAATGCAATGCCTAGGGCACTATAACTAAATCCCATTCAGAAAAATTCATTTGGGATCCCCTGAGGGTTCAGTTAGTATAGGCAGTGTTCAATTGAATCTTACAGACCAGAAGGTCCCTAGCTAAATTCCCAGTCGGTGCTGAGTTAGTTGACCTCAGTTGGGATGGCACTACAATCAGTGTCCGTGTTCCTGTGCTAAGGAGAGAAAAATTAGTCAGGCTTCCTGGCTAATTTTCCCAGTGAATCCCACTCCCAACCCCCAGAAACACTGGGCTGAATTTTGCCGGTGCTCAGAGAGCGGGTTCGGAGGCGGGTTGGCTGTCAAAATCAAAAATTAAACCCGCCTCCTTGTGAGTTTCCCTAGTGCCGGCTCTGCCTGCGCTTTGCAGACCCGGCACTAAGCGGCAGGTCATGCAATTGTGCTCATTAAGAGGGTGTTTAAAGCAATTTAATCATCATTTTCCCAGGTACAAAGCATTTTCCCAAATTTTCCACGAGGTTCCCGTCACTCGGGGATCACGCCAGGTAAGTATGTCGGGTTCTGAACAACTCTCCATTTCTTTGAATAGGTGACAGCTGCAAAAGTGGTTTAAAAGCTACCATTTTACAGCTGGTCAGTTTCCAATCTCAGAAGCTGGAGCATTAATGATTTGGAACCCACTCTTGAGCTTTATGCACTTTTGAAGTGCTTGGAGTATTCTCTCTATCCATTGTCACCTCCTTGGAACAACCTATCTCAACATTAACAGATTACTTCTGTCATCTCAACCTCACCTGCCATTTATTCCATCAGCATTGGTGCCCTTGAAAAAAAATCTCACTTTGGTCCTCAGAATCCCAACACGATTAGCCCCAACACCAGCATCAGCGGGCACACCAGCAGCACCAACATCCACGCCAACCTTCTCTGCAATCACCTGATGCTGCACTGGACACATGGCATTATCACCCGTGCACATTGCTGCCCGGGACACCAGCGATGGCCTCACCATGTCCAGATTTGCTCCACTTAACACTGTACACCCTGGCTGCCACATGATGCACCAGGTTGGCACCACCCCACACCAGCACCATAAAGCATCCCTACAATGTCCAAGCCATTCCTTTCACACTCATCACCATTGGGGGTGGGGGGAACGTTATGTCTCACCATTCACTGCAACTCACGAAACCACTTCCAAAAGTGCACACAAATCTGTCCAAGAACACAAAGTGTTCAAAATAAAGATTTCAATATTTCACAGCACATTACATAAGAACATAAGAAATAGGAGCAGGAGTAGGCCATTTGGCCCCTTGAGCCTGCTCCGCCATTCAATAGGATCATGGCTGATCTGATCTTGGCCTCAACTCCACTTTCCTGCCCGCTCCCCATAACCCTTGACTCCCCTATAGTTCAAAAATCTGTCTATCTCCACCTTAAATATATTCAATGACCCAGCCTCCACAGCTCTCTGGGGTAGAGAATTCCAAAGATTCACGACTCTCTGAGAGAAGAAATTCCTGCTCATCTCCATTTTAAATGGGCAACCCCTTATTCTGAAACTATGCCCCCTATTTCTAGATTCCCCCACGAGAGGAAACATCCTCTCTGCATCTACCCTGTCAAACCCCCTCAGAATCTTATGTTTCAAAAGATCACCTCTCATTCTTTTAAACTCCAATGAGTATAGCCCCAACCTGCTCAACCTTTCTTCATAAAATAACCCAATCATCTCAGGAATCAACCTAGTAAACCTTCTCTGAACTGCCTCCAATGCAAGTATATCCTTCCTTAAATAAGGAGACCAAAACTGTACGCAGTACTCCAGGTGTGGTCTCACCAACGCCCTGTACAGTTACAGCAAGACTTCCCTACTTTTATACTCCATGCCCCTTGCAATAAAGACCAACATTACATTTGCCTTCCTAATTACTTGCTGTACCTGCATGCTTACTTTTTGTGTTTCATGTACAAGGACCCCCAGATCCCTCTGTACTGCAGCATTTTGTAGTCTCTCTCTATTTAAATAATAATTTGCTTTTTTATTCTTCCTACCAAAGTGGATAACCTCACATTTTCCCACATTATACTCCATCTGCCAAATTTTTGCCCACTCACTTAATCTCTTTGCAGATTCTTTGGGCTCGATTTTGCCAGGCCCGAGGAAGCGGGAATGGAGGCGTGTGGGGTGTAAAAATTGCAAAAAATGGCGGGCGGGCCTGACCCCGCCTCCGAGCAATTTTCCCAAATGCGTGGTTTCTGATCCCGTCTCCGTCCTGCCTCCAAAAGGCGGGATAGGCCCTTAAGGCCCTTAACAACCACTTAATTGCCTCTATAATCCCATTTTGAGAGGCCTTTCTGATTTTAACACTTCTCCGACGTGATGCACGCCTCCTCTGAAACACGGCGGTGAAACCTGGCGGTAGCACACTTCGATTGCTGACTATCAGTTGCAGGTCCACCATTAAGAAGGACATTTGATCAATCATCATTCTGGGGGAACTTTTAGCAGTCCTCCCCCTCCCTCCTCCACACCCCCTCCTCCTCCCCCCCCTCCTCCCCTCCTCCCCCCTCCTCCTCCTCCTCCTCCCCTCCTCCTCCACACCCCCTCCTCCTCCCCCCCTCCTCCCCTCCTCCCCCCTCCTCCTCCTCCTCCTCCCCTCCTCCTCCTCCCCTCCCCCTCCTCCTCCCCTCCTCCTCCTCCCCCTCCCCCTCCTCCTCCTCCCCTCCTCCCTCCTCCTCCCCCCTCCTCCCCCCCTCCTCCTCCCCCCTCCTCCCCCCCTCCTCCCCTCCTCCTCCCCCTCCTCCTCCTCTCCCCCCCTCCTCCTCCCCCCTCCTCCTCCTCCCCCCTCCTCCTCCTCCCCCCTCCTCCTCCTCCCCTCCTCCTCCCCCTCCCCCACCTCCTCCCCCTCCCCCACCTCCTCCCCCTCCTCCTCCTTCCCCCACCTCCCCCTCCCCCCTCCTCCTCCTCCTCCCTCCCCCTCCCCTCCTCCCTCCCTCCCCTCCCCCTCCCCCCTCCCCCTCCCTCCTCCTCCCTCCCTCCTCCTCCCTCCCTCCTCCTCCTCCCCCTCCCCCTCCCCCACCTCCCCCCTCCCTCCCCTTCCCCCCTCCTCCCTCCCTCCCTCCCTCCCCTTCCCCCCTCCTCCCTCCCTCCCTTTCCTCCTCCTCCCTCCCTCCCTTTCCTCCCTCCCTTTCCTCCCTCCCTTTCCTCCCTCCTCCTCCCCCCCCCCCCTCCCTCCTCCTCCTCCTCCTCTCCTCCCCCCCTTCCCCTACATCTACTGGTTCACCTTTATCCACCTTGCTTGTTACATCCTCAAAGAACTCTAGAAAATTTGTCAAACACGATTGCCCTTTCATAAAACAATGCTGACTCTGCTTGATTGTATTATGATTTTATAAATGTCCCGCTACTACTTCCTTAATAATGGACTCCAGCATTTACCCAATGACAGATGTTCGGCTAACTGGTCTATAGTTTCCTGCTTTCTGTCTCCCTCCTTTCTTGAATAGGGGTGTTACATTTGCAGTTTTCCAATCCACTGGGACCTCTCCAGAATCCAGGGAATTTTGGTATTTTGCAACCAATGCATCCACTATCTCTGCAGCCACTTCTTTTAAGACCCTAGGATGCAGACCATCAGGTCCAGGGGACTTGTCCACCTTTAGTCCCATTAGTTTGCCTAGTACTTTTTCTCTAGTGATAGTGATTGTTTTAAGTTCCTCCCTCCCTATAGCCCCTTGATTATCTATTATTATTGGTATGCTTTTAGTGTCTTCTACCGTGAAGACCGATACAAAATATTTGTTCAAAGTGTCTGCCATTTCCCTGTTTCCCATTATTAATTCCCCAGTCTCATCCGCTAAGGGACCAATGTTTACTTTAACTACTCTCTTCCTTTTTATATACCTGTAGAAGCTCTTACTGTCTGTTTTTATATTTCTTGCTAGTTTACTCTCATAATCTATCTTTACCAGAAACTTCACATGAACATTGGCTAAACCACCCTTGTGTGTTCTTAGTTGGTATGCTTGCAGTAGGATGAGGGTGAGTGTGAGGGGTGGCTAGTGAGATGGGGAAGTGATAATGCAGATAGAGAGGGATGGGTGGAGGTGCAAGGTAAGTTGGTGTGAGTAAAGATGTGCAGGAGTATGGTAGGGAAGGCAGAGTGATGTGGATGTGATGAGTGGCACAGCAGGATGAGGTTGAGTGTGGCTTGGCAGTAACATTTCGTGATCTACTGAGATCATTGAAAGGTTTGCGCCACTGCAGCCTGGTCCTCCTGACGACATCCCTGCTTGTGCCCTCCTGTGCAATGTGCAACCAGGCTGCGTTGGTCTCCTGGGGAGGTGTCTGCTGCCCATTGGAAGGGAAGAGAACCTCCCTGCGTGCTGTGACTCCCTCCATAAGCATATGGAGGGAGTCATGGGAGAGCCTGGGTACATCCATGCACCTTTGTGCAGTGCTTGTCCGTGTTTGCAGCACTTCAATGCTTCAGAACACTGACAGCACAACTGTCAAAATCAATGTGGACATGGCCCCTTTAAGGAAACCGGCTGATAACACGTCATCAGATGATGTCATCAGACCCGCTTCCCTTTAATTAGCTGGGAACCTCGCAGGGCGGGCTTAAGAAGCCCAATCAGGGCAAAATCACTTGGAAGATGCGTGATGAAGACGGGTGCGGAGTTTGTGGCCGCTGTCTGCTCCGGCCGCACCGGACTCGCCATGGCTGGCGAAATCGCGGCCGGTATGTGTGGATATTTGGTTAAAACAGGATTGGACTTGGCTATGATGCCCCTGCAGCTGGAAGAATGGGCCCAAGGAAACATATTCCAGCAAGATAGCAGGAGAGAAAAAATGGCAAAAAAAATTACATTAGACTGATATTTACATTACCAATTTCAGCTATAAACTAAACTGACAGTTATACTATTATCTTTATTTTGATCAGATGGACTGTGATTCTATAGGGACTAAGTTGAAATCCAGTCCAGCCAGATGGAATAAGCTTCCTATCTGAAAAGTTGGTAAAGGCCCTTAAGTGAAAATGTTTGAGCAGATCTCAGCTCAGATCTCATTGTGGATATAGATCTACAGCTCAAAGTTTTCTGTTTTTTAGCAGTTCTACACATAGAAATAATAAAGGTAGTTGGTTTGGGAAATGCAGATTGTCACATGGGGCTGGATTTTCCCAGCGGAGGCGGGATCGCAGCGGGAGAGGTAGTTGGCAGGTCCCGCTCCCGGCTCCAGCCGCTCTGTGAAAACAATTTTGCGTGAATTGGGCTTGTTAAGCCCGCCATGCACGTTACCCGGCCCAATTACAAGGTGCGGGTCTGGTGACGTCATCTGATGACGCGTTTGTTGCCGGTATATATGAGGGGGCCATGTCCCCATTTGCTCTCACTTGTGCAACAAGGTGCTCTCCAGCTACTTGCTAGTAGAGAAGTGCGGGTGGCCCATGACAGGGATGATGGTGGGTGGGGACATGGAAGTGGGGGCTCCTCTCCAAGCGCTCAAACTTCCACCCCCTTGCCAACCCCTCGGTCAGAGCCCCAGATGCCTCGCCGGACAGTGATGATCGAGTCTGCCCCTGCACAGCCGCAGGAGGAGCAGACTTTGGCGGGGCCCTCACAGGCTCCAAAACCCAGAGGACAACTGCCAAAGGTGTCTAAGCAGGCACAGCAGGGAAGTGAGCAGGCTGCCTCCACCTCTGCTGAAGCCACAGAGGTAGCACCACGTAGAAGCATGTGTAAAAGAAAGATCCCACATAAATAGTCACAAGAGTAGTCACTTGGGTGATTTGCTATAAATGAATGTTAAGTTTCTGTTCTTTTACTTTGTTGTAATAAATAACTTTTTTCTGATTGTTTGCATTCGTTGCCATATGTGTGCCCACAATTGGAAGTGGCAGAGTGAAGGGTGAGGGTGCCTTTTATGTCCAGCAATGGCGGTGACAGTGCAAGGAATGCACAATTCATTGTAGAGATGCTCTATGGTGTTGAAGTGGGGTCATGCCAACCTTCATGCACATGTGGCAGCCACATGTCTGTGCTGCATAAAGTTAGGTGAATCTGGCACTGATTAGGCCATCCCTGGCGTTACGGGCAGCAATGTGCTCGCGTGCTGATCGCATTGGGTCAGCCGCCTCCTCCAGGTCTTCCTCATGCTGAACCTCATTCTGCTCCTCCTCTGAAGAGGCTGTTTGCTCTGCGCCTTGTTCCTCATGTAGCACTGATCCTCGCTGCGGTGCGATGTTGTGCAGGGCACAGCAGACAACGACGATTCTCGAGACCCTGGCTGGTGTGTACTGAAGGGCTCCACCAGATCTGTCCAGGCATCTGAAGCGCATTTTGAGCAACCCTATTGTTTGCTCTATGAGACTTCCGGTGGAAATGTGGCTTTGATTATAACACACCTCAGACTCGTTTGATGGCCTCCTCAAAGGTGTCATCAGCCATGTCTTCAGGGGATAGCCTTTGGCCGCAGTTTTAATTCAGCTGAGAGGGTGGGTTTGGAGGCGGGTCGGCAGCGAAAATCGGAAAAACTGCCGGCGGCATGCGAACCCGCCTGCATCCCGCCTCCACGCTATTTTCGCAAGTGTCGGGTCAGCCACTCCCGAACTGACCCGACACCAAACGGCGGGGAAGGCAGTTAACTCCTTGTTAACTGCCTTTCTAATCCTATTTTAATGGGGGGTTTGCGATTTTGGTGCTTTTTTTCCATCTTCCCCATCTTTCAGGAAATATGCCACCTGCAATGAGTCAGGTTTCTTGAGGTCATGAATTGTTGTAAGTTGGTGCAGCAGCGTTAAAGCGCTCCTGCATCATGGCTGACATTCAAATGCCACAACTTTGTTGTTTGATGTTTTGGCAAAGATTTACCTACTCTACTGGACTTGTGAGTGTTCAAGCTGAGAGCCATCTGCAGTGTGACCTGTTTGGAGTATCCTCAGGCCACTTTGTGCGCTTGCAAGCTTCTTTCCTCAACTGAAATCTATAGCAACGGTATGGGACCCATTTTCACCCTCTCATCTTGTTCATCAGATTCTGAGGAAGAGCAGCCGCGGCAGCAGCACAACCAGCCACAACAACTGTTTGCCATCACTTTTGTTTAATGACATCACAAAAGGAGCACAATAAAACACCCAAGTGACTACCCTTGTGACTATTTGTGTGTTAACTTCCTCTTACACGTGCTTCTACCTGGTGCTTCCTCTGTGGCTTCAGCAGATGTAGAGGCACCTTGCTCACTTTGATGCTGCGCCTGCTTAGACGCCTTTGGCGGGCGTCCTCTGGGTTTGGGAGCCTGGTAGGGCTCCTCCACAGTCTGCTCTTCCTGCAGCTGTGCAGGGGCTGAGATGGTTATCTCAGTTGGGTGAGGACTCAGTGACTCTGACCGAGGACTCCGCAGTGGCATGGGAGTGTGAGCGCTGGAGAGGAGCCCACACTTCCTTGTTGGCTGCCACCAACATCCCTCTCATGGGTCAGCCGCACTTCAGTGCTAGCAAGTGGCTGGAGAGCACCTTGCTGCACATCAGGGGGGCCATGAGAACCCGTCTCTGTTCTGACATTCCTCATAACAAGAGTGCTGGTGATGAGAAGAGTAGGGAAGCAGATTGAAGGTAACTGTGATGTGATACTCACTTTTGATGTTTGCAGAAGATCATTGAAGCGTTTTTGGCACTGTACCCAGGTGCGTGCACATACCGACCTTGTGCTTACCTCCTCAGCAATCTGATGAGGAGGCTTCCTCCGGCCATCAAGATGGAACAGAATCTCCCTGTGTCCTCTTACTCCCTGCACAAGAGCTTGCAGGGAGTCCTCAGTGAATCGGGGAGCAGCTTTGGCTTTGGCAGCACTCATGGCCACCTTGGCCTATTCAAGCTGCAGAAGCAACGATAAATGAGAGGCTGAGGCTACATGGAGCCCTTAAAACAAGTGCAAAAATGACCTCATTAGTGCAGACCAACAGACCCGCTCCCACGCATTGCAGCAGGCAGGGCGCACGACGGGACTAATTGATCCATTAAGGCAAAATGGGACGTCGGGAGTGGCTGAAACCTGCAGCGGGTCCGAACCCCACCCACCAGGCAACCCGACTCCAAGCCGCCTCCTCCATTAAAATTGCGGCCCTTGTCTCCAAAGGAGCCAGCCAGGAAGTTCATTTGGCGGTGCGAAGAGCTGAGGGACAGTGGACTGCCGCAGGATGTAAGAGTCATGGCAGCTGCCAGGGAACTTGCTGCACACATGCATGATGCTCTTCCTATGGTTGCACACAAGCTGCACGTTAAGGGAGTGGAAGCCCTTGCGGTTGACAAATGCTGCTGGGCTCTGATGGGGTGCCCTGATGGCCACATGTGTGCAGTCGATGACGCCCTGCACCCGTGGGAAGCCAGCCAGATTGACAAAGCCGAGCGTCCGCTCGGTAACACTGGCTTCATCAGTGGAAAAGTGGATGTAATTGGCAGACTTGTCAAAGAGGCCATCGGTGACCTGCGTAATGCATCTGTGGGCGGCCGACTGGGAGATGCCGCTAATGTCTGCTGCAGATCCCTGGAAGGACCCTGACGCAAAGAAGTTGAGTGCAGTATAACAACAGAAAACGCTGGAAAAACTCAGCAGGCCAGGCAACATCCGTGGAGAGAGAAAGAGAGTTAACGTTTCAGGTCGAAACCCTTCGTCGGAACTGAGAGAGCAAGAAATAAACAGATAAAAATGCAAGGGGGAGGCTGGGGGGAGGAATAAAAGAACAAAAGGGATGGTCTTTAGTGAGTAGAGAAGTTGAGTGCAGTGGTGACTTTCACAGCCACTGGTAAGGCGTGTCCACCCGCTCCTCTGGGCTGCAGCTCCTGATCGAGCATTGTGCAAATGGCTGCGACTACCTGTCGCGAAAGTCTCAGCCTCCTTTGGCACTGCTGCTCAGTCATGTTGAGGAAGCTCATCCTCTGCCTGTAAACCCTGTGTTGTGGGTATCTCCTGCAGCGCGGTGCAGCCCTGCCCTGATGGCCTCTGCCCTGCACAGCATCAGTTGGTTGAGGAGAAGGTTGACGCTCTTGTTGTTGGTGCTGCTGGTGTACCTGGTTCTGCTGCTGCAGCTGATCGTGGTCAGATTCTGAGGACCAGGGTGAGAGAGTATAAATCGTTCCCATTCTGCTGTTATATATGGCAGGTGAGGATGAGATGTTAGAAGCAATCATACAATGGGGAGAGAGGTTATTCCAAGGAGGTGACAGTGGATATAGAGTTTACAGCACACACTTACAGCCTCAATAAAGATCAAATGTGTCTTCCAAATCCTGAAATCAGCAACTTCTGACATTTGAAAGTGAACAGATGTGAAAGGTTAGCTTTTATACTGCAGTTGCAGCTGTGAACTATTCAGCTCGATGGAACCCCCGACATACTTATCTGATGTGATCTCTGAACGACGTGAACTCCGTTAAAAATGTGGTAAAATAGAAATAGGCACTTAACAAGCATTTAACTATCTTAAATACCTCCCCCGCCCCTTGGTGTCGGGTCTGTTCTGAAATCGCAGACCCGACACTTTGGAAACTTACGTGGAGGCGGTTTCGGTGCGGGCTCCCAACCTGCTGTCAATCATTTCGATTTTGACAGCGGACCCGCCTCCGAGCCCGCCCTCTGAGCGCCTGGCAAAATCGCGGCCATGGTGTGCAGTAAGGGTTATTCTTATAAACCATTTTAGCAGGACAGCCTCGAGTGACCACTTCCCTGCACCTCCCCAAAAACAAATGCACTTTATAGATTTTAGGCAAGTAACATAGATCCTTTAATGTTATTGAGTGATCACAAGGCCTAACCATTGGAGGAAGTACAGGTTGAGCGTCCCGAATCCGGCAACCTCAGGACTGAGGCCGAGCCGGTTTTCGGGTTTTTCCGGACTTCGGAACGTGTTTCTGATGTCCGAAGTCCGGAAATGTCCGAGCCCAGGTTGCGATATTTCTGGACTTCGGACATCAGAAACATGTGCCGAGTCCGGAAATGCCTGGGCCCAGGTTGCGCTATTTCCGGTTTTTGGTAAGCCTCCCTTAGGGTGTCCGGATTCCGGAACATTTTACAGATTCCAGACCCCTGCCACCAATCGTCCCGGACTCTGGAACATTCCAGAACTCCGGATTTGGGACGCTCAACCTGTAGTCAGGATGTTTCTCTCGGATGTTTTGAAACTGAAATCATACTAAGTGTAGGCAGCCAAAGTTACAGTAGTCATCTAGCCCAGGTTGGTGAGTGTAGCTCAATTGTATTTCTCTTCTCCATGTCCAATTTTCACCTCTTCTCCAGAAGACAGTAACTCTTCATGGGATATGATACAAATGGGAAATGCCAGCCCTCTAGTACCTTGTCCAATTGGGTATTCTTCAATTGTGAGCCTAGGCAGGTGCAATACTTGACCATTTTGTGGTGAGCGAGTATTACAATCTGGCCAATGTTGCCCTCAGCCAATGTCCATACAGCAAATAATGTTCTTCAGCCAAGGTAATTGGATAGTGTTCAAGAGCAGAAGCCTTGACTAATATTCCCCTTCCTTTCCATCCCCGCTCCTCCCCTCTCCCAACTCCACACGCCTCCAGATTTAAGGATACTGAGATATTTGTGCATCAAAAACCATAGTGACCTTTATGGCCTGTTGTCTCAGTAGCACATCATGTGATCCATTTACCTATTAGAATCATAGAATGGTTACAGCACAGTAGGAGGCCATTCGGCCCATCGAGCCCATGCCAGCTCTCTGCATGAGCACTTTAGCTAGTCCCACTCCCCCGCCTTTTCCCCATAGCTCTGCAATTTTTTTTCATTCAGGTACTTATCCAATTCCCTTTTGAAAACCACGATTGAGTCTGCCTCCACCACCCTTTCAGGCAGTTCATTCCAGATCCTAACCGCTCGCTGCGTAAAAAAGTTTTCCCTCATGTCACCTTTGGTTCTTTTGCCAATCACCTTAAATCTGTGTCCCTGGTTCTCGACCCTTCTGCCAATGGGAGCAGTTTCTCTCTATCTACTCTGTTTAGACCCATCATGATTTTGAACACCTCCATCAAATCTCCTCTCAACCATCTCTGCTCCAAGGAGAACAACCCCAGCTTCTCCAGTGTATCCACGTAACTGAAGTCCCTCATCCCTGGAACCATTCTCATAAATCTTTTCTGCACCCTCTCTAAGGCCTTCACATCCTTCCTAAGGTGCGGTGCCCAGAATTGGACACAATACTCCAGGTGTGGCCGAACCAGTGTTTTATAAAGGTTTATCATAACTTCCTTGCTTTTGTACTCTATGCCTCTATTTATAAAGCCCAGGATCCCGTCTACTTTTTTAACCGCTTTCTCAACTTGCCCTGCCACTTTCAACGATTTCTGCACATATACCCCCAGGTCTCTCTGTTCATGCACCCCCCTTTAGGATTGTACCGTTTAGTTTATGTTGCCTCTCCTCGTTCTTCCTACCAAAATGTATCACTTCACACTTTTCTGTGTTAAATTTCATCTGTCATGTGTCCGCCTATTCCACCAGCCTGTCTATGTCCTCTTGAAGTCTATCACTATCCTCCTCACTGTTCACTATACTTCCAAGTTTTGTGTCATCTGCAAATTTTGAAATTGTGTCCTGTACACCCATGTCCAAGTCATTAATATATATCAAGACAAGCAGTGATGCTAGTACCGACCCCTGGGGAACACCACGGTATACCTTCCTCCAGTCCAAAAAACTGTTCACCACTACTCTCTGTTTCCTGTCACTTAGCCAATTTTGTACCCATGCTGCCAATGTCCCTTTTATTCCTTGGGCTTGAACTTTGCTGGTAAGCCTATTATGTGGCACTTTATCAAACGCCTTTTGGAAGTCTATGTACACCACGTCAACTGCATTGCCCTCATCAACTCTCTTTGTTACCTCATCAAAAAACTCAGTCAAGTTAGTTAAACACTATTTGCCTTTAACAAGTCCGTGCTGGCTTTTCTTAATTAATCCACACTTGTCCAAGTGATTATTAATTTTGGCCCTGATTATCGTTTCTAAAAGCTTCCTCACTACCGAAGTTAAACTGACTGGCCTGTAGTTGCTGGGCTTATCCTTGCACCTTTTTTGAACAAATGTGTAACATTTGCAGTTCTCCAGTCCTCAGGCACCACTCCTGTATCTAAGGAGAATTGGAAGATTGTGGCCAGTACCTCCATGATTTCCACCTTAACTTCCCTCAGCATCCTAGGATGCATCCCATCCGGTCCTGGTGACTTATCTACTTTAACTACAGCCAGCCTTTCTAGTACCACCTCTTTATCAATTTGTATCCCATCCAGTTTCTCCACTACCTCCTCTTTCACTATGACTTTGACACCATCTTCTTCCTTGGTGAAGTACTCATTTAGTACCCCAGCCATGCCCTCTGCCTCCATGCATATTTCTCTTTTGGTCCCTAATCAGCCCCACCCCTCCTCTTACTACCCGTTTACTATTTATATGCCCATAGAAGACTTTTGAATTCCCTTTTATGTTAGCTGCCCATCTGTTCTCATACTCTTTCTTTGCCCCTCTTATTTTCTTTTCCCCTTCTCCTCTGAACTTTCTATATTCAGCCTGATTCTCACTTGTATTCTCCACCTGACATCTGTCATACACGCTCTTTTTCTGTGTCATCTTACTATCTATCTCTTTCGTCATCCAGGGAGCTCTGACTTTGGTTGCCCTACCTTTCCCCTCATGGGAATGTACCTCGACTGTACCCGAACCATCTCCTCTTTAAAGGCAGCCCATTGTTCGGTTACAGTTTTGCCTACCAATCTTTGTTCCAATTTACCCGGGCCAGATCCGTTCTCAACCCACTGAAATTGGCCTTCCTCCAATTAAGTATTTTTACTCTAGATTGCTCCCTGTCCTTTTCCATAGCTAATCTAAACATTATGATACTATGATCACTGTTCCCTAAATGTTCCCCTACTGACACTTGCTCCACTTGCCCCACCTCATTCCCCAGAACCAGATCCAGCAATGCCTCCTTCCTCGTTGGACCAGAAACGTACTGATCAAGAAAGTTCTGCTGAACACACTTCAGAAATTCTTCCCCCTCTCTGCCCTACACCATTACTAGCCCAGTCTATATTAGGATAGTTGAAGTCCCCCATTATCACTACTCCATAGTTCTTGCACCTCTCTGTAATTTCCCTGCAAATTTGCTCCTCTATATCCTTCCCACTAGTTGGCGACCTATTGGTGTAATGGCACCTCTATTATTTCTTAACTCTAGCCATATATATTCTGTCCTTGACTTCTCCAGGACATCCTCTCTCTCCAGCACTGTAACATTCTCCTTAACCAATACTGCCACCCCACCTCCTTTCTTTCCTTCTCTTCCCTATCTTTCCTGAACACCTTATATCCAGGAATATTTAATACGCAATCCTGCCCTTTTTTGAGCCAGGTCTCCGTTATCGCCACGACATCATATTCTCACGTGGCTATTTGTGCCTGCAGCTCACCAACCTGCTTTACCAGGCTTCGTGCGTTTACACACATGCACTGAAAACCTCTCTTAGACCTTCTTGTATTCTCTCTTAGTCTGACCCCACTTAATGCCTTGCTATTTCTTACTCTAGTGCTATCTGTCTCGCCCCCTCCTTTGTGCACTGTGTTTCTCCCTTCTAATCCTGGTTCCCACCCCCCTGCCAAATTAGTTTAAACCCTCCCCAACAGCACTAGCAAACCCCCCCCACCACCCCCCGGCGAGGATATCCGTCCCAGCTCTGTTGAGGTGCAACCTGTCTGACCTGTACAGGTCCCACCTCTCCAGAACCAGTCCCAATGTCCCAGGAATCTAAAGCCCTCCCTCATGCACCAGATCTCCAGCCATGCATTCATCTGTTCTATCCTCCTATTTCTATACTCACTAGCTTGTGGCACCAGGAGTCATCCGGAGATTACTACATTTGAGGTCCTGCTTTTTAATCTCTTTCCTAGCTCCCTAAAATCTGCCTGCAGGACCTCATCCCTCTTTCTACCTCTGCCGATATGGACCACGACCTCTGGCTGTTCACCCTCCTCCCTCAGAATGTTCTGCAGCCGCTCAGTGACATCCTTGACCCTGGCACCAGGGAGGCAACATACCATCCTGGAATCACGTCTGCGGCCGTAGAAACGTCTATCTGTTCCCCTATCGAATCCCCTACTACTATTGCTTTCCCGATCTTCCTCCTCCCCCCCCCCCCCCCCCCCTGCCCCGTACAGCTGAGCCACCCGTGGTGCCATGGACTTGGCTCTGGCTGTACTCCCCAGAGGAACCATCGCCCTCACCTACCGGTTAGAGAGTGAGATGCACTCAGGGGACTCCTGCACTACCTGCCTGGTCCTCCTTGTCAGTCTGACGGTCACCCATTCCCTCTCTGCCTGCACACTCTTACTCTGCGAGGTGACCACATCCTGAAACATGCTATCCGCGTAGCTCTCAGCTGGTGGTGAGCCGCCCTCTTGAACCGCTGCAGTCCGTGTGGTGAAGGTACTCCCACAGTGCTGTTAGGGAGTTCCAGGATTTTGACCCAGCGACGATGAAGGAATGGCGATATACTTCCAAGTCAGGATGGTCATTGCCTGGCACTTGTGTGACGCGAATGTTACCTGCCACTTTTCAGCCCAAGCCTGAATGTCGTCCAGGTCTTGTTGCATGCAGGCATGGACTGCTTCATTATCTGAGGAGTTGCGAATGGCACTGAACGCTGTGCAGTCATCAGCGAACATCCCCACTTCTGACCTTATTATGGAGGGAAGGTCATTGATGAAGCAGCTGAAGATGGTTGGGCCTGGGACACTGCCCTGAGGAACTCCTGCAGCGATGTCCTGGGGCTGTGATGATTGACCTCCAACCACTACAACCATCTTCCTTTGTGCTAGGTATGACTCTAGCCAGTGGAGAGTTCCCCCTCCCCCCCCCCCCCGATTCCCATTGACTTCAGTTTTACTAGGGCTCCTTGATGCCATACTCAGTCAAATGTTGCCTTGATGTCAAGGGCAGTCACTCTCACCTCACCTCTGGAATTCAGCTCTTTTGTCCATGTTTGGACCACAGCTGTAATAAGCTCTGGAGCCGAGTGGTCTTGGCGGAACCCAAACTGGGCATCATTGAACAGGTTATTGGTGAGTAAGGTGCTGCTTGATTGCACTGTTGACGACACCTTCCATCACTTTGCTGATGATTGAGAGTAGACTGATGAGGCGGTAATTGGCCGGATTGGATTTGTCCTGCTTTTTGTGGACAGGACATACCTGGGCAATTTTCCATATTGTCGGATAGATGCCAGTGTTATAGCTGTACTGGAACAGCTTGGCTAGAGGCGCGGCTAGTTCTGGAGCACAAGTCTTCAGCACGACAGCCGGGATGTTGTCGGGGCCCACAGCCTTTGCTGTATCCAGTGTGCTCAGCCGTTTCTTGATATCACATGGAGTGAATCGAATTAGCTGAAGACTGGCTACTGTGGTGGTGGGGACCTCAGGAGGAGGCCGATATGGATCATCCACTCGGCACTTCTGGCTGAAGATAGTTGCAAATGCTTCAGCTTTGTCTTTTGCAGCTTTTACTGGCTGTCCATGAGATTCCCTGATGCGGAGATGCCGGTGTTGGACTGGGGTGGACAAAAATGAGAAGTCGCACAACACCAGGTTATAGTCCAACAGTTTTATTTGAAATCACGAGCTTTCGGAGCGCTGCTCCTTCGTCCTCCTGACCTGACGAAGGAGCAGCGCTCCGAAAGCTCGTGATTTCAAATAAAACTGTTGGACTATAACCTGGTGTTGTGCGACTTCTCATGAGATTCCCGGTCTTGCTGATCCTCACCAATGAAAGCAAATTGAGAGCAGAACGGCCATTGTGGGAGTTGAACAATTGACAGTTAAAAAAAATCACATAAATACTCACGCCTTAAACCTGCTTCCTTGCCTAAGGGAAAGGCTCTTGTTGGCAGCATTTGTGCTGAGAATTTGCTTTCAGGAGTTTGCAGGTGATTTCTACAACTTCGAAAGTCACACGCACTACATTGGAAGTCATTCTCCTTGGATGTCACTCTCAGTACATTGGAGGATTGTGCCTCTGATCTCCACTTTACCCCTGGCATCTATCAGATCAGCATGGGTGCTGCGTTTACTGTTTCACCTTGGACCTCCGATTCGGACCAAGATGAGCCCCAGCAGCAACAACACCAGCAGAAGCAGCAGCAGCAACACCAGCAGAAGCAGCACCAACAACACCAGCAGAAGCAGCACCAACAACACCAGCAGAAGCAGCAGCAACAACACCAGCAGAAGCAGCAGCAGCTTTCTCCTCACCGACCTGCCGCTCCACAGGAGAGAGGGGATGAGCAGAGAGGTGTACTCACCTTTCCAGTCCTCATGAGGTCGTTAAAAACGTTTCCTACACTGGATCCATGTCCTTTGAACAACACTCCTGCTGCTCACTTCTTCTGCTCTCTCCAGCCATGCAGTTTTGATCAGTGTCGCTGGCCTCTTCCTCCCATCAGCAGAGTAGAGGATGTACTGCTGTTCACAATTTACATTAACGATTTAGACTTTGGAATCAAAAACACAATTTCTAAATTTGTGGATGATACCAAATTGGGGGGGGATAGTCAATACTGAGGAGGACTGCAACAAGTTACAGGAGGACATTAATAAACTTGCAGAATGTGCAAATAATTGGCAAATGAAGTTGAACACAGATAAATGTGAGGTATTACATTTTGGTAGGAAGAATAGGGAGGTCACTTATCACTTGGAGGGTGCAAGTCTAGGTAGGGTAGAGGAACAAAAGGATCTCGGAGTACAAATACACAAATCACTAAAAGTTGCGCCGCAGGTTAGCAAGGCCATAAAAAAAGCAAACCAAGCACTAAGGTTTATTTCTAGAGGGATAGAATTGAAAAGTAGGGAAGTTATGCTAAACTTGTATTGAACCTTGGTTTGACCACACTTGGAGTACTGCGTACAATTCTGGTCGCCATATTATAAAAAGGATATAGAAGCACTGGAGAGGGTGCAGAGAAGATTTACAAGGATGATACCAGAAATGTGAGGGTATACCTATCAGGAAAGGATGAACAGGCTGGGTCTCTTTTCTTTTGAAAAGAGAAGGCTGAGGGGTGACCTAATAGAGGTCTTTAAAATTATGAAAGGTTTTGATAGCGTGGATACAGAGAGAATATTTCCACTTGCGGGGAAGGGCATAATTAGAGGCCATCAATATAAGATAGTCACCAAGAAATCCAAAAGGGAATTCAGAAGAAACTTCTTTACCCAAAGAGTGGTGAGAATGTGGAACTCGCTACCACAGGGAGTGGTTGAAGCGAATAGTATAGATGCATTTAAGGGGAGGCTGGACAAGCATATGAGGGAGAAGGGAATAGAGGGTTATGCTGATAGATTTAGATGAGGAAAGACGGGAGGAGGCTCGAGTGGAGCATAAACGCCGGCATGGACTGGTTGGGCCGAATGGCCTGTTTCTGTGCCGTATATCCTATGTAATCCTTTGTCCCTGCGGGCCCGCACTCCAAGGAGGCATCACGAAACCTAGAGGCTGCTTTCTGCCATTGACTCTGCATAATTCGGGATATTCTCAAAGTGTTCTACTTCCAACAATTCCCCTCTGTAACAATCAGGCTTCCACCTCCACCAGCCTTCAAGTGACATCTGTGCATTGCTCCTTTAAATAGCTGAGCTGAAGTCGAGTCATTCGTGACGTCATCGGACCCGCTCCAGTTAATTGGTCGGGAAACCCGGAAGTCTGATTCAGTTGCAGTGGCTTCATTAAAAAGCCACTGCAAAACGTATCTCTCCAACTTCCGGGTTCCCGTCGCGATCCATGGCCCACCCACACCCATCGCGACTCCAAGGTAAAAATTCAGCCCTGTATGTGTGAATGATAAAGTGAGGAAAAAAATGATTATACTAATTACACACCTGTCGTAATTTTGTTTTGTGTTCTATAAACTTCAGAAAGTTCAGAGAGAGACAAACATCCTGATTTTATTTCATTTTTCAAGAGAGTTGCATTATCTTACTTATGTTTTGTTGACAGTTGGAAAATGTTAATATTGCTGACACCTGTGAGACAGACACAGAGAGAGGCAGACAGAATGTCTTTCCTTGTCTTAATTAGATTTCATTTTTTAAAGCAAATTTTTGTATTTTGAAAGCAAAAAAATTTCTGTGGGGCAACAGATTGAAAGGTAGGGTAAGAGGGAAAGAGGTTGAGGGTGAGGAAGCTTCTGCCTCCTTGCTATTCAATCATAGAAGGAGAAGCAAATGTAAATGAGGATGCAGTGGATAGCAGGTTTAGGGTAAGGTGAGTGAAAGAGAAACGGGGGGGGTGTTTTCTG
The DNA here is from genome assembly GCA_030390025.1 of Squalus acanthias. NCBI lineage: Eukaryota > Metazoa > Chordata > Chondrichthyes > Squaliformes > Squalidae > Squalus > Squalus acanthias. The sequence goes on from CM059431.1 coordinate 132,766,118, forward strand.
GGGGTCATCGGGCGGGATCACTGGTGGGTCGGGTGGCAGAGTGGTTTTTTTTGATAGCGGGTCAGGACCCCGTTGTCAACCCGCCGCCACGCACCTTTCCCAATGTCGAGTCTGTCAGTGCTGAGCAGATCCGACAGGCAGCGGCGGGCGGCCCAGTTAAGCTCATTATTGCCTTGTTCACAGATCATTAACAGGCTTTTTTTAACTTACTTTTTCACTTTAACTTCATGGCCACTGGAACCACACTGTCCGGGGACCACGGCTGTCAACCTGAGGCGGGAGTTCAGTGGCCATTGCTCCAGCTGATTCCTTGACAGCTTCAAATGTACAGTTAAAGCTCCCACCTGACAGATCTTCACTTTCCTCAGCCACAAGCTGTTTCTCAGTCCATTTTCAGTACAGATTCTGCAGGCTTTCCACTTTCCACTCTCCATCCAGTATCACCTCTTTGGAAGAACTCTCTCACCATTGACAGAATGCTTCTGTCATCTGTACTTCACCTGCCATCTATTCCATCAACATGGGTGCCCTTTATATTGTCTCACCTTGGTCCTCAGAATCCGACCACGATCAGCCCCAGGCACCAGCACCAACAACAACACCAACCTTCTCCGCAATCACCTGATGCTGCACAGGACAGAGGGCATTAGCACCCGACCACATTGCTGCCCGGGAAGCCAGGGGTGGCCTCACCATGGCCAGATTTACTTCACTTGACGCTGTACACCCTGGCTGCCACATGATGCGCCAGGTTGGCACCACCCAACACCAACATCATAAAGCATCCCTACAATGTCTGAGCCATTCCTTTCACACTCACCACCATTGCGGGGGGTACCGTTATGTCTCACCATTCACTGCAGCTCACTAAGCCACTTCCAAAGGTGCACACAAATCTGTCCAAGAACGGAAAGTGTTGAAAATAAAGGTTTCAATGTTTGACAGCGCATTAACAGAAACTTTACATGATCATTGGATAAAACACTCAAGTGGCTATCCTTGTGTGTTGTTAGTTGGTATGATTGCACTAGGATGAGGGTGAGTGTGATGGGTGGCTAGTGAGATGGGGAAGTGATAATGCAGATAGAGAGGGATGGGTGGACGTGCAAGGTAAGTTGGTGTGAGTAAGGATGTGCAGGAGTAGGGTAGGGAAGGCAGAGTGATGGGGATGTGATGAGTGGCACAGTAGGATAAAGGTGAGTGTGGCTTTGTACTAATGTTTCGTGATCTAATGAGCTCATTGAAAGGTTTGCGGCACTGCACCCAGGTCCTCCTGACGACATCCCTGCTTCTGCCCTCCTGTGCAATGTGCAACCAGGCTGTGTTGGTCTCCTGGGGAGGTGTCTTCCACCCATCGGAAGGGAAGAGGACCTCTCTACGTGCTGTGACTCCCTCCATAAACATATGGAGGGAGTCATGGGAGAACCTGGGTGCAGCCCTGCACCTCTGTGCAGTGCTTGTCAGTGTTTGCAGCAACTCAATGCTGCAGAACACTGACAGCACAAATGTCAAATTAAAGTTGGCCATGGTCCCTTTAAGGAAACTGGCTGATGACGTGTCATGAAATGACGTTACCAGACGGGCTTCCTCTAATTGGCTCGGGAAACGCGTTGGCGGGCTTAACAAGCCCTATCAATGGAAAGTCATTTCATAGAGCGCAATGGAGCCAGCAGTGGGGTCGGGACCCGCCACTTACGTCGCCTGCCACGGATCCGCTGAGGTAAATAAAATCGCGGCCAAGGTGAGGGGAGGATACAGGGGTTCAGCGGGTAGTTGAAAGGGAAAGATGGGAGTGGTGGGGGTAGCAATGAGAATGATGGGGTAGGAGGACGTTCGATTGATGGGGTGGAAAGAGAGCCACTGAAGGCCACATTGTCCCTGCACTCCACACCCACTGGAAAATGCAGCCTGCACTCATTGGTGGCTCCTATTCCTGTACTGGGTCCCTTGCTGTTTGTGGTATACATTAACGACTTGGATATGAATGTAAAAGGTATGATCAGTAAGTTCGCGGATGATACAAAAATTGGTAGGGTGGTAAATAGCGAGGAGGGTAGCCTCAGTCTGCAGGACGATATAGATGGGTTGGTCAGATGGGCGGAACAGTGGCAAATGGAATTTAATCCGGAAAAGTGCGAGGTGATGCACTTTGGAGGGACTAACAAGGCAAGGGAATACACAATAAATGGTAAGACCCTAGGCAAGACGGAGGGTCAGAGGGATCTTGGTGTGCAAGTACACAGATCCCTGAAGGCGGCGGAACAGGTGGATAAGGTGGTAAAAAAGGCATATGGGATACTTGCATTCATTAGCCGAGGCATAGAATATAAGAGCAAGGAGGTTATGATGGAGCTGTATAAAACACTGGTTAGGCCACATCTGGAATACTGTGTGCAGTTCTGGTCGCCACACTACAGGAAGGATGTGATCGCTTTGGAGAGGGTGCAGAGGAGATTCACCAGAATGTTACCCGGGCTGGAGTGCTTCAGCTATGAAGAGAGACTGGGCAGATTGGGTTTGTTTTCCTTGAAGCAGAGGAGGCTGAGGGGGGACATGATTGAGGTGTACAAAATTATGAGGGGCATAGATAGGATGGATACTAAGGAGCTTTTTCCCTTAGTAGAGGGGTCTATAACAAGGGGGCATAGATTCAAGGTAAAGGGCAGGAGGTTTAGAAGGGATTTGAGAAAGAACTTTTTCACCCAGAGGGTGGTTGGAGTCTGGAACTCACTGCCTGAAAGGGTTGTGGAGGTAGGAGCCCTCACAACATTCAAGAAGCATTTGGATGAGCACTTGAAATGCCATAGCATACAAGGCTACGGACCAAGTGCTGGAATATGGGATTAGATTAGACAGGGCTTGATGGCCGGCGCGGACACGATGGGCCGAAGGGCCTCTATCCGTGCTGTATAACTCTATGACTCTATAACACCATGTCATGCCACGCATCACCACCTATCCCAATATAAAGAAGTAGAAGAGGACAGATAGTAGCAAAAAGAAGAATTAAAGCGAGAGGAGCAGAAGAGAAAGGGTGAGATAGCGAGAGAAATAGCAACACAAAGGCAAGAGAACGGCCAAGTTCTCCAATTTACCATGTGTAAACCCACAAGGGATCCACTGATATATTATCAAAATTGAATTTAATATGTTCAAAGCAGTTCTCCTGATGATTCAGTAAGTTTACCCTGTGAATAGATGAACGATTCAAACCAGGAAGGTCCAGGTTTGATCATCAGTCTGTGCTGAGTTGACAGATTTCAGCTGGGAAGGTGGTAGGGCCACTACAATTATGCTCTGTGCCGCTGTGTTGGGAAAGGGAAAATTGGCCATGTTTGCCACTCCTGGTAGTTATTCAGTAACACCTGCTAGAAGTGCCCATGTGTGTTTTGGGTGAGGACAAGATCAGGTTTGGTTTTGCTGTCCCCCACAATGCCTGTCAACACTTATGGTCCCTTGAGTCTTCTTCTCCTTCTCTTCTTCTTAGGCAGTCCCTCGGAACCGAGGATGACTTGCTTCCACATTAAAAATGAGTTCTCAGGTGACTGATGAGTCCAGTGCGGGACCTACAGTCTCTGTCACAGGTGGGGCAGACGGTGGTTGAAGGGGCGAGTGGGTGGGGTGCTTGGGTTGACTTGCGCTTGGCTTCCGCTTGCTCCCGGCGAAGAGACTCGAGGTGTTCGGCGCCTTCCCGGATGCTTCTCCTCCACTTTGTGCGGTCTTGGGCCAGGGATTCCCAGTGGGGATGTTGCACTTTTTCAAGGAGGCTTTGAGGGTGTCCTTGAAGCGTTTCCTCTGCCCACCTGGGGCTCTCTTGCCGTGTCGGAGCTCCGAGTAGAGCGCTTGTTTTGGGAGTCTCGTATCAGGCATGCGGACGATGTGACCCGTCCATCGGAGCTGATCGAGCGTGGTCAAAACTTCGATGCTGGGGATGTTGGTGTGCCTATCCTGCCAATGGATTTGCAGGATCTTGCGGAGGCAGCGTTGGTGGACTAACCAGCACCTGTAACTCAACATTCTTAGGCAAGGAAGAGAGAAAGTTTTGTTTAGAAAATTGGTGAGAAAAATATTCAAAGTGATGTTGAGGAATGGCTTTATCACCCCTCTGAAACTAATTATGAAAAATCAAGAAATAAAAACAGAAAATGCTGGAAATACTCAGCAGGTCAGGCAACATCTGTGGAGAGAGAAACAAAGTTAACGTTTCAGATCGATGACCTTTCATGAGAACTGGAAAAAGTTAGAGATGTAACCGGTTTTAAGCAAGTACAGAGGCTGGGAAAGTGGGGAGGGGAGGAAAGAACAAAAGGGAAGGTCTGTGATAGGGTGGAAGGCAGAAGAGATTAAATGACAAAAGGGATGATGATGCAGGGCAAAAGGGGATGGTAATGGAACAAAAGTTTTTTAAAAAGATGGGTCTAGAAGAGGTGTAAATGGGAATAGCAGAATCATTACTAACAGCTGTTGCCCGAAACAATGGGGGCAGTGGTTATGATCTGAAATTGTTGCGGAACACCTCCGTTCAGTCCGCAAGTGTGACCCAGGCGAAACAATCCACTGGATTGCATTGAAAAATCCCTGTTGGAAAGTGAACGTTAAGTAAGGACAGGATTGCATTTGGCTGTGTGCCCTCAGTGGAATAGTCCACTCAGATTAGCTGGCTAGATTCAAACATAGAGAATGGCCACGTGGCCATGGTACTTAGATGGTTGTGACATCCATTCCAGGTTGGATCACTGGTATTAATCGACTCCTTCAGAGAGGAAGGAAAAAATAAACATTACTTTTGCTCCAGGGATTTAAAAATATTTTTATAGATCTGATATGGAAGCTAGTTGCAAAGGAATAGATCCATGTTTTCTTTTATTAAAAAAAATTCTGCTAAATTTTTGATGTTTGCTTGCCTTTAAGTAGAGTCTTTAACTTGGGGTTTGCTACTGAAAAATTATGCATAAGAGTTGTGCAAGGCGGGGTTTGAACTGGTGGTGCTATAATCATTTCTGATTCGGGCCTAATGTTTGAAAAGGACTAAAGATTTAGAAAATACACAGCCTACATAAATCTCTGCTACACATTTTAAAATTCAAAAAATGCTGAAATTCTGGGACGGTAAATTGTAATTGAAGAAGTGGTTGTAAACTAATTTCATAACTTAACATTTGTTTATGTTGATTTAAAAAGGATATTGTATCTTGAAAGTTGTACAAACATTAGAAATCACAATACAAACATTAAGTAAAAAATTGTCATTTGCCCCCAGATTATCGTTACTGCCGTTATTCTCTGTCAATCCATCTCCATGGTCATCTTGTACAGACTCTTCATTTCTCGGAGTCTTTACTGGGAGGTTTCATCGCTTTCCTCGGTTACACTACCACTCACTATGTCATCTGGATACAGAAGTCGCTACTAGGTGTAGTGATGGAACTATGTGACTAAAGAGGGACTGTATGTAGTGAATTATAATCAGCAAAGCTGTTACTCTTGGCAATATTTTGTTGCAAGTGGATCTGCACTCCGATTGTTTAAAACAGTCAAGGCTAAGTCATTTGCAATTGCACATTGCTGTCAAATGTACTTGAATCAATAAATTCAGGAACTGAACACAGAACTCTTTCTTAAAAAAAACTCTTTTGGAATGAACAGGTAATGAGTTGAAGCTTGTTGACGTACAAGAATGACAATCTCTGTAGTATAGCCTAATGGCAGGAAGAGTATTGTGCTGCCGTTAATGTTGCAAATGGGATGTAATAATATGCTTTTTTTTAGAAAAACTTTAATCATGTTTACATTTACATCAGAATTGGTTTCTGTACATAGCTTGGTCTCATGCAGAAGTTATTTGAAATTAATGTAGGAATGTTTTTGATTTGTTTGCAGTTGTGTCTTTTTTGTCATAGCTAATGTATTTTTATGTGTTTGTTATGTTGTATTATTGAAGCTGAAAAACATTAATTATGGCATAAACATGTTATCACCTCCGTCTCTAAAACATTAATACAGTAATAAAGTACGGCATTGCTTGTCAGAAAAAGTACTTTTAACTGTTGAGATTCATGGACACTTGTTTCTTATAAGTCTTTTAATAATGTAGTCTATTATTTTCACCCTTTGATTCCTCCCAGGAGCCACTGCACAGTTTTTACCAGCCAAAGGGTGTGTTGACTTCTGTCAATGGCACTACATGGTCAATTGCCAGGAGATATGTATGCTTCCAGGGTGGGGAGTAATTTAATATTTTTCCAACAGAAATAATTTCTATATTGAAGTCCTCAATCTTGTAGCCTAGTTGACAAATGACTAAACTTCATGTCAATTATGCCAGTAGGTTCTTGAGATCCATATGGTGACAGGATGTTTATAAGGGGGGGGGGGGAAACCGCACACAAGCTTCAATTTTGGAATGATGAAACATTATTTATAATTCTGACAATGACTTTGATCATTTATGGAAATAAAAACCCTATTTCCACAATAAAATGCTTCAGTATGTCTTTAATATCTAGTTCCCCAGACTGAAAATTATAAAAGAGGGGAATAAACACTATCAGCACAGTTTTCTACAATGTGGTTGAAGGCACATATTCATAGATGTAAATTTGCACATTGGCACCTGATGTGTGAACATGGGCACAAGTTCAATTTTCACCTTGGGTACACCAAACATTGATAATCATTTTGATGTTTAAATAATTGTGCAGATTAGACACAGTTGAGATTTCTAATTTGGCTGTATGCTCAGGATGGATGATGACCCCCAATAGTCAGAAGGTCCCTCTTCCCATTGACCACTTAAAAAAAAAATCTTACTTTGTAATTAAAATTTCATATCTCAATGTAGACAGCAGCCTTTCTCACAAATGTCATTTTAAGTCATCCTCTTTTTGCAGTGCAAACTCTATTGACGTGTATTGCTCCAGGCCTCCATTCCTCAATATGCATGATCAATTGGAAGAAGGTTGGGTGTGGGGTTAAACCCATACCTAGTCCATTAATAAAAATGCTGCTCCTGTTACCTGTAGGCACAGGCGCATCTTGTGCCTTGAACTGAATCACAGCTTGCACCTTTAAGGCTATGTAAAAAATGAGTGTTTCCATACCTGGGAAAGAAATATAACACTATGATTGTACTGGAATATTGCATTCTTAATAATCACAATTATATAATCTACATTGTAAAGGTATATTACACAAAGGAAAATTTATTTCAACCATTTTTTCAAAAAGTTAATGTTGCATTTTTTGTGGCATTTTTTGGTTTCTGCTGATGCACTGTCTGCAATCCAGGTCAATACTGATGGTGTCATTGTTAGATTGTGGGACTGTGTCTCGTGATCTAGAATTTAGCTGTACCACATATTTGAGAAATCTGTCAATTAAATATGTACATATTTCAAGTGTGATTCCATTTACTGTTGAAATTTAAACTGTTGAATAAAGACTGTAAGCATCAGTACTCTGTTTAATTAATTTCAAATGAGTGCTGCCTGCAGCAAATGAAACATAATTGTCCGTCAAATACACCCTTGTCAGCCAATGCTGTTGATAGTGGCAAATTTAAAAGGAACACAGTCACAAAAATGAGCTACTGAAAACTCAACAGCAGAATATCCTAATATTCAAAACTCAGGCAGAGCCAACTATTACTTTCACATACAGAACATTTTGCCTCAGAGAGTATAAAATACTGTCAAACTTTCCTCTATGCTCCCCTACTTGGTTCTAAGCTGCCCCTCCTGCTAATTATCATATTCTGGGCTAGTTGTAGATTTGTCTCCTAGGCTGGGCTAATATGTGATCTTAAGAACATAAGAAATAGGAGTAGGCCATTTGGCCCGAGCCTGCTCCGCCATTCAATAAGATCATGGCTGATCTACCTCAACTCCACTTTCCCACACTATCCCCATTTCACTTAATTCCCTTCGTTCCCAACAATTTATCGACTTGAATATACTCAACGACTGAGCATCCACAAATCTCTGGGGTAGAGAATTCAAAGATTCACAACCCTTTGAGTGAAGAAATTTCTCCTCATCTCAGTCCTAAATGGCTGACCCCTTATTCGGAGACTGTGACCCCGTGTTCTAGATTCCCCAACCAGGGGAACCATTTTCTCAGCATTAACCCTGTCAAGCCCCTTAAGAATTTTATATGTTTCAATTAGATCACCTCTCATTCTTCTAAACTCTAGGGAACATAGGCCTAGTCTACTCAATCTCTCCTCATAGGGCAATCCCCTCATGCCAGGAACCAGTCTAGTGAACCTCCGTTGCACTCTCTCTAAGGCAAGTATGTCTTTCCTTAGGTAAGGAGACCAGAACTATACACAGTACTTGGTGTGGCCTCACCAATGCCCTGTATAATTGTAGTAAGACTTCTTTACCCTTATACCATTTGCTTTCCTAATTGCTTGCTGTACCTGCATGTTAACTTTCTGTGATTCATGTACAAGGACACACAGGTCCCTCTGAATGCAAACATTTCCCAGTCTCTCACCATTCAAAAAATATTCTGCTTTTTTGGTTTTCCTACCAAAGTGGATAACTTCACACTTCCCCATATTGTATTCCTCAGTCAACCTGTCTATATCTCTCTGCAGCCTCTTTGCGTCCTCCTCACGGCTTACTTTCCCACCTAACTTTATATCATCAGCAAACTTGGATACGTTACAGTCAGTCCCTTCATCTAAGTCATTAATATAGATTGTAAATAGCTGAGGCCCAAGCACTGATCCTTGCGGTACCCCACTAATTACAGCCTGCCAACCCGAAAAAATCCCGTTTAATCCTCCTCTCTGTGTTCTGTCCAATACTCAATCCATGCTAGTATATTACCCCCAATCCCATGAGTCCTAATTTTGTGTAATAACCTCTTGTGTGGCACCTTATCGAATGTTTTTTGAAAATTCAAGTCTTGGAAGGCTTAATCCTTTTGTTCCTTCATCTATAATAGAACTAGATTTTTGAGTTAGCAAGAAAAGGGCTTGTGAAGCCTTATCAAATAATTTTGCCAAGGGATCTGTTCAGTACTATAAATTGCACCCACGGTCAAATAACTTGCCACCACTCAATGCTCAGGCTACATATAGACGAATGGTAAGTTCAACAAAATGGTAGATGTGCTGATTGCTTTCAGGAGAGGAGGGGAGAAAAGTGGGGGGGTATCAAAGAATATCCTACCTCTCAACCTATAACGTGTTGAAAAGATGGAATTCAGGTCTTCATTCGGGTGGGAGAATGGTTTACCATAAAACAGCAAATCAGCTGATTTGCCAACTTGGGAGTCTTGTGCAGCACTGCTGCTTTTTCAGTAACACCGTATAATTCCTGTTATCTAAATTAAAATGGTACAGTTGAGAGATATGATGAGTATAAAGTTCTGCTACAGGGGCATTAGGGTTGTTCTTCTCGATCTGTCTGCAGCCTTTAACACTGTTGACCACACCATCCTCGTCCAACTCTTCTCCTCCATCGTCCAGCTGGGTGGGACTGCATTCGCCTGGTTCCATTCTTATCTATCTAGTCGTAGCCAGAGAATCACTGCAATGGTTTCTCTTCCCGCTCCTGCACCGTTACCTCAGGTGTCCCCCAAGGAACTATCCTTGGCCCCCTCCTATTTCTCATCTACATGCTGCCCCTCGGGGACATCATCCAAAAATGCAATGTCAAGTTCTACATGTACGCTGACGACACCCAGTTCTACCTCACCACCACCTCTCTCGACCCCTCCACCGTCTCTATATTGTCAGACTGCTTGTCCGACATCCAGTACTGCATAAGCAGAAATTTCCTCCAACTAAATATTGGGAAGACTGAAACCATTGTCTTTGGTCCCCGTCACAAACTCCATTCCCTAGCCACTGACTCCATCCCTCTCTCTCGCAGCTGTCTGAGGCTGAACTAGACTGTTTGCAATCTTGATGTCGTATTTGACCCCGAGATGAACTTCCGACCACATATCCGTGCCATCACTAAGACCACCTATTTCCAACTCCATAACATCGCCCGACTCCGCCCTTGCCTCAACTCATCTGCTGCTGAAACCCTCATCTGTGGCTTTGTTACCTCCAGACTTAACTATTGCCCTCCCATCTTCCACCCTCCATAAACTTAAACTCATACAAAACTCTGCTGCCCGTATCCTAACTCGCACCAAGTCCAATTCACCCATCACCCCTGTGCTCGCTAACCTACAGTGGCTTCAAGTTAAGCAAAGCCTCGATTTTAAAATTATCATCCTTGTTTTCATATCCCTCCATGGCCTCACCCCTCCCTACCTCTGTAACCTCCTCCAGCCCCACAACCCTCCGAGATATCTGTGCTCCTCCAATTCTGGCCTCTTGAGCATTCACGATTTTAATCGCTCCACCATTGGCAGCCATGACTTCAGCTGCCTAGGCCCTAAGCTCTGGAATTCCCTCCCTTATCCTCTCCACCTCTCTACCTCTCTTTCCTCCTTTAAGATGCTCCTTAAACCCTACGTCTGCCCTAATATGTGGCTCGGTGTCAAATTTTGATTGATAACGCTCCTGTGGAGCGCTTTGGGATGTTTTACTACATTAAAAGCGCTATATAAATGCAAGTTGTTGTTGTTGAAAGGGCAATTTATTCAACTAATATTAATAGCAATAGGTAATAGAAAAACTATTAATTTCCGAGCCAACTAGATTTGAATATTATGGGTCCCTGCTACTTAATTCATCTGGCACCGCTGGAAGAAGTTTCACTATCGATGGATGCCCCATCTTTCGTAGTGGAAGGGAACTACTTCAGTTAGCAAGCCCTGTTGAGAGAGAGATTTCCTTGAAGGTCAGACTCAACTATGCACGAAAGTGTTCATTGCCAAAGACAAAAAACCTAATAGAAAAGGCAAAATACTTCGAATGCTGGAAATCTGAAATATAAACAGAAAATGCTGGAAATACTCAGCAGATTTTTTTAAAGTTTGTTCCAACTTATTTCAGGTTTACCTTTACCCATGTGAGATCCCCAATCTTTGTTTTGCTCTCTCTAACATTTTTTAAAAGTTAGAATCAAAGGAGCTTACCCACTTCCTGGTGCGCTGTCTGTGAGAATACTGCATTTTGATTGGCATCCGTGGAGAGAGAAACAGAGTTAACATTTCAGGTCTGTGACCTTTTGTCAACAAAAAATTACATTTATAAGCATCTTTCAGCAAGATCTCAAAGTGCATCACAAGCAATGAATTACTTTGAAGTACAGCCATTTTGTGCACATCAAGATCCCACTAACAAGAGTGAGATGTATGGCCAGTTAAGCTGTTTTGGTCGAGGGAGGAATGTTGATCAGGACACCAGAAGAACTTTTTTTCTTCTCTGAATAGTGCTTTGGCATCAGTGTCCAAGCTTTTTCTCTCTGTGGGTCAACAGGTGAAGAGACCAGGGAGTCTCAGGGTTGCGGGGCCAACTTATAAAGTTTAAATTTATGTTCCCTTTAATTTGCATATCGGGCTGGAACTTGCGGTCCTGATGACAGCGAACTGATAGCGTTCGTTGTCATTTTGCTTTTGAAATTGACCGCAACTTCAGGATTTAGCGCATGCGCATCCTAGCGCGGCAATCCTAAAGTTGCGGTCTGTCATTCACTGCTCCGACACTGGCTGCACTGTGCCCCTCCCCCCCCCCCCCCCTCCACGAGCCGGCAATCTCTCAAATCAGGGAAACTGATGAAAACTTTGGCTCTTCTGCGGTAATACCGCTGTTAAATACCCCATTAAAAGTTCAACTAATTTGGATTAGGTGTAACTGAGGTTTGAACAGTGTATTCACTGCTAAACAAAGGTTATGGTCCTGAAAAATGAATTTTAATTTTGTGGAGTGTCAAATTTATCGATTTTAATAAAAATTAAAAATTTTAAGAAACTTAAAAAATGTTAAGTTTGTTCAAATTTATTTCAGGTTTGCCTTGTGAGATGTAAGATCCCCAATCTTTGTTTTGCTCTCTAACATTTTTTAAAGTTAGAATTAAAGGAGCTTACCCACTTCCTGGTGCGCTGTCTGTAAGAATACTGCATTTTGATTGGCTGCTTAGACAGCTTGTTACTGTCACAGCAGCTCGCGTTAGGGATTCCCCATTAATTTGCATTGATTTCAATTACGCGTCGGAAAAGCCGAACTTCTTGCAACAGAGATTGCGAGATCTTTGTGGGAAGCTTGCATCGGGGCCAGCGGCGAACGCCTTTGCTTCGCCACTGACCGTAAATTACGGGCCATTATCTCAAGTTGTTAACAGGTCTTGGTTTTCTGATTTAGGATTTATCTGCCAATGAGGCAACAGCACTAAGAATAACCCTTTCTAAACCACCAGGCCCACAAAATTCAAACAAGCTAGCAAGTAAGAAATATAAGCACAAATAAGACTGAGTTGCCTGGGCTTAGACAGCAAGATTGCCATGGGTCTGGGGCCACATGTGGTTCCTGGGCAGCAGTTTGGATAACCGTACGATGAAATCTTTACTATCCAGAGCAGGCAGATGGGGCATCAGTTAACTATCATCTGAAGGACAAAACCTCTGAATGCAGCACCCCACTCCAGTATCAGCCTAGATTGTGCTTAAGTGTTGAATATGCTGCAACATTGTAGCAGGCACTGTAATCACTGCAGTGTCCTGTTTTCTCCCTATCTTAAGACACGGGCCCAGATTTTGCGGTGGTAATGACGGCGAAACTTTCAGCGTTCGGCGTCATTACCCCTCTGAAACTGACCATAACTTCAGGAATTAGCGCATGTGCAGATAAACGTGGAAATCCTGAAGTTGCGGTCAGTCATTCCCTGCTCCACCACCGGCTATGCTGTGGAACTCTCCATAGCTGCCAATCAGTGAAATCAGTTGAACTGACGAAAACTTAAAAGGGAAAAATTGGGTTGCTTTGCGCCTTCGCAAAGCCCCTAGCGCCCAGGTGCGGCGCCGCTAATGCCTCCCACGAAATTCAGCGCAAGGTTAGCAGCGGTGGTAGCTGGTAGTTCCCCGCGGCGCTGCGCCGCCAGCGATGACATCATCGTCATGCGCAGCGCCCTGCTCGCACCACCGGCGATAATGTCATCACCGTGCGCAGCGCCCCACTCACGCCCCGGCCGCAACCTTGGGTTGCGCCCCCCGACCCATCACCTGATGATATGTCCAACAGGGTCAGGGTGGCATTTTTGCAGCCGCCACAGAGCTACTTAAAGAGCAGGTGTCGGGTGGTCATTTTTTTTCCCGGCCGACTGCCAGCACCTGCCCCCTTCCCCTTTTGTCTTGGGGGTGCCGGTTGCGATCGCCCAGCCCGGCACTCCTCTTGAGTGCTTGGCTGTTTTCCCGGCATCTCGCTCCCCAGTGGTCCAGCAGGGCCCCTAGCAGCACTAGGCCCCTCACCTTTAATCAGGAGAGGGAGGCCTGCAATGACGCAGCGCAACGTGCCGACACGCATGGTGTGTTGCATGTAGCGCCATGGAATTCACTGGTAGCGCCCCAAGAAGGAGGGGAAGCACTTCCAGTAGCGTCCCCGCCTCCTGCTTGGGGGGCTACTACTGAATTTACGGCGCTGACTGTTTCGGGGTGCTAAAATTAGCGCCCCGGTGACGTTCGCGCCCCAAAGGGGGCGCCACCGAATTTTTCCACCTAAGCTTTTCCGCTCTAATATCGCTGTTAAACACCCCATAAAAAGTTAAGCCTTGTTGAAATAGGTCTAACTGGGGTTTTAATGGCATATTGACTGCTGAACAACTGTTCTGGCCCTGAAAAACTAATTTTATATTTGTGGAATGTCAAATTTCTCCATTATGATAAAAATTACTAGATTTTTAAAATATAAAAAATATATTTTTCTTCAATGTGATTAGCTGTTTAGACAGTTTGATGACATCACAGCTATTGTATGCTGGGCATCTCCTTTTGACAGCGCTACAATCAAATTAAGGTTGAGAAAGCTAAAGTTTTCGTTACAGAGATCGCAAGATCTCTGGGCAGCTTTCTTCGAGGTCATAGAATCATAGAAAATTACAGCATGGAAGGAGGCCATTTCGGCCCATCGTGTCCACACCGGCCAACAAAGAGCTATCCAGTCTAATAAGAACATAAGAAATAGGAGCAGGAGTAGACCAATCGGCCCCTCGAGCCTGCTCCGCCATTCAATGAGATCATGGCTGATCTGATCCAACCTCAACTCTAAAGAACACAAGAAGTAGGAGCAGGACCAGGCCACTCGGCCCCTGGGCCCGCTCCGCCACCCACAGGGCCTTGACCGATCTGAACTCAAACACATGTCCAATTTCCAGCCCGCTCCCGTAACCCCTAATTCCCTTTACTTCTAGGAAACGGTCTATTTCTGTTTTAAATTTATTTAATGAAGTAGCTTTCACAGCTTCCTGGGGTAGCAAATTCCACAGACCCACTACCCTCTGAGTGAAAAAGTTTCTCCTCATCTCAGTTTTGAAAGAGCAGCCCCTTATTCTAAGATTATGTCCCCTAGTTCTAGTTTGACCCATCATTGGGAACATCCTCACCGCGTCCACCCGATCAAGCCCCTTCACAATCTTATATGTTTCAATAAGATCGCCTCTCATTCTTCTGAACTCCAATGAGTAGAGTCCCAATCTACTCAACCTCTCCTCGTATGTCCACCCCCTCATCCCCGGAATTAACTGAGTGAACCTTCTTTGTACTGCCTCGAGAGCAAGTATGTCTTTTCTTAAGTATGGACACCAAAACTGTATGCAGTACTCCAGGTGCGGTCTCACCAATACCCTATACAACTGCAGCAATACCTCCCTGTTTTTATATTCTATCCCCCTAGCAATAAAAGCCAACATTCCATTGGCTTTCTTGATCATCTGCTGCACCTGCATACTAACTTTTTGATTTTCTTACACCAAGACCCCCAGATCCCTTTGTACTGCAGTACTTTCCAGTTTCTCGCCATTAAGATAATAACTTGCTCTCTGATTTTTCCTGCCAAAGTGCATAACCTCACATTTTCCAATATTGTATTGCATCTGCCAAATCTCTGCCCACTCACCCAGCCTGTCTATATCCCCTTGTAGGTTTTTTATGTCCTCCTCACTCTCTACTTTCCCTCCCATCTTTGTATCATCTGCAAACTTTGATATGTTACACTCGGTCCCCTCCTCCAAATCGTTAATATAGATTGTAAAGAGTTGGGGACCCAGCACCGACCCCTGCGGAACACCACTGGCTACTGGTTGCCAGTCCGAGAATGAACCATTTATCCCAACTCTCTGCTTCCTGTTAGATAACCAATCCTCCACCCATGCCAGAATATTACCCCCAATCCAGTGATTTTTTATCTTGAGTAATAATCTTTTATGTGGCACCTTGTCGAATGCCTTCTGGAAGTCTAAATATGCTACATCCACTGGTTCCCCTTTATCCACCCTGTACGTTATGTCCTCAAAGAACTTGAGCAAATTTGTCAGACATGACTTCCCCTTCATAAAGCCATGCTGACTTTGTCCTATTAAATTATGTTTATCTAAATGTTCCGTTACTGTCTCCTTAATAATAGACTCCAAAATTTTACCCATCACAGATGTTAGGCTAACTGGTCTATAATTTCCAGCCTTCTGCCTACTACCCTTTTTAAATATCCCACTTCCCAGCTCTTGGTCCATAGCCCTGCAGGTTAGAGCATCCCAAGTGCACATCCAAGTACTTTTTAAATGTGGTTAGGGTTCCTGCCTCTACCACCCTTTCAGGCAGTGAGTTCCAAACCCCCACAACCCTCTGGGTGAAGAAATTTCCCCTCAAATCCCCTTTAAACCTTCCCCCAATTACTTTAAATCTGTGCCCCCTGGTTTTTGACCCCTCTGCTAAGGGAAATAGGTCCTTTCTATCCACTTTATCTATGCCCCTCATAATTTTGTACACCTCATAAGGTCTCCCCTCAGCCTCCTCTGTTCCAAGGAAAACAGACCCAGCCTATCCAGTCTTTCCTCATAGCTAAGATTCTCTACTCCCGGCAACATCCTTGTAAATCTCCTCTGTACCCTCTCTAGTGCAATCACATCTTTCCTGTAATGTGGTGACCAGAACTGCATGCAGTACTCTAGCTGAGGCCTAACTAGTGTTTTATACAGTTGAAGCATAACTCCCCTGCTCTTGTCATAGAGTCATACAGTTATACAGCACAGAAAGAGGCCCTTTGGCCCATCGTGTCCGCACCAGCCATCAAGCCCTGTCTATTCTAATCCCATTTTCCAGCACTTGGTCCGTAGCCTTGTATGCTATGGCTTTTCAAGTGCTCATCTAAATGCTTCTTGAATGTTGTGAGGGTTCCTGCCTCTACCACCCTTTCAGGCAGTGAGTTCCAGATTCCAACCACCCTCTGGGTGAAAAAGTTTTACCTCAAATCCCCTCTAAACCTCCTGCCCCTTACCTTGAAACTATGCCCCCTGGTTATTGACCCCTCTACTAAGGGGAAAAGTTCCTTTCTATTTACCCTAGCTATGCCCCTCATAATTTTGTACACCTCAATCAGGTCCCCCCTCAGCCTTCTCTGCTCTAAGGAAAACAACCCCAGCCTGTCCAGTCTCTCTTCATAGCTAAAGCGCTGCAGCCCAGGTAACATCCTGGTGAATCTCCTCTGCACCCTCTCCAATGCAATCACATCCTTCCTATAGTGTGGCGACCAGAACTGCACACAGTATTCCAGCTGTGGCCTAACCAGCGTTTTGTACAGCTCCATCATAACCTCCCTGCTCTTATATTCTATGCCTCGGCTAATGAAGGCAAGTATCCCATATGCCTTTTTAACCACCTTATCCACCTGTCCTGCTGCCTTCAGGGATCCATGTACATGCACACCAAGGTCCCTCTGATCCTCTGTCCTTCCTAGGGTCCTACCATTCATTGTGTATTCCCTTGCCTTGTTAGTCCTCCCAAAATGCATCACCTCACACTTTTCAGGGTTAAATTCCATTTGCCACTGTTCTGCCCATCTGACCAACCCGTCTATATCGTCCTGTAGCCTGAGGCTTCCCTCCTCGCTATTTACTACCCCACCAATTTTCGTGTCATCTGCGAACTTACTGATCATACCTCCTACATTCATATCTAAATCATTAATGTACACTACAAACAGCAAAGGACCCAGCACCGATCCCTGCGGTACACCACTGGACACAGGCTTCCAGTCACAAAAACAACCTTTGACCATCACCCTCTGCCTCCTGCCACTAAGCCAATTTTGGATCCAATGTGCCAAGTTGTCCTGGATCCCATGGGCTTTTATCTTCTTGACCAGTCTCCCATGCGGGACTTTGTCAAAAGCCTTACTGAAGTCCATGTAGACCACATCAACTGCACTACCCTCTATGCCACGGCTAATAAAGGCAAGCATTCCGTATGCCTTCTTAACCACCTTATCTACTTGGCCTGCTACCTTCAGGGATCTGTGGACATGCACTCCAAGGTCCCTTTGTTCCTCTACACTACTCAGTGTCCTACCATTTAATGTGTATTCCCTTTCCTTGTTAGCCCTCCCCAAATGCATTACCTCACACTTCTCCGGATTGAATTCCATTTGCCACTGTTCTGCCCACCTGACCAATTTACTGATATCTTCCTGCAGTCTACAGCTTCCTTCTTCAGTATCAACCACACAGCCGATTTTAGTATCATCTGCAAACTTCTTAATCATACCCCCTATATTCAAGTCAAGATCGTTGATATATACCACAAAAAGCAAGGGACCTAGTACTGAGCCCTGCGGAACCCCACTGGAAACAGCCTTCCAGTCACAAAAACACCCATCAACCATTACCCTCTGCTTCCTGCCTCCGAGCCAGTTTTGAATCCAACTTGACACTTTGCCCTGGATCCCATGGGCTTTTAACTTTGTGACCAGTCTGCCATGTGGAACCTTATCAAAAGCCTTGCTAAAGTCCATATACACTACATCAAACGCACTAGCCTCATCTACCCTCCTTGTTACCTCCTCAAAAAATTCAATCAAGTTTGTTAGACACGACCTTCCCTTAACAAATCCGTGCTGACTATCCTTGATTAATCCGTGTCTTTCTAAATGAAGATTTATCCTGTCCTTCAGAATTCTTTCCAATAATTTTCCCACCACCGGTCAGCGGTGATCGTCATCGCCTCGCCGCTGACTACAAATTCCGGGCCAATGCATTTTGTGAGGATGAAAGACCGAGCAAGCCTTCCGAAGTTTTAAACCCAAGACCTTTTTGATGTCAAGCTACCGACGACTGAGTTACCTGACTTTCCTTCCCCTGTTGGCTGACTGCAGACTGACATTGACTAGTTATAAAGATCTGTAAAATAAAGCAGTGACCCAGCCAGGTGACCCAATTATAACTTACCTCCTGTTAGTTGGTGACAGATTGAAACTGTTGTGGAAATGTACATACTCAAATCATTGGCCTTGTCAACTGGACCTGTTAAATACACGTACTGTTGGCTAATGACAGATTGATACTAACCAGCCATGGAGGAGCCCTCAGGGGAAGAAATATAAGGCAAAATATGTATAAAAATAAACTTTATTAAAAAAAACTGCAACTTAAATTTGCATCGTTTTATAAGCTGGTGGTATCGCAAATAGTATTATTTAGTTTATCTGATATCCAAAAGGTTGAATCCATTATAAAGAAATTGGAAACAGTTGGTATCACAGCCATTCTAATTCTGAAATTTGTTAGCTATGGAATGTTTTATCTGAAAATGAGACCATCCTACAAAATTGGATTTCCAGTTATAACACCAAGAAAAAGGAGGTCAAATTAAAGAACATTATTGCTCGCAGTATCTGTAAAGATTTGCTTCCATTATAAAAAATACATAGGTTTATATTTTTAAAATCAAAAAGAAAATACTTGGAGACAGATGATGTATTTTCAGGAGTAAACAGAGAAATATGTTAATACCGTCACTAATGGGCTTGTAGTGCAAATCGCATCATTTTATCTTTCATTCTGCATTCCTCCTCTTGGCTAAAAGTGCATCCAAGATATGAATTCAGCATATTCAGAACATCCCGCGTGAAATTAAATGTTTGACAGAGTGAGAAAAATATACAGGCTCTCCTGATGCCATAAAAATAGTAATTTATGCAGATGTAGAGGGAAAAATCATTTGCAATGAAGTGACCCTCATAGTGTGAATTTTGTTCACTGTTCTGTTTAATCAAATACTGTATCTTCATTTTCAGTTCTCTGCTAAGCAGTCTTGTAGATAACGAAAGTGCCAAAAAAAAGAGAAAAAAGCTCAGTGGGTGCATTTCCATTGCACTTTTTACCCGAGGCAATAGGTAGAATTTAACGGATTCCGCTGAACATATGTTTTTCCCAGATAAGTAAACAGTGTGTGTCGGAAATGAAAAGCATTTGCAATTTAATGACATTACATCTCGGAGCTTATCCTAGCGTGCTGCGAGGCGAAAAGCAGCGAGAGAGGGAGAGAGACGCCGAGAGAGAGAGAGAGAGAGAGAAGAATGAGTTTTACCTGTCCTCCATTCCGGGGAAGGCGCTGTGCTTTAACAAATTAACTGTAGGAAATGTCTTAAAGAGAACAAAGGCAGGCAACGTGGAAAACAATATAACCAGCCGATTAAAATCTCAAATGCAAAATGCACGCACTTACCACATTTGGAGTTTCGAGGGTTTCAATGCATATTTACAAACGTTTTATCTCATATGCAGCATTAACACAAAAAAACACTTGTCTCAAATAAAAAGCGTTTCTTACACACCACTAGATATGGAACTGCATTTTCCTCTTCATTCTATCCTGTTTCAGACGGATAAGTTAGAGAGAGAGAGAGCGAATCTTTTTATGTCCGACCACCCTAACTGAATAGAATATATCGCGCCCCCAAGAAGAGTATGAAATTGTATTGTTTCCTGATATTTTAACACATTATTTCTTTTCACTGCGTTTCAACAGACTTGGTTAAAACATAAGTTGCAAACCAATTCATACGTAGCCATTTCTACTTATGAGCAAATTACCAACAAAACCCAGATGTGTGTAAATTGCTGCCAAGTACCAGTTTTGCAGAGCCAGTAATGGATTGCCATTCTGGGTATATGGAGTTCTAGTTCAGTGTATTTAATTTTTTGCAGGATTGGACTTATTACGTATAACAGGATTCAGTTCTATTTAAGATTGCCTGCAGTTGATGTAATTTAGATGAAAATAGAGACTGAAATGACTCTTCATTTGAAAATTAAGTACTGTATATTGCTGCAGGGGGATTGGGTGTACTGTAATTTCATCTCTGGGACCTGGTTTCGAATGCAGACCAGACAGAGGGATGATGCTTTTTATATCCTCAAAGGCTGTTACATATTCTAAATAAAATTAGTTTGGACAGTCTCCCTTCAATTTTCATTGGAGTCTAGTCGACACTCCAAAGCTTCTCTCAAGTTAGCATTAATTCAGCAATTTGTCTTAAAAGGCCAATGAGACAGAATTGGGAAATATATTGGCCCGTGAGCTGCAGAGACACTGCAGAGAGAGCTTTGCTTTGTGACAGGTCATACTTTTATGTTGTCAGATGCTGTAACGGGCGAGAGTGGCATGCTATCTATTTCCCAGCACTGTAACTTCTCACGTTTTTGAACATATATACATACACATTATAATAAAACATAGTAAAATGAGAAACTAGCTTATTTATTTCAAAATAATCAATATTAATTGTTTACTCATAAACTTTTCACCCTGCTGAGTGTACATCCTGAACCATGTGCTACTCAGTTGTAAAGAAATTCTGCTTGTAATGTTGCACTCCTTTATCACCAAGGAGATGCTGTTGCTTACCTTGCTTGTGGTGCATTCTGGGTATAACATCATCACCCTACTTGGTGTCTCTTTCTTAGGTCTTTGTTCTCTTAGGGCAGAAACAACCCTTACCAAACTATTGAAACTGACCATTTTTAATTCGAATAGTCTGCTTTAAAAGTATATTATTTTATATCAATTATGGCAATACTGTCACGAGGTTGGGATTTTTCCCACTCAATTCCAGATATCCCAGTGTCCTAATGAGTAGGATGATCCTGGCTGGTAAAGTGCAGTGTTTCAGCTGGTTAACTTCCAGCAATACACCGACACATACAAGCCACTTCACTGCACAGAGAGAATTTCACTCTGCATCTGGCCCATGTTATACTCGATCTGGGATGTGTAGATGCTGACAATAGTTGCTGAAAGTAGAAAAGCCAGCACTGACATCTCTTATCTTGGTAAAGACAAAATTATCAACAAAAAGGAGACAAATGAAAAAATGGACTTGTGCAATATTATGGTATCATCTCAATCTCTGTTCAAGAGTGGTATCTAAAAAAGAAAAAGAGTGGTACAGCTCAAACAGCAGTTCTGTTTTGGGAGAAATGGGTTTTGCTGCTGTACAAGGATTGATGCTACAGGAAGAATAGATAAAACAGCAGACAGAAGGCCGCTCCTATTAAAGGTTAAACAGCTTTTTCAGTTACTTTCTGAGGATTTCCCTTGCATTTTTACTTTTCACTGTACTTATCTGGCTATAAATATCCTCTGAATCCTTAATGGGTTAAGGTGTTTATCTGTACAGCCAAACCAGGAACACTTAAATCAAAATTATTGAAGAAAGTGAAACATGTAGCTTGGTTAAAATTTATTATACATTTTCAACCATAAGACTTGCAAAGGATAAATCAACACACTAAATACAAGTCATATTGTGCATTAGTAACCACCTCCAAGGTAACTATGTGTAACATCATAGCAAGAGGCCCATATCCTATTACTTCACCCAAAGTACCACAACTCAAAAGACAGTAAATCCACTCCTAGGCTAAAATGCTCAGGATACTATTGACCATCATTTCCTCCATATTCTCTTTCCTCACTGTTAAAGTCCTTAGCCAGGTTCCTTGTCACTATGGCTGCAGCAGAATTTCAAAAATATATATTCAAAAAGTCTTGTCCATGTTGAATAGTGTTTGAAATATGTAGTTTTAATAATGGTGTTTCTGGGGCCTTTAACATATTGAGGGATCAGTTGGTGTTTATAATCCACTTGAGTTTACGACGTTACTGAACCCTCAATGTGCTACAGCTTTGTAACACACTCTTAAAGATCTTTTATCTGATTTTTTTTTAACAGGAATTGTAGCTGAAGTGACAGTTAGGGTTATAGTCTCCATTAAATATGCTTCTAATTAAGCCAGTAGGAATACAAATACAGCAGTAACAAAAAAATGATCCAATTACAGTCATTAACAGGCTCATGGTGCTCATTATCTTCTCTCACTTTCTGGTCTGGTAGTCAGGTGCTCTTTGTTTGGTACAGCAGCAAGCACCTATGGCTGGGATTGACTATAATGCTTGAACAAAGCAATTAAAAAAAAAATCATTCTTGAGAAGATGGTGATGAACCTCTGCCGTCCATGTGGTGAAATCTTCTCTGCACCCTCTCCAGTGTCTCTATATCCTTTTTATAATATGGCGACCAGAATTGTACGCAGTACTCCAAGTGTGGTCTAACCAAGGTTCAATACAAATTTAGCATAACTTCACTACTTTTCAATTCTATCCCTCTAGAAATAAACCCTAGTGCTTGGTTTGCTTTTTTTATGGCCTTGGTAACCTGTGTCGCTACTTTTAGTGATTTGTGTATTTGTACTCCGAGATCCCTTTGTTCCTCTACCCCACCCAGAATCGTACCCTTCAAGTAGTAAGTGACCTCCCTAGTTTATTTAATATATCTCCTCTTTTTATTTTAAATGCAGTTATGTCATTACTAATCTCATCATCCGATGTCATGTCCACCTGTTCCACCTCCCTGGTAAACACTGAAGCAAAGTAATTATTTAATACTTCTGCCATCTCTCTATTGTTGCCTGTGGTATTATTCTGTCCATTCCTGAGTGGTCCTATTCCCATCCCGACCTTCCTTTTTTTATTGATGTGTGACGTAAGAAAACTACTAGGCACTTGGTCTAAGCGTTAAACAAAGCTTTAATCAACTGTTTTTCAACATGGAGATCTAGTTGTGTCCTTCACTAGTTCCTGTTAAGGAATGTCCTGAGCAAGCTGGGCCCATGCCCGAGTATTTATACTCTCCCTGGACAGCGCCACCAGCAGGCCGCCCAGTATTACTTCATAAGTCATTTCCACATGAATGACAAGATTCATGTCATTGTGCCTGTAAAATATTTTACTATTTTGTTTTATGTTCCTTGATAATTTAATTTCATAGTTCCTCTTTGCCTTCCTTAATTGTTTTTTTGACTTCTCTCCTAATCTCTTCGTATTCTCCCTTATCACGCTCTCCCTTGCTGTCCATGTATTTAATGTATGACTCTTTCCTTACCCTCAATTTTTCGCTTCTGGATTTATTTATCCGTGGTGTCCCATTAGTGTTTAACTTGTTCTTGTTTTTTAGCGGAATATAGTTTTCCTGTCATATCTAACTCATCTCTTTACTCTCCCACAGGTCCATCAAGAGCCCCTCCCACTGTCCAGGAGGAAGAGGAAGAAGAAAAGCCTCCAGCCTTTGAGGGCGCACCATCAACAGACATAAGCATACCCAGCACCAGCGCAGATACACACACCTCGGTGGGTGCCACGTGAGATAGAGTAGTGTTGTCACCTGGTGTCTCACAACTCACAAGTGAGCAAGAGCAGATGGTGGAGACAGCGACAGCAGTGGAGACTCCTCACCAGAGGGTGCAGGATGCTCCCAGCTCTGCTCAGCTGCATGCAGACGCTGAGCTTTGGGAGCCATCCAGAAAGAGGGCGATCCTGGAGGTGCAGCAGGAAGTGCAGGAGGCTTTGACAGGTTTTGCGACCGTGATGTCTGTAAATGTTCAGAGAATGGAGGAGTCCATCTCCAACATGAGCTCTACCATGTCGTAGACGATGGCAACTGTAGGCTCTTCCATGGAAAGGATGGCCACCTGCATGGAGCAACTAATCCAACACTCACAGGAGCACATGGTCTCTATGGAGAATAGATGGCTATCTATAGAGAATAGATGGCAGGCGCTCATAGACCTCCTCTCTAGGAGGGATGTCAATGTAGACATGGGTTCTCATGGCCCCATTGCTGTGCAGCAAGTTGCTCTCCAGCTCCTTGTTAGCAGGGAAGTGCGGGTGGCCCATGAGAGGGATGATGGTGAGAGGGGACATGGAAGTGGGGACTCCTCTCAAAGCGCTCACACTTCTCCCCCATTGCCCCCCACTCAGTCAGAGCCCCAGATGGCTCCTCGGATCGCGATGGCCGAGTCTACCCCTGCACAGTCGCAGGAGGAGCAGACTTTGGCGGGGCCATCACAGGCTCCAAATCCCAGAGGACGTCCGCCAAAAGTGTCTATGCAGTCGCAGCAGGGAAGTAAGCAGGCTGCCTCTACCTCTGCTGAAGCCACAGGGGTAGCACCTCGTAGAAGCATACATAAGAGAAACATGAAACACAATTAGATGCACAAGGGTAGCCACTTGGCTGTTTTAATAAATGTTTGTGTAAAGTTTCCGTTACTGTGATGTCACAGATAAAAATATTTATTTTCACCACTTTCCTGTCATAAACAAATTTGTTTGCAACGTTGAGTGAGTTGGAGTGAATGGTGAGACATAACATTACCTCCAGCAATGGTGGTGAGTGTGAAAGGAACGGCCTGGTCATTGTAGGGATGCTTTATAGTGTTGCTGTGAGGTGTTGGGAGCCTGGCACAGCATGTGGCAGCCATATGGGTGTAATGCGTGAAGTTAAGTAACTCTGGCCATGATGATGCCATCCCTGGCCTCCTGGGCAGCAATGTGCTTGGGTGCTTGACCGTAGGTTCCTCCTCCTCCTCCTCCTCCTCCTCCTCTGAAGAGGCTGTGTGCTCAGTGCCTTGCTCCTCATGCAGCGCTAATCCTCGCTGCTGCACTATGCTGTGCAGTGCGCAGCAGATCACAACGATTCTGGAGACCCTGGCTGGTGCATACTGAAGGGCTCCTCCAGATCTGTCAAGGCATCTGAAGCGCATTTTCAGCATGCTTATTTTCTGCTCTATGACACATCTGGTGGAAATGTGACTTTCATTATATCTCTCCTGGGTTTCAGTACTTGGCCTTCTCAAGGGTGTCATGAGCCACGTCTTCAGTGGATAGAAAAGCAAAATACTGTGGATGCTGGAAATCTGAAATAAAAACAGAAAATGCTGGAAATACTCAGCAGGTCAGGCAGCATCTGTGGAGAGAGAAACAGAGTTAATGTTTCAGGTCAATGACCCTTCGTCAGAACTGGAAAAAGTTGGAGATGGAACAGGTTTTTAAGCAAGTGTAGGGGCAGGGAAAGGGGGGAAGGGAGGAAAGAACAAAAGGGAACTCTGTGATAGGATGGAAGGCAGGAGAGATTAAGAGACAAAAGGGATGATGGTGCAAGGCAAAAGGAGATGGTAATGGGACAAGTTAAGAAACAAAAGATGGCTCTAGATGAAATGTAAATGGCAATGGCTGAATGATCGACAGCTGCCATGTGAGAGAGAGAGAAAAAAAAGATAGGGGCAGAGGTTATGGTCTGAAATTGTTGAACTCGATGTTGATTCCAGAAGGCTGTAAAGTGCCTAATTGAAAGATGAGGTGCTGTTCCTCGAGCTTACGTTGAGTTTCATTGGAACAGTGTAAGAGGCCGAGGATGGAGAGGTCAGAGTGGGAGTGGAGCGGAGAATTAAAGTGACAGGCAACCGGAAGCTCGGGGTCACCCTTACGGACTGAACGGAGGTGTTCCGCAAAGTGGTCACCCAATCTGCATTTGGTCTCCCCAATGCAGAGGAGACCGCATCGTGAGCAGCAAGTACAGTATACTAAATTGTAAGAAGTACAAGTAAATCGCTGTTTCACCTGGAAGGAGTGTTTGGGGCCCTGGATAGTGGGAAGGGAGGAGGTACAAGGGCATGTGTTGCATCTTAAGTGGATAGCCCTTGTCTCCAAGCAGCCAGCCGGAAAGTCTGTTTGGAGGAGCGAAGAGCTGAGGGAGGGTGGATTCGTGAAGGACGAAAGAGTCATGGCAGCTGCCAGGGGATTTTGTGCACACATGCATGATGATCTTACTATGGTTGCAGACGAGCTGCATATTGAGGGAATGGAAGCCCTTGCGGTTGACAAAGACTTCTGGGTGATGAGGGGGTGCCCTGATGGCCACATGTGTGCAGTCGATGATGCTCTGCACCTGTGGGAAGCCAGCCAGAGTGGCAAAGGCCAGCGCCCGCTCAGTAACACTGGCTTCATCAGTAGCAAAGCTGATATAATTGGCTGACTTGTCAAAGAGGACATTGGTGATCTGTGTGATGCATCTGTGGGTGGCCGACTGCGAGATGCCGCAAATGTCTGCTGTAGATCCCTGGAAGGAGCCTAAGGTGAAGAAGTTGAGGGCGCTGGTGACTTTGACAGCCACTGGTAAGGCAACACGGTGGCATAGTGGTTAGCACTGTTGCTTCACAGCGCCAGGGACCCGGATTCAAAACCAGCCCGTTCTCCCCGTGTCTGCGTGGGTTTCCTCCTACAGTCCAAAGATGTGCAGGTTAGGTTGATTTGGCTATGATAAATTGACCCTTAGTGTTAGGGGGGATTAAATACGTGGGGTTACGGGGATAGGGTGGGATATGTGTCGGTGCAGGCTCGATGGGCCGAAATGGCCTCTATCTGCACTGTGGGGATTCTGTGATTCTGTGTCCACCAGGTCCTCTGGGCAGCAGGTCTTTCTACAGCAATTTGCAAATGTCTGCGATGACCTGGCGCATTAGCCTGAGCCTCCGTTGGCACTGCTGCTCAGTCATGTTGAGGAAGCTCATCCTCTGCCTGTATACCTGTGTTGGGGGCATCGCCTCTGGCGTGGTGCAGCCCTGCACTGATGCCCTCTGTACTGTGCAGCATCAGGTGGTTGAGGAGAAGGTTGGTGGTGGTGTTGTTAGTGCTGCTGGTGTGCCTGGTGCTGCTTGTGTTGGGGCTCATCGTGGTCCGATTCTGAGGACCAAGGTGAGACAGTTTAAACGGCGCCCATCCTGATATAATAGATGGCAGGTCAAGTAGAGATGACAGGAGCAATCTGTCAATGGTGTGATAGGTTGTACTACTGAGATGGCAGTGGATCCTGACTTTGCTGAAAAGATTTGCAAACTTTAGAAAGCTAAATTTGTGCTGACAATGCACTCAGCAACAGCATCTGCTTTAGGAAAGTGACCAGGTGTCAGGTGAGAGTTTTTATTGTACTTTTCATGCTGTGCACTAATGAGCTGGATCAATGGCCACTCAACTTCCGCCTCAGGTTCATAGATGTGCTTCCCAAGCTGCGTGATTCCCGTGGTCATCCAGTGAAATTTGAAAGGTAGGGTTAAAAAGACTCTTAAGGTCCTGACAAGTACCTCATAATGAGCTAAATTACCAGAGCCGCCTCTGCCATTCAGGTCGCTGCTGCGCTGGCAAACGCACCCAAGAGAAAGGCGCGTGGGGGCAGGATGACGGCAGGTTGCCGACCCACTCAAACCTATTTCAAATTTCCCACACGACCCGCCTCCAATCACGCCCGCACGGACGCCAGAAAATTCCGGCCTTAATATCCAATTAATTCAATTGTGAAAAAGTAAATGCTAAAAACTGCAGAACAATTTTAAAACAGTGGCATCATCAATGTAATGGGACAATTACCAAAACAAATTATGTACTTATTGTGAATAGAGACTTTTCTATGTTAATCCGAGCAAAATAGAACAAAAAGCACTCCACATGTATCAATATTTGCCATCGAATCATCCCTATAGTCCCTAAGTGGTTCATTTAAATTCATTTCCTACATTACAACTGTGACTACACTTAGAATCATAGAATGGTTACAGCACAGAAGGAGGCCATTTGGCCCGTCGAGCCCATGAGCACTTCAGCTAATTCCACTCACCCGCCCTTTCCTCATAGCCCTGCAAATTTTTTTCCTTCAGGTACTTATCCAATTTCCTTTTGAAAGCCGCAATTGAATCTGCCCCCACCACCCTTTCAGGCAGTGCACTCCAGTTCCTAACCGATCGTTGCGTAAAAAAGATTTTCCTTATGTCACCTTTGGTTCTTCTGCCAATCACCATAAATCTTTATCCTCTGGTTCTCGACCCTTCCGCCAATGGGAACAGTTTCTCTCCATCTACTCTGTCTAGACCCGTCATGATTTTGAACACCTCTATCAAATCTCCTCTCAACCTTCTCAGCTCTAAGGAGAACAACCCCAGCCTCTCCAGTCTATACACGTAACTGAAGTCCCTCATCATTGGAACCATTCTTGTAAATCTTTTCTGCACCCTCTCTAAGGCCTTCACATCCTTCCTAAAGTGCGGTGCCCAGAATTGGACACAATATTCCAGTTGAGGCTGAACCAGTGTTTTATAAAGGTTCATCATAACTTCCTTGCTTTTGTACTCTAGGCCTGCTTTCTCAACCTGCCCTGCCACCTTCAACGATTTGCGCACAGATACCCCCAGGTCTCTCTGTTTATGCACCCCCTTTAGAATTGTACCCTTTAGTTTATATTGCCTCTCCTCATTCTTCCTACCGAAATGTATCACTTCGCACTTTTCTGCATTAAATTTCATCTGCCACATGTCCGCCCATTCCACCACGGTTTATGTCCTCTTGAAGTCCATCACTATCCTCCTCACTGTTCACTATACTTCCAAGTTTTGTGTCATCTGCAAATTTTGAAATTGTGCCCTATACACCCAAGTCCAAGTCATTAATATATATCAAGAAAAGCAGTGGTCCTAGTACCGACCCCTGGGGAACACCACTGTATACCTTCCTCCAGTCCAAAAAACAACCGTTCACCACTACTCTCTGTTTCCTGTCACTTAGCCAATTTCGTATCCATTCTGCCACTGTCCCTTTTATTCCATGGGCTTCAACTTTGCTGGCAAGCCTATTATGTGGCACATTATCAAACGCCTTTTGGAAATCCATATGCACCACATTAACCGCATTGCCCTCATCAACCCTCTCTGTTACCTGATCAAAAAAACTCGATCAAGTTAGTTAAACACGATTTGCCTTTAACAAATCTGTGCTGGCTTTCCTTAATTAATCCACACTTGTCCAAGTGACTGTTAATTTTGTCCCGGATTATCATTTCTTAAAGCTTCCCCACTACCGAGGTTAAACTGACTGGCCTGTAGTTGCTGGGTTTATCCTTGCAACCTTTTTCGAACAAGGGTGTAACATTTGAAATTCTCCAGTCCTCTGGCACCACCCCCGTATCTAAGGAGGATTGGAAGATTATGGCCAGTACCTCCGCAATTTCCACCTTTACTTCCCTCAGCATCCTAGGATACATCCTATCCGGTCCTGGTGACTTATCTACTTTAACTACAGCCAGACTTTCTAATACCTCCTGTTTATCAATTCTTATCTCATCCAGTATCTCCACTACCTCCTCTTTCACTATGTCTATGGCAGCATCTTCTTCCTTGGTAAAGACAGATGCAAAGTACTCATTTAGTACCTCAGCCATGCCCTCTGCCTCCATGCGTAGGTCTCCTTTTTGGTCCCTAGTCGGTCCTAACCCTCCTCTTACTACCCATGTACTATTTATATTCCTATAGAAGACTTTTGGATTCCCTTTTTTGTTAGCTGCCAATCTATTCTCATACTCTCTCTTTGCCCCTCTTATTTCCTTCAAAAGTATTTAATTGGCTGTGAAGCACTTTGGGGCTTCCTGTGTTCATAAAAGGCACTCATTCCAAATTCTTTCTTTAAACAGCTGTGTAGAGAAATGCCAGTGAAATAAAAATTATATTTCACAGGTGTGATCAGAAAATTTAAACTGATGTTATCGGTTACAAAATACAAAGTCATGTAATTCATACGTTTAACTTGTAAATTGTGTATTAAAAAATAATATTTAGTGGCCAGTTATGTAAATTGCCATCTCCAACTTAACATCATCATAACCCACTCAATGATTGTGTCATTCAGGAGTTATCTGATCAGCCACATGGAAATATTATATGCTATAACTGGTCATGACAAATTCACTACTTCCCAGACCATCTACCTTTTAGTTCCTGGTCACAGTTTTGTGCCGTGAAGTGTCTTCTACTGTGACTGAAGCAGAGCTCCATCTTGTCTCCAACTATAAAATCTCTGTATTATATCTTTTTCATATGAAATTTTAGTTAAGCCAATATACTTGAAATGGACTTATGTTTGCTACATTTTAAAAAGTGTTCCTTTGTCTGTGTGGGTGAAAGAAGACAATCCACAAATCTGTCCTGAGATAGCTATTAGTTTTGAGAGCGATCATCTGCCAGAATCCTAGTGGAAGATTATTGCATTCTCTCACAAGTTAATTTTTTCAAAATTTCCTCCCTGTCATTTGTAATGTTAAATGCATGAAAAACTTACAGATGTCTTTTAGACAATCTAGAGTCATTCTTGGAACGAAGCTATTTGCTATGGAAGTCAGGTGTCGAAAGAAAATTAAACAAACAGACAAGCATGCCTAGTGGGAAAAGATTACTTTGATCTAAGGAGTTCTTCAAAGAAGACTTGCTCCACTTCAAAGAAAAACATAAGTATATCTGGACAGCAGTCTTGGAATGTTTAGCTCCCAGTTCTATAATTGTCTGCCAATTTCCACATCGCAACAAGAGCAGACACTCCACGGAGCTGAAGCACCCACTCAATTAAAAGATTCTGAAAAATATATTTTATTATTTGCAGGACAGTTTAAAGTATTGTGTAAGTAAAGCATTGCATTTGTTTGGTATATTCCTTGGCTTCTGTTTATTTATTATTCTTGTAAAGAAATTTGACTACTAGTTTTAGCCTGAAAATTACAATTTGGCAGAGTGGTATTTTCTGCCTGTTGGAATGGACAGGAGAGCGTGGTGGGCACCCAGTCAATCACCAGTACAAAAGAGCACAATAAAAGGTTAACTGTTAGTACTATGGCATGCAATTCCTCTCATGTTACATAAAATTACAAGTTACTGATTGCATCAAATGCTGATGGGAATAAAAAGAGTTGCCCAATTTGTAACACCAGCAGATGTATTATGATTGAGTAATCAAAATCCCATCATCTAAAACCGGGGAAAGGGCGGGGGAGTGGGACTAGCTGAAGTGCTCTTGCAGAGAGCCGGCACGGGTTCGACGGGCCGAATGGCCTCCTTCTGTGCTGTAACCATTCTATGATTCTATGATTCTAAAACCATCATAAGAAGGAGGCTTCCATCTCAATGATATTTGGACTGTATTTTAGCCGATTTACCATGGTGAAATAAATGGCTGTGTTCTAACCCAGTGGTTCTCAACCTCTTTGCTTCCGAGGATCCCTTCCCATGTTATAAAAATTCCGCAAACTCCCTGTAACACAACGCAAGCATTTTTTCTGTATAAAAATTAGTTATTAGTTATTAATAGCTTACACCTTATGTAAAGAAGAATTTATTAAGTCCGCAATTTACATAAGCAAAATACTGCGGATGCTGGAAATCTGAAATAAAACAGAAAATGCTGGAAATACTCAGCATCTGTAAAGAGAGAAACAGAATTAACGGGCTGGATTTTACCAACCTCGGTGGGTCTGTGGCGGACGACGTCGGTACCGGCTCCAGCCTGGTGTCCAAAATGATATTCCCCTGATTGGGCTTGTTAAGCCCGCCCAGTGCATTTGCCGGCCAATAGAAGGAAGCGGGTCTGATGACATAATTTGATGATGCTACATCAGCAGGTTTCCTTAAAGGGACCGTGCGCAAATTGATTTTGACATTTGTGCTGTCAGTGTTCTACAGCATTGAGGTGCTGCAAACACTGACAATCACTGCACAGAGGTGCAGGGCTGCACCCAGGCTCTCCCATGACACAGCATGCAGGGAGGTTCACTTCCCTTCCAATGGGCGGAAGACACTTCCCAGGAGATCATCGCAGCCTGGTTGCACAATGCACAGGAGTACACAAGCAGGGATGTCGTCAGGAGGACCAGGCTGCAGTGGCGCAAACCTTTCAATGATCTCAGTAGATCACGAAATGTTAGTACAAAGCCACACTCAACCTCATCCTGCTGTGCCACTCATCACATCTCCATCAGTCTGCCTTCCCTACCCTACTCCTGCACATCCTTACTCACACCAACTTACCTTGCACCTCCACCCATCCCTCTCTATCAACATTGGCCCAGAAATTGATCTCGCTCTGTTCCCGCGGGGGTAAGCCTTCCCCGCGATGTCTCACCTCGCTTATGCTTTTTCTGATCCAGCTCGCACGAACTTGATGTTCCAGACATCAGCTGTGCTGGGCTTGCGTATCCCAGCGGCGTAGTGAATTCGTGCGAGCTGTGGGATCACGTGACTCAGTTAGAGCCAATGGCAGCACACCATCTTCCATTCATAAGTCTCACAGCATGGCTGTGAGACTTATGAATCTTACACCCCCCCAAAATAACAGCTAAACCTCAATTAAATTAAAAAAAAAAACCATCACATTAATAAAATAAGTATAGTTAATTAAATTAACCATTTTAAATAAAAAATTAAATTTTTGAAAAAATTTAAAATCTTTTAAAAAGTTATAAAAATAAACTTACCTGTCTTTAAAGTCTATAAAAAAGATATACCTGTAAAAAAAATTCAAAAAAATACTTAATTCACTACTTGCCTTCTTAAAAGCGGGTCTTACTCCTCCTTTTTACATTTCCAAAATCTTCCCCACTTACCTGCGCGTCCAAAGCATGAAGTGCACAGCGTGCGCGCAGCCTGTAGCGCGCACGCGATGCACCCAGGCCCCGCCCCCTTTTCAGAAGA
Source organism: Squalus acanthias (assembly GCA_030390025.1). NCBI lineage: Eukaryota > Metazoa > Chordata > Chondrichthyes > Squaliformes > Squalidae > Squalus > Squalus acanthias. Next base: position 132,798,901 of record CM059431.1, read on the forward strand.
GCAATTGCCGGTTTTCAGCGCATGCGCAGGGCATGCAGAAAACCGGCAATTGGAGTGGGAATACACGAGAGTATGCAGTGCGTACTCTCGCGTCCCGGGATCAATTTTCGGCCCAACATCACATCCCCATCTCACTAGCCACCCCTCACACTCACCCTCATCCTAGTGCAATCATACCAACTAACAACACACAAGGGTAGGCACTTGGGTGTTTTATGCAATGTTCGTGTAAAGTTTCTGTTAATGTGGTGTCAAACATTGAAACCTTTATTTTCAACACTTTGCCTTCTTGGACAGATTTGTGTGCACCTTTGGAAGTGGTTTAATGAGTTGCAGTGAATGCTGAGACATAACGGTACCCCCCCAATGGTGATGAGTGTGAAAGGAATGGCTTGGACATTGTAGGGATGCTTTATGGTGTTGGTGTGAGGTGGTGCCAACCTAGCGCATCATGTGGTTCCGCACAAGGGGAAAGAAAAGGGTTGAAAGGAAGGCTCACACTACCTTGCCCCATGCAACGCCGGACTAACTCGTGGATTTCCCCCCTATTATTTAATAGTTAAAAGTGGCGAGTGGAACGTGGAAGCGAATAGGGCTGGATCAAAAAAAAAACTTACCAAGATAAATGCTGCTGTAAAAGTCAGTGACACGCAAAGGGACATGTTTAAGCATTCATAGAAATCATAGAATCATAGAAATTTAAGGCACTGAAGGAGGCCATTCGGCCCATCATTCAAATGGTGTCCAACAGTAAGAACCTGAATTGACTGCGCAAGCACAGTCTTTATAGCTGAGATTATTCCACTCCTGTTTATGCCATAAAGATTAGTAGTCTCCCCTGTATATTGATGGGATAAACCAACTGGCAGACCCCCTGCAATCTTCTCGCGGACCCCTAGGGGCCGTGGACCCCCCAGTTGAGAAACCTTGTTCTAACCCATGGCACCCCTTGTCCCAAAAAAGTTGCCAACAATACAGCTAAGTAATCTGGAAAATGATTGCATGTTAATAGTCCCATTATTTCCAGTATTAAATACTTGCATCTTTATCCTCTGAACTTTAATGTTTCAGACTGAAAAACAATTGTGATTTTTCACTGCATTCTATTGCTTGTAATTAGTGCTGTGGTTTGTGTCCTATTTCACTAATTCAAATTTATGCATTATTAGACTTCAGACGTCAGTTAAAACTTATCTTCTTGTTAGATTTGCTAGCAGTAAGGTTTGCCTACTACTATATTAATATTTGTCCTGATGTGTATCATTATACACAATGCGTTTTTGTTCATTGTGACTCACTATTTCTGCCCATTAACAAATGATTATGTAAGTAAACTAACTTTTTTTGCCTTCAGGAACCTGAACTGCACCCAAAAATTTACATAAGAATGTTTGATTCCCAGGCCCAACTGTGCAAACAGGTTAGATTTGATCCTGTTTTTAAGTTTTAAGTCAAACAGTTTTTAAGCCTTGAACTGTGGGTTCCCATTGCTATTAAATATATCTATTGTAAGTTTGAAATGAATCTTACACAAACATTTTTAACATGAACCCTTGAGCCACTATCTCACCTTTTTCCAATTTCCCCTCTCCTCTCCTGAAGGTGGGAACTCTTGGTTTCACAGACACAACAACACTTCGGTATCTCATCCAAGTGGCCATTATTCATGTGTGTGATGTGGATAGTGAGTGTAAGTGGACTATTTGACCATGGAGGCACTGCAGTCAAGCCTATTCTCACCCGACATCTACACACACACACTTTCCAGCGGGAGTCACGGAATAGCAACCAGAAGCAGGAACTCTGGCTGATTTATTCCTTCTTAGCCCAGGACCACTGAAGCCAATTGTATCACTCCATCTGCTGTCCTGGCTGACATCAGCTAACTCACCATAGACTGAGAACTGAACTGGGGTCTGTATGGCTTTGTGCTGCAAATCGTCAGGGCATCTCTCACATTTAAAGGGCAGTTTTAAAATGGGTCTTAGTACATACCTCATTGTTTAACATAGGCCTTTGAATGACTTCTAATTGCCAATTGTTAATTGCTGTTTGTGGGAGCTTGCTGTGCGCAAACTGGCTGCCGCGTTTCCTACATTACAACAGTGACTCCACTTCAAAAGTACTTCATTGGCTGTAAAGCACTTTGGGACGTCCGGTGGTCGTGAAAAGCGCTATATAAATGCAAGTCTTTCTTTCTTTAACATTTTAAAACAATTATGATTAACTGGTCCATCTTTTCATTTATTTTTGTTAATATTTAATAATATGTTTGTTGGTAAGCTCATCAGGGTAACTGACTTGGTTGAGTTCCAGTTCAATAGTGTGAGGCAGCTGAATCAGTATCAGCAGAGGCACAGTCATTTACCCAGGATGCTCCAGTGCTCATGCGGTTACCGCTGTGCATTTCAATTCCTCTCCTCAGTAAAGAAAGAAGAAAGAACTTGCATTTGTATAGCACCATTTACATTCTCAGGATGCCCCATAAACGCTTCACAGCCAATTTGAAGTATAGTCATTGTTGTAATGTAGGAAATGTGGCAGCCAATTTTGTGCACAGCAAGGTCCCAAAAACAGCAATGAGAAAATGACCAGAATTAGTGATGTTGGTTGAGGGATAAATATTGGCCAGGACACCGGGGAGAACGCCTCTGCTCTTCTTCGTATAGTGCCTTGGGATCTTTTAGGTCCACCTGAGATAACAGACTCAGCTGAAAAGCAGTACCTCCAACAGTGCAACACTCCCTCAGTGCTGCACTGAGGCATCAACCCAGATTATATGCTGAAGTCCCTGGAATGGGACTTGAACCCACAACCTTCTCACTCAAAGGTGGGAGTGCTGCCACTGAGCCACAGCTGACACAGGGATGGGCAATAAATGCTCACCTTGCTAGCGACACCCATATCCCAAGAATGATTTAAAAAACGACTATTTTTAAAATGTGACTTTACAACTGTTGGAGTTACACGTCACTTACAACTTAAAGCAGCATAAAACTAACTACTGGAGAGGGCTTCACATCTCTTGCTTTAGATTGCCAATTGACTGTTGAGTTATATTGCCACTTTTGTATCAATATTTCAACACTTACATGTAGTAAATGTAGAAATTTGAATGATTTTCTGTGGGCTATCACACTGTGCTAAATCACTTGCCTACACATCATGTTACCTGTATTTTTCATTCTGCTGAATTATCTCCCTTGAATCAAGGAAATATTACATATTAATGAACAGTATTCATGCTCATGATCAATCATTTTCATAAGATAACAATATAGTTTCAATGAAAAACATAAAGGGAAGAGAGAGAAAACTTACATTATATAGCGTATTTCGTGACCTCAGGATGTCCCAACGTGCTTTACAGCCAATGAAGTATTTTGAAGTGTAGTCACTGTTGTAATTGTAAGAAGGCCATTTGATCTAATACTAGCTCTACCATCTTCCCATTAAAGCATCTAGTTGTTTCTGATATGAATCCAAAGCCTTGGCTGGAAGCATCCTTCTGGCAACCCATTTCCAGCTCTTGATTACACTTTGTGTGAAAAAATACTTCCTGATGTTCGCCCTGATGCATCTGAAGGTATTGTTAATTACTGCCATCAGGATCAATGTCATCAGGATCAATGAGCATTTTATTTCACAGATGTAACTTTTCACATCCAGCAGTAATACATTTCAGCTATGTTGAATGATGCACTTCGAGTTGTATCAGGGGCCATGTAGACATTATATAAACTCACACTTCACTGTTCCTACCATTCTTTCATTTGTGGTTCATTGTAGTTCAAAAATGGCAGTTTGCTGGTCTTTATGATTTATGAGCAAAACCCATCACTTCAATTTATTTAAAATTCACCGTGCTCAAAAATATATTCTACCACAAAGATATCAGCAGGCTACTGTAACATACCCAACTTCACAGGCTGTATCAGTAATGGTGACCATGAAACTACCGGAGTGTCGTAAAAACCCATCTGGTTCACTAATGTCCTTTAGGGAAGGGAATCTGCCAACATGTGACTCCAGATCCACAGCAACGTGATTGACTCTTAACTGCCCTCTGAAATGGCCCAGCAAGCCACTCAGTTGTACCAAAGTGCTACAATTAAGTATACAAAGAATAAAACCAGACTGACCACCCGGCATCGACCTAGGCACCGGACACGACAAAGGCACACCCAACCCTGTCGACCCTGCAAAGCCCTCCTCACTAACATCTAGGGAGTTGTGCCAAAATTGGGAGAGCTGTCCCACAGACTAGTCAAGCCACAGCCTGACATAGTCACACTCACAGAATCATACCTTTTAGCCAACATCCCAGACTCCTCCATCACCATCCCATAAGAACATAAGAAATAGAAGCAGGAATAGGCCACTAGGCCCCTCGAGCCTGCTCCGCCATTCAATAAGATCATGGCTGATCTTGGGCTCAAAGCCACTTCCCCGCCCACTCCCCATAACCCTTCACTCCCTTACCTTGCAAAAATCTGTCTATCTCCACCTTAATTAATTTATTTAATGACCCAGCCTCCACAGCTCTCTGGGGCAGAGAATTCCACAGATTTATGACCCTCTGAGAGAAGAAATTCCTCCTCATCTCAGTTCTAAAAGGGTGGCCCTTTATTCTAAAATTGTGCCCCCGCGTTCTAGATTGCCCCACGAGGGGAAACATCCTCTCTGCATCTACCTTGTCGAGCCCCCTCAGTATCTTATTGTTTCAATAAGATCACCTCTCATTCTTCTAAATTCCAATGAGTATAGGCCCAGCCTGCTCAACCTTTCCTCATAAGTCAACCCCCTCATCTCTGGAATTAACCTAGTGAATCGTCTCTGAACTGCCTCCAATGCAAGTATATCCTTCCTTAAATAAGGAGACCAAAACTGTACGCAGTACTCAAGGTGAGGTCTCACCAATACCCTGTACAGTTGTAGCAGGACTTCCCTGCTTTTATACTCCAACCCGCTTGCAATAAAGGCCAACATTCCATTTGCCTTTTTGATTACTTGCTGTACCTGCATGTTAACTTTTTGTGTTTCATGCACAAGGACCCCCAGATCCCTCTGAACTGTAGCATTTTGTAATCTCTCTCCATTTAAATAATAATTTGCTTTTTTATTTCTCCTGCCAAAGTGGATAACCTTGCACTTTCCCACATTATACTCCATCTGCCAAATGTTTGCCCACTCACCTAGCCTATCTATATCCCTTTGCAGATTCTTTGAGTCCTCTGCACAACTTGCTTTCTCACCCATCTTTGTATCATCCGCAAACTTGGCTACATTACACTCGGTCCCTTCATCCAAGTCATTAATGTAGAGTGTAAATAGTTGAGGCCCCAGCACTGATCCCTGTGGCACCCCACTAGTTACCGTTTGCCAACCGGAAACTGACCCATTTATCCCGACTCTCTGCTTTCTGTTAGTTAGACAATTCTCTATCCAATATATTACCCCCAATTCCATGAGCTCTTATCTCATGCAGTAACCTTTTATGTGGCACCTTATCAAATGCCTTCTGGAAATCCAAATACACCACATCCACTGGTTCACCTTTGTCCTCGTTACATCCTCAAAGAACTCCAGCAAATTTGTTGAACATGATTTCCCTTTCATAAAACCATGCTGACTCTGCTTGACTGCATTATGATTTTCCAAATGCCCTGCTACTGCTTCCTTAATGAAGGACTCCAGCATTTTCCCAATGACAGATGTTAGGCTAACTGGTCTATAGTTTCCTGCTTTCTGTCACCCTCCTTTCTTAAATAGGGGTGTTACATTTGCGGTTTTCCAATCCGCTGGGACCTCTCCAGAGTCCAGGGAATTTTGGTATTTTGCAACCAATGCATCCACTATCTCTGCAGCCACTTCTTTTCAGACCCTGGGATGCAGGCCATCTGGTCCAGGGGACTTGTCATCTTTTAGTCCCATTATTTTACCAAGTACTATTTCCTTAGTGATATTGATTGTCTTTAGTTCCCCCCTCCCTGTGGCCCCTTGATTATCCATTATTGGGATGTTGTTAGTGTCTTCTACCGTGAAGACAGGTACAAAATATTTGTTCAGAGTCTCTGCCATTTCCCCGATCCCCATTATTAACTCCCCAGTCTCATCCTCCAAGGGACCAATGTTTACTTTAGCTACCCTCTTCCTTTTTATATACCTGTAGAAGCTCTTACTATCTGTTTTAATGTTTCTTGCCAGTTTACTCTCATAAGTCATCTTCTCTCTCTTTATTATTTTTTTAGTCATCCTTTGCTGGTTTTTAAAAATTTCCCAATCCTCTGGTCTCCCGCCAACCTTGGCAACATTGTATGCCTTTGTTTTCAATTTAATACCATCCTTTACTTCCTTAGTTAGCCATGGATGGTGCTCCCGTCTCTTAAAATCTTTCTTTCTCACTGGAATATATTTTTGTTGAGAGTTATGAAATATCTCCTTAAATGTCCGCCACCCTGGGTATGTCCTGTCCCACTGGCATGACAGACCCACCAGTGGTATACAGTTGGGAAGCAGTGGCCCTGAGAGTCCTCAAGATTGACTCCGGACCCCAGGAAGTTTCATGGCATCAGCTCAAACATGGGCAAGGAAACCTCCTGCTGATTACTACCTACCAACCTCCCTCAGCTGATGAATCAGTACTCCTCCACGTTGAACACCACTTGGAAGAAGCAATGAGGGTAGTAAGGGCATAGAATGTACTCTGGGTGGGGGACTTCAATGTCCATCACCAAGAGTGGCTTGGTAGCAACACTACTGACCGAGCTGGCATTGTCCTGAAGTGGTCATGATGCGGAGATGCCGGTGTTGGACTGGGGTGGACAAAATTGAGAGGTCGCACAACACCAGGTTATAGTCCAACAGTTTTATTTGAAATCACAAGCTTTCGGAGCTATCGATTTGCTCCTTCCTCACTTCACCTGAGGAAGGAGCAAATCGATAGCTCCGAAAGCTTGTGATTTCAAATAAAACTGTTGGACTATAACCTGGTGTTGTGCGACCTCTCAATATTGTCCTGAAGGACATAGACTGGGCTTGCGGCAGGTGGTGAGAGAACCAACACGAGGGAAGAACCTTTTTGACCTCGTCCTCACCAATCTACCTGTCGCAGATGCATCTGTCCATGACAGTATTGTCCTGTCTTCACACTGAGGTCACTGAGGTTGTGTTGTGTGGCACTACCACAGTGCTAAATGGGATAGATTCAGAACAGATCTAGCAGCTCAAAACTGGGCATCCATGAGGTGCTGTGGGCCACCAGCAGCAGCAGAATTGTATTCCACCACAATCTGTAACCTCATGGCCCGACTGTAAGCATCGAACGCAGGCCCCAAGTTCATTTCAGACTTTTTGAATGATTATTACCAACAGCCTGTTTGGAGAAGATGGGAGGGGCCCAGGTGTTCGTGAACAGGAGATTCCAGCCAGGCCTACAAACTAATTATGGGAGAATGTCTGGGCAGACAGAATTCTCTGGGAAGACAATGGGTCTGGGGAGGTGACTCATATGGTCACAAGCACCTAGATGAGATAGCCCCGAAGGCGGGAACCAGACAAAAGAGAGCCATTGTAAATTAATGGGAAGCCACTTAACCCAGGATCAGGTGAGAAGTGTGGCCCATCATCTGCCATTATCACCAGCACCTAGTTGGGATAGCCCCGAAAGGCAGGAAACCAGACAAAGAAGACAAAGAAGGGTGATTAAAAAGACATCACTGCAACTACACAGACCGGAGAGGACATAGAGAAGGCAGCTTTGGCCTTTCGCTCTCTCTCTCGCTTGCTCTAAACCACCACGAGCAACAAGAGCCTCGCCTTGCTCTTCGAACCTCGAAACTAGGACTTGGATACTGCATCGGCGATACGGAACCAGGAGACACGTTCTACACAGGGGAGCAGCGAGCAAGAAAACGGACAATCAGGGTGAGCATTGTCCAAGCCCACGCATCCTTAAGACCACCGGTACTGTGTGAGGGGGTGTTGTGTGTCCCAACCAAGCCAGAGGGGTTTAGTGGGGAGGTTCTGTGTGTATTATATAGTGTATGTTCCGGGGTTTGTGGGACAAGTCCGTGTTATACTCTGTATAGCAACACAGTGTGATTTTAGGCGTCTTAATACGAGACAGGGGCCTGTTCGACGGTCCAAGTTGTATTGTTGTACTATTTGTTTTACGCCACCAGGCATTTTACATACTGGAGGCGGGTGTGTGTATTAACTTTATTAAACACCGTACGGTTGAGTCCGAAAAGCTTGTCTGTGTCCCAATCCTGTTCACCGTAATTCCTGTCGTATAGAACTAAGTAGGGGGGGGGGTGATTCGAACCACCAGAGCAAACCACCTACAGGACATATCCCTCACTCTACCATTACCATCAAGCCAGGGACCAAACCTGGTTCAATGAGGAGTGTAGAAGAGCATGCCAGGAGCAGCACCAGGCGTACCTAAAATGAGGTGCCAACCTGGGGAAGCTACAACACAGCACTACATACATGCTAAACATTGGAAGCAGCATGCTATAGACAGAGCTAAGCGATCCCACAACCAATGGATTAGATCAAAGCTCTGCAGTCCTGCCACAACTAATCACGAGTGGTGGTGGACCATTAAACAAGTAGCAGGAGGAGGAGGCTCCATGAATATCCCCATCCTCAATGATGGCGGAGCCCAGCACGTGAGTGCAAAAGACAAGGCTGAAGCATTCGCAACCATCGTCAACCAGAAGTGCCGAGTGGATGATCCATCTTGGCCTCCTCCAGAGGTCCCCAGCATCACAGAAGTGAGTCTTCCAATTCGATTCATTCCACATGATATCAAGAAATGGCTGAATGCACTGGATACAGCAAAGGCTATGGGCCCCAACAACATCCTGGCTATCATGCTGAAGACTTGTGCTCCAGAACTAGCCATGCCTCTGGCCAAGCTGTTCCAGTACAGCTACAACACTGGCATCTAACCAACAATGTGGAAAATTGCCCAGGTATGTCCTGTCCACAAAAAGCAGGACAAATCCAATTCGGCCAATTACCACCACATCAGTCTACTCTCAATCATCAGCAAATTGATGCAAGGTTTAATCAACAGTGCTATCAAGCGGCACTTACTCACCAATAACCTGCTCACTGATGCTCAGTTTGGGTTCCGCCAAGACTACTTAGCTCCAGACCTCATTACAGCCTTGGTCCAAACATGGACAAAATGGCTGAATTCCAGAGGTGAGGTGACAGTCACTGTTCTTGACATCAAGGCAGCATTTGACCGAATGTGGCATCAAGGAGCCCGAGTAAAACTGAAATCAATGGGAATCAAGGGGAAAACTCTCCACTGGCTAGAGTCATACCTAGCACAAAGGAAGATGGTTGTGGTTGTAGGAGGCCAATCATCTTAACCCCAGGACATCGCTGCAGGAGTTCCTCAGGGCAGTGTCCTAGGCCCAACCATCTTCAGCTGCTTCATCAATAAACTTCCCTCCAACATAAGGTCAGAAGTGGGGATGTTCACTGATGATTGCACAGTGTTCAGTTCCATTTGCAACTCCTCAGATAATGAAGTAGCCCGTGCCCGCATGCAGCAAGACCTGGACAACATTCAGGTTTGGGCTGATAAGTGGCAAGTAACATTCGCGCCTCACAAGTACCAGGCAATGTCCATCTCTAACAAGAGAGAGTCTAACCACTGCCCCTTGACATTCAACGATATGCCATCACCGAATCCCCTACCATAAATATCCTGGGGGTCACCATTGACCAGAAAGTTAGGGCTGGGTATTCTGCGGTGAGTGACTCACCTCCTGACTCCCCAAAGCCTTTCCACCATCTACAAAGCACAAATCAGGAGTGTGATGGAATACTCTCCACTTGCCTGGATGAGTACAGCTCCAACAACACTCAAGAAGCTCGATACCATCCAGGACAAAGCAGCCCGATAGATTGGAACCCCATCCACCACCGGCGTACCGTGGCTGCAGTGTGTACCATCTACAAGATGCACTGCAGCAACTCGCCAAGGCTTCTTCGGCAGCACCTCCCAAACCTCTACCACCTAGATGGACAAGGGCAGCAAGCGCATGGGAACACCACCACCTCTAAGTTCCCCTCCAAGTCACACACCATCCTGACGTAGAAGTATATCGCCGATCCTTCATCGTCGCTGGGTCAAAATCCTGGAACTCCCTCCCTAACAGCACTGTGGGAGTACCTTCACCACACGGACTGCAGCGGCTCAAGAAGGCGGCTCACCACCACCTTCTCAAGGGCAATTAGTGTTGGACAATAAATGCTGGCCTTACCAGCGATGCCCACATCCCATGAACGGATTTTTAAAAAGCAGCCAGGTAGTGACCATATCAAATAAGAGAAAGCTCAGCCATCTTCCCTTGATCGTCAATGGTACCACTACCACCTTAGGGATCACCTTTGACCAGAAGCTGAACTTGAGCAGCCACATCAACACCAAGGGTACAAGAGCAGGGGAGAGGCTGGATAGTCTGCGATGAATAGCTCACCTCCTGGCCCCTCAAAGCCTCTTCACTATCTACAAAGCTCAAGTCAGGAATGTGATGGAATACTCTCCAGTTACCCAATTAGATAAAGCTGCAACAAAACTCAAGAAGCTCAATAGTAAGACAGAGCAGTTCACTTTTTATTTATTCGTGCCAATCAAGCGGGCTGCTTTGCCCTGGATGGTGTCGAGCTTCTTGAGTGTTGTTGGAGCTGCACTCATCCAGGCAAGTGGAGAGTATTCCATCACACTCCTGACTTGTGCCTTGTAGATGGTGGAAAGACTTTGGGGAGTCAGGAGGTGAGACACTCGCCACAGAATACCCAGCCTCTGATCTGCTCTTGTAGCCACAGTATTTATGTGGCTGGTCCAGTTAAGTTTCCGATCAATGGTGACCCCCAGGATGTTGGTGGTGGGGAATTCAGCATTGGTAATGCCGTTGAATGTCAAGGGACGGTGGTTACACTCTCTCTTGTTGGAGATGGTCATTGCCTGGCACTTGTGAGGTGCGAATGTTACTTGCCACTTATCAGCCCAAGCCTGAATGTTGTCCAGGTCTTGCTGCATGCGGGCACGGACTGCTTCATTATCTGAGGAATTGTGAATGGAACTGAACACTGTGCAATCATCAGCGAACATCCCCACTTCTGACCTTATGATGGAGGGAAGTTCATTGATGAAGCAGCTGAAGATGGTTGGGCCTAGGACACTGCCCTGAGGAACTCCTGCAGTGATGTCCTGGGGCTGAGATGATTGGCCTCCTTGATCGGTACCCCTGCTACTGTGCTACTTCTCTGTGCAACTAGGGATGGACAATAAATGCAGCCTTGCCAGAAGTTGCCCACATACTGAAAATAAATAAAGAAGACAGGGCCTAGAAATTCGGGTGGTTTGCGTCACTCATTAGCACGGAGTAATGTTTAGAAAATGGCAGCCTGCGCTCTTCCGCCAGCTGGTGGCGGATTCCGTGGCAGGCGCCATTTTGGAACTGCCAGTAGTGCTGCCGGTAAACGCGATCGCTAGAGCAATTTAAATGAGCGAGATCGTGACGTCAGTGAGTATGCAACGCTCACCTGATGCCCGATCTGCAGGGTTGGTTCTTGCCATTGAACTTACCGGCAGGTCTAAACAATGACAGGGAGAGCAGGTGTCCAACAGCAGGAGGAAGGCTCCAGCAGTGATATGTAAAGGGATTAGCCGCAATCCGTTGCACTTGACATGGTTCTGCAGTTTGAATGGCTCTGTGCTACGTTCTGCAATTCCACCAGCTTTCTTTACTTATTTCAAGGTTATTTGGTAACAGAGAGTGTTGTTGCAAGTAAAGAATTCCCTCATTCTTTTTAAAGGCTTCTGCTCACAACACTTGCTCACAGTCATGGGGGCTATACTGGCAGTCGCCCTCGCCCTCCAGGATCTACGGCAGTGGAAGTGACAGCAGCGAGGAAGACAGGAACATATGCGCAGAGGGAGGAGGAGGAGGGCCTTGAGGGCTCTCAACAAGAGGCCTTATCCACCTAGGGTCTTCCGACAGCACTTATTCTACCTCCAATTAAGCGAGGAGCAGAGTCTTAGAAGGCTACGCTTCACCAAGGAGGTGGTCACAGAACTCTGCCACGGCTACCACGGCTCTCCCAGTGGCAGTCAAGGTCACCGTGGCTCTCAATTTCTTTGCCAGTGAATCCTTCCAGTCTGCAGCAGGAGACTTAGCTAACATCTCACAGTTCGCCGTCCATCGCTGCATCTGGGAGGTCACTGAGGCTCTCTACACCAGGGGAAGTGACCACGTTGGCTTCTCTCTCAGCAGAGAGAAGCAGGACGAGCGCGCTTGTGGCTTTGCCAGTATAGCGGGCTTCCCCATGGTGCAGGGCGCCATCAAATGCACCCATGTGGCTTTGTGGGCACCGCAAAACAATCCTGAGATCTTCCGTAACCGCAAAAGCTACCACTCACTTAATGTGCAGCTGGTGTGCGACCACACACAGCGAATCCTCAGTGTCAATGCCCGCTATCCTGGCAGCAGCCATGATGCCTTCATCCTTCACCAGTCTGATGTGCCAGCAATTTTCCAGCCACCACAGTAAACTCAAGCGCGGCTGCTCGGAGACAAGTGCTATCTGCTCTGCACCTGGCTCATGACTTCCCTCCACAACCCCAACACTCGTGCCCAGCACTCACATAATGAGAGCCGTGCTTCCACCAGGAACATCATTGAGCAGACCATCAGGCTACTGAAGCAATGGTTCCACTGTCTTGACTGCTCGGGAGGAGCCCTCCAGTACTCGGTGGAGAGGGCGTCCCATTTCGTGGTGGTCTGCTGCATACTTCACAATTTGGCCATCATGAGGGTGAAGCTCTTGCCAGCTGGGATTGCAGGAGGAGGACAAGGAGGAAGAGGATGAGGACGAGGAGCAAGAGGAAGAGGAGGGAGGGAGGAGGCAGGCACCCAATTGTCCATCCGGACAGGCTGTCAGTGAGTGGCTCATCAGACTCTGATTCCAATGAATGAAACCCCAGATCCCCGTTGCTCACCACATCTCCATCTTACCATCCCTGTCTCATGGAATATCACATCCTTCTCTTGGGCACAAAGATGAAATGAGAGACACAACAAAAGATTCCAAACAAAATTAATAAATTTATCAATACTCTTTACAATAATATTACTAACTAATCACCCTTGTGCAATCCCTTAGTGTCTGTCTTTCGTGTGTGTTTTCCTAACCTAGTGCTCCTACGAAGTGCTCCCCCAGTGGCTGCAGCATAGCTGGTGCAAGGCTGCTGAGTTTCCGTGCGGGAGACTTCAGGTGGCCTTGCAGGATGACCTCAAGCAGCTCTGGACCTAGAAGGCCTGGCTGTAGACTACACCACCTCGGCATGGGCGACAGCAGTCTGGGCTGCCTGGCTAACAGGCAGTAACAAGGGCAATGGCGGAGTGGGAGTAGGAATGCTGTCATCCTGAGAGAGGATAGCAGGGTCCTGCTTCAATGACCCACTGCCACTCCCCCGAATGACTCAGCATTCCTAGCAATCTTTTGGCGCACAGATTGCTGGCCTGCAGCAACACCCTGCAAGCCCCCGGTCGACGTTGGTAAACCCAGTGACGATGGCAGCAGTCAGAGCTTGGGAGGATTCAAGCTGCGACTACATGACAGCAGTCTGAGCTTGGGTGGCTTCAATCTGAGACTGCATGAGAGCAGTCTGAGCTTCCGCTGCAGCACGAAGACATTGGGTCACTTCCGCCTGTGCTGCAATGGAAGCTGCGACATCACCCATCATGCGCGTCATCATGTTTGGCTCGCCACGGTCTCTCTGGGAGTGTATGATCATTTCCAGGCTGGAAATCCTTGGCTCCATGCTCTGCGCAGAGCCCCGTGCAATGTTGGAGTGGGATTCCTCCACACTCCTTGACATTGCCAAGATGCTCTCTGGCAGCCTTGCCATTGCACCTAGCAATTCGGTGTGCATGCCCATCACCCTTTATCTGAAGGCCATCCCATCGAGGTCCTCATCTGAGTCCTATGCAGCAGAATTTGCCCTCCGGGGAGCTGGCCCCCGAGCTACCCTTTCCACCTGGCCTTGCTGCAGCCCACTCGTGACCCGTGCATCACCCAGTGCAGATCCCGCTGCTACACTCGCCTCTAAAGTATGTGCAATGCCAGTTTCTGAGCTGGTGTCTGCAAGTGACAGATGCAGTGACACTTCTTCTTCTTCTTCTTCCCCCTCGCTCTCAGCAGTGCCCTCAGGGACAGGCTGCTCCAGTGCCTGTTGATTATCTGAAAGCAGAAAGGCACAAGAGTCGGGTTATGGTGAGGGGAGGTGATATGCATGCATACAGCATGAGTAGTTTGAAAGTGAGAAAAGATTGTGGGTTGAGGGGGGAAGTGGGATGTGAGAAGAAGGATTAGGAATGACCATACCGTTGTTGTCCCCAAGGGGCTGAACCTCGCTGGCGGCCACGGCCTCTACCACGTGGCGCCCAATGATTTTGAGTACTCTATTCTCGAGATGGCTGAGGTGTTGAAGGGCCGCTTGGCCCCCACCTGTTTGCTCCTGCTCCCTCTGATTATGAGCGAGTTTACCCTGCAAGAGAGAGAGAAGTGTGTGAGTGAGTTTAGTGCAATGTGTTTGGGTGATGTACCTGCCATAGTTGAACAACTGCCATTGTGTGCAGGGTGTGAGATGTGGGTGTGAGTGTTGCTAGGTAGAGATTGTTGGATTGTTGCTGGGGGTGTGGTGCATTGAGCAGTGTGTGAGGCTTGTGGTGCAGACGGTGGTATGTGGCATTTGCTGAAGCCTTCACTCACCTTGACCACCCGTGTGAGGTTGGTAAACTTCTGCCTGCACTGGGTGTGCGTCCTGGGGACCTCAGTGCTGGTTGTGACATGGTCCGCCACCTCATGCCACATGGTCCGGGATGTGTGCTGGGAGGGCCTCCTGCTAGTCTGCAGGTACAGTACCGCCCGCCTCCTCTCCACCGCAAATATCAGTGCCTGCAGAACTTCATCGGCGAATCTATGGGCTCTCTCCCTCCACTTCGTTCTGCCATGAGCACTTGTAACTTCGGTTCCTTTTCGTGAGTCTTCTTTACTTTGATGTTGGGGCAGCTGAACAGCCAACCACCCTGACAATGAACTGCTGCAGCATGTTAATAAAGAGTGAGCACAAATTTTGCGTGCTACCTAGATGATTTTCAGGTGGCGCAATTAACCTCATTTAGTCTTAACACTGCACATTTCTTAGCTAACTCCAATTTCTAGGCCAAGATCTCCACATATGGTGATTCACAGTATAAGGGCTAGAAATTCATTATAGCCAAGGAATGGGCGGTGTCAGTAGAAAAGTTGGGGAATTAGCGCCAGGCTATGCACCACTCGTTCTGAGAGAGAGAGAGAGATTCGGAGAGAGAGAGAGAGAGAGACTTCTACATTGACTCAACGCTTTGTGAGGTAGTTTTGCCTAGTTCATCCTAACTTTGCTGCTACTTTCGTTGCTGTACCTCATTACTTTTCTGGCAAAGAGAAGATGGGGGCTGCAATGATTGGGGGCGTCGTCCTGCTCCAGCTCAATCGGAGCAGAGTGAGACGCAGACAGAGAGTGGCAATGATGGCCAGACGGAGGAGGCCCATCAGGCGCATGTACAGGAGAGCTTACCCTCCCAGGGTATATCGTGAACAGCTCTCCTACATCCACATGTCCGAGGAGCTGTGTTTGCGAAGGCTGCGATTCAGCAAGGAGGTGGTCACTGAGCTCTGCCACCTGCTGCAGCCAGATCTGCAGCCTCAGCTGAGGTCCAGGACGTCTCTGTCGGTGGCAGTGAAGGTCACAGTGGCCTTGAACTTCTACGCCACTGGCTCATTCCAAGCTGCTGTTGGGGACCTCGCCAATATCTCCCAGTTTGCGGTGCATCGCTGCATCCGGCAGGTCACCAATGCCCTCTTCACAAGGAGACGAGACTTCATCTCCTTCCCTATGACCCCAGACAAGCAGCATGACCGTGCTATGGGCTTTGCGAGGGTAGCGGGCTTCCCCATGGTGCAGGGCGCCATTGACTGCACGCATGTGGCTTTGCGTGCTCCGCGAGAGAATGCAGAGGAGTTCCGGAACAGAAAGGGGTTCCATTCCTTGAATGTGCAGTTGGTCTGTGACCACAGACAGGTGATTCTCGCTGTCAATGCCCACTATCCGGGCAGCTGCCACGATGCTTTCATCCTGCGCCAGAGTACTGTGGCAGAAATTTTCGAGGCACCGCATCAGCCAGTTGGTTGGCTTCTGGGGGACAAGGGGTACGCATTGAGCACCTGGCTGATGACACCGCTCCGTGCGCCAAACACCCCTGCTGAGCTGCGGTACCAGGAAAGCCAACAAGCAACGAGGAACATTATTGAGCGCACAATCGGCGTGCTCAAACAACGATTCCGCTGTCTGGACCATTCCGGAGGAGCCCTGCAGTACTCGCCTGAGCAAGTTTCCAAATTCGTAGTGGTGTGCTGCATGTTGCACAACATGGCAATCCTCAGGACGCAGCCAATGCCACCAGGCCTTGCAGCACCACAAGAGGAGGAGGAGGAAGAGGAGGAACAGGCCGAGGACGATGATCAGCAGCAGCACCAAGGCAGGAGGGCGGCCCACAATGGTCAAACTGCAAGGGCCGTCCGTCAACGACTAATAGCAAGCCGCTTCTAGGACCCCTGCCAGTGCTACAAACACGAATCAACCCAGCACGCAACCCCTAAGCCGGCCAAGGCACCAATAATTCCAACCACCAGCCATGTATATTTTGAATACAGAAACTTATTTATTGTACAAACTCTGTGTGTGTCAATTCCTCATGACAAACTCATAGAAATAAACACAAAAAAAACAGTCAATAACATAACTGGTTCTCACAACCTGGAGATAATGTCCAAAACACTAAACAAAAGTTGGGCCATGAACCTCGGCCTTTAATAAAAAAATGACCAGCATTTTGGCACACCTCCTACTTTTTGCCCTTCGAGGGTGATCTCCTTCCCTTGCGCACTTCCCCCCTTCTAACCCTACTGCTCCTCCGTAATGGGACCTCAGTGGCTGCAGCAAGGCTGGTGGAAGGCTGCTGCTTGTCAGACCCTGACAGTGCAGATGCCCCTGAAGGACGGCCTCGACCACTTCTGGGCCTGGAGGGCCCGGCTGCAGACTGCACCAACTCTGCATGGGCGGCAGCAGTCTGTCCTACAGGCGGTGGCAAGTGCAGTGGAGAAGTGACAGTGTTGGCAGCAGGAATGCTGTCATCGTGAGAGAGGACAGCAACTCCCTGCTCGCCCGACACACTGGCACTCCCACGGGGCAGCACTTCAGCATCCGGAGCAATTTGCCTGAGAACAGATTGCTGGCCTGCTGCGGCGCGGTGACAGCCCCAGGGACATGTGCACGAACCATCGAGGATGGCAGCAGTCAGTGCTCGCGTGGCCTCAATCTGAGTCTGCATGAGAGCAGGCTCAGATGGGTTCCTGGCAGCCAGTGACTGAATTGCAGCAGTAAGCTTTAGTGTGGCATCCGCCTGTGCTACAGCGAAGTGCTCCACACTCCTTGCCAGTGCCTCAATGCATTCGGGCACCCTTCCCACTGCACCCATGAGCTCAGTGTGCATGACCACCGCCTGGCTGTTCATTTCTGCAATCAGCCGCTCCTCCTCTGCGTCCATTGCATTAGGAGTGTCTGGCATACTCTCCCTCTGGGGAGAAGGCTCCCGTTCTTCCCTCCCCCCCCCATGGCGTTGCTGCAGCCCGCTGGGTCCTGGAACTTCACCATCATCAGCCCCTTCCCCCCTGCTCCCCCGTTCTTCCCTCCCCCCCCCATGGCGTTGCTGCAGCCCGCTGGGTCCTGGAACTTCACCATCATCAGCCCCTTCCCCCCTGCTCCCCTCCGGGGAAGGCGTGTTCCCAGTGTGGCCATGGGCTTCCTCGGGAGAGGGTGGCACTGATGCTCCGGCTTCCTCTTCCTCCTCAGCTGCAGCATCACTCCCAGTGGCAGCTTCAGGGACCATCTCCTCAGCTGGTGAATCACCATCTGAAAGCAGGGAGGTACAAGAGTGGCTTTAGCGTGAGGACAGGGTGGCAGTAAGGGAGGAATAAGTGCAGCGAGTTAGCAAGTTGGATTGAAAGTGTCAAAGGCTGGTATTGTGAGGGACAAGTGGAAGGACAGAGGACAAAAAGGTGATGACCTTACCATTGCTGTCCACAACGGGGTCGGCGTCTCCAGTGGCGACGGGACCGATCACCCGGCTTGCCACAATCCTGTGGACGCGCTCCTCCAGATCGCTGAGGGGTTGCAGCTGAAGCCGCCCTCCACCCGTCCGTTGCTGCTGTCTCCGATTATGAGCCAGCTTAGCCTGCAAGAAAAAGGACAGCA
The DNA here is from genome assembly GCA_030390025.1 of Squalus acanthias. Taxonomy (NCBI): domain Eukaryota; kingdom Metazoa; phylum Chordata; class Chondrichthyes; order Squaliformes; family Squalidae; genus Squalus; species Squalus acanthias. The sequence continues at coordinate 132,817,289 of CM059431.1, forward strand.
TCTGAGTCAATATACAGCCATGGTCTTGCCTGATGTGCCTCCCATAGGTGAATAGCCCTTACAATATGCAGCCATGGTCTTGCCTGATGTGCCTCCCATAGGTGAATAGCCCTTACAATATGCAGCCATGGTCTTGCCTGATGTGCCTCCCATAGGTGAATAGCCCTTACTGTATGCAGCCATGGTCTTGCCTGATGTGCCTCCCATAGGTGAATAGCCCTTACTGTATGCAAAGTGTGGAATGTGTGTGTGTGTTTGATGAAAGGGCCATAGGTGTTGGATGAGTGTTGTGCATTGGGGTTTTAAGACCCTCTGGCCATAGAGTGAGGTTGAGATGGAGGGATGGAGAGGTATTGAGAAAAAGCCACTCACCCTGACGACCCGAGTGAGGTCGTTGAACTTTTTGCGGCACTGGACATGGGTCCTGGGCACCATGCTCCTGGAGGAGACGCTCTGAGCCACCTCCCTCCACACTCTTCTGAACTCGCGTGGCAAAGGCCTCCTGCCACTCTCTGGGAACAGCATGCATCGTCTGCGCTCCACTGCGTCAACCAGAGCATCCAAGGCCCGCTCGGTGAAGCGATGAGCGCGTTCTCTCACCCTCTCCATGCTTGGCAGCAAAATGGATTACAGGTCTCTCCAGGCTGAGATTCAAGGCTGCAATGAGCAGGGTGTGGCTGGGGAGCAAGTGGCCCCCCCCGCTTTAAGAAGTGTCCGGCGCCAGTGTGTCTGTGTTCCATCGCTAACTGGCAGCAGCTGCGCTGCGCTCGTGCGCTGAGTTAGCGCCTCACTCCTAGGCCTTTGCGCCTTAAGAGAGGTGTGCAGCGCCTAATTTAGCGCTCCACTCACCTCCCGGGGCGGTAAAAGTGAAGTTTCCTGTCAGTGCCGATAATTAGCGCCAGGCGCTAATATTTGCGCGCGGACGATATTTGCGCCCCAAATGGGGCGCGACCTAATTTCTACCCCTAATGCTTTAGACTACACGCAAAATTCGTGCTCGCTGCTCAAGAAAATGATTAGAGTCCTAATTCAAGTCTTAAAGCCCAAGCTCATTGGCGTTACACTCAAAGGGTGCACGCTCGAGGCATTCTACGACCGGTGGGCACCGGAGGGACTGGAGTGCATCATCACCCCCAGCAACAACATTTTTATTTAAGTTGTTAAGTTTCCTTTAATGTGTTTTTGTTAAGTTACAGTTTTATTGTTTAAACCAGAAAAGTACACTCAAAGGGTGGACCAATATCAGGTGCAGTCTAATCGCAAGTCATGATTGCCACAGACTTTTCTCAGTACTTCAAGGGGGGGTTCATTGATGCTGCAGCACCTCATTCTCAGCATCGCTGGCTGTGCAGCTGCCTCAGCAAGCAGAAGCAGAAGCAAGACAAGGAGCCAAGGACTGAGCCGGAGGACTGAACCAGGTGTACTCATCCACACCCCAGAGAGAGAGAGCCTGCAGATTCTGCGTTGAAGCATTGGGGGCATTGTTTCTTGCTGTGGAGAGATGAAAGGCAGTGCTCTACCCGGCAAGGGGCAGGAAGCCCTCGCCACAAGTCTTCCGCACCATGTGGAGGGAGGTAGCACAGCACGTCTTGGGCGGAACTGTGGTGCCCAGAACCCACACACAGTGCAGGAAGAAATTTAACGACCTCACTTGGGTGGTCAGGGTGATTGAATGCTTCAACAAATGCTACATACCACCATCTGAACCATAGTCTGCACACACTGCCCAAAGCACCACACCCCCAGCGCTCACCCATCAACAATCTCTACCTAGCAACACTCACACCCACATCTCACACCTTGCACACAATGACAGCTATTCAACTATGACAGGCACATCACCCAAACACATTGCTCCACACTCGCTCACACACTTTCCTTTCTCTAGCAGGCCGAGGTGGCTCACAACAGGAGGGAGCAGGAGCGCACAGGCGGGGGACAAGCTCACACCCAACCACTGTCTGTGCTGGAGAATAGTGCTGCAAATCATTGGGCGCCAGGTGGTGGGTGCCGTGGCCACCGGCGAAGTTGACCCTTTTTGGGGACAACAACGGTATGTTCATCCCGACTCCTTCCTCTCACATCCCACTTCTCCCTCACCCCACAAGTGTTTCGCGCTTTCCAGCTAATCATGCTGTCTCCATGCATTTCTCCCTTCCTGCCCCCCTCCCCTCACCTTAACTCGACTCTTGTGCCTTTGTGCTTTCAGATAATCAGCAAGCACCTGAGTAGCCTGTCCCTGAGGGCACCGTAGAGAGCGAGACGGGGGAAGAGAAGGAGGAAGAACACACATGTCTCACCCACAGGCACCAGCTCAGATACTGGCACTATGCATTTAGAGGCTAGTATATTAGCGGGATCTGCACAGGGTGAGGCACTGGGGACAAGTGGGCTGCAGCAAGGCCAGGGGGAAAGTGTAGCTCGGGGGACAGCTCCCCGGAGGACGAGTTCGCGTGCGGGTTCTGCTGCACAGGACTCAGATGAGACCTCGGTGGGGAGGCGTTTAGAAGAAGGGTGATGGGCATACACACGGAGACGATAGATGCAATGGCAAGGGTGCCCGACAGCCTCTCGGTAATGATAAGGAGCATGGAGGAGTCCGCCTCCAACATTGCACAAGGCTCTGCGCACATCATGGAGCCCATCATTTCCAGTCTGCAAAGGATGGTGGACTCCCAGAGAGACCATGGCGACCCAGACCAGATGTCACATATGATGGGCGATCTGGTAGCTTCCATTGCAGCACAGGTGGAAGCGACACAATGTCTTAGTGCTGTAATGCAGTCTATGCTTGGTGGCATCCAGTCTCAGACTGCTCTCATGCAGTCTCACCTTGATGCCACGCAAGCTCTGACTGCTGCCATTGTGGCTGGCTCTACCACCATCGACCGGGGCTTTCACGGTGTTGCAGCAGGCCAGCAATCTGTGCTCTAACAGATTGCTAGGGATGCTGAGGTGCTGCCCTGGTGGTGTGGCAGTGGGTCAGTGTAGCAGGAACCTGCTGTCCTCTCTCAAGATGGCCCCTCGAGCCTGCTCTGCCATTCAATAAGATCATGGATAATCTTCTACCTCCACTCCACTTTCTTGCAATATCCCCATATCCCTTAATTCCATTAATATCCAAAAATCTATCGCTCTCTGTCTTGAATATATTCAACAACTGAGCCTCCACAGCCCTCTGGGGTAGAGAATTCCAAAGATTCACCACCCTCTGAGTGAAGAAATTTCTCCTCAGCTCAGTCCTAAATGGCCGACCCCTTCTTCTGAGACTGTGATCCCCCGGTTCTAGACTCCCCAGCCAGGGGAAACATCCTCCCTGCATATATCCTGTCAAGCCCTGTAAGAATTTTGTATGTTTCAATGAGATCACCTCTCATTCTTCTAAATTCTAGAGAATATAGACCTAGTCTACTCAATCTCTCCTCATAGGACAATCCCCCATCCCAGGAATCAGTCTGGTGAACCTTCTTTGCACTCCCTCTAAGGCAAGTATATCCTTCCGTAGGTAAGAAGACCAAAACTGTACACAATACACCAGGTGTGGTCTCACCAGGGCCCTATATAATGGCAGTAAGATGTCTTTACTCTTATACTCAAATCCTCTTGTAATAAAGGCCAACATACCATTTGCTTTCCTAATTCCTGATTGTTAACTTTCAGTGATTCGTGTACAAGGACACCCAGGTCCCTCTGAACACCAACATTTCCCAATTTCTCACCTTTTAAAAAATACTCTGCTTTTCTATTTTTCCTACTAAAGTGGATAATTTCACATTTCTCCATATTATATTCCATTTGCCATGTTCTTGACCACTCACTTAGCCTGTCTATATCCCCTTGAAGCCTCTTTGCATCCTCCTCACAACTTACATTCCCACCCAGCTTGGTATCATCAGCAAACTTGGATATATTACAATTGGTCCCCTGATCCAAATCGTTGATATAGATTGTGAATAGCTGTGGCCCAATCACTGAACCTTGCGGTACCCCACTAGTTACAGCCTGCCAATCTGAAAATGACCCGTTTATTCCTACTCTCTGTTTTCTGTCCGTTAACCAAGCCTCAATCCATGCTAGTATATTACCCCCAATCCCATGAACCCTAATTTTGTTTAATAACCTCTTCTGTGGCCCTTTATCGAATGCCTTCTGAAAATCCAAATACACCACATCCACTGGTTCTCCCTTATCTATTCTGCTAGTTACAACCTCAAAAAACTCTAACAGATTCGTCAAACACGATTTCCCTTTCATAAATCCGTGTTGACTCTTCCCAATTCTATTATAATTTTCTAAGTGCCCTGTTACCACATCTTTAATAATAGATTCTTGCATTTTCCCTACTACTGATGTCAGGCTAACTGGTCTGTAGTTCCCCATTTTCTCTCTCCCTCCTTTCTTAAATAGTGGGGTTACATTTGCTACTTTCCAATCCATGGGAACCATTCTAGAATCTATGGAATTTTGACAACCAATGCATCCACTATCATTATAGCCACCTCTTTCAAAACCCTAGAATGTAGGCCATCAGATCCAGGTGTTTTATCAGCTTTCAGTCCCATTAATTTCTCCAGTACTATTTTTTTACTAATACTAATTTCTTTCAGTTCCTCATTCTCGCTAGAGCCTTGGTTCTCTACTATTCCTGGGAAGTTTTTTGCGCCTTCTTCTGTGAAGACAGACACAAAGTATTTGTTTAATTTCACTGCCATTTCCTTATTCCCCATTATAATTTCTCCTGTCTCAGCCTGTAAGGGACCCACATTTACTTTTGCTAATCTTTTCCTTTTTACATACCTATAGAAGCTTTTACAGTCTGTTTTTATGTCTCTCGCTAGTTTACTCTCATATTCTATTTTCCCTTTCTTTATCAATTTCTTGGTCCTCCTTTGCTGAATCCTAAAATCCTCCCAATTCTCAGGGTTATGACTCTTTTTGGCAACATTATAAGCCTCTTCCTTTCATCTAATATTATTTTTAACTTCTCTTGTTAGCCACGGTTGGACCATTTTTCCTGTGGGGTTTTTGTACCTTAAAGGAATGTGTATTTGTTGTAAATTATGTATTAATTCTTTAAATGCTAGCCATTTCTTCTCTACCATCATACCTTTTAATGTAGTTTCCCAATCTACCTTAGCCAACTCGCCCCTTATACCTATATAGTTTGCTTTGTTTAAATTTAAGACTCTAGCTTCGGATTTAACTAAATCACTTTCAAACTTAATATAAAATTCTATCATATAAAAGGCCCCTTTACTACAAGGTTATTAATCAACCTTTTCTCGTTGCACAATACTAGATCTAAAATAGCCTGTTCCCTAGTTGGTTCCTCAGCATACTGATCTGGAAAACTATCTTGCATATATTCCATGAATTCGTCCTTCTATTACTGCCAATTTGGTTTGCCCAGTCTATATGTAGATTAAAGTCCCCCATGATTATTGTATTACCCTTGTTGCATGGGCCTTTAATTTCCTGATTTATACTCTGCCCTACATTACTGTTTGGGGGCCCATAAACAACTCCCACCAATGTTTTCTGCCCCTTTTATTTCTTAGCTCCACCCAAACTGATTCTACTTCTTGATTTTTCGGAGCTAAGATCCTTTCTCTCTACTGTTTTTATCCCATCCTTTATTATCAGGGCTACTCCTCCTCCTTTTCCATTTTACCTATCTCTTCTAAAAGTTAAGTATCTTGGAATATTTAGTTCCCAACCTTGGCCATATTGTAACCACGTCTCTGCAATGGCTATTAGATCAAACCTATTAATTTTTACCTGCACTATTAATTCATCTATTTTGTTGCAAATGCTTCACGCATTCAGATACAGTGCCTTTACCTTTGACTTATTTCTATTTTTCCCTGATGTCATCTTAGTCACTGGTGCCGTATTACCTTGGTTACTCTCTCTGTCCCTTCCTGACCCACTCTGCTAAATTTTACCCAAAACTCTACTCTGCTCTAGAGCCTTGGCATTTCTCTCGCTGCTTTTAAATTTACTCTTTCCTGAATCCTCCCACCCCCCCCTTCATTAGTTTAAAGCCCTGTCTACTGCCCTAGTTATTCGGTTCGCCAGGACACTGGTCCCAGCCCGGTTTAAGTGGAGCCCGTCCCAACGGAACAGCTCCCTCTTTCCCCAGTACTGGTACCAGTGCCCCATGAACTGAAACCCCTTCCTCCCACACCACTCTTTGAGCCACGCATTTAAACCTCTAATCTGTCTGTCCCTATGCCAATTTGCGCGTGGCTCAGGTAACAATCCAGAGATTATTACCTTTGAGGTTATGCTTTTTAATTTGGATCCTAGCTCCTCAAACTCCTTCAGCAGAACCTCATTCCTAGTTCTACCTATGTCGTTGGTTTCTACGTGGACCATGACAACTGGATCCTCCCCCTCCCACTCCAAGTTCTCATCCAGCCATGAGGAGATGTCTTTAACCCTGGCACCGGGCAGGCAACACAACCTTCGGAACTCTCGGTCGCGGCTGCAGAGAACAGTATCTATCCCCCTGACTATACTGTCCCCTATCACAACTACATTCCCTTTCACTCCCCCCACTTGAAAGCCCTCCTGCGCCATGGTGCCATGGTCAGCTTGCTCATCCATCCTGCAGGCTTTTCCCTCATCCACACAGGCAGCAAGAACCTCATACCTGTTGGACAAGGGCAAAGGCTGAGGCTCCTCCAGCACTGCACCTGGATTCCCCTTACCTGCCTGATTTGCAGTCACACCCTCCTGTCCCTGACCACTAACCAGACCTGTACCACTACCTAACCTAAGGGGTGTGACTGCCTCCTGGATCAAAGTGTCCAGGTAACTCTCCCCATCCCTGATGCCCCGCAATGTCTGCACCTCAGACTCCAGCTCAAAAACTCAGAGCTGATGTTCCTCAAGATGCAGGCACTTACTGCAAACGTGGTTGTCCGGGATCACAAAGCTCTCCACAAACTCCCACAAGCTGCAGTTGCGGCACACCACCTGCACTGCCATCCCTATATGACCTTGTTTTATTTAATTAAATTTAATTAAATTTGTAACTAGGTAACTTAGTTTACAGTGTAGTTTCTTGACTACTTACTTGATCTAGATTAATTTATGGGTACTGAAATTAAATATCGACCTGTAACACAAAGCACTACAAGTAGTGGAGGCAGAAAGCAGCAACTCCTTCCCCCTTTTCTCCGAATTCCCACTCTTTCCAAATTCCCAAATAAAACACTCTGTTTAAGTCCACTCCGCTTTAATCCTGCTCTGTGCAGAGTAGGCAAAGGCACAGTAACAAGAGGCACTAAGGGATTGCACAATGGTGAATAGTTAATATTTTTGGTGTAAATATGTGTTCACTGATTTTTGATAAAGTTATTAATTCAGTTTGGATTCTTTTGTGGTGTGTCTCATTTCAGCTTTGCGCTGTGATATGGCCTGCGACAGGGATGGAATGATGGGGATGTGGTGAGCAACGGGGATTTGGGGTTTAATTAATTCAAACCAGTCTGATGAGGCGATCACGGACCGCCCTTCCGGAAGGCCAATTGAGTGGCTGCCTCCTCCCTCGGTCCTCGTTCTCCTCCTCTCCCTCTTCCTCCTCCTGAGGTGGTCCTGCAATCCCTGGTGGCAAGGGCTGGGCCCTCATGATGGCCAAGTTGTGGAGCATGCAGCAGACCACCACGAAATGGGACACCCGCTCAGCCGAGTACTGGAGGGCTCCTCCCAAGCGGTCAAGGCAGCTGAACCGTTGCTTCAGCAGGCCGATGGTCTGCTCGATGATGTTCCTGGTGGCAGCATGGCTCTCATTATATGAGTGCTAGGCACGAGTGGTGGGGATGTGAAGGGGAGTCATGAGCCAGATGAAGAGCAGATAGCCCTTGTCTCCGAGCAGCCAGCCACGAACTTGATGTGGTGGCTGGAAGAGTGCTGGCACACCAGCCTGGCACAGGATGAAGGCATCATGGCTGCTGCCAGGATAGCGGGCATTGACATTGAGGTTTCGCTGTCTGTGGTCACACACCAACTGCACATTAAGTAGTGGTAGGCTTTGCGGTTAAGGAAGATCTCAGGATTGTTCTGCGGTGCCCACAAAGCCATATGGTACAGTCAATGGTTCTCTGCACCATGGGGAATCCCACTATCCTGGCAAAGCCACATGCATGCTCATCCTGCTTCTCTCTGGTGATGGGGAAGGAAATCTAGTCCCTTCTTCTACTGTAGAGAGCCTCTGTGACCTCCTGGATGCAGCGATGGACAGTGAACTGCGAGATGTTAGCTATGTCTCCTGTTGTAGACTGGAAGGCTCCGCTAACGAACAAATTGAGGGCGACGATGACCTTGACTGCCACTGGGAGAGCTGTGGTCACCCTGGTCTGAGGCTGGAGGTCTGGTTGCAGGAAGTGGCAGAGTTCTGTGACCACCTCCTTGATGAAGCGGAGCCTTCTAATACACTGCTCCTCACTTAATTGGAGGTAGGAGAAGCGCTCTTGGAATACCCTCGGAGGGTAAGACCGCCTGTTGAAAGCCCTGATGCCCTCCTCCTCCCTCTGGCCACATGTTCCAATCTTTCTCGCTGCCTCCGCTCCCTCCGCCGTAGATCCTGGAGGGCGAGGTCGACTGCCAGTACAGCCCCCATTAATGTAACCAAGTGTAGCAGTTTGATTCTTTGAAGAAGAAATGTAACTAATTTTTAGTTGCCACAACACTCCCGATACAAAAGAACCTTGAATTTACAAACTGACAAGAAACCACAGAAACTGCACTAACCTGACAGCTGCGAGTCATTACTGGTGATCCCTTTAAATAACGTCCCTGGAGCCGGCTTCCTGTTGCTTTGCGCCAGCTCTCCCTGTCGGTGTTTACTCCAGGCGCTAAGGTAGGTGGCGACAATCAATTTAGCAGATCGGGCGATCAGTGAGTGTTGCACACTCACTGATGTCACGATCCACCTGATGTTGATGTTCCCGGCGATAACGCTTACCCCCGGCACTACGGGGGGGGGGGGGCGCGGGATTTGGCGTGCGCCGCTGGATTCGCCTCGCCCCGGTGATACTGGTCTAGTGCCCCCGTTAGCGCCATCTGCTGGCACTAATGGGAGGTGCCACGGGGACAAATTTTTCCCCCTTGGAGTCCACGTACCTCAGAATCTACTGCATATCTTGATATACCAATATCATGACATAATTCAATGTCATTGTTGTACTTAGTTACTAACCCAAGTACAATTGCTCATTTTGACCCGAATTGTGTGCCAGTATGAAATATTAATTTTGTCTAAAACCAAATGCTCCTGTATAAGAGACTCGCATTCCTATAGCACCTTTCACGACGTCCCAAAGCACTTTACAGCCAATGAAGTACTTTTGAAGTGTAGTCATTGTTGTAATGTGGGAAACACGCCAGCCAATTTGCGCACAGCAAGCTCCCATAAACAGCAATGTGATAATGACCAGATAATTTGTTTTTTAGTGATGTTGATTGAGGGATAAATATTGGCCAGGACACCGGGGATAACTCTCCTGCTCTTCTTCAAAATAGTGCCGTGGGATCTTTTACGTCCACCTGAGAGAGCAGGTGGGGCCTCGGTTTAACGTCTCATCCAAAAGTCAGCACCTCTGACAGTGCAGCACTCCCTCAGCACTGCACTGGAGTGTGTGTCTAGATTTTTGTGCTTAAGCCTCTGGAGTGGGACAATGAACCCACAATCTTCTGACTCAGAGGTGAGAGTGCTATCAACTGAGCCATGGCTAACCCAAATATTAGAGCACATTACTGTTGCCATGCATGCACTAGTATATACACAAAGCATGACATCATGCATTACATGTGTGGATCGGCATGTATACGTGATGGTAGCTCCAAGATTTTGAGGAAGAATATTTGTGTAACAAGTCCTGGCTAGTACAGGTGAGGTGCATCAAACACCCAAGAAATTGAGTCATGTACAGTAAGTTAATTATAACAGCAGCTAACACCCTCAGCTCAGCCCTTTATTAAACAAAAAAAGACCCACAGATAATTATTTATGTATTTTAAAGTACAGCCAGGAAACTGAAGTGCAGAGTCTAGCTTGACAGGACCATAAATTGGAGAATTAGGTGCAGAAGTCAGAGGCCTAAATCTGGACAATATAATCAATGGCTAGTAGGGCAGGAACACTGCAAATCAGGCTGACTGACCTCCATGCCTGATTCTCTAATCTGTGCTCCCATCAAGCAAGACTGCAATTTCAGGGCTTATATTGTACCAATTCCTGGATCTTTTAAAGACTTCAAGTGAAGGTGTAATGCCACTTTTTTCATTCAGAAATGCACATTGATCCAAAAGTGGCAATATAACTCAACAGACAGATTGGCAATCTAAAGCAAGAGATGTGAAGCTCTCTCCAGTAGTTAGTTTTATGCTGCTTTAAGTTGTAAGTGACGTGCAACTCCAACAGTTGTAAAGTCGCATTTTAAAAAGTCATTTTTTAAAATCATTCTTGGGATATGGTTGTCGCTAGCAAGGCGAGCATTTATTGCCCGTCCCTGCGTCAGCTGTGGCTCAGTGGTAGCACTCCCACCTTTGAGTGAGAAGGTTGTGGGCTCAAGTAGGGACTTAAGCATATAATCTAGGCTGCGGTACTGAGGAAGTATTGCATTGTCAGAGCTGCTGTCTTTCAGATGTGAGGTTAAACCAAGGCCCTTTTAGGTGGATGTAAAAGCTCCAATGGCACTATTTTGAAGAAGAATAGGGGAGTTCTCCCTGGTGTCTTGGCCAATACTTACCCGCAACCAACATTATTGACAAAACAGATTGGGGGATACTGCCTGGCCTGCTGAGTTTTTCCAGCGTTTTCTGTTGTTATATTGAGGGTTATTTTGGCCAAAGGGTGAAAACAAGCACTAAATAGGTGCTGTGCTGATAAGAAACGCCTGTTTGAAAGTATGGATTTAGCACACAATTTTCGGGCTAATTGATGACTATCATGATTTAAATGTGCCTTCAGGCGCTGAAATTGACAACTGCTGGTTCAGCACTCAAGTGCTGATTTGACACAATTTTCCTGGAGCTGTAAATTTAGCCTGCACTCACCCACTTCCACTGTGCGCTGGCTGGGAGAGAAGCCAACATGGAAGGATGTAGAGAGAGGGCGCCCAGGTTCTCGGACACGGCACTGGAGGTCCTGCTGGAGGAGGTCCAGAGGAGGAGAGATGTCCTCTACCCACAGGGGGGAAGGACGCCACAGAGGCAGCTAATGCAGTGCATGTGATAGGAGATCGCCCAGGAGGTGACAGCCAGGAGCCCTGGCCTCAGGACATGGCTCCAGTGTCACAAGAAATTGAATAACTTGACACGAGTGGTCATGGTAAGATCCCATCTCACAAACACACTTCTCAATAACCGCACCACCACCACCAGCATCACAACCTCAACATACTTCATCCACCATCTAACTATACACTGACATTCATACACCCACACTATTGCATCCTTCACTGGCACCACTCACACATCAGGCACATCTTACAGCTCTTCAACCATGTGAGGCATCATACAGACGCAAACACACCTATCAATACACTCATTCACAATCACCACTCTTTCTCTTCCAGGACAAGATAGCACATAAAAGGCGGCAACAGGACCTGACTGGGGGAGGTCAACCACACCTGCATGATGTCACTCCCCTTGAGGAGGCAGTGCTGGCCGTGATCGGGAGGGGGGTGGGAGACCCCATGGCTAGAGGCAGAGCAGGGGGCATATCGCCTAGAGGTATGTGGGCACTGCAGCTTCCTTACAGATGCACAACTATTCCTGATCCCTAATCCCCCAAACCTATCCTCATTCCCAAGTTACATATGGTCTCATCACACACATCCTCCTATAGTGACCACACGTGCTACACCTTAATCCTTCCAGCTTTATCACTACAGGCTCTCAGGAGCAAGATCCACCTTCGCTCCCTGGAACAAGTGCAAGACCCCCCCGGAGAAAGAGGAGGAGAGTGAGGAAGAATGCAGTGCGTCAGTGGCTACCACTGTCGCAGGCAGCAGCTCAGAGACTGGCACCACGTGTAACTTAGAGGCTCGCTTAGAAGAGCGATCCTCACAGTGGGACGTACCAGGCGCTAGTGGGCAGCAGCCACGCCGGGTGGAAGGGCCACCACAAGTGCCACCTTTCCATGGGACAAGGTCGTATACTAGTTCTGCTGTAGAGGAGTCAGATAAGGACCTCGCAGTGCCAAGCTTCAGAAGAAGGCTGATGGGTGCGACAAACCAAATGCTTGGTGCAATGGAGAGCCGGCCTAAAAGCCTACGGGTCATGGCTAGAGGGATGGAGGAGTCCGCCTCCACCTTGGTCTGTGGCTTGACACAGAGCCTGGAGCCCATCCTCACCAGCATGGAGAGGCTGGCCAATTCCAGCCAGCAACCTGTGGAGCCCAACATCATGCAACATCTGATGACTCAGGTTGTAGCTTCCAATCCAGTCATTGCAGCTTGCATGGAACAACAAAGTGCTGCGTTGGAAGCCCAATCAGCTTCCATTGCACTACTTGCGTCTCCATGGAATGGCAAAGTGCTGCAATGGAAGCTCAGGCAGCTGCCATGGTGGCTCTGAGCTCTTTGGTTGAAAGGGGCTTGCAGAGTGTCTCCAATGGCCAGAGATCTGTCCTCCACCAGATTACTGGGCGGGCTGAACAGAGGCCCCGAGGTAGTGGTGTGGGAATCATGGGGTAGGAACCTGCTCTCCTCTCTCTGGATGCCAGCATTGCTGCTCCCTCCCTCGCCACTCCATCATTGCCCTTGCCGTTGCCTGTCAGCCAGGCGGTCCAGACTGCTGAAGCCCATGCTGAGGTGGTGCAGTCTGAGGCGGGGCCAACACGGCCCATTGCCTCTCAGGGCATCCTGGGAGGACATCTAAATTGCCCTCTTCAGATTCTCAGCAGCCATCCACCTCGCCTGCTGCTGCCACTGGGATTGCACTTTGTAGAAGCTCCAGATTATGTAGAAGCTCTAGATTACGCAATAGCACTCATCGATAGCCACTAAGGGTAAGCACCAGGGTAAATAATTTAATATTTCTAAGTGCTGTTGGTTGTGTCATGTTTCCATTGTTGGATTTTGATGTAGATAAAGGGTTATGATGGTAATTGGGTATTGGCGGAATTGGTGGTCTTTTTTATTGTGATCTTCATGGGGAAGGAGTTGAAAGGATTGAGTGCAGATGATGGACTGCCTGATGGATCCTAAATCGTGGAAGGTACCTCATGTGGCCAACAGTGCACCGGAGTCTGATGGTGGAGCACGTCTATCAAAAGCGCTCTTCAATTAGACGGTGGTGAGCGTCCATCCCAGGTGTGGGCCGTCTACCTGGAAGCCTCTGGTGCTCCCCCCAGTCCTCCTCTTCCTCTTCCTCTTCCTCCTCTTCCTCTTCCTCTTCCTCCTCTTCCTCCTCTTGTGGCTCCTGAGCTTAACCCTCTGGCACAATTGCTGGTGGTAACAACTGGCCTCTCATGATTGCCAGATTGTGGAGCATGCAGCAAACCACCACAAATCTGGACACCTTCTCAGCCCAACAGTGCAGGGCACCTCCTGACCAGTCAAAACATCTAAACCTCTGCTTGAGGACCCCAGTGGTCTGCTCAATGATATTCCTGGTGGCTGACTGGCTCTCATTGTATGAGTGCTCAGCTGGTGTCTGGGGATTTCTCAGGTGACTCATGAGCTTTATCATCAGAGGGTATCCCTTGTCACCTAGTAGCCAGCCATGCACATTGCACTGGGGCTCAAAGATCAGTGGGATGGATGACTGTCTCATTATAAATGCATCGTGGCAGCATGCTAGATAGCAGGGATACACCTGCATGATGCGCTGCCGGAATCCTCAATCCCCTTCCTGTTCCTGAACACCTCCGAGTTTAAATGAGGTGCTCGCCTGGCCACATGTGTGCAGTCAATGGCTCCCTGGACCATGGGAATCCTGCAATCCTGTCAAATCCTAGAGCTCTCTGCCTCTGGTCTTCTCTGGCAATACGCAATGATATATAGTCATTCCTCAGAGCATATAGAGCTGCAGAGACCTCACTTAGGCAGACATGCACAGAGGATTGTGAGATGTGACTTATATCACCTATGGCAGCCTGGAAGGTTCCAGTAGCATAAAAATTAAGTGCTACTGTGACCTTGACTGCCACAGGCAATGCAGTCTTGGCTGTGCTGTGACATCTGAATCTTCCATCCACGAGGCCACAGATTTCTGTAATGACCTCCTTGGTAAAGCGCAGCCTCCTCATGCACTGGTCTTGGGTCATGTGAATGTAGGAGTATTGCCCTCTGAAGACCCTGGGTGGATAGCGCCCCCTGCTGAGAGCCCTACTCGCTCTCCTGTCTCTCCCTCCTGCAGCAGCTGGTGCTGCTCTACCTGCCCTCATCTCCTCCAATTCTTCATGCAGAGCAAGGGGAGCCCATAGCAAGATGCCATTACCAAGCACTTCCTTTCTCCTGGTGACTCCTATAAGGTGTCCAATAAGGTAGGGTAGCACAGCACTCACTCTTTTTAGGGGAATGGTTGCATAGTGGTAATGTCACTGGGATAGTAATCCAGAAGACTGGACTAATGATCCAGAGATGTGAGTTCAAATCCCACCACGGCAGCTGGGGAATTTAAATTCAGTTAATTAAATAAATCTGGAATAAAAAGCTAGTATTGTGGCGGATCGCCACCTAAAACGGGCATAATCCACTCTTCCGTCTGTGGACAAATTTCCAGCACCTTCCCCTTTAAGGCACCTTACCTTTAAGGCAGAAGGGGGCAGGGCCTCAGGTTTTACCCGGCGAATTCTGGGAGTTTTTCCAGAGAATTCTGGGAGCAGCTCTCTCAGCCATTTTGTGTGCCATGCAGTGAATTAAAGTTTTCTTGTTTTCCACATATGGATTCAGCCTCCATTCGTGTTTCGCGGCAGCCTCAACATTGGTGACCCCGACGCTCAGAACGTATTCCGAGCACTGCAATGGCGGACACGAACGCAGTTTCCGTGAAACTGCCGGAGTTTTGGGAAAACCAGCCCGAAGCCTGGTTTCTCCAAGCTGAATCTCGCTTCCGGCTGCGAAATATCACCACAGATGGGACGAAGTACGACTATCTCGTCACATCACTCAGTAGCGCCGCAGTTTCCAAGGTTTGGACAACGCTGCAGAACCCACCAGAGGAAGGCAAGTACGCACATCTCAGAACAGCGCTCCTTAAAAAATTTACGGCCTCGGCATACCAGCGAAACTGCCACCTCCTCGACCTTCCAGGCCTCGGTGATGCCTCACCGTCAGACCTCCTCTCCCACATGCTCTCCCTCACCGACGAGAGCCCACCCAGATCCCTCTTCCGCACGCTGTTCATCCGCCAGCTCCCTCTCAGCATCCGCCCAGCAATCGTGGCGTCCGGCCTGACGAACCTGGAAGCCCTGGCCGATGAGGCCGACAAGCTGCTGTCCGCTCACTCCAGCCGCGACGTCACTCCGGACCAGGCAGCCAATGCCTGGGCGCGCCCCTCACCATCCAGCACACGGCCACAAGGGCCTGTCACCAGGCCCACGGGGCCTTCACGCCCCACTAACCCGGGCCACTGTTACTACCACGCACGGTTCGGCGCCAGGGCACAACGGTGCACACCTCCCTGCTCTTTCAAGTCCGCCCCCGTTCCAGCCCCCGCGATGGCCGTGGGCCACGCGGGCTCCCTGCTGTTCGTCACGGATGACAAAACCGGCCGCCGGTTCCTGTGCGACACTGCGGCTCAGCACAGCATCATCCCGGCCTCCTCCCTCGACATCCAAAAGGGCAAACGAGGACCGGCGCTGGCTGCTGCTAACGGCTCGGAAATCCGGACGTACGGCACCCGGACAGTCACCCTCGACCTCGCTGGTCACCGCTACCGATGGGAGTTCATCACTGCCAAGGTGCTCTCCCCCCTCATCGGCGCAGATTTCCTGTGTGCCCACGGCTTACTGGTAGACATCCCTCGTCACCGCCTCGTGGACATGAACACCATGTCCCCCATCCTGGGTGCCATGGCCCCCCGTCAACCCGCCGACATGGTGTCACAGTGCCACGCCCGGGCCACGGATGACTACTCGGCACTCCTGGCCGAATTCCAGCCCTTACCAATCCGACCTTCTCCGCGGAGGCCGTCAAACACGGGGTGGAACACTTCATCCCCACCACAGGCCCCCCAGTGTACGCCCACGCCCGCAGGCTGGACCCGGCCAAACTGGAGATCGCGCGGACCGAGTTTGCCACCATGGAACAGCTCGGCATCATCCGCCGCTCCAACAGTCCCTGGGCCTCCCCACTCCACATCGCCCCCAAACCAGGCGGAGGTTGGCGCCCCTGCGGGGATTATCGCCGCCTCAATGACGCCACCACCCCTGATCGGTACCCCATGCCGCACATTCAGGACTTCTCGGCTAGACTGGCCGGCCGCTCAGTCTTTTCCAAGGTCGACCTGGTGCGCGGCTACCACCAAGTCCCCGTCCACCCCGCGGACGTCCCCAAGACGGCCGTAATCACCCCCTTCGGCCTGTTCGAGTTCCTGCAGATGCCCTTCGGCCTCAAAAACGCGGCCCAGGCATTCCAACGGCTCATGGACTCGGTCCTTCGGGACCTGAAGTTCCTGTTCGTCTACCTGGACGACATCCTGGTAGCCAGTTCCTCCAAGCAGGAACACCTCGAACACCTTCGCATCCTGTTCGGGCGCCTCAGCGACCACGGGCTCATCCTCAGCCCAGCCAAATGCCAGTTCGGCCTGGACAAGATCGACTTCCTCGGCCACCACATCACCCATGCTGGGGCCATTCCCCTGCCCACCAAGGTGCAGGCCGTTCAACAATTTCCTCGCCCCACCACCATCAAAGGCCTCCAGGAGTTCCTTGGGATGGTGAATTTCTATAACCGCTTCATCCCCAAAGCGGCGTCCCTCATGAGGCCCCTGTATGAAGCCCTCCGGGGCAGGAGCGGCAAGATGGCGGTCGAATGGACGGCAGATGCGTCCGCCGCCTTCGATTCCACCAAGACCGCGCTCGCCAACACCACCCTGCTCGCGCACCCACGGCCCAATGCCAGGGTAGCGCTCACCACGGACGCCTCCGACCACGCGGTCGGCGCCGTGTATGAGCAGTGGGTCGACGGCGCCTGGCAACCACTTGCCTTCTTCAGCCGCCAACTACGCCCCACGGAGGTCAAGTACAGCACCTTCGACTGCGAGCTCCTCGCGCTGTTCCTGGCGGTCCGCCATTTCCGGTTTTTGCTTGAGGGCCACCCCTTCACTGCGTTTGTCGACCACAAGCCCCTGACATTCGCAATGGCAAAGACAACCGACCCCTGGTCCGCCAGGCAGCAGCGCCAGCTCGCGGCAGTGTCCGAGTTCACCACGGACATCCAACACGTCTCCGGCCGAGACAATGTGGTAGCCGACTGCCTCTCCCGCCCCGCCATCCACGCCGCACACCTAGCAGTCGACTACGCTCAACTCGCAGCAGACCAGATCACCGACCCTGATCTGCTCTCCGCACCCACCAACCTACCAGGGCTACGCCTGGCCGACGTCGCCTGTGGCCCGACCGCAGTCACGGTCAAGTGCGACATATCCCTATGTCAACCTCGGCCCGTCGTCCCAGCGTCCTGGCGCCGCCGGGTATTCGACATTCTCCACAACCTCTCCCACCCCGGCGCCCGCGCATCCATCAAATTGGTAGCCAACTGCTTTGTCTGGCGCGGCCTTCGCAAGGATGTGCGTACTTGGGCCAACTCCTGCCTAGCCTGCCAACGGGCCAAGGTACAGCAACACACGAAAGCACCCCTCGAGGAGTTTACCGTCCCCTCGCGGAGATTCGACCACATCCACGTGGACATCGTCGGGTCCCCTGCCGCCGTCGCAAGGCCACACGCACTTGCTGACCATCGTTGACCGCACCACACGCTGGCCTGAGGCAATTCCACTGACCTCTACCACCACCGCCGACATCGCCAGAGCCTTCGTCAGCACCTGGGTCGCACGGTTCGGCGTCCCCTCCGACATGACGTCGGACAGAGGTCCGCAATTTACCTCTGAACTCTGGACTGCCGTCGCACGCAATCTCGGGGTGACCATTCACCGCACCACAGCGTACCACTCCCAAGCCAACGGATTGTGTGAGCGGTTCCACAGATCCTTGAAGGCATCTCTTCGAGCCAGCCTCCAAGATGGCGCCTGGACCGACCGACTTCCGTGGGTCCTCCTCGGCCTGCGCACCGCGGTTAAAGAAGACCTCCACGCATCGGCAGCAGAGCTCGTGTACGGTCATCCGCTGTGCGTACCCGGTGAGTTCCTGCCCACCGCCACGACACCCTGGTCAGCCGACCAGCAACGCCACGACTTCGCCTCACCGGCGCTGCAGTTCGCCCCGGTGCCCATTGCCCGACACGGCGAATCCACCTCACACGTCCCACTAAGCCTGCACCAGGCACGGTTTGTTTTCGTCTGGCACTACGCCCACCGCGGACCCCTTCAACCCCCGTACGACGGGCCCTACAAGGTGCTACAGGCTGGGGACAAATTTTTCACCCTGCAAGTGGGCGATAGGACTGAAAAAGTGTCGGTGGACCGACTGAAGCCAGCACACTCGGAGCCTGGGGAGCAGGTCCCTGTAGCTCGTCCACCTCCACGCGGCCGACCTGCCCTCAAGCCGGTTCACCCAGGCTGCTCCACGCCCAGCCGTTCCACGTCCACCGGCGTCCTACAAGAGCCGCTCCGGCCGGCCCATCAGACCGCCGCACCGTCTCGTCCACACCTCCTAAGCGGATTCTGGGGGGAGCTGTGTGGCGGATCGCCACCTAAAACGGGCATAATCCACTCTTCCGTCTGTGGACAAATTTCCAGCACCTTCCCTTTAAGGCACCTTACCTTTAAGGCAGAAGGGGGCGGGGCCTCAGGTTTTACCCAGAGAATTCTGGGAGTTTTTCCAGAGAATTCTGGGAGCAGCTCTCTCAGCCATTTTGTGTGCCATGCAGTGAATTAAAGTTTTCTTGTTTTCCACATATGGATTCAGCCTCCATTCGTGTTTCGCGGCAGCCTCAACAGTATCAGTAATGGTGACCATGAAACTTACCGGACTGTCATTAAAAACCCATCTGGTTCACTAATGTCCTTTAGGGAAGGAAATCTGCCGTCTTTACCTGGTCTGGCCTATATGACTCCAGACCCACAGCAATGTGGTTGATTCTTAACTGCCCTCTGAAATGGCCTAGCAAGCCACTCAGTTGTAACAACCGCTACGAAACAAAATAATAAAAATGAAATCAGACAGACCACTTGGCACCAGCTACGGACATGGCAATGGCAACAGCACACCCAGCCCAGTCAACCCTGCAAAGTCCTCCTCTGGGGACTTGGGCCAAAATTGGGAGAGCTGTCCCACAGACTAGTCAAGCAACAGCCTGACATAGCTCATACTCACATAATCATACCTTTCAGCCAATGTCCCAAACTCCTCCATCACCATCCCTGGGTATGTTCTATCCCACCAGCAGGACAGACCCACCAGGGGTGGCGGCACAGTGGTATACAGTCGGGAAGGAGTGGCCCCTGGGAGTCCTCAACATTGACTCCGGACCCCATGAAGTCTCATGGCTTCAGGTGAAGCATGGACAAGTAAACTTCTGCTGATTACCACCTACCGCCCTCCCTCAGCTGATGAATCAGTACTCCTCCATGTTGAACACCACTTGGAAGAAACACTGAGAGTCGCAAGGGCACAGAATGTACTCTGGGCGAGGGATTTCAATGTCCATCACCAAGAGTGGCTCGGTAGCACCAGCACTGACTGAGCTGGCTGAGTCCTGAAGGACATAGCTGCCAGTCTGGGCCTGTGACAGGTGGTGAGAGAACCAACACGAGGGAAAAACCTACTTGACCTCGTCCTCACCCAACTACCTGTTGCAGATGCATCTGTCCATGACAGTACTGGTAGCAGTGACCACCGCACAGTCATTGTGGAGATGAAGTCCCGTCTTCACACTGAGGACACCCTCAATCGTGTTGTGTGGCACTACCACCGTGCTAAATGGGATAGATTCAGAACAGATCTAGCAGCTCAGAACTGGGCATCCATGAGGCGCTGTGAGCCATCAGCAGCAGCAGAATTGTATTCCACCACAATCTGTAACCTCATGGCCCGGCATATCCCTCACTCTACCATTACCATCAAGCCAGGGGATCGACCCTGGTTCAATAAGGAGTGTAGAAGAGCATGCCAGGAGTAGCACCAGGCGTACCAAAAAATGAGGTGCCAACCTGGGGAAACTGCAACATGCACTCCTAAAAAGCAGAAGCAGCATGCTATAGACAGGGCTAAGTGATTCCACAATAAACAGATCAGATCAAAGCTCTGCAGTCCTGCCACATCCAGTCGTGAATGGTGGTGGACCATTAAACAACTAACGGGAGGAGGAGGCTCCTCCATGAATATCCCCATCCTCAATGATGGTGGAACCCAGCACGTGAGCGCAAAAGACAAGGCTGACGCGTTTGCAACCATCTTCAGTCAGAAGTGCCGAGTGGATGATCCATATCGGCCTACTCCTGAGGTCCCCACCATCACAGAAGCCAGTCTTCAGCCAATTCGATTCACTCCACGTGATATCAAGAAACGGCTGAGCGCACTGGATACAGCAAAGGCTATGGGCCCTGACAACATCCTGGCTATCATGCTGAAGACTTGTGCGCCAGAACTAGCCGCGCCTCTAGCCGAGCTGTTCCAGTACAGCTACAACACTGGCATCTATCCGACAATCTGGAAAACTGCCCAGGTATGTCCTGTCCAAAAAAGCAGGACAAATCCAATCAGGCCAATTACCGCCCCATCAGTCTACTCTCAATCATCAGCAAAGTGATGGAAGGTGTCATCTTTTGAGGAGGTAACAAGGAGGGTAGATGACGGGTAGTGCGTTTGATGTAGTGTATATGGACTTTAGCAAGGCTTTTGATAAGGTTCCACATGGCAGACTGGTCACGAAGTTAAAAGTCCATGGGATCCGGGGCAAAGTGTCAAGTTGGATTTAAAACTGGCTCGGAGACAGGAAGCAGAGGGTAATGGTTGATGGGTGTTTTTGTGACTGGAAGGCTGTTGCCAGTGGGGTTCTGCAGGGCTCAGTACTAGGTCCCTTGCTTTTTGTGGTATATATCAACGATCTTGACTTGAATATAGGGGGTATGATTAAAAAGTTTGCAGATGATACTAAAATCGGCTGTGTGGTTGATACTGAAGAAGGAAGCTGTAGACTGCAGGAAGATATCAATAAATTGGTCAGGTGGGCAGAACAGTAGCAAATGGAATTCAATCTGGAGAAGTGTGAGGTAATGCATTTGGGGAGGGCTAACAAGGAAAGGGAATACACATTAAATGGTAGGACACTGAGTAGTGTAAAGGAACAAAGGGACCTTGGAGTGCATGTCCACAGAACCCTGAAGGTAGCAGGCCAAGTAGATAAGGTGGTTAAGAAGGCATACGGAATGCTTGCCTTTATTAGCCATGCCATAGAATACAAGAGCAGGAGAGTTATGCTTCAACTGTATAAAACACTAGTTAGGCCTCAGCTAGAGTACTGCGTGCAGTTCTGGTCACCACATTACAAGAAAGATGTGATTGCACTAGAGAGGGTACAGAGGAGATTTACGAGGATGTTGCCGGGAGTAGAGAATCTTAGCTATGAGGAAAGACTGGGTAGGCTGGGTCTGTTTTCCTTGGAACAGAGGAAGCTGAGGGGAGACCTTATTGAGGTGTATAAAATTATGAGGGGCATAGATAAAGTGGTTAGAAAGGATCTATTTCCCTCAGCAGAGGGGTCAAAAACCAGGGGGCACAGATTTAAAGTAATTGGGGGAAGGTTTAGAGCGGATTTGAGGGGAAATTTCTTCACCCAGAGGGTTGTGGGGGTCTGGAACTCACTGCCTGAAAGGGTGGTAGAGGCAGGAACCCTAACCACATTTAAAAAGTACTTGGATGTGCTCTTGGGATGCTCTAACCTGCAGGGCTATGGACCAAGAGCTGGGAAGTGGGATTAGGCTGGAAAGCTCTTTGTTGGCCGGCGCGGACACGATGGGCCGAAATGGCCTCCTTCTGTGCTGTAACTTTCTATGATTCTTTCTATGATTCTATGATTCATCGACAGTGCTATCAAGTGGCACTTACCAATAACCTGCTCACTGATGCCCAGTTTGGGTTCCGCCAAGAGCACTCAGCTCCCGACCTCATTACAGCCTTGATCCAAACATGGACAAAGGAGCTAAATTCCAGAGGAGAACTGAGAGTGACTGCCTTGACATCAAGGCAGCATTTGACCGAGTGTGGCATCAAGGAGCCCTAGTGAAACTGAAGTCAATGGGATCGGGGGGAAAACTCTCCACTGGTTGGAGTCATACCTAGCACAAAGGAAGATGGTTGTGGTGATTGAAGGTCAATCATCACAGCCACAGGACATCGCTGCAGGAGTTCCTCAGGGCAGTGTCCTAGGCCCAACCATCTTCAGCTGCCTCATCAATGACCTTCTCTCCAACATAACGTCATAAATGGGGATGTTCGCTGATGACTGCACAGTGTTCAGTGCCATTCACAACTCCTCAGATAATGAAGCAGTCCATGCCTGCATGCAACAAGACTTGAACGACATTCAGGCTTGGGCTGATAAGTGGCAGGTAACACTCGCACCACACAAGTGCCAGGCAATGACTATCTCCAACAAGCGAGAGTCTAACCACCGCCCCTTGACATTCAATGGCATTACCATCGCCGAATCCCCCACCATCAATATCCTGGAGGTCACCATTGACCAGAAGCTTAACTGGACCAGCCACATAAATACTGTGGCAACAAGAGCAGGTCAGAGGCTAGGTATTCTGTGGCGAGTGTCTCACCTACTGACTCCCCAAAGCCTTTCTACCATCTACAAGGCACAAGTCAGGAGTGTGATGGAATACTCTCCACTTGCCTGGATGAGTGCAGCTCCAATAACACGCAAGAAGCTCGACATCATCCAGGACAAAGCAGCCCGATAGATTGGAACCCCATCCACCACCTTAAACATTCACTCCCTCCACCACCGGCGTATCGTGGCTGCAGTGTTTACCATCTACAAGATGCACTGCAGCAACGCACCAAGGCTTCTTCGGCAGCACCTCCCAAACCCGCGACCTCTTCCACCTAGAAGGACAAGGGCAGCAGACGCATGGGAACACCACCACCTCCAAGTTCCCCTCCAAGTCACACACCATCCTGACTTAGAAGTATATCACCAATCCTTCATCGTCGCTGGGTCAAAATCCTGGAACTCCATACTTAACAGCACTATGGGTGTACCTTCACCACATGGACTGCAGCGGTTCAAGAAGGCGGCTCACCACCACCTTCTCAAGAGCAATTAGGGATGGGCAATAAATGTTGGCCTTGCCAGCGATGCCCACATCCCATAAAATGAATTTAAAAAAAGATCAAGTCCTGAGAGAATTTCCGGACAAAATGTTGATTGAGTGTTGGTGAAATCCTGACAAAGTTTGCCGGAAGGTCTCCCGATGTGTCTCAACAGTCCTGTTCAAACGTAGTATAGTCAATTGATCTCACTCAGCAAGTCAACATTGAAAGCTGACTGTGGCTTTAAGTAGCGCTCAAAATCCTCAGCAAGGACTTGATTACTTGAGAACTTATCTCTTCCTATCTCGACTCTATTTTTTCTCCCCCTTGTACAGTGTCTTCCCACCTACATCCGCGACTCTTCCGACGCCCTCCGCCACTTTAACAGTTTCCAGTTTCCTGGCCCCAACCATCTCCTTTTCACTATGGACGTACAATCCCTCTACACCTCCATCCCCCACCAGGATGGCCTGAGGGCGCTCCGCTTCTTCCTTGAACAGAGGCCCAACCAGTGCACATCCACCACCACCCTCCTCCGCCTGGCTGAACTTGTTCTCACATTGAATAACTTCTCCTTTGACTCCACTCATTTCCTCCAAATCAAAGGTGTTGCTATGGGTACCCGCATGGGTCCTAGCTATGCCTGCCTTTTCATGGGATATGTGGAACACTCTTTGTTCCAGTCCTACTCGGGTCCCCTCCCTCACCTCTTTTTCCGGTACATTGATGACTGTATCGGTGCCGTTTCCTGCTCTCGCCCTGAACTAGATAATTTCATTCACTTTGCTTCCAATTTCCACCCTTCCCTCACCTTCACATGGTCCATCTCCGACTCTTCCCTTCCCTTCCTCGACTTCTCCGTCTCCATCTCTGGGGATAGGTTATTGACAAACATTCACTACAAGCCCACTAACTCCCACAGCTACCTGGACTACACTTCCTCCCACCCTGCCTCCTGTAAGGACTCTATTCCATTCTCCCAGTTTCTCCATCTCCGCCGCATCTGCTCTGACGATGCCACCTTCCATACCAGTGCTTCCGACATGTCTTCCTTTTTCCTCAACCGAGGATTTCCCTCTACAGTGGTTGACACGGCCCTCGACCGTGTCTGTTCTATCTCCCGCACTTCTGCCCTCACCCCTGCCCCTCCCTCCCGGAACCACGATAGAGTTCCCCTTGTCCTCACCTTTCACCCCACCAGCCTCCACATTCAACGGATCATCCTCCGCTATTTCCGCCACCTCCAGCATGATCCCACTACCAAACGCATCTTCCCCTCACGTCCCCTTTCAGCATTCCGTAGGGACCGCTCCCTCCGCGACACCCTAGTCCACTCCTCTATCACCTCCAGCACCCCTTCCCCTTCGCCTAGCACCTTCCCGTGCAAGCGCAGGAGATGCAACACATGCCCTTATACCTCCCCCCCTTCCCACTGTCCAGGGCCCCAAACACCCCTTCCAGGTGAAACAGTGATTTACTTGTACTTATGCAATCTAGTATACTGTATTCGCTGCTCACGATGTGGTCTCCTCTACATTGGGGAGACCAAACGCAGATTGGGTGACCGCTTTGTGGAACACCTCCGTTCAGTCCGTAAGGGGGACCCCGAGCTCCCGGTGGCCTGTCACTTTAATTCACTGCTCCACTCCCACTCAGACCTCACCGTCCTTGGCCTCTTGCATTGTTCCACGGAAGCTCAACGTAAGCTTGAGGAACAGCACCTCATCTTTCGATTAGGCACTTTACAGCCTTCTGGTCTCAACATAGAGTTCAACAATTTCAGATCATAACCTCGGCCCCTATCACATTTATATTTTTTATCCACACTTTTTGTTTGTGCCTTTTGTTCTTCCCTCCCACATGGCAGCTGTCTTTCATTCTGCCAGCGCAATTCACACCCTATCTAGAGCCATCCTTTGTTTCTTAACCCGTCCCATTACCATCTCCTTTTGCCTTGAATATCTCTTAATGTCTCTTAATCTCTCCTGCCTTCTATCCTATCACAGACCTTCCCTTTTGTTCTTTCATCCCCTCCCCCAATTCCCAGCCCCTTACTTGCTTTAAAATCTGTTCCATTTCCTGCTTTTTTCCAGTTCTGACAAAAGGTCATCGACCTGAAACGTTAACTCTGTTTCTCTCTTCACAGATGCTGCCTGACCTGCTGAGTTCCTCCAGCATTTTTATTTCAGATTTCCAGCATCTGCAGTATTTTCTTTTTCATTACTCCTGTTCAGCTGGTTGCAGTTAGGAGAGGTTGTTAAATGAAGCGTTACCCACCAAAATGATTTGCAGCCTCTTTAATGAGCACTAGCAGGCGATTTGATTGGGCAACACGGTGGCATAGTGGTTAGCACTGGTGCCTCACAGCGCCAGGGACCCGGGTTCGAATCTGACCTCGGGTGACTGTCTGTGTGGAGTTTGCACATTCTCC
Organism: Squalus acanthias; assembly: GCA_030390025.1. NCBI lineage: Eukaryota > Metazoa > Chordata > Chondrichthyes > Squaliformes > Squalidae > Squalus > Squalus acanthias. Next base: position 132,843,124 of record CM059431.1, read on the forward strand.
CCGTGTCTGCGTGGGTTTCCTCCGGGTGCTCCGGTTTCCTCCCACAGTCCAAAAATGTGCGGGTTAGGTTGATTTGGCTATGATAAATTGACCCTTAGTGTTAGGGGGGGATTAAATATGTGGGGTTATGGGGATAGGATGGGATATGTTAGGGGGAATTAAATACGTGGGGTTACGGGGGTAGGGTGGGATATGTGTACTGTGGGGATTAAAGCAGGGACAGGGTACTGGATTTGAATGATCAGCCATGATCGTATTGAATGGTGGAGCAGGCTCGATGGGCCGAATGGCCTACTCCTGCTCCTAGATTCTATGTTTCTATGTTTCTATGATTGTCTATCAGCCCCTTAATGATACTCTGGGAGGTCGTTCCTAGCTTCAAATCCTTTACCAAGATGGTGTCTTGTGCTAAACCAGCATTGCAGCTCCAGACCCCATCTTGGCCACTTCGGAGGCTCTTTAGCACCTAAACTACCGGTGCTACCATGGGGAAAATAGCCCCTTTCATCTTTAGTCATTCAGGGAGCTCTAGCTTTGGATGCCCTTCCTTTCCCTCTCATAGGAAGTGTGCAGTCTGTACCCAAACTAAGATCCCCATCTTGGCCACCTCAGAGGCTCTTTAGTGCCCATAGTATCCGGGGAAAATCACCCCCATTATCGGTCATTATTACATTGATATTTGTGGGACCTTGTTGTGTGCAAATTGGCTGCCATGTTTCCTACATTACAGAAGTGACTACACTTCAAATGCTTTGCAACGTCCTGAGGTCATGAAAGGAACTACATAAATACAAGTATTTTTTTTTAGTTGCCCTTGAAAAGGTGGTGGTGAACCTTCTTCTTGAACTACTGCAGTCCATGTGGTGAAATTTCTCCCACAGTGCTGTTAGGTGGAAAGTTCCACGATTTTGATCCAGCAATGATGAAAGCTCGTAATTTCAAATAAAACTGTTGGACTATAACCTGGTGTTGTGCGACTTCTCATTTTTGTCCACCCCACTCCAACACCGGTATCTCCGCGATATGTGTCCAAGTCAGGATGGTGTGTGACTTCGAGGGGAACTTGGAGGTGATGGTGTTCCCATGTGCCTGCTGCCCTTGTCTTTCTTGGTGGTGAATGCTGCGGGTTTGGGAAGTGCTGTTAAAGAAGCATTGATGAGTTGCTGCAGTGCATCCTATAGATGGTATACATGGCAGTCATGGTGTGCTGGTAGTTGGGAGAGTGGATATTTATGGTGGTGGACAGGCCTCCGATCAGAACATAAGAAATAGGAGCAGGAATAGGCCACTTGGCCCCTGGAGCCTGCTCCGCCATTCAATAAGATCATGGTTGATCTTGGGCTCAAAGCCACTTCCCTGCCCGCTCCCCATAACCCTTCACTCCCTTATCTTGCAAAAATTTGTCTATCTCCACCTTAAATGTATTTAATGACCCAGCCTCCACGGCTCTCTGGGGCAGAGAATTCCAAAGATTCACGACCCTCTGAGAGAAGAAATTCCTCCTCATCTCCATTTTAAATGGGCAACCCCTTATTCTGAAACTATGCCCCCTAGTTCTAGATTCCCCCACGAGGGGAAACATCCTCTCTGCATCTACCTTGTCGAGCCCCCTCAGTATCTTATATGTTTCAAAAGATCACCTCTCGTTCTTCTAAATTCCAATGAGTATAGGCCCAACCTGCTCAACCTTTCTTCATAAGTCAACCCCCTCATCTCAGGAATCAACCGAGTGAATCGTCTCTGAACTGCCTCCAATGCAAGTATATCCTTCCTTAAATAAGGAGACCGAAACTGTACGCAGTACTCAAGGTGTGGTCTCACCAATACCCTGTACCGTTGTAGCAGGACTTCCCTGCTTTTATACTCCAACTCCCTTGCAATAAAGGCCAACATTCCATTTGCCTTTTTGATTACTTGCTGTACCTACATGCTAACTTTTTGTGTTTCATGCACAAGGACCCCCAGGTCCCTCTGAACTGTAGCATTTTGTAATCTCTCTCCATTTAAATAATAATTTGCTTTTTTATTTTTCCTGCCAAAGTGGATAACCTTGCACTTTCCCACATTATACTGAAGGGATAATTACAAGTCCTAGCCCTTTTCGGGCTACCCCAGATCAGGCGTATTCCCCAGACATTCACCTTCAACTAAAGTTCGCGGTAGCCGAATCCTAGAGACGCTTAATTGGTTCTAAAGGTCAGACTACCTTTCCCTAAAGGAAAGAAATGGCCTGAAGATGTTACTGTCCTCCGGATAGCACTTTTAACAAGTTTAACTAGACTGTAACCTTCCGGATATTATGAGGGTCCGGAAAACCCCCAGAATTCTGCAACTCCTTACAAAAGCGTGCACAGAAATTGAGTTCGTGAGATTGATGCAGAAGTACTCTTTGAGATAATTTTGAAAATATATAGATTTATTAAAGAACCGACATTTAGTTAACAGCTGGTATGGCAATTGCAACTTTAACCGTTCAAAATACAAATAGCTTACATTTCTTATCAGAATTCTTATTCTCAAATCTTAATTTTGTTACATTTCCACACTTCTACTTATTTCTTAATCCAGAATATCCACCAAAATTAAATACCTTGATTACCCGAGACTCAGAGTTGAAAACTTACAGAGCGTGCCTGTGAAGTTGAGAAACGCTTGCCCTTCCAGCGACTTCTTACTCTCTATCTGAAAAGCTCTATTTTTATACCTTTTTAGTGGTATTTTCTTTGAAGTTTCCTGCTGATGTAAGCTAATTATCTCCAGTGATTCTTTATTGAATTCTTTTCTATTCTTACTGTCATTTCAGCTGCCAACTTTTAGAATTCTGTCTCTACCTTTAAGTGTTTCAAAAACTTATCATTTTTATGGTTATTGTCGATTTATCTATTTGATGCTATTCTTAGGAAGTCTTTCTACTGAATTCTTAATATCACTTAACTGCTTGTAAGCCAGACGTCGTGACTCCGTGGTGTTCCAAGTTCAATACAAACAAAATGTAATTGCTTGGTGTCATCTATTGATATTATATTTTCAAAGCCTTCCTATTTGTACATTTTACAACTTGTAAATGAAAAACACTTCAACCAGGGTGTTTTTTGCATTTCTTAGCTATTTCAATTGGTTGCATATTTAATTGTGTTTCCTGTTTCTAAGTTTAACATAAAACTATTTTACGGCAGGTATTTCTTTTACTTGATGTCATTTTTTCAAAGGCACTTGGTTTTTTAATGTTCAGTGCACCTGTTCGACGTGTTAGATTTTGACACTTTACTTGGGCATTGCTATTGTTTTGTCCCAAACTCCAGACCTTCTGGAAGCGCCAATGGTTTGCTTCAATAGGTGCATTGTTTTTGTGTTTACAACCATCTCCCATTTCAAAGCTTGTGGTGTTTTACAGCTTTTGTTAACAATTCACCTTATCTCAGAAGCCTGTATTGTGTTTGCAGCCTGTGTCGCCGAGGCTTTCCAGACTTTTAAACTCAGTATGTCTTGTATTAATAATATCAAAATCTGTTCATAGGATGATGTATTTCTTGGAATATGGCTTATTCCATTACAATACTCCATCTGTCAAATGTTTGCTCACTCACTTAGCCTGTCTACATCCCTTTGCAGATTCTTTGAGTCCTCTGCACAACTTGCTTTCCCACCCATCTTTGTATCATCCGCAAACTTGGCTACATTACACTCGGTCCCTTCATCCAAGTCATTAATGTAGATTGTAAATAGTTGAGGCCCCAGCACTGATCCCTGTGGCACCCCACTAGTTACCGTTTGCCAACCGGAAAATGACCCGTTTATCCCGACTCTCTGCTTTCTGTAAGTTAGCCAATTCTCTATCCATGCTAATAGATTACCCCCAACTCTGTGAGCTCTTATCTTATGCAGTAACCTTTTTTGTGGCACCTTATCGAATGCCTTCTGGAAATCCAAATACACCACATCCACTGGCTCACCCTTATCCACCCTGCTCGTTACATCCTCAAAGAACTTCAACAAATTTGTTGAACATGATTTCCCTTTCATAAAACCATGCTGACTCTGCTTGACTGCATTATGATTTTCCAAATGCCCTGCTACTGCTTCCTTAATGAAGGACTCCAGCATTTTCCCAACGACAGATGTTAGGCTAACTGATCTATAGTTTCCTGCTTTCTGTCTCCCTCCTTTCTTAAATAGGGGTGTTACATTTGCGGTTTTCCAATCTGCGGGGACCTCTCCAGAGTCCAGGGAATTTTGGTATTTTGCAACCAATGCATCCACTATCTCTGCAGCCACTTCTTTTAAGACCCTGGGATGTAGGCCATCTGGTCCAGGGGACTTGTCGTCTTTTAGTCCCATTATTTTACCACGTACTTTTTCCTTAGTGATAGTGATTATCTTTAGTTCCCCCCTCCCTGTGGCCCCTTGATTATCCATTATTGGGATGTTGTTAGTGTCTTCTACCGTGAAGACAAAAACAAAATATTTGTTCAGAGTTTCAGCCATTTCCCCGTTCCCTATTATTAATTACCCAGTCTCATCCTCTACGGGACCAACGTTTACTTTAGCTACCCTCTTTCTTTTTATATACCTGTAGAAGTTCTTACTTTCTGTTTTAATATTTCTTGCCAGTTTACTCTCATAATTCATCTTCTCTCTCTTTATTATTTTTTTAGTCATCCTTTGCTGGTTTTTAAAAATTTCCCAATCCTCTGGCCTCCCACCAATCTTGGCAACATTGTATGCCTTTGTTTTCAATTTGATACCATCCTTTACTTCCTTAGTTAGCCACGGATGGTGTTCCCTTCTCTTAAAATCTTTCTTTCTCACTGGAATATATTTTTGTTGAGAGTTATGAAATATCTCCTTAAATGTCCGCCACTGCATTTCAACTGTCTTGCCCTTTAATTTGTTTTTCCAGTCCACTTTAGCCAGTTCTGCCCTCATGCCACTGTAATTGCCTTTGTTTAAGATCAGGACACTGGTTTGAGATACAACTTTCTCACCCTCCAACTGAATTTGAAATTCAACCATGCTATGATCACTCTTTCCTAGAGGATCCTTTACTATGAGATCATTTGTTAATTCTGTCTCATTACACAGTACAAGATCCAAGATAGCCTGCTCCCTGGTTGGTTCCATTACATACTGTTCTAGGAAACCATCCCGGAAACACTCTATCAACTCCTCCTCAAGGCTGCCATGGCCAATTTGATTTGTCCAATCAATATGGAGATTAAAATCACCCATGATTATTACCGTACCTTTTTTACAGGCCTCCATTATTTGTTGATTTATACTCTGTCCAACAGTATTGCTACTGTTCGGGGGCCTGTAGACTACACCCACCAGAGACTTTTTCCCCTTATTATTTTTTATCTCCACCCAAACCAATTCTACATCTTGATCTTCTGAGCCAATATCACTTCTCACCACTGCACTGATCCCATCCTTTACCAACAAAGCCACCCCACCTCCCTTTCCTTTCTGTCTATCCTTCTGAATTGTCAAATACCCTGGAATATTCAGTTCCCAGCCCTGGTCACCTTGCAACCATGTCTCTGTCATGACGATCAGATCATACCCATTTGTATCTATTTGTGCCGTCAACTCATCTATCTTGTTACGAATACTGCGTGTATTCAGATATAGAGCTTTTAACTTTGTCTTTTTACCATTTCTCCTTGTTTTGGCCCCATTTTCTGTTGCACTCTTATTTTTAAACATTCTGTCCCTTCCTGTCACACTCTGGTTATTATTTCCCCCATCTCTGTCCTGCTCTATTGTTTTCTCATTTCTGATTGAATTTTTAAATTCTCGCTCACCTGGACCCTCCCCCCCACTATTTAGTTTAAAGCCCTCTCTACAGCCCTGGTTCAAGTGAAGCCCGTCCAAACAGAACAGCTCCCTCTTATCCCAGTACTGGTGCCAGTGCCCCACAAATCGAAACCCATTTCTCCCACACCAGTCTTTGAGCCACTCGTTCATTTCTCTGATCTTATTGACCCTATGCAAATTCGCTCGTGGCTCAGGTTGTAATCCAGAGATTATTACCTTTGTGGTTCTGCTTTTTAATTTAGCCCCTAGCTGCTCATACTCCCTCAGCAGAACCTCTTTCTTTGTCCTACCTATGTCATTGGTATCTACGTGGACCATGACAACTGGATCTTCTCCCTTCCACTCCAAGTTCCTCTCCAGCCCAGAGGAGATGTCCTTAACCCTGGCACCGGGCAAGCAACACAACCTTAGGGACTCATGCTCTCGGCTGCAGAGAACAGTATCTATCCCCCTAACTATACTGTCCCCTATCACTACAACATTTCTTTTTACTCCCCCCACTTGAATGGCTCCCTGTACCACGGTGCTGTGGTCAGATTGCTCATCCTCCCTGCAGTCCCTGCCCTCGTCCACACAGGGAGCAAGAATCTCGTACCTGTTAGACAAGGCCAAGGGCTGAGGCTCCTCCATCACTACCTCCTGGATCCCAATACCTGCCTCGCTTGTAGTCACACCCTCCTGTCCCTGACCATGGGCCAAATTAGAAGTAATTACTCTAGTGGGTGCCTTGTCCTAGATGGTGTTGAGCTTCTTGAATGTTGTTGCAGTTGCACTCATCCAGGCAAGTGGAGAGTATTTCATCATACTCCTGAACTATGCCTTGTAGGTCGGTGGTGGAGAGATTTGGGGAGTCAGGAGGTGAGCCATTTGCCACAGAATACCCAGTTTATGACCTGCTCTAGTAGCTATGTCATTTATGTGGGTGGTCCAGTTGAGTTTCTGGTCAATGGTGACACCTAGGATGTTGATAGTGGCGGATTTGGCGATGGTAATGCCATTAAATGTCAAAGGGAAATGGTTAGGCTCTCTCTTGTTGAAGATGGTCATTGCCTGGCACTTGTGTGCCGTGAATGTTAATTGCCACTTATCAGCTCAAGCCTGAATGTTGTCCAGGTCTTGCTGCATGCGGGCACAGACTGCTTCATTATCTGAGGAGTTGCGAATGGAACTGAACACTGTGCGGTCATCAGCGAACATCCCCACTTCTGACCTTATGATGGAGGGAAGATCATTGATGAAGCAGCTGAAGATGGTTGGGCATAGGACACTGCCCTGAGGAACTCCTCCAGCGATGTCCTTGGGCTGAGATGATTGGCCTTCAATAGCCACAACCATTAGTAAACTCATGGCTAAGGTTAGAACATCTGGAGTCAGGGGACAAGTAGCAGAATGAATAGAAAGCTGGCTACAAAACAGAAAACAGAGAGTAGGGGTAACTCAGACTGGCAAAAGATGGGAAGTGGTTTTGCACAAGGATCAGTGCTGAGACCACTGTTGTTCATCATTTACATCATTTGGACTCTGGAATCAGACATACAATTTCAAAATTGGCAGACGACATCAAATTGGGGGGTGTAGTTAATACAGAGGAGGACTGTGACAAAATACAGGCAGACTTTAAATAAAATTGCAGAATGGGCGTGTAATTGGCAAATTAACTTCAATATAGATAAGTGTGAGGTGATATATTTTGGTAGGAAGAATAAGGAGGCTGCATACTCCTTGGAAAATAAGTGTCTAAATTGGGTAAAGGAGCAGAGGGATATGTGGGTACAGATACACAAATCACTAATAGTAGCGACGCTGGTTAAACTATCCATAAAAATAGCAAACAAAGCACTGGAGTTCATTTCTAGAGGGATAGAATTGAAAAGCAGAGAAGTTATGTTAAACTTGTATGGCACCTTTGTTAGACCACACTTGGAGTACTGTGAACAGTTATAGAGGCACTGGAGAAGGTGCAAAAAAGATTTACAAGAATGATACCAGAACTGAGAGGTTATACCTATCAGGAAAGATTGAACAGGCTGGGGCTCTTTTCTCTAGAAAAGAGAAGACTGAGGGGTGACCTGTGACCTGATAGAGATCTTTAAGATTATCAAAAGGTTTGATAGGGTAAACGTAAAGAAGATGCTTCCACTTGCGGGGTTGATGGGGTTAGATAAAAAATGGTGGGACGAGGCTCGTGTGGAGCATAAACACTTGTAGAATTTGCAATATATCGCGATTTTATTAATAAGGAGAAAAACACATAGTTTCGTTCAAACAGCTTTTATTTCAGCAGAATGCTGTCAGGTTTTCAAAGTGGACACAAGCAGCTTGTAAAATGGCCGCCGCACCTCGTGGCAGAACATTCTAGACTTTTCAACAGGCAGACAAGATGGCGTTCCAATAAACATTTGTGCAAGATCGATTAAGACTCAGCACATTGAAGATAATACACGAGACATCATGGGTTCACAGTATACACATAAATACTGAAATCGGTCTCCCAGGTACGAATAAAAGTTATTGTACCAAGTAATCAAGAACCCATCCAAAGACATTAATATGTAAAATCCCAACGACTCTACGATGAGAGAGCCGTTAGCGGGTAGTTACAGAAAACGCTTGGAAGCCCCAAAACCCCTCCAGGGAGAACACCGACCGATTAAACAATGGGAGAAATATTAACAGGTACTCAGACAATTACGAGTAGCCCCGAAACCCATTAAAACGAAGATCACCATATACAAGACATTTGAGCGCCAAAACCCTAACAAAAGAAAAGACATTAAGGTTGGGCGGGAAACGGAAGATTTTGCACTATAATTGCAAGCTCCAAACCGTCCATCTTTCTCTTATCTTGCTGGTGTTTATCCTCGTGGCTGCCCTTGACTCGCCGTCTTGTTCCTGCTTGCCTCGTGTCTCTTTTCAAAAAGACTGTTGAACTTTACGATCCGCTCGAATCTACCTCGTGTCGTGTCGCGAAGACCTGTGTAGAACTGGGCTCTGAAGCCTTGAAGCGGGCGCACCATTCCGATAAGTCGGTAAACGGTGTTGGAACCGAAGGCCCGAGATGAGATGAGATGAGATGAGATGAGAAGAGAAGAAGACCATACTTATCGCCACGGTCAGTAAGCCCCGACCGCGCCTGTAGGTCGAATAGACATTTTCCTTGCCAGGAAGACTTCTTCGAGTTTTACAGAACTGACAGGAAGACTACTTTTCGAATTCTATCGCATCCGTGCGAGGGCACAGGAAGACTCTTTTTTGAGTAGAGTCGGAACTCCGAGGACAACACAGATCTTCATGACAGCAGACGTTCCAGCCTGCTAGCCGGAGCAGAAACGAGTAAACAAGTGGGGCCAGGAGACCCCCTGATCGACACGTGGGTGCTGCGGTGAAAAACATCCGATCAGAGTTTTCGGAATTCTCCGAGTTATCACGAGTGGTGAGCATGAGTCTCGAATCCTACGAATCTAGCTTAGGACAGATATTGATAGGGGAGGGTTTCAAGTATTAAGGATAATTGTAATGTGTGCCCCCATTTACGATGTGTGGTTCGTTCCTCGTTTCCCTGAAATTAGTTACATAACTGCGTGTAAGATTGTACTGTCATTAATCTGTGCTTATGACATGTATTTCATAATCTTAAGTACTATGCAATAAAGATTTTCCATTTCGTACCATTCAACCGAGTCTACCTGAGTTTCATCTCCATTACTGCTCTCGCATCTAAGTCCAGTGTCTAGAACCGTAAGGGTGAGTGGGTCGAACCACTCACAGGTGTGTCTAGTGCTCCCAGACTGGCCGGAGACCAGAACAGGCAACAAGGCCTAAACCCGCACTAGCACCCGGGCTGCACAGAGCCACACGAATCTCACAGGCTGAGAGACATAAACCCTTACACACTGGCGTGGGACTGCTGGGCCAAATGGCCTGTTTCTGTGCTGTAAATACTATGTAATCTTCCTTTGGGCTAGGTATGACTCCAGCCACTGGAAAGTTTTCCTCATGATCCCCACTGACTTTAATTTTATTAGGGCTGTTTGGTGCCACGCTCGGTAAAATGCTGCCTTGATGTCAAGGGCAGTCACTCTCACCTCACCTCTGGAATTCAGCTCTTTTGTCCATGTTTGGACCAAGGCTATAATGAGGTCTGGCACTGAGTGGTCCTGGCGGAATCCAAACTGAGCATCTATGAGAAGGTTATTGGTGAGTAAGTGCTGCTTTATAGCACTGTTGATGACTCCTTCATCACTTTGATGATTGAGAGTAGGTTGATAGGATGGTAATTGGCCGAGTTGGATTTGTCTTGCTTTTTTGGACAGGACATACCTGGGCAGTTTTCCAGATTGTCGGATAGATGCCAGTGTTGTAGTTGTACTGGAACAGCTTGGCTAGAGGCGTGACTAGTTCTGAAGCACAAGCCTTTAGCACTGCAGCCAGGATGTTGTTGGGACCCATAGCCTTTGCTGTATCCAGTGTGTTCAGCCGTTTCTTGATATCACGTAGAGTGAATCGAATTGGCTGAAGACTAGCTTCTGTGATGGTGGGCACCTCAGGAATAGGCCGAGATGGATCATCCACTCAGCACTTCTGACTGAAGATGGTTGCAAACGCTTCAGCCTTGTCTTTTGCACTCGCATGCTGGGCTCCGCCATCATTGAGGATGGGGATGTTCATGGAGCCTCCTCCTCTCGTTAGTTATTTAATTGTCCACCACCATTTGTGACTAGATGTGGCAGGATTGCAGAGCTTTGACCTGATCTGTTGGCTGTGGGATTGCTTAGCCCTGTCTATAGCATGCTGCTTCCGTTGTTTAGCATGCATGTAGATCTGTGTTGTAGCTTCACCATGATGCACCTCATTTTCAGGTATGCTTGGTGCTGCTGGCGGCATGCTCTTCTACACTCCACATTGAACCAAAGTTAGTCACCTGGCTTGATGGTAATGGTAGAGTGAGGGATATGCTGGGCCATGAGGTTACAGATTGTGGTGAAATACATTTCTGCTGCTGCTGATGGCCCACAGCGCCTCATGGATGCCTAGTTTTGATCTTCTAGATCTCTTCTTAATCTGTCCCACTTAACACGGTGATCGTGCCACACGACACGATGGAGATTGTCCTCAGTGTGAAGATGGGTCTTCGTCTCCACAAGGACTGTGCAGTGGTCGCTCCTATGAATACTGGCAGGGACACATGTATCTACAACGGGTAGGTTTGTGAGCACAAGGTCAAGTAGGTTATTCGATCATGTTGGTTCTCTCACCACCTGCTGCAAACCCAATATGGCAGCTATGTCCTTCATGACTCAGCCAATTTGGTCACTGTCAATGGTGGTAACACTGATCCACTTTTGATGATGGACATTGAATTCCTCTTTCCAGCGTACATTTTGAGCCCTCAGTGCGTCCGTCAAGTGGTGTTCAACAGGGAGGAGTACTGATTCATCAGCTGAGGGAGGGCGATAGGTGGTAATCAGCAGGATGGTGTGCCTTCATTGTGTCTGAGTTTGATGCCTAGGTTGCAGTTAAGTGATCTGTCCTGTTTTATTCTTCTTATCCTTTTTTGTAGTGGTTTGATACAACTGAGTGGCTTGCTAGGCCCTTTCAGAGGATAGTTAAGAGTCAACCATGTTGATGTTGGACTGGAGTTACATAAGGACAACAGGTATCCTGTCCCTAAAGGCACTCAATTCATTAGACCAGCTGTGCATTTTCTAATCTTACTTTCAATGCATTTAATATTAGTAGAGGCTGTTCTTTTCTAATATTTCACAGAGCAGATTCTGTATGTGTCCAAACACACACATGCCAAACTTCTTGTGGTAAATTCACAACAATTACAGCTGACAATATAATTTGATTCTCACAGCAGAACATCACACTCTAGCTACAGTATCAATATAGCATTTAATTTTAATCTTTGTCATATTGTTTGAATACCTGGAGTTAATTTTCTATTTGAAGTTACTTAATGCTAATCTCAGTAGTCCAGTTATGACAGGAGCACTTTAAATTACAGACATAATTCAATGAATGTTAGATTTGAATTGATGAATGGATATTACCATCTTTTTATTATGATAAATGTGATACTTTTTATTTGGGTGACTGTTGGATCAAGATAGGAAACATAGGAACTGGAGTAGGCCATTCAGCCCCTCAAGCCCGTTCCACCATTCAATTAGATCATGGCTGATCTGTATCTTAACTCCATTTACCTGCTTTGGTTCCGTAACCCTTAATACCCTTGCCTAACAAAAATCTATCAAACTCAGTTTTGACATTTTCAATTGACCTAGCCTCAACAGGTTTTTGGTGGATAGAGTTCCAGATTTCCATTACCCTTTGTGTGAAGAAGTGCTTCCTGACATCACCCTTGAAAGGCCTAGCTCTAATTTTAAGGTTATGCTCCCTTTGTTTTTTGTACCTGTCCACTAGCTTTTAGTGGATTCTGTATTTGGACCTCTAAATCTCTCTGCTCATCCATGTTTCTCACCATTTAGAAAATACTCTGATCTATCTTTGTTAAGTCCAAAGTCCTACCTCACACTTTCCCACATTGAACTCTCTCTGCCACAGCTTTGCCCACTCACTTAATCTATCAATGTCCCTTTGCAACTTTCTGCTTCCATCTACACTACTTACTGTGCCACCTAACTTAGTGTCGTTAGCAAACTTAGATATATGGCTGTTAATTCCTTCATCCAAGTCATTTATAATTATAGTGAAAAGCAGCGGCTCCATTACAGATACCTGGGGGACACCACGAGTCACATCGGCCGCGATTTTGCCAGTGCTCAGAGGGCGGGTTCGGAGGCGGGTCAGCTGTTAAATTCAAACTGATTGACAGCGGGTTGCAAACCCGCCACGATCCCACCTCCGTGTGAGTTTCCAAAGTGTCGGGTCTGCGATTTCAGAACTGGCAGTTTAAGTGCTTAGGGAGGTGCCCCCACTTGCATGTCCCCTCCCACCATCATCCCTCTCATGGGCCACCCGCACTTCTCTGCTAGCAAGTAGCTGGAGAGCACCTTGCTGCACATCAGTGGGGCCATGAGGACCCGCGTCTGTGCTGACATTCCTCATAACAAGGACGCCCATGAACCTCTGGTTTCTGTCCTCGATAGATGCCCATCGATCCTCCATAGGTGACCATCTATTTAGAAGTGTTACCATGTTGTTTTGAGTCTGGCGATTTATCTCCTCCATGGAGGTTGCCATCTTTTCCATGGCAGTACCTATATTTGCCATTGTGTGCGCCATGGCATTGCTCAAATTTGTGATGGACTCCTCCATTCTATGCACACTCGCAATCACCATGGTTACAAACCCAGTCAGAGCCTTCTGCACTTGTTCCTGAACCTCCTGCACCACTCTCTTTCTGGATGGCCCCAGAGGCTCAGCGTCTACATGCAGCTGAGCAGAGCTAGAAGCGTCCTGCAGCCTCCAACGAGGACTCTCCACTGCTGTCCCTGCCTCCACCATCTGCTCTTGCTCACTCGTGAGTTGTGATACACCAGGTATCTCGCATACGACTCGCCGAGGTGTGTGTCTCTGCGCTGGTGCTGGGTGCACTCATCTCTGCTGACGCTGCTCCCTCAGAGGATGCAGCATCCTCTGAGGAGTCCTCCTGCTCTTCCTCCTGGACAGTAGGGAGGGGGGCTCTTGATGGTCCTGTGGGAGAGTAAAGATATGAGTTAGACATGTGATATGTAGATTGCAAACACATCCCATTGTGCACATGATGAGCATTCAATTTCTATTGACTTCAGATCCCATATGAGTCACTCATGAATGCCAAATAAGATGGATGGAGAATTATTCTGTCACCAGTTTGTTCTACTGAGCCCCTCTCTCCGTCCCCCACTTTGAGCTCTTCAACTGTTCCCGCAATGTTGAGAGCGGCCTCCTCAGCTTGTGTGAGCTGTGAGAATGTTGGTGGTCCTCCTCCTGTTCTCTCCCTCTCCATCTTACTGTGGCCTCTCTTTTCCTGCAATGAGGGAAAGAAGTGAGGTTTCAGTGAGAGTGATGTAATGAGTGTAAAGAATGGATAGGAGAGATGTTTAGAGGGAGACTATGATGGAGTGGGTTCCCATGACCAAGTTTCCTCCTTTTGAGTTGTTGTCATTGCATAACATTGAGAGTTAGTGTGAGGGGTGCATAGTAAGATGGGGATGTGATTCTGTACATAGGGAGAGAGGGATGGGTGACAGTGCAAGGGATGTTGGGGTGATTTAGGATGTGCAGGAGTAGGGTTGGCAATGCAGTGTGATCGGGATGTGATGACAGGCACAGCAGAATTAAGGTAAGTGTGCTTTATACTCACTTTTCCAGAACGCAGGAGATCATTGAACCTCTTCCTACACTGGACCCAGGTGCGACTGAACACACACCTTGCAGTTATCTCCTCAGCTATTTGCAGTCAGGCTGCCTTTGTCTGCTGAGGAGGTTTCCTTCTTCCATTCCCTGGGAATAGTACCTCCCGACGTCCTCTGACTCCTCCACAAGAACATGGAGGGAGTCATCGTTGAAGCGGGGAGCAGCCTTTGGTCTCTCTGCAGACATCGTGGAGAGCAGCAGCACTCAGGAGCATCAGAAACCAAGTGAGAGCTAATGGGGACACGGCCCCCTTAAATACACCGGCTGCAAACGCATCATCAGAGCAGCTCAGCAAACCTGCACCTTGTGATGAGGTCGGGTAACGCGCATGGCGGGCTTAACAAGCCCAATCAACTGAAAATTGTTTTAGCAGACTGGCTGGAGCCAGGAGCGGGAGCAGAACCCGCCGACTACCAGTCCCATAGCCAACCTGCCTCCACTCAGAAAATCCAGCCCATCATGTCAGTTTGAGTACATACCCATTATCCCTACTCTCTGTCTCCTACCTCCTAACCAATTCCTTATCCAAGCCAATAGGTTGCATCCAATTCCATGCACTCTCATATTGTTAACAGTCTCTTATGTGGAACCTTGCTGAATGCCTTCTGGAAGTCCATATAAATAACATCCATTAACACTCCCTTAACTACCAGGTTAATTACCTCCTCAAAAAATTCAACCTAGGTTCATTAGACATGACTTACCCTTTGCAAATCCATGCTGGCTCTCTCTGATCAGATCATATTTGTCCAAATGCTCAGTCATTCTGTCCCTAATAACAAATTCTGGTAACTTCCCCACAATTGATGTTAGACTAATAGGCCTATAATTTCCTAGTTTATCTGTTCTACCCTTCTTAAATTATGGAATGGCATTGGCAGTTCTCCAATCCAAGGGGACAATTCCTGACTCGAAACAGTTTTGGAAGATCAGTGGAGGCTATGACCATCATTTTCCAATTCTCAACAGGTGTGGTGCCAGAGGACTGTAGGACTGCTAATGTTGTACCGTTGTTTAAAAAGGGAGAAAGGGATAGACTGAATAATTACAAGCCAGTCAGCCTAACCTCAGTGGTGGGCAAATTATTGGAAAAAATTCTGAGGGATAGTATTAATCTTCATTTAGAAAGGCACAGATTAATCAAGGACAGTCAGCATGGATTTGTTAAGGGAAGGCTGTGTCTGACGGACTTGATTGAATTTTTTGAGGAGGTAACAAGGAGAGTCAATGAGGGTAATACGTTTGATGTAGTCTACATGGATTTTAGCAAGGCTTTTGGCAAGGTCCCACATGACAGACTGGTCAGAAAGGTAAAGCCTATGGGATCCAAGGGAAAGTGGCAAGTTGGATAATGGTCGACAGGTGTTTTTGTGACTGGAAGGCTGTTTCCAGTGGGGCTCCGCAGGGCTCAGTACTGGGTCCCTTGCTTTCTGTGGTATATATCAATGATTTAGACTTCAACGTGGGGGTCATGATTAAGAAGTTTGCAGATGATACAAAAATTGACCGTGTGGTTGATAGTGAGGAAGAAAGCTGTAGACTGCAGGATATATCAATGGACTGGTCAGGTGGGCAGAAAAGTAGCAAATGGAATTCAATCCGGAGAAGTGTGAGATAATACATTTAAGGAGGGCTAACAAGGCAAGGGAGTACACAATAAATGGTAGGATACTGAGAAGTGTAGAGGAACAGAGGGACCTTGGAGTGCATGTCCACAGATCCCTGAAGGTAGCAGGACAGGTAGATAAGGTGGTTAATAAAGCATACGGGATACTTTCCTTTATTAGCCGAGGCATAGAAACCCAGTCGGATTCCCTTCAGCAGTCAAGGACATTCAGCCTCGGATCTGCGGGTAAGCGTTCTCCAAGGCAACCTTAGAAACACACGACAACGCAAAATCATCGAGCAGAAACTGATAGCCAAGTTCCGCACTCATGAAGACGGTCTCAATCGGGATCTTGGGTTTATGTCACGATACATGACGTGATCCGGACTCGAGTCGTCGTTAGCTTGTTCACAGATGTGATTCCCAGTAAAAAAGTAAAAATTTTCCCAGTAAAAAAGTAAAAATTTTAAAGCTTTTCGTTTTACATACAGACGGCAGCTTTTGACACGTTAGAACCCCTGCGACTACACCTCATTGTCTCAGTTGTATCTTGCTATGTCTTTGATGTGGTACCTTCCTGGCTGACTTAATTAACTTTATCACACCTCGGCAGATAGTCAGGATGATTTAATTTAGTGGTCTGCAATTGTAAGGTACACATGCTTTGTTTTCTATCTATATATGCTTTGGCGATTCTGTATCTAATTTACTTCACCTGAGGAAGGAGCAATCGATAGCTCCGAAAGCTTGTGATTTCAAATAAAACTGTTGGACTATAACCTGGTGTTGTGCGACCTCTCAATAGAATATAAGAACAGGGAGTTTATACTAGAACTGTATAAAACACTAGTTAGGCCACAGCTAGAGTACTGCGTACAGTTCTGGTCACCACATTACAGGAAAGATGTGATTGCACTAGAGAGGGTACAGAGGAGATTTACGAGGATGTTGCCGGGGCTGGGGAATTTTAGCTATGAGGAAAGATTGTATAGGCTGGGGTTGTTTTCTTTGGAACAGAGGAGTCTGAGGGGAGACTTAATTGAGGTGTATAAAATTATGAGGAGCCAAGATAGCGTGGATAGGAAGGACCTATTTCCCTTAGCAGAGAGGTCAATAACCAGGGAGCATAGATTTAAAGTAATTTTTTTTTATTCCTTCATGAGATGTGGGCATCACTGACAAGGCCAGCATTTATTGCCCATCCCTAGTTGCCCTAGACAAGTTGGTGGTGAGCCGCCTTCTTCAACCGCTGCAGTCCGTGTGGTGAAGATACTCCCACAGTGTTGTTAGGGAGGGAGTTCCAGGATTTTGGCCCAGCGACGATGAAGGAATGGTGATATGCTTCCAAATCAGGATGGTGTGTGACTTGGAGGGGAACTTGGAGGTGGTGGTGTTCCCATGTGCCTGCTGCCCTTGTCCTTCTAGGTAGTAGTGGTTGCGGATTTGGGAGGTGCTGCAGTCGAAGCTTTGGCAAGTAGCTGCAGTGCATCTTGTAGATGGTACACACTGCAGCCACGGTACGCCAGTGGTGGAGGGAGTGAATGTTTAAGGTGGTGGATGGGGTGCCAATTAAGCGGACTGCTTTGTCTTGGATGGTGTCGAGCTTCTTGTGTGTTGTTGGAGCTGCACTCATCCTGCAAGTGAAGAGTATTCCACCACACTCCTGACTTGCGCCTTGTAGATGGTGGAAAGTGCTTTGGGAAGTCAGGAGGTGAGACACTCGCCGCAGAATAACCAGCCTCTGACCTACTCTTGTTGCCACAGTATTTATGTGGCTGGTCCAGTTAAGTTTCTGGTCAATGGTGACCCCCAGGATATTGATGGTAGGGGATTCGGCGATGGTAATGTTGTTGAATGTCAAGGAGCGATGGTTAGACTCTCGCTTGTTGGAGATAGTTATTGCCTGGCACTTGTGTGGCGCAAATGTTACCTGCCACTTATCAGCCCAAGCCTGAATGTCATCCAGGTCTTGCTGCATGCGGGCATGGACTGCTTCATTATCTAAGGAGTTGTGAATGGTACTGAACACTGTGCAATCATCAGCGAACATCGGCACTTCTGACCTTATGATGGAGGGAAGGTCATTGATGAAGCAGCTGAAGATGGTTGGGCCTAGGACACTGCCCTGAGGAACCCCCTCAGCGATGTGATGATTGACCTTCAACCACCACAACCATCTTCCTTTGTGCTAGGTATGACTCCAGCCAGTGGAGAGTTTTCCCCCCCGATTCCCATTGACTTCAGTTTTACTAGGGCTCCTTGATGCCACACTCGGCCAACTGCTGCCTTGATGTCAAGGGAAGTCACTCTCACCTCACCTCTGGAATTCAGCTCTTTTGTCCATGTTTGGACCAAGGCTGTAATGAGGTCTGGAGCTGAGTGGTCCTGGCGGAACCCAAATTGAGCATCTGTGAGCAGGTTATTGGTGAGTAAGTGCTGCTTGATAGCACTGTCGACGACCCTTTCCATCACTGTGCTGATGATTGAGAGTAGACTGTTGAGGCGGTAATTGGCTGGATTGGATTTGTCCTGCTTTTTGTGGACAGGACATACCTGGGCAGTTTTCCACATTGTCGGATAGATGCCAGCATTATAGCTGTACTGGAACAGCTTGGCTAGAGGCGCAGCTAATTCTGGAGCACAAGTCTTCAGCATGACAGCCGGGATGTTGTCAGGTCCCACAGCCTTTGCTGTATCCAATGCGCTCAGCCGTTTCTTGATATCACATGGAGTGAATCGAATTGGCTGAAGACTGGCTTCTGTGGTGGTGGGTCCTCAGGAGGAGGCCAAATTGGTAGAAGGATTAGAGGGGAGTTGAGGCGAAATCTTTTTACCCAGAGGGTGGTGGGAGTCTGGAACTCACTGCCTGAAAGGGTGGTAGAGGCAGAAACCCTCATCACATTTAAAAGGTACTTGGATATGCACTTGAAGTGCTGTAACCTACAAGGCTACGGACCAAGAGCTGGAAAGTGGGATTCGGCTGGATAGCACGTTTTCAGCCGGCACAGACACAATGGGCTGAATGGCCTCCTTCTGTGCTGTAAATTTCTGTGTTTCTGTGATGACAAGCTCATCAAGAATTTCATCACCTACTTCTTTTAATACCCTGGGGTGGAAACCATCGGGTCCTGGAGATCTTTAATCTCATTAGTTTCTCCATCACCATTATTTTAACTTATATTGAATCTAGTTAGTTCCTCCCCTTGATTTATTTTTACCTTTCCTTGTATCTCTGATATTTTATCCTCGGCCTTTCCTGTGAAGACCGATACAAGGTAGCTATTCAGTAAGTCTGCCATTTCCTGATTTACAATTACAATATCACCTACATCTGTCATTAAGGGACCCACATAACTCTTAGCCTCTCTCTTTCTCTTAATGTATTTATAAAAACCTTTAGTGTTGTCCTTAATATCCCTTGCCAGCTTTTTCTCGTATTCCCTTTTTGTAGCTCTTACCACTTTCTTTGTATAATTTTGTAAGATGACAAAATGCAGAACCAGAAACAAGAATAAGAACAAGCTGCTGTCTAAAAGCTGAATTAAAGGTAATTAAAACTTCTGTTGGTTGCTTTGGTGGTCACAGAAAGACTGATTGACTGAAACAGGCTTGAAACTGGAAAGAAGAAAAGGTTTCTACAGCTTTTAAATACAAACAGGTGCACAATCAGCAAGGAAATGAATGTTTCTGAGATGGTTATGTGCAGTATTTAACTCCACAACTAAACTGCATAGTCTGTAAAGATGAGAGATTTAAAGCTAAATTATTTTTTAAAAGAACAAATAAATCTCCTAGCTTTGCATACACTTCATTCCTTGTGCTGTGCTGATACAGTATTTATTTTCACATCCAGTTTGTGATGTAGTTACAAGAATCAGTATACCGTTTGGATTAAATTCATTCTGTCAGCTATTTCTAGTTTAGATAGGTACAGTACTTGAACAAGCCATTCTGTGATAAGACCATCATCCATCATGCTTTGCAACCTTCAGAACTAGCAGATTAGTTATTAAGGAAACAATTGAATAAGAAGTGTACATTATTGCTCTGCACTCTATCATTTGCTTTCCTGGTGAGATGTGCTTCATATATTCATTCCAATCTACATTATTCTCTATTAGAATAAAACAGTACACTAAATAGAATATGCAAGAGAAGAACATGGTAACATGTGTGAATTATTTCACTCCTCATGTAATCTGCATTGACAATATAGTTGGTGACTAATTATTAGTGTATGTATTTCTATGTCTATAATACTTCCATATGCATTGCATTTCATTGTAGGTTATTTCCAAAAGATTAATCATACATGAAAAATTACTGAATAAACAGTGTCTAGGACATTGTGATGGGAGGATTACAGAAAAACAGCTAATGCTTTTAACATTCAATAATAACATTTATTTCATATTAACAAAAGCAAAATACTGCAGATGCTGGAAATCTGAAATAAAAGCAGAAACTGTTGGAAACACTCAGCTGGTCAGGCAGCATCTATGGAGAGAGATAGTGAGTTAATGTTTCAGATCGATGACCTTTCATCAGAACTTACATCAATAGTTCTGATGAAAGGTCATCGACCTGAAACGTTAACTCTCTTTCTCTCTCTACAGGTGCTGCCTGACCAGCTGAGTGTTTCCAACATTTTCTGCTTTAATTATTTATTTTATATTTTTTGTTTAAATAAAAACTCAAGCCGCCTGCATGACAGAATGCAGTGTCTGCAATCCCACTTGTAGCAAATTCCACACTCTATATATCAATCAGAAAAAAAATGCTTGGCGGGTGAAGCTCTTATACACCTATAAGAGTAATAGAGTAATGTTCATGGAGGTCAAGGACCAAGTCACCTATTTATCTTCTTGTCCAGGGAATAGTAAGTGACACAAAGGATGATTTTTTGTTTTCTTTTTAAACTCAACCCTGTCACTTGTGCTAATCCTTAAGGCCAATGTTTTCTATAGTGGTAATAAATAATAATGAGCAGTGATTAACTTCAAGATCATCTTTTATCAGTAGTGTACAAGTTATCTGTGATGACATTGGACACTTTATATTATTGTCAGTTTAGAGAACCTGAGAAGTACACATAAATATACAACGTGCTTGACATTTCGTCATAGATATAATTAACAAAAAACACAGATGGAAACAATGCACACCATACAGGAATACAGAATATAGATGACTGAAAGGTCTGACAGGCAATTTAACACAGCGGCATTTGGTCATTATAATTTTTAGTTAATCAGTGAAATGACAATAACCATGAGAAATCACAATGACAGGATTTCATCCAATGGGATGAAGTCCCATAGTCCAAGTGGACAGGGGAATGTCTATGGATATTATTTATATGGAATTCCAGAAGGCATTTGATAAAGTCCCTCATAAGACACTATTAGCTAAAGTTGAAGCTCATGGAATTGAAGGCAAATTATTGACCTGGTTAGGAAATTAGCTGAGCGGCAGGAGACAGAGAGTGGGGATAATGGGCAGATACTCAAATTGGCAGGATGTGACTAGTGGTGTCCCACAGGGATCTGTGTTGGGGCCTCAACTATTCACCGTATTAATTAACGACTTAGATGATGGGCTAGAAAGCCACTTATCCAAGTTTGCCGATGACACAAAGATAGCGGCATTGTAAGCAGTGCAGATGGAGCATAAAATTACAAAGAGATATTAATAGAATAAGCAAATGGGCAAAACTGTTGCAAATGGATTTCAATGGAGTTAAAAAGCATAGAACAGGGTACTTTCTAAATGGTGAAAAGCTAGAAACAGTGGAGGTCCAAAGAGATTTAGGGGGTCCATGTACATAGATCATTAAAATATCATGAACAGGTACAGAAAATAATCAAAAAGGCTACTGGAATGCTGGCCTTTATATCTAGAGGACTAGAATACAAGGGGGCAGAAGTTTTGCAACAGCAATATAAAGCTCTGGTTAGACTACACCTGGAGTACTGTGAGCAGTTCTGGGCACCACACCTTAGGAAGGATATATTGGCCTTGGAGGGACTAAAATGATACTTGGACTCCTGGGGCTAAATTATGAGGAGAGATGACTAGGGTTGTATTCCCTAGAAGTTAGAAGATTAAGGGGTGAGTTGATCGAAGTTTTCAAGATATTAAGGGGAACAGATAGGGTAGATAGAGAGAAACTATTTCTGCTGGTTGGAGATTCTAGTACGAGGGGGCATAGCCTAAAAATTAGAGCCAGGCCTTTCAGGAGTGAAATTAGGAAACACTTCTACACACAAAGGGTGGTAGAAGTTTGGAACTCTCTTCCACAAACGGCAATTGATGCTAGATCAATTGTTAATTTTAAATCTGAGATTGATAGATTTTTGTTAACCAAAGGTATTAAGGGATATGGGGCAAAGGCAGGTATATGGAGTTAGATCGCAGATCAGCCATGATCTCATTGAATGGTGGAACAGACTCATGGGGCTAAATGGCCTACTCCTGTTCCTATGTTCTTATGGGATGCTGCTTTGCTCATAAACATTTTGCATTGAACTCACTTGGGGTAACTTTGACTTTGGGTGATATTGGGAGAGATGTATAAAGGGTAGCTGAATCAATATCGCCCGTTTTACACTATCACCCAAAGTCAAACTTACCCCCACTGTGACAAAGATGAAATAAGAAATGTTCTGCTAAAATAATGTATATTTTTAACATTTGTTAATAAGGTTATAATATGCTTTCTTTTATTTTCTGTAATATCTAAGAAAAATAATTGTCTCTACGCTGGGATATTTTCATTTGGTATTTAATTAATAAAATGGGATAGAGTACAAACAGTACTTTAAAACCGTAAATTATAAAAGTCATTATAAATTAACCAGTCATTTTTTGCAGATGCAAAGAAACAAAGAAAGAACTTGCACTTAGAAAATTATAATATGATTGTGATGCGGAGATGCGTTGGACTGGGGTGGACAAAAGTGAGAAGTCGCACAACACCAGGTTATAGTCCAACAGTTTTATTTGAAATCACAAGCTTTCGGAGCGGCTGCTCCTTCGTCAGGTGAAGTGAAGAAATACCTCCGAAAGCTTGTGATTTCAAATAAAACTGTTGGACTATAACCTGGTGTTGTGCGACTTCTCATAATATGATTGAGCAGAGTCAACACGGATTTATGAAAGGGAAATTGAGTTTGACAAATTTAATAGAGTTTTTTGAGGTTGTAACTAGCAGGTTAGATCAGGGGGAACCAGTGGATGTAGTCTATTTGGATTTTCAGAAGACATTCAATAAGGTGCCACACAAGAGGTTAGTACACAAAATTAGGGCTCATGGGATTGGGGGTAATATATTAGCATGGATTGAAGATTGGTAAATGGACAGAAAACAGAGAGTAGGAATAAATGGAACATTTTCGGGTTGGCAGGCTGTAACTAGTGGGGTGCCGCAAGGATCAGTGCTTGGGCCTCAGCTATTTACAATCTATATCAATGACTTAGATGAGGGGACCGAGTGTAATGTGTCCAAGTTTGCTGACAATACAAAGTTAGGTGGGAAAGTAAGCTGTGAGGAGGATGCAAAGAGGCTGCAAAGAGATATAGACAGGTTAAATGAATGGGCAAGAACATAGCAGATGGAATATAATGTGAAGAAATGTGAAGTTATATACTTTGGTAGGAAAAATAGAAAAGCAGAATATTTTTTATATGGTAAGAGATTGGGAAATGTTGGTGTTCAGAGGGACCTGAGTGTCCTTGTACATGAATCACTGAAACTTAACATGCAGATACAGCAAGCAATTAGGAAAGCAAATGGTATGTTAGCCTTTATTACAAAAGGATTGAAGTACAAGAGTAAAGAAGTCCTGCTGCAATTATACAGGGCCTTGGTGAGACCACACCTGGAGTATTGTGTACAGTTTGGTCTCCTTATGTAAGGAAGAATATACTTGCAACAAGATTCACTAGACTGATACTTGGGATGGGGGGATTGTCCTATGAGGAGAGATTGAGTAGACTAGGCCTATATTCCCTAGAGTTTAGAAGAATGAGAGGTGATCTCATTGAAACATACAAAATTCTTAAGGGGCTTGACAGGTGCTGGGAGTATGTTTCCCCCTGGTGGGGATTCTAGAACTAGGGTCACAGTCTCAGAATAAGGGGTCAGCCATTTAGGACTGAGATGTGGAGAAATGTCTTCATTTAAAGGGTTGTGAAACTTTGGAATTCTCTACCCCCGAGGGCTGTGGATGCTCATTCGTTGAGTATATTCAAGACAGAGATCGATAGATTTTTGGATACTAAGGGAACCAAGGGATATGGGAATAGTGCGGGAAGGTGGCGTTGAGGTAAAAGATCAGCCATGATCTTATTGAATGGCAGAGCAGGCTCAAAGGGCAGAATGGCCTACTCCTGCTCCTATTTCTTATGTTCTTATGTTCTTGTTTATATAGTGCCTTTCACAACCTCAGCATGTCCCAGAGAGCTCCACAGCCAAGTAAGTACCTTTTGAAGTGTAGTCACTATTGTAATGTAGGCAAAGGTGGCAACCAATTTGTGCACATCAAGGCCCCACAAACAGCAATGAGATAAATGACTAGATAATCTTGTTTTTTTAATGATTTTGGTTTAAGGATGAACATTAGCCAGGACACTGGGAGAACTCCCCTGCTCATCTTTGAATAATTCCATGGGATATTTTACATCAACCTGGTAGACCAGATGGGGCCTCAGTTTAATGTCTCATCCGAAAAATGGCATTTCCAACAATGCGGCACTCCCTCAATAATGCACTGAAGTGTCAGCTTACATTATGTGCTCAGGTCTCTGGAGTGGGACTTGAACCCATGACCTTCTGACTCGGAGGCAAGAATATTGCCACTGACTCAAGGCTGACATGCTTGGCTCAGTTATAGCAATATTTTAAAATATTTAGGTTTTTTTAAATGACATCAATGTAGGTGAAGTTTTCTTTCAATAAATGACAGGTGGGACTCAACAATAAAAATAGAAAATGTCAAATTTTAAAAATAACAGACTGTGATTTATGAAGAATTGGGTCTTTAGAAAAAAATTATAATAAGCAGGAAGTGAGGAGCTATTGGCCCAGGTTTTGCTGTCAAAATAGCAGTGAGTTTAAAGGTGCTCACCATTATTAATGTGTAAATTGTTCAGCAACTTGTGGCGAGCAAGAGATACCCCATGAATTTCAAATCGCCACAAATTGTGCCGATCTGCCGTTAGCCTCGCATAAACGGCAGCTCGCCCGCAACCTCCCCATGAGTTTCATGAAGTTGCTGCATTTGCACATGAATTGCCAATTAAACTCGCTGTAGAAAGTTAGGGCTGCTACTTAACAGTGTAATTACCTTTTTAATCAGGAGATTTATATTCCTGCAATTCCAATAAGCTTCTCTGGGCCAGAAAGGGGACAATTTATGAGTGGAATCTCATTCCTACAGGTAGTAAATTGTTGTCAGACATTTTTAAAGTTTAAAATTTTATATTTTTAAAATTTTTTCTTACTTTTCCTTTCTGTCTCTTTTTCTCTCTCTCTTAATCCAATCTTTCTTTCCCTCTCTGTACTTGATTTGGCATTGAATTCACCCACTCTAATTCACCCTATTTCTTTCTCGGTCATTCCTCTGTTTCTTTCTCAATCCTTCAATCTCATTCATTAAGGAGATAGACTGTTGGTCCCATCATTCACCAAGATCCCAGATGCCCTGTTGCCATTATCCTCTTGCACTTCCAGCACTACAGGGAAAAAAAACTTCAGCAGAAAGCTGAGAGAAAGTCTAACTAACGATGCCCCGCTCCAGAAAAATCTGGACCAATAACTGGAAATCATTTAGTCCTTCTGCAAAATGTTCCGAAAATGAATTTAACAGAATCAAAATGTCGCTTTCTTTTCCTTCAAGAGCCATTATTGGATACCATGAAAATCAGCTTGCAGCATTTAAACTTTGTTTTCTCTCCTTCTCTTTTGTCAGCATTACCTCTTATCAGCAAGTTCCTTTCAAGCAAATCCTGAGCAACTTTTACACGCCTGAATGCCTTCCAGAATTAACGAAGAGTCGACACCATTGTTTAATTTTTTTTAGTGTTTATTGAGATGACAAATGTCATTGCTAGGGAACAGAAAACTTTTTTCCACTTTTGGTATCTTGAGTCAGCATCAAGCTCCTACAGGTCAGATATTGCATTAATTGAATGCAAAGCAAGGCTCCTGCAATTCTTCTCCAGCAGTAGGCTTTCCCTCCAGTTGTAGAACAACAATCCCACTGCACCAGTCTGATATTTTAGATTTCCCACACCAATTTTATGTTAACTTGTGATGAATTGTAGCTAGCTTGGGTATCAAGGGGGTGCTTGGATTCGTACTGTACAATGTCCTTTCATTCTGGAACTTGAACTGAATCGAGCTTGAGCTGCTAGGATGAACTTAGACAAGTCCTAAATTAAATAAGTTTGGGTATATCAACCTAGTTTCCAATGGCCAAAGATACATATTACAAGACTACCCAGAAATGTGTAATAATTGCCATTCACTCAGCGATCTCAAAAGGATAGCTGGTGTGGGAAAAAGAATAGTGCAGTAAGAGGTGCTCTTCTGAGGTTGACAGTAATGCACGTTGCTAGGGCCATGTACAGCTTTACTCTGCATCTAACCAATACTGCACCTAACTTGGATCGCTCAACGCTATCACAGTGCAAAAAATGGAAAAGTATTTAATTCCCCAGTGCTGACATCATTCCTTTTGCTGAGCCAAAATAAATGACAAAACCTACAAATTAACATGCACACAACACGGTTAGAACTACAACACAACTGCATCCAAGCAAACATCCTCTAAAAAGAGAAAATTGCAAATGCTGGAAATCCAACATAAATAGAGAACATGTGAGAAATACACAACAGCTCTGTCGGTGTGTACAGAGAAAAGACAATTTAAATTTCAGGTATAGACCCTTCATCAGAATTCCAAATTATTATTATTTACCGAAACCATATATTCTACTCACTAATATTTCAATCATTGTGAACTGTACACTTACACCATATTACATGTACACCCAATGCCAATTATTTTTGTTATCATAGTTGTCACTTATATCATAGAGGACTGAATTATAGTTTTTTTTTTTGGTCCTACAGACTGTTGTATAGTGAGTAATGAGCCTTAATCTTCTCATACTGGTTGCAGCATAGGATGGGCTATTAGAGTTACTCAGTTTCGGCAGCTACTCTATGATTTTGCAGGTTTCTCACTTTCTACTCAACTTGCATCGGCATTTGTGAGAAACAACAGCAAATAGAGCAGCACATCATCATGGCCTATCCATTGTCGTGTTCTCCCAGTTGTTAGTAGGGATGTTACATGCTTTCAGGTTTTTCTTCAAGGTGGTCATTGAACCACTTCTACCCGTCACAAGAAAACATGTCATTTTTCAAATCATAGTAGAACATTTTCTTCGGAGGCCTAGGGCTCAATTTTCCAAGCCCCGAGGAGGCGGGTTTGGAGGCGGGAGTGGTGGGAAAATTGCAGATTCGGGGGGCATATACCCATCCCGCCTCCAACCCGCCTCCATGCCAATGTCCCAGGAGGCGGGTACCCGACCTGTGCTGGGAGCTGCCTCCCCGAGGCGGGAAGGGGATAGAAACATAGAAACATAGAAGATAGGAGCAGGAGTAGGCCATTCGGCCCCTCGAGCCTGCTCTGCCATTCGATGAGATCATGGCTGATCATCCAAACTCAGTATCCTGTCCCTGCTTTCTCCCCATATCCCTTGATACCTTTAGCCTTAAGAAATATATCTAACTCCTTCTTGAATATATTTACTGACTTGGCCTCAACTGCCTTCTGTGGTAGAGAATTCCACAGGTTCACCACTCTCTGGGTGAAGAAATTCCTCCTCATCTCTGTCCTAAATAGCTTGCCCCTTATCTTTAGACTGTGACCTCTTGTTCTGGACTCACCCGCCATCGGGAACATCCTTCCTGCATCCAGTCTGTCTAGCCCTGTTAGAATTTTATAAGTTTCAATGAGATCTCCTCTCATTCTTCTAAACTCTAGCGAGTATAAGCCCAATCGACCCAATCTCTCCTCGTACGTCATTCCTGCCATCCCAGGTATCAGTCTGGATTAGTGCCAATTAACTGCCTGTTAACAGGTAGTTAACAGGCAGTTTTTTGGCTAATCCCTATTTTTAGCCCTGAACTGTGGGCTGCCCGACGGCTCCAAACCACGCCAAGTTAGCAAGGCGGACTGTCGGTCTGCAGGGCTTGGAGGGGTCGAGATGTCTGGTGTACAGGTGAGTGATGGGTGCATGAGTGCAGAGGTAAGTGTGTTTGGTGTGTGTAAAGTGTTTTAATAAGTTTTACTTACCTTTACTTTCTCCTCCAGGCTTCCTCCCTTCAGTTCTCGGGAGTCCCTCAGCTCACCGGCACAGAAAGCAGAATGTCCACTGAGCTGTCAAAAGCTGCAGCCTCTGCTTTCTGGTCTGGAAAGCTCTCTAACTGAGTCTGAGTAGAAGGACTCAAGTTAGAAGACAGATTGTCAGTGTTTGACAGCTTCACAGAGCTGTCAAACGCTGATATTTCATCTGTCAAAAGCTCTTGACAGATGAAATGTCAATCGCTGACGTCACCAGTATCCAGGTGTCCCTTAATTGGCCTGCTGAGCCCGCTGGGCGGGCTTAACAAGGTCAATCAAGGGAAAGTAGCGTGGGTTGGCCACAAATCGATGGAGGCGGGACTACAACCCAAAAAATGGGAGTCCCGCCTCCATCACGTCCCCATTGACAAAATCCAGCCTATTGTCTGACTTGCAAACAATGGCCCAAAAATTAGTGCCGCTACACGAGAGTACGCACTGTGTACTCTCGCGTATTCTGTCTCCAATTGCCGGTTTTCTGCATGCACTGCGCATGCGCTGAAAACCGGCACTTGGTGAATTCAAAAGGGGGCGGTTCCTAGGTGAACCGCGTGCGCGCTACAGGCTGCGCGCACGCAGTGCACTTAGTGCTTTGGACGCGCAGGTAAGCATGGAAGATTTTAGACATAAAGAAAGGAGGTGTAGGACCCTCTTTTAACAAGGTAAGTACTTAATTAAGTATTATTTTGAATTTTTTTTAACAGGTATATCTTTTTTAGAGACTTTAAAGACAGGTAAGTTTATTTTTATAACTTTTTAAAAGATTTTAAATTTTTTCAAAAATTTAATTTTTTGTTTAAAATGGTTAATTTATTTAACTATACTTATTTTATTAATGTGATGGTTTTTTTTTTTTATTTAATTGAGGTTTAGCTGTTCTTTTGGGTGGGTATAGTATTCATAGCTTTCACAGCCGTGCTGTGAAAGCTATGAATGAAAGATGGTGTGCTGCCATTGGCTCTAACTGAGTCACGTGATCCCACAGCTCGCACGAATTAACTGCGCCTGTGGGATACGAAAGCCCTGCACAGCTGCTGTCCAGAACATCAAGTTTGTGCGAGCTCGGACTGAAAAAGCCAGCGCGCAGTGAGAGATCGCGGGAAGGCCTTACCCTCGCACGAAGGCTCACTCACGAATTTTTGGGCCAATATGACTGATTAATAAGATAAGAACATAAAAAATAGGAGCAAGAGTAGGCAATTTGGCCCCTCGAGTCTGCTCTGCCATTCAATAAGATCATGGTTGATCTTCTACCTGAACTCCACCTTCCTGCAATATCCCTTGATTCCCTTACTATCCAAAAATCTATCGATCTCTGTCTTGAATATACTCAACGACTGAGTACCCACAGCCCTCTGGGGTAGAGAATTACAAAGATTCACAACTCTTTGATTGAAGAAATTCCTCCTCATCCCAGTCCTAAATGGCTGACCCCTTATTCTGAGACTTTGACCCCTAGTTCTAGACTCCCCAGCCAGAGGAAACATCCTCCCAAAATCTACCCTGTCAAGTCCTATAAGAACGTTATATGTTTCAATGAGATCACCTCTCATTCTTCTAAATTCTAGGGAATATAGGCCGAGTCTCCTGAAACTCTCCTCATAGGAAAATCCCCCATCCCAGGAATCAGTCTAGTGAACCTTTGTTGCACTCCCTCTAAGACAAGTATATCCTTCCTTAGGTAAGTAGACCAAAACTGTTATTGCTATTTACACCTCCTCTAGACCCATCTTTTGTTTCTTTACTTGTCCCATTACCATCACCTTTTGCTTTGCACCATCATCCCTTTTGTCATTCACTCTCTTCTGCCTTCCCCTTTGTTCTTTCCTCCTTTCCCCCCTTTCCCTGCCTCTGCACTTGCTTAAAACCTATTATATCTTTAGCTTTTTCCAGTTCTGATGAAAGGTCATTGACCTGAAACTTTGGCCGCGAATTTAATGGAGGAGGCGGGATGGTGGTGGGAGAGCTGGTTTCCTGGATCCGGTCCCGCTCCCATCTGCAGCCGCTCTGTAGAGGCGATATTCCCTTGATTGGCCTTGTTAAGCCTGCCCTGCGGGCTTCCCGGCCAATTAACAGGAAGCGGATCTGATGACGTCATTTGATGACGCGTCATCAGCCAGTTTCCTTAAAGGGACCACGTCCACATGGAGTTTGACAGTTGTTCTGTCAGTGTTTGACAGCATTGAGGTGAACACTTGTACCCAGGCTTTCCAATGACTCCATCCATATGCTTATGGAGGGAGTCACAGCATGCAGGGAGGTTCTCTTCCCTTCCAAGGGTGGAAGAGACCTCCCCAGGACACCAACTTACCTTGCACCTCCACCCAACCCTCTCTATCTACTTTACCACTTCCCCATCTCACAAGCCACCCCTCACATTCACCCTCAAAAACTTGTAAGCGAAAGAAATCTCTATACGTATTAAAAATGCAGTAACCAACATTTTCTGTGCTCTGAAACTCACCATCTGCAACATGGCATCCCTACACCACTTCTGCTGCTGTCAGCTTTTCACAAACATCAGAGCAGACTCAAAACACACCAGGTTGAGCTGGCATGTTCCCCGAACAGCGAGTAACCCGTGGGGGAGAACGTAAAATTAGAAGTAAGCCTAAAAATAGTCTTAAATTGGCTCTTAACAAGCCATTTAACAATCTGAATTGTATCCCCCACCGCTTGGTGTCGGGTCAGTTCTCCGCTGACAGACCCGACACCTGGGAGACTCGCGTGGAGGCGGGTTGATCAGTCTTTGCTATTTTGACAGCGGACCCGCCTCCAAACCCGCCCCGAGGACTATTAAATTTGCGGCCTTTAACTCTGTTTCTCTCTCCACAGATGTTGCCTGACCAGCTGAGTATTTCCAACATTTTCTGTTTTTATTTCAGATTTCCAGCATCTACAGTATTTTGCTTTTGTGTAAGGGGGTAATAGATCTAGTTTTTCTTCCAGATTTTAGTTTACTAATTTGGATGTGGACCATTCTGAGAACTGAAAACGGGAAGATAATGAACCACTTTGTAGGAGTCCTGAAGCCCAACATTAACCTGCCTTTTCTCTTTACAGGTGCTGATGAACTTGCTCTGTACTTCCAGCATCTTTTTGTTTGTTTTTGGATTTCAGCTTTCCATCATCTGTAATTATTCTCAATTCCTTACCAGTGTACTTTAAGATTTACACCACATACCTGCTTTTGTTTAAAGAGACTGGCATGTTAATGATTTTGTCAAGATTTAATTTTTTTAAACTATCTCAAAGGAATTTTATTTTTAAAAGGTTTTTCGGTAAA
Source organism: Squalus acanthias (assembly GCA_030390025.1). NCBI lineage: Eukaryota > Metazoa > Chordata > Chondrichthyes > Squaliformes > Squalidae > Squalus > Squalus acanthias. The sequence continues at coordinate 132,874,616 of CM059431.1, forward strand.
CTTTCTTCTATGTTTACTAAACATTGTGATAGAGAGGCAAGTCACATTATAACACCTCATTCCAACACAAAAATATTATCCAGCTGCTATTGTGCAAAATCACCATGATTAAACGAAATATTGTGTAACTGTTCTTTCTCCCAGGTATAAGGATAATTCTCTTTCACTGCCTCTAACAGCAAGTCTGCGCCTTTCCTGCCCCATCAATATAAATGAAAAATTGCCTAGGTACAATTGTGCTATTTCCTTGATTTTAATATTTTATTCTCTGCAAAAGTTTGAATTATAATATACCGGTTTCAAACTTCTACAAGTTCCCAAAATCAGTGACGCAAATTTATATAGTAAATTGCAATATAAGTGAACGTGCTCCACCTGTTAGCCCAAAAAGCAACGACTTTACATATACCCCTGCAAATCTCAACGTCAGCATTCAAGCGCCCGTATTCATTAGTATGATTGACACACTTGCACATTGCATTTGCTCACAATCATGCCCTTTTGTGACTATGAAATTTAGATCAAATCAGTGGGTGTGATAAGACAATTCAACTCTGGTATCTGCTGTCGCTTTTTTGAGCAAACTTTCTGAGAATCTTTTCATTGAGTTTAATAGAGTTAGCTTCTACTTCCCTGTCTCCATGGTAGTAAATGCTATTTTCCCTCCACTAAAACATGGATGGTTAAATTATATTTTGATGGAAGATTGGTTACCACTAGGGAATGCTGGACTTCCAATACGTATTAGGTTGTTTCATCACTAGAGCATGACAGTAAAAAAATAATAGCTAGGGTTGCTTTAGTAAACATCCTGAGCGGGAGCTTTTCTGTCTTTCAAAAAAGTTCCCTCACTCTCTCATTCATTTGCATAACTCGAACTCCACCTTTTCTCATTCAATCCAGCAAAGCATATCTATTCAGAAGGCATTTAGTCCATTTCTTTCTCGGCCGGTAAACCTATTCATCAATTGTTCTGCCTTGTAGATTGCATTCTAATGCTAATCTAGCGTGTTAAATATCTTTTTGTTCTCCTTTCACCGTTTTGTTATTCAGTTTATCCAGTTTTGGTCACCCATTTATTTATTTATGCGCCTGCTTCTATTCAGTGGCTCATGTATTTTTTATTATGTTGTTTCACTGTCATGCAGTGTCAACTTAGTCTATTCAATAAGGGCTACTTGAAGGGCTAGCGGGACAAAGCGTGTACACATTGCACTGCTATTCATTCTGGCCAGCTGGATCGGCTGAAAAAAAACCTTGTGAAAAGAATCCCCACACAAAAGACAAGAATAACTGCACAATGCTAACAGTTTTCCAAATACCACTGATTGGTTTCCACACAATGAGGCAAAAGCCGCCGGTTTTTCTTTCTCCACTTCAACAAACAACACTCTCACAAAACCTCCCAACCCAGGGTTTTGTTCGGGCACAAAACCTCCTCGACTGGATAAACGCGCCAAACGAAAGTTCTTTTCAGATCCGTTTTCTACGTCTGCTGTAGAAAAGAAAGAAAGGGAGAGAGTGAAAGAACGGGAAAACGAGGGAAATAAACGGTGAATTAATATCGGCCTTTATACTCTTGCTGACCTCTGCACTTTTGTTTAGAAAAGGGATAGCAGCAATGAGACAGTTATTTTGGTATTCACCATATTCAGTAAAACAGGTTGTTTCCATGTCTGACATATGTAAAAGCAACAATATTCATATTAAACCAAACTGATTGGGTTTGCTCGGCTTATTACTTCTGTCCCTCGCCTTTAAATCAAAACAAACAAAATAAAGTCAGAACAACAGGCTGTAGTTTTGCGGGTGCAGTCTCCAGTTATTGTGGTTGATGGAGATGGATGCTGCCTTCGGATGACTTTACACACACACAGACACACAGATTCGCCGCAGACTCGATACTCCATCAACTGCTGGCAAATTGCTCCCGGGCGCGTCCAAACTTTGCAGTGCGGGAGCATTCGCGTAAACTCGTTCCCAGATTCGCTTAATGCGATGCAGTATTTTTAAACACTCGTGTCAGACAAAATGTGAGTCAAAAAAGAAACATGAACTGTGAAACTTTCCAAAAGTAATTGGGGCTTTACTCATCTCGACTTTCTTCCAAGCACCCCTCCCGCCCCCATCAGTTGATGTCCTAGCTTAATTTCGGATTCAAGGGTTAGTGGCTTCTTTCCCTGTAAATATTGCTAATATGGGAATTCCTGGTGAAAAGATTGTTGCTAGTTCTCAGGTCTGTACATATTTTTTGTTAGTTGTTGGAGACATATTTCAAATAGGTAACTTCCTTTGCAGGAATTGCTGTTGTGCACGATAGGGTTTTGAGGCGAATGATCCTCTCTCCCACACGTTATTAGCGCATTCTCATACTGTATACAGTTGCCACTCACAGATAGCTTAAAGCGAGTCCCTCTCTTCCCTCCCCCTTTTCGGGAGTCTTATTGCCACCATGAAAGAGGAAGTTCCGTGCGGCGAAGTGCTTGTGTATGACAACTGCAAAGTGGCGCGGAATTGATAGGTTTAATTAACCATGTCGGAGATAATTACTCTGGACACAGAAATTAGTTCGCTATGATCGCCCAACTCCATATTAAACAGGTCAAGGGTCATTTCATTTCATTCCATGACAGTTGATGACAAGTGTTAATACGAGAAAGAGAAACAAGAAAAATGTCTAACGTTTTTGATAGATACAAATTATTATTAAAACGCATTGTGCAAAATTAGAAGGGTATATCCTAAATACCTTTATTTGAAATGTATTTGTAAATCAAATGCCAATGTCTTTAATTATAAAATAAGTATGAATCATAATGAACGAGACATGTACTTGGAGTTCATTCTCAAGCCAGGGACTACAATACATTTTCTTAAGAGAATAGTTTCCAAATAAACGAAAAATGCAGCTTATAAAAATGTACGGAATTTAGCTACAGTACTAATAAGGCGACGTCAGGTTGTTTGAATCCGAATAAGATATAAATAAGGCACAAGTAGAAACAATTGCCCTTATTTTCGATGGAACTGGTACTTCTAAAATTAAACGGCGACCTTATTATCTTCTTCGATTTGCTTTTCCAAATATTTCGCCCCGCCTTAATTTTTTGTCAAATATTGACAAACTATCCGAGAGACCTATTTGAATTCCTGTCTCCTCGAACCTAATGAATTCCAGAGATGGCCAATGCCATGTGTGTCTCCTGACGGAGGGGAGCAAAGTGCAGGAAATAAAGTGCTGACTGCAAAAAAGTGCCAGTATAAAAAGTGGGTGGTGTGGCTGTGGACTGTTTGTTATGTAATTGCAGATTAAAAATCCAACTATGGAATGTGATGGTTAGTAAAAGTCAGGGTATCAGACCCGTTCACACCATAGTGCAGTGCACGGGCTCAGGAGAGCGGCGCTGTAAAATGTATATTGTATCCCGAGGGAGGGGAAGGTTTGAAAGGTGATTTTAATTTCGAGGAGGCTGAATATGACTGCCCATGTCTTATGGCGCTTACAACTTGCGAATGTGGCTATTGAATGTTGTGATGATGGAGGCGGAAAGGTGGGAGCCCCGCACCCCGAAACGCACGCTGTGCCATTACTGTAAAATACCGCCCGCCGCAGCACCGTCCTCAAGCAGCCCAGCCTCAAACCAAACAGGCGAAAGAGCACCAACTCACTGCGCCTGCTCACCGACACCCTGTGGGCTGGAGGCACACAACCGCGCCCCCCCCCCCCCCCCCCACCCCACCGGCACCACCACACCTGAAAGGACAGCGTCACTCACACAGATGCATTAATTGAAGGCTTCCAATATTTTCATCTCTCTTTGACACACACACATCACAAACAAATACGGCCACACATTAAAACACGAAACTCAAAAAGTTAGAGGTACTGTAATGCAAGTCTTGTAACGTTGGTTTCTATGATAATCCCTTTGTGTATTTTCTAAAATTACAGACTTATATATTACTTATAAAACTGACAAGCGAGAAAATAGATAGCGATTATCATAAATCAACTGGTTGAAGGTACAACGCAACCTGGCACTAGGCAACATTAGATAGTTAACATGTGCTGTGGGAGTGGTGCTGCGGCTCCATACAATGGATGGATTGTCAGATAATACAGAGACTGTACGGAGACGCTTTGAATACAAACTAAAATAAGAAAAGTAAAAGCCTAATCTTCTCAAGATGCAAGCCAGTCTTTAATGTCCATCGCAAAGACAGATCGCAGAAATAGACTGTCAAAATAACATGCAAAATAGCCACCTATCCTACAGCATCAGTACTTGCTAGTAAATTATTTTAACAGATTGAACAACTGAAATCAATTTCTGTGAAATACCGGACGCTAGGTATCTGGAGCGCTAACAATATGCAAGCTAGTATTTATACTCACTGTGAGAATTTAAGCAATGGAGTTGATCAAAAGGAGTCAGTTTCCTTTAAGATTCGCATTTTCTGACAATGGTGTATTGAGAAGCGTCACTGTGAATAGCTGATGGGCCTTTATGCTTTATTCTGCCCTTTGCAAACAAATTGTATCCGTTTTATTTCAGTATTTTAAAATATATAATCCCGCTAATCTACAATATTCCAAACATTTGTTCAATACCATAGTCTAATTCCATATGTAGAGTAATGTACACATTCTTTATATATTGCTGCGAATGTTCCATTTATTTAAGCACACCTTATGTGTTGTTGACATACTTTGTGCGTTTTCTGCATGTTTACAGTCGCCAAATGACTAAACACAGTTCTTGTTTGTACATGTTATCTAAATTACAGTTACTTAAGCATGTTTGAGAACTCAATTTTGCATCGTATTCAGAATGACCTTTTCTTTGTCAGGAAATATGATCATCGGCACAGTTTTTAAATCTCCACTACGTGGAATTCTGCATTATATATCTGATAATATATGCACAGCACGATTGTCATGGGTGGTCTTAAATTGTAAATAATAACAATATTTCATGGCAAAAGGGCGGCTTACGTGTTGGTGCCAGAAATAATACGAAGGAGACACTTGTAAACCTGGCTGGCCAAGTTACTCTTTAAAATGTGGTGAAATGTTTCAGCAACCGATTTTTACAACTTGCTCATATCTGAAATGAACTGGGAAGGTAAGCGTTACCCTCCTCGGGTATGCCCTACACTTTTCAGCAAAGTGTAACAATTCTCTTTAAGGTTCCTAATTGGATTAGGACGTCCCCAGTGTTGGACTGGACACCATAATTCATGTTCTATGCCAAAAGTATTTTTACCTTCGGTTGGTACCGTCAGTTACTTCATCCTTAAGTACACAATTATAGGCGAGACGCAGTCACATTTCTTCGGTTTGTTAGGAAAGATATATTAGTGCTGAATGTGGCGGGTTCATTTCATATCAAATTCCCGAGAGTTTAATAAACACAAAATAAAACGTAATTGTTTCTAGCAGTGAAAATTCAGTGTGGAATGTTGAAATCATTTGCAAGTAATGAAAGATATTTTTGTTTTGTAAAGAAGGAAAGGTTGACAATGATTAAAGTTTGATACAGAAACCTTTTGAAACATTTTTATTCTGAATGCGTGTTCCAGCAAAAGGATGTTTTTAGATCTTATCGAATTAATACAGTTGCACGTACCCATCCTACAGCCTGTGCACTTCGCGGTTGGCATAAACACTCTTCTCTTGTAGGCTACTTCCGCATTCAGCACGAGTTACTCACCTTCAACATTAACTGTTTTATTATTAATATCAACATTTTCCATATTTATAAAAACATCTGTCAAATCAGATCACTCACGATCTCTTCATAAGCTACCTTTTAGTACAGAAACTGCACCTGAAATATTTAAAATCCACCCGATATTATTTTTTTAAGTCGGCCTGTAATCGTTATAGTTAATCTCCGATTCCTGCATGACTGGGACTGTTTTGTTAAATAATAGCTTCCGATAACACTTATCAGTTTGGGATCAGCTACTCTGATAACAACAAGGCAGTTAACAATTAAATTAGGAGTCAACAATTTGTAGAACAATAAAACAAAGTCAAATATTACTGGGATTGTGTCAACCCAGCCTTAAAAATAAAAGAAATATAACCATTAAAATAATTATGTATATATACATATTAAAAAGAGTCTTGTCGATGTGCTTGACCTGCTCGCGATTGGATAAACATTTAATTAACAACGCCTTAGTGATTATGTGAGGTTGCGTGCGAAAGACTGCGCATGTCCCGGAGTCTACCTGCTTTGAAGTTAGGTTCACATGGTCTCCTGCGATCGGCAGACTTTCCTCACTCCGAACTAACTCGATCCTCCGCTAAGGAGCCGTCCAGGTTTAACAGACAACTGAAGACCTACTCGGGAACGCTGAGAGTAAGTCTGTATACTTACCGCACCGAGTTCACTTCAAGCAACCGATACCAGACTGCACACACCTGGCGCGGGCATCTGCCGTTCCTTAAAATCGATCTGCTTAGATTTTAAAAGGAATTGTTATGACTTCGATCTGTTGACAAGGGACGAAAACACTCCAGTGATCAAAAAGTTTGCGCTGAAGTTTGGGAAGTGGAAGCACTTGCTTGTGATTTTAGTTGTCACGATGTCTAAGCCTGCGGATCACGTTAAGCGCCCCATGAACGCTTTCATGGTCTGGTCCAGGGCGCAGAGGAGGAAGATGGCTCAGGAAAACCCCAAAATGCACAACTCCGAAATCAGCAAGAGGCTGGGAGCCGAGTGGAAACTTTTAACAGAATCTGAAAAGAGACCTTTCATCGACGAGGCCAAACGGCTCAGAGCACTGCATATGAAGGAGCACCCGGATTACAAGTACCGACCCAGGCGCAAGCCCAAAACCTTGCTGAAGAAAGACAAGTTCGCTTTCCCCATGCCTTACCTGGCGGATCAAGACGGGCTCAAATCGGCCGCCCTGTCCGCCAGCGTCCTGCCAGATTCCTTGCTCACCTCGACGGAGAAAGCCAGGCTTTTTTTCCCGCATGCTACAGCCAACCCGTACTCGCTCTTCGAGGCGAGCCATCTGGGCTCCAAAATGACCGAGATCTCGCCGACCTCCCTGGCTTCCTTGCAATACGCCTCTCCGCTGGCTTACCAAAGCGGGGCGAGCGCTGCAGCGGCGGCCGCTGCCGCTGCGTTCGGCGGGGCTCACACTCACACGCACCCGTCGCCCGGCAATCCAGGCTATATGCTGCCGTGCAACTGCACTGCCTGGCCGGCTTCAGGACTGCAGCCTCCCCTTGCCTACATCCTCCTCCCGGGTATGAGCAAACCTACACTAGAACCCTACCCTGCCTATGCAGCTGCATTATGACAGGAGGCAAAAAGTTTCATTTGATTTGAAAGCAAGACGCCACATGTGTGGTTTTAAAGGAAAAGAAAAAAAACGAAACAGAAACTAGTGATTCAGCAGAGGTACTTTTCCAACTGTTGTGTTACGCGATCACTTGGAATGAACAGCTTCCCAGATAAATTGTTCTCAAATTATATGACAGAAACTTTTTGGGGGACGGGGATCGACTGTAATTGTTTGTAAAGGAAAACAAACCACCAATTCTAACCGATTGTTAAAACCTATGTGTGTGTGTATATATATATCCAACCATGGACTCGGATGAGCCAGAGACAACTGCTCCATTTCTGCAGTCACATCACGACACGACGAAAAGTCAAAGGAAGTACTGTAAATGTGTAAAAATAATCGCAGTGGCCGGATTCCTGAATGTTGCACATAAATATATACAGCTCTTGAAGTAAACTACTATCCGTTTTGTTCATTGGCATTGTACTCGGCAGAACCTAAACTTAAGACTTTCAATCAAATTGTAAATGTGTAAAAAAACCACTATTGCTCTGTCCATAGCTGTTCATATACCGTGAAACACGTGAACGATGACCTGAACAAACTGTACAGGCAACAAGAAGAACAAGAAAAGACTGTACATTTGTAAATGTTGGAGCTTTTAATCTACGGCTTGCTACCCGGTGTTGGCATCATTCAACTACCCAAATGATTGAAGCTGTAGAGCTGTACCCATCCGAACTACTACACGCATTGTTGCAGATTACGTAAAAGAAAGCTTAAACAGGATTGTAAATCTGTATATTTCGATGTTTGCTGTTGCATGATTAGTGCTCATTTTGTATTATTTTCCCTCACACGAGCCGGTCTTGGTCTCGCATACTTGACTTCTTGGGTTTAATGTAAACTTACCTGAGAACATAACCTATCTCCAGAACAACAAACAAAAAGAACAGTCGGAGGCACTGGTTCAGTGTGAAGCAGTCACTATTTGGACTGGCTGATATTTGTATTTATTGCTTAGTTAGACATAATTATTTTTGCATTTTACCCCCTCGGATACTGGACTATTTTCAGTCCTGTCGAGTAATGTTTGCACATCAAAAAGGTAATATCCGACCTCAGCGGTCAATATAATGTAACGATCAAACAAAAAAAGTGCAAATAAATAGAAATATACATAAAATACCACGTGCACTATAGTTACTAGAATAGCCACTACAGTTGTTAAAAGTTCTTCACGGTAGTACTGTGTGGGCCACACCAGAATGACCTCTGACACTGCCATCTAGTGCTACTCCTGTTATTGTTATTAGTATTAGTATTATTGGAGGAACAAAGCAACTTCCCAGTCATAACAATTGCTGAATCTGTTTTATTTTTCTCGGATTGAAAACGGCACATAACATTGACGATTGGTAGTTAAAGTCTTTGAAAATCCTTGACAAATATAAAATAAATAAAAACAGAAAATGCTGGAAATACTCAGCAGGTCAGGCAGCATCTGTAGAGAGAAACAGAGTTAACGTTTCAGGTCGGTGACCTTTCATCAGAACAAATATAATCTATATTAACAGAATGTGATCTTTAGCAACACACAATATCCAGACGTCGGCAATATTTCTTTTTAAACATGAAAGTGTTAGTTAATATCTGTGAATCCTTTGGTGCAGAGTCTAGCATTTTGATTTATCTTGTTGCTGATTTTCAAAACAGCAATAACACCATTGCCGTAAACTTAATTTTTTATGTTTTTTAAAAACATCCATATGATTTCAATATACCTGTTATGTTGTTTGCTGTTGTGTATTTCAAGTGTTGCGTGGTTCCAGCATGTTATTATTTCATAAAATGTTGGCGTTTCTGTAACATAAAAAACTTTTTTAAAGTATGCGTTTTGACGAATCTTTATGAAGTTTTAAAAAGTGTGGTATTTTTGTTTTTAATTTAATAGTAGACGCTGAACATTCTTGTAAATTTTAGGGTCTGATTACTACCCTGTTCATTTGTTGAACACAGCGTTTTAATAAAGAAGAAAACACAGAAAATCTAATTCTTGTTGTATTGCTAACGCGATTTGTATCTGAATTGCCCTTACGTACTTTGTCCAGGTGAAGTGTAAGGTATCCTCCAAAGGGTGTCTTTGTTCGTGCTTTGAATAGAATTACTCGGAAATCTAAATCAACCCATTGTTACATAGAGCAGAAACCTGATTTATCACATTTTATAGTGAATAGGAAAGAAGATAAAACCACTTCGTTGTCTTTTAAAAAACATTCACGGTTCGTAAAGGGTAGCCCAGCTGAATACAATGCTGCTGTTCAAGAGAACAGATAGTTCATTGATTCGAGTAACATTTAAAAGCTGAATTTGCCTATCGAGTCGATCTGTTGGTGCAGTTTCACTAGTTAAATCCTTGTAATTCTTCCGTCTGCCCGAGGGGTACTTCTCATTTACACCTTTGTGTTTTTCCTTTACTTTACGACTCTATTCACGAGTTTATCCGTGATTGTGAAGAGGCGAGAGAGGGACAGAGATTCCCTTTCACTCAAAGCACCCTTTTATTACTTCTGTACAGTAAGGAAGTTAGAAACCTTTAGCACCACACTTCTAAGGAATGTTCTTTAATATACATGTAAAGAAACTGCAAATGTTGGGAAACTAAAATATTAAAAAGAACACTGGGAATGTTTTGCTGGGAATACACAACAGGTTCGTCGATATCCGAAACGAGAAAGGACAGGTTAACGCGCTTACTTTTGAGAATACGTAAAATACATCAAATCAATATTTTTTTATTAGTTCATTGAGTGTATAATTCTAAAACGCGAGTATATCACTATATTTGTGACGCACCGTTACTAGTAGAGGAATAGGTACAATCCCGGATGCATCTAACATCACTGTTGTCTAAGTGATACACTGTTTTATCAGCAATGGATGGTGTGCTGGTCAGCTTGTGTATGCGGGAGGATCATACCTCAAAGCAGCTATTACTAAGGCCAAATATGATAATGAAAAAAAGATTAAATAATCATTCATAGTACCACATTTTAATTTCAAACAAAAAGCTACGTGACTTGAAGAGAACAATTAATTTCAGTTGAAAAAATTTCAAATGAATGTTTCATAAAGCTCTGCGCTAGTAATGAAAATCTATTTCTCATCCTTTTGTATTGAATATAATGTAGGTCTCCTTTTTATTAAGGAGGTAAGTAATCATGGAACCCTTGTGATTGGAAGATACATTTCAATTAATTCTGCCACAATCGTCTAATCTTTTCTTCATCAAAAGCTATTATGGTGTTAAAATTAACAATTATGCAACCAATGTCTGTCTGAATCCACAAGGGGACGTCGAAAAAGCTTCAGATAACACGACACGTATAAATCATTCATGAGAACAATTCATGTAAGAAAAGTTATCTGTGTTTTGAATGACATTGGAAGAACTAAATGGAACTCGTTCTGTGAAGGGACATTTTAACTTCATTGTCTACCTTGGTCTTTTCTCTTTTATTTCAGTGTAATATACATTTTCAAAATTAATTAAGCATTAACAGCAAGATAAATGCTTCTCTTTTATTCAGAGAAACAGTCGCCTCATTGGTGAAAGCTTATTTCACTTGAACAGCACCATTACAATGGCCGTTGCCAGATAAGGTGAAGGATTCTTCTTTAAACTAGAAATAAACGTTTTGACAGATGGCTGGATGATTACAAAAAAATAAACCCAAAAGCCTGTAACCTGGATTTTCGTCCACTCTCGTTATAACCCCCACAGTTTATCCCTTTGGAGTATTTTCTGTTACATGGAATAGGTGTAGTTAAAAGCACCAAAATACGTACATGACGTTTCGTAGCTTCAAACGTTGACCCATTTTATCAACATACATTTTCGTTTATGTAAAACGTTTGCCACGTGCAACACCTTTATTTACATATCCCTTTAAATGGTTGAAGATTACAAATTTAATCAACTTACCTCATAAAAGAGCAGGAGTTGTTTCATATAGATTTTGATTACCATCGAATATATTTTCCAAATATATTTCTATTCCTGTTTCCATATTTGATATGTTGGTCTGGAAATAGAAAATGTTATCAGCGTTTTATTGTAATAATGTTCTGAAACATCTATATATCTAGCCGAAACAAAAACAGAAAAATGTTGGAAATACATCTCAGGTCAGGTGAATCAGCATCAGTAAAAACAAAATACTCTAAATCAGAACCCGTTCTCAGTAAGGCTACCCCCCACACCCGACACTTTAACGTGTCTTTTCACTTCATTGACCTGATGCATCTGATGTCCTACTTTTGTTTGAGTTTCAGTATTTATAGTTTTTTTCTATCTATATATCCATCCAAACAAAATAATATAAACTGGATCTATAATTTCTCTACAAGCAACTTCAAAATAAGCCTCTGTAAACGTCCAATAATTATCTCACAAATACTTCTTAACATCCTTCTGTCACTATCCTCTTTGCTTTCAATTATCAGTTTATTACATAAATCCACAAAACAGCTGAACCTCAAAAAGTGAATAAGAATGAAAGAAGTGCAGCATACTAAAATAAACAGATGCTAACTGCTTTCATAACATTTGATCACATATTCCATACACAAATCTAAACTGGTAAAACTAAAATAAAATTACATACATTACACTTTTTAAATATGTTACAAGTAATAATGATAAGATGGTAGTGATTTCAAAGTCAGGTCTCATCTTAGCATTCAGATAATGGGTATAAACTCAGCTCTGAACCTATGGTTAAAATGCTAGCAGGATCCCTTCATTCAGCCTTGTAATCACTCCCTGCAATCCAGTTTATGTGTATTACTCACTGGATATTGATATATCCTGGTAAAATAGAATTTTGGAGACCACACACATTATGGTATGATTATCCTGCTTTATAGTGGTTGGATTGGACGTCTGATTTACTTTAAATCTCAGTGATAAATGGCAGTGAATCATTTCCAATGTAAATGAAAGCATCTTTGGAGGTTGGTTTTATATCGGTGTGCATTTGGACACATGACAGTGTAACATGATTTTGGATTTGTGATCAAATAGTTCCATTTTCCAAGCATGGAATCTTTTCCTGCATTACTTCCATATTGTTTGCTGCATCCACCTGTTACCTGTTTCAATTTAATGATTGCTATTACATTTTCCTGTCGAGTTTATGTGTACTCATAAAAATGCACAAAAATTACAACCATGCTGGCTTCTGTTAAGAATCAGAAATGTAAACAGGGCAGCTGCACTTAGTTCAACCACATGGATTCAAACAGTGAGCCTTGGTGTGACACGCAATCTCAATATAACCATGCCATTACTTTCTAGCAACATTTCCACTTTATGTTACAAAATCTGAAACTGCTTGGCAAATCTCAATCACGATAATAGGTAAAGTCAGCATCAATATGAAAAAAATAGTCGTGGTAATGTAAGATGAAAACTTCAGTGACAAAACTCAAGTCTTATACAATCCCTGTGGGGATTTCAAGTTAACTGTAGAATGTTGTCACAGAGAGTGGATTTTGCATCATATTTGTGCTAGCTAGAGATCATTTACAATATTACCCTTGTTATCCATTAAGGGCAGCATGCCAGATATGTAACTCTAACATGGTTTTAGTGTTTTCCTATTGTGATTAAAATCAATTTTTTTTGAACTTTGTAAAAATGAAACATTTGCTTTTTTCATAGATATTTCTGTAAAATATCCCTGTGCTCAGACTGAAACTTAAAGCAGTTAATATTTTTGTTGCACATCAGTTAAATATATATATTGCTACTATTAAATTATCAATAGCTCCCTTGATAGGTTTACTAAGTGCCTGAACCATACAATTCAGGAAGCTCCTAGATTTAATCCTCAATCTGTGGTGAGTTAGCTAATCTCCGTTGGGCTGGAGGTAGGCCTCAGTACCTTGGGTTAGATGGTTTCCACTCCTGATTGCTGTTGAGGGTCTCCTGCTGGAAGTACACATGTAGATGTCAGATGAGGACAGGATCAGGCTCAGCTGTAATGCCCCCACCGCCTCCCCGCCTGCCCGCCCCTCCCCCCCCCCCCGCCCCCACCCCCGTACTGCAGTTGTATAAGATACAAACATTCACTGTCAATGTTCACACAGGAAAAAGACCGCTTAGGCAAGGTGCTGGAGGGTAAGTGACATCTGTGGATCCATATACCCCATTAAGGAGTCAACATTTTCAGCAAAGGAGGAAGAGAGGGAGAAAATTGATGAGAAAGCAGTCAGTATTTTTCTTTACAAATTGCCTTACTTAGGTTAGACACTATACTCAGAATTGATTCAGATCCCACCGGTGTAAGCTATAAACTCTTAGCACTATGACACACATCTGTATAGTTTTTAATGTTTTCAACAAGGTTATTTAATTACCTGTACTTTCAAATTATGGGATGTTGGCTTACTGTCCCTTATATTCCTGCAGTAAAAAGCTAAAGGATTTTTGTTACTCTTGTAGGTATCTTTTGTTAGGATTTCATAGGGAGCCAATATCCAATGGGAAACCATTAAACCTTTGTCTGGTTAAACCGGGCATGTTTGTCCCCATGAATTTAATGAAACTAGTAATATATTTGCACATTGCACCCATCTTTCAAAGTTATGATGTAATCATATGTTGTTTTCAATCTGTCCCTTGAAATAGAAGTCAATGGAGTCTGTTTCACTTAAGTGAAAATGAGTTATATGGATAATCTCCTATCCACCTTAATTGGATAGTTTCTCAAGAGAAATAAATCCTCCTCTTGGTTCACTGCTTGTTCGTCTTACATGTATATATGGGTCCTTTCATTACATTTTATAGTTTGTAGCTTTGTAGTCCGTAGAGTGCCCTGTAAAAGCTGATGTTAATTTTTCATTTTTCTACAACAGTGTAGCCTGGGGATCAGGAACCTTTTCAATGATGAGTGCTGGATTAATAACTTTTCGTTTCTGAATCAGCGTTCCAGCAAACCAGCATGTCAGCAGCCAAAATTTGAACTAAATTTCATATGAAAAATATGGAACAATGCCAGTGAATACATTATTCCCATTTTATCCCCAAAAAATCACTTAACGATGTATTTATTTACATTTTGATGAATTTTCCAGATTCATAAAAGTGAGGAAATATTTTTCTATTTTGGGCTTTCAGTGTCACCATCAAACACTCTTAAATCAAATATTGCATGCGCACCTACAGCATAAAGATTCTTTAAAAAGGGCTCGATATTGCTTAGCACCCCGTTTGGGGAGTTAACTTTTCAGGGAGTGCAAAAGAGGGAAGTGGAGCACTAAATCAAGCGCTACCACTTCCCTTAGAGCACTAAAGGGAGTGAGGGGGTGGTATCGGCAGAGCGCTGAGCAATGTTTGGGGCAGCGCTGCCGTCTTTACAGGCTCCTTCCCTCCCTTAAAGGGAAGGGCCAATGCTGTGTTGAATGAGTCTTCAGGCTGTGTCTGTTGGGCAATGGCACCTGCGCAATGAGCATAGCAGCCCCAAGCCCACTAAGAGAGTGCAGGGTTGAGCAATCACGGGGGCAAAAGAAAGCAGGAGGCACCAGAATGAGGACATAAATACATTTTGCCCTACCTGACCACCACTGCCTTTAAATAGCGCTCCCCAAGTGGCCAGCCTAGGTGACAACGCCGCCTGTAGCTGCTGTTGTTGACGCCCGGCGATGCTGCAGGGGGTGGGAGCGAATATCACTTCCAAGGCGCTGCGCACCGGATGACGTCATGAACTTCGGGGCGCAAGAGAGCGAGGCGGTAAGTCTTAGCGTCAGCGCAAATCCATCAGGGAAGCTCGCGGGCATCGGTGAATTCACCGTGCCCGGTCGGTAACCCCTTAGCGCCCCGTTACCGTCCCCCGCAGGCGCTATTGGGAGACACAAACCAGTGGAATTTCTCCCCCATCTTTGCCTTAACATGGAATTGAAATTGTGTTTTGTGAATGAAAGAAGTACTACTTTTTTTCAAAGACAGCTGTGTTTGTACTGAACCTGCAGTTAGCAGACAAATTGGTGACGTGGATCTAAGTTGTGCATACTTTCTCAAGATCACAAGATAATTACGGATGAGGAAGGCCATTTAATTCATTCAGCCATCAGAAACAATTTGATGTTACAATGTCCTTCGCCCCCTCCCCCCCCCACCCCCGCCACCCTTGTACCATCCAATTATTTCTTAAATTGTTCCAAAGTTCGTGCCTTCACTACTCTATCTGGATGTTTATTCCACACATTAATCACTTTTTGTGTGAAGAATTTTGTGTTATCAGTCTTTTGTTCACCTTTTACTAGTTTGAATCTGAGTCCCCTAGTTCTACTCTCACATTTTAACTTAAAGTAATATTTTGGGTTAACCTTTTCTATACCTTTACAATTTTATATATCTCTATAAGATCACCTCTTAGATGTCTTATTTGTCAGCTGAAAAGCATAACTTTCTTCATGACCCTGAACCCTGTCACCATGGATCAGCCTTGTGGCTCTTTGCGGTATCTCCAGCACTTGAATATCTCTTTTGTGTCTTGGTGGCCAGGCTGGATGCAGCATTCAAGGTGCAGTCTGACCAGAACACTATAAAGTTTGATAGCAAAATACTGCGGAGGCTGGAAATCCAAAATAACAACAGAAAATGCTGGAAAAACTCAGCAGGCCAGGCAGCATCCATGGAGAGAGAAACAGAGTTAACGTTTCAGATCGAAGACCTTTCGTCAGATAAAGTTTGATCACTATCTCATCTGACTTAAATTCTACTGTTTTGGCTGTGTAGTTCAACATTCTATTGGCATTATTGATTGTTACACTGCATTGGTTAGACATGTTTAGCTTTGAGTCTGCTAAGACTCTTACATCTCTTTCAACTTCATTCGTAGCTATTTCAACACCAATCATGGAGAACTCATGTCATCTATTTTTCCTTCCCATGTGTAGCACTTTGCACTTGACTGCATTAAATGTTATTTGTCATTTGTTCTGCCCACTTTCATATCTTGTTCAATTCATTCTGTAATTTATGAGCTGCCTCCCCTGATTTCACTGCCTCTCCTATTTGGTATCATCTGGAAATTTGCCCACTTTGCATGGAGTTTCTGAGTCTCGGTCATTTATTTAAATTAGAAACAGCAGCAGTCCCAGCACTGAGCCTGGAGGCACCCCACTGAGTACTTCCCCCCACTCTGACATAACTACTCTAATGAGTGCTCACTGGGCCAGAATTTACTGTAATCAGCGAATGAATGACGTCCGCCCTTTATTAGACTTTCCCTTGCCCGTTAAATTTCCATGAGCTTTTGCATGGCAAGTTGCTGCAAGTGGGAGATGAAAATGACACAGCGCTCTCTACAGGGCATCTGGGACTTGTGTGAACAGGCCAAGCAACTGTGCATCTCCTTAACCAAACAGATTGCAGAATCGTTAATGAACAGCACAGATTCTGAACCAGGATGTGTAGAATAATGAATTCAATGTCAAATCAGGTACAGAAAACAACATAAAGAGAGGGAAAGTGAGATTGGCTTAAGAGAGAGAGAGCGCAAAAAGAGACAGAAAGAAAAAGTAAAAAAGAAAAAATGTAATTAAAAAGGAAATCTCCAACAACAATTAAGAGCTGAAGGAATGAGAGTCCACACTTGTAACAGTTAATTGTTAGTCCCAGAGAGGTTGTTTGGCAGTAATTAAGACTTATCACGCTGTTAAAAAAGGTACTTAGACTGACATTGACAAGCCCTAACTTTCTGTGGCGAGTTTAGTCCATATCTACGATGTAAGTACACGAACTTCACGCAGCTCAATACATTTGAATCGAGAGCCAGACGGTGAGATGCCATTTTCGCGCAGTTAACGGACAGCAACTTCCGGATTTTTGCGTTTAACTGGGACTCAACAAAATTAACATAAGCAAAATAACAGCAATGAAGAAAATAATGGCACTAAAGAGTGACAAATCCCCAGGACCAAATGACACAAAACTTGGAAGTATAGTGAACAGTGAGGAGGATAGTGATAGACTTCACGAGGGCATAGACAGGCTGGTGGAATGGGCGGACACGTGGCAGATGAAATTTAACGCAGAAAAGTGCAAAGTGATACATTTTGGTAGGAAGAACGAAGAGAGGCAATATAAACTAAAGGGTACAGTTCTAAAGGGGGTGCATGAACAGAGAGACCTGGGGGTATATGTGCACAAATAGTTGAAGGTGGCAGGGCAGGTTGAGAAAGCGGTTAAAAAAGCATACGGGATCCTGGGCTTCATAAATAGAGGCATAGAGTACAAAGGCAAGGAAGTTATGATGAACCTTTCTAAAACACTGGTTTGGCCTCAGCTGGAGTACTGTGTCCAATTCTGGGCACCGCACTTTAGGAAGGATGTGAAGGCCTTAGAGAGGGTGCAGAAAAGATTTACGAGAATGGTTCCAGGGATGAGGGACTTCAGTTATGTGGATAGACTGGAGAAGCTTGCAGAATGGGCATATAATTGGCAAATGAAATTCAACACAGATAAATGTGAGGTATTACATTTTGGTAGGAAGAATAGGGAGGTCACTTATTACTTGAAGGATGCAAGTCTGGGTGGGGTAGAGGGGCAAAGGGATCTCGGAGAACAAATACACAAATCACTAAAAGTAGCGACACAGGTTAACAAGGCCATAAAAAAAGCAAATGAGGCACTATGGTTTATTTCTAGAGGGATAGAATTGAAAAGTAGTGAAGTTATGCTAAATTTGTATTGAACCTTGGTTAGACCACACTTGGAGTACTGCGTACAATTCTGGTCGTCATATTATAAAAAGGATATGGAGGCACTGGAGAGGGTGCAGAGAAGATTTACAAGGATGATACCAGAAATGCGAGGGTGAACATATCAGGAAAGGATGAACAGGCTAGGGTCTCTTTTCGCCTGAAAAGAGAAGGCTGAGGGATGACCTAATAGAGGTCTTTAAAATCATGAAAGGTTTTAATAGAGTAGATGCAGAGAGAGTATTTCCACTTGTGGGGAAGAGCAAAACTAGAGGCCATCAATATAAGATAGTCACCAAGAAATCCAATAGGGAATTCAGAAGAAACTTCTTTACCCAGAGAGTGGTGAGAATGTGGAACTCACTACCACAGGGAGTAGTTGAGGCAAATAGTATAGATGCATTTAATGGGAGGCTAGATAAGCATATGAGGGAGAAGGGAATAGAGCGTTATGCTGATAGAGTTAGATGAGGAAAGACGGGAGGAGGCTCGAGTGGAGCATAAATGCCGGCATGGACTAGCTTGGGCCGAATGGCCTGTTTCTGTGCCGTATATCCTATGTAATCCTATGTAAAGCTGAGGTTGTTCTCCTTAGAGCAGAGAAGATTGAGAGAAGATTTGATAGAGGTGTTCAAAGTCATGAGGAGTCTAGACAGAGTAGATAGAAAGAAACTGTTCCCATTGGCGGAAGGGTAGAGAACCAGAGGACACAGATTTAAGGTGATTGGCAGAAGAACCAAAGGCGACATGAGGAAAAACTTTTTTATGCAGCGAGTGGTTATGATCTGGAATGCACTGCCTGAAAGGGTGGTGGAGGCAGATTCAATCGTGGCTTTCAAAAGGGAATTGGATAAGGACCTGAAGGAAAAAAATTTGCAGAGTTCTGGGGAAAGGGTGGGGGAGTGGGACGAGCTGAAGTGATCTAGAATGGGCCGAATGGCCTTCTTCTGTGCTGTAACCATTCTATGATTCTATGATCAGATGTTTTCCATCCCAGGGTTTTAAAGGAAGTAGGTGAGCACATTGCAGATGCCCTAACTATAATCCTCCAAAGTTCTCTCGATTCAGGAACTGTTCCTTTAGATTGGAAAATTGCACATGTCACTCCTGCTATTTAACAAAGGTGAGAGAGGGAAACCAGGGAATTATAGACTATTTAGCCTAACATCTGTTGTTGTGAAATTACTAGAGTCAATAGTTAAAGATTGGGTGACTGAACGCCTTGAAAACTTTCAGCTGATCAGAGAGAGCCAGCATGGATCTGTGAAAGGTAGGTCATGCCTGACGGACCTGATTGAATATTTTGAGGAGGTGACTAAAGCAGTGGACAGGGGAATGTCGATGGATGTTATTTATATGGACTTCCAGAAGCCATTTGATAAAGTCCCTCATAAGAGATTGTTAACTGAGGTTGAAGCCCATGGAATTGAAGGCAAATTATTGACCTGGTTAGGAAATTGGCAGAGTAGCAGAGAGTAGGGATAATGGGCAGTAACTCTAGTTGGCAGGATTTGACGAGCGGTGTCCCGCAGGGATCTGTGTTGGGGCCTCAACTATTCACTGTATTTATTAAGGACTTAGATGATGGGATAGAGAGCCACATATCCAAATTTGCCAATGACACAAAGATAGGCGGCATTGTAGGCAGTGTAGATGAAAGCATAAAATTACAAAGAGACATTGATAGATTGATTTTGCTGGTGCTCAGAGGGTGGGTTTGGAGGTGGGTCAGTAGTGAAAATCTAAATGATTGGCAGCGGGTTGCGAACCCGCCGCCATCCCGCCTCCACGCAACTTTGCAAAGTGTCGGGTCTACGAGTCCCGATCAGACCCGACACCAAGCGGCGGGAGAGGCACTTAAGGCAGTTAACAGCTTGTTAACTGCCTGGATAATCCCATTTTTACAGGCTCTTCCCATTTTACTACATTTTCAGCGTGTTGCATGTCGTGCGACAAACACGCCAGCTGATTGTGCCGGATTCAGCAACTACCTGAATTCTTGACAGCTGCACCTGCAGCATAAATGTGGACCTGTAACATGGCTGACTTTCAGGTGCCAAAACTTTCTGTTTTGAGGTTTTGGAACACAATTTGCAGGTCTATTGAGCTTGTAAGTGTTTAAGCTGAGATCCAAATGCACTGTGGCCTCCTTGGAAAAACCCTCTCCCCACATTGACTGAGCACTTATAACATCTATTCCTCAACTGAGATATATAGCAGCAGAACGGGAACCATTTATACCCTCTCATCCTGGTCCTCAGAATCAGAGGAAGAGCAGCCACGGCAGCAGCAGAACCGGGCACAACAGCAGCAGCAACAACAGGAGCGGCAACCTTCTCCTCAGTCACCTGATGCTGCACAAGGCAGAGGGCATCAGCGCAGGCCTGCACCTCGCCGCAGGAGATACCCCCAACACAGGGTTTACAGGCCGAGGATGACCTTCCTCAACATGACTGAGCAGCAGTGCCAAAGGAGGCTGAGACTTCCGCAAGAGGTAGTCGCTGACATCTGCGCAATGCTGCACCAACACCTGGAGCCCAGAGGAGCGGGTGGACACTCCTTACCAGTGGCTGTCAAAGTCACCACTGCACTCAACTTCTTTGCTTCAGGGTCCTTCCAGGGATCAGCAGCAGACATCAGCGGCATCTCCCAGTCGGCCGCACACACGCTGAGGAGCACTACAATGTGAGCCACATTTCCACCAGAAGCATCATAGAGCAAACTTACTCAAAATGCGATTCAGATGCCTCAACAGATCTGGTGGAGCCCTACAGTACTCACCAGCCAGGGTCTCCAGAATTATCGTGGTCTGTTGTGCAATGCACAACATCGCACAGCAGCGTGGCTTACCGCTGCCTGAGGAACAAGTGGCTCAGCGCACAGCCTCACAGGATGAGGAGGATGCAGATGAAGAAGACCTTGTGGAGGCGCATTTGCCAGTTCCACCAGCACGGGAACACATTGCTGGTCGTGAGGCAAGGGATGCACTAATCTATGCCAGATGGTTGGCACATGGAAATGAGTGTCTGGCTGATCTTCTTAACAAAACATACAGCATCCGTACAATAAAACGAGGCTTCCTATCACTCTCAGCACCATCATTACAGATGAAAGGTGCCCTGACCCCTCACTGTGACACTTCCATTTCTGAGCACACATAGGCCAACTCTTTGAAGCTTGGCCATCGCATCTCTTTATTAAACTTGAAATAATGATGACAATCTTCACTTTGTTTTATATCAAAACACCCGAGTGACTACCCTTGTGACTATTTGTGTGTTAACTTTCTCTTACGTGTGCTTCTACGTGGTGCTTCCCCTGTGGCTTCAGCAGATGTTGAGGCACCTTGCTCACTTCCATGCTGCACCTGCTTTGGCGGGCGTCCTCTGGTTTTGGGAGCCTGGGAGGGCTCAGCAACAATCTGCTCCTCCCGTAACTGTGCAGGGGCTGAGACGGCCATCTCTGACTGAGGGCTCCGCAGTGGCATGGGAGTGTGAGCGCTTGGAGAGGAGCCCACACTTCCTTGTTGTCGACCACCAACATCCCTCTCAAGGGTCACCCGCTGGAGAGCACCTTGCTGCACATCAGTGGGGCCATGAGGACCCGTCTCTGTACTGACAGTCCTCATAACGGGGACGTCCATGTACCTCTGGTTCCTCTCCTCAATAGATGCCCATCTATCCTCCATAGCAGACCATCTATTTAGAAGAGACACCATGTTCATTTGCGTCTGGCGATTTATGTCCTCCATGGAGGTTGCCATCCTTTCCATGGTGGCACCTATATTCGCCATTGAGTGCACCACGGCATTGCTCATGTTTGAGATGGACTCCTCCATTCTCTGCACACTCACAGTTACAGTGGTTGCAATCCCTGTCAGAGACTCCTGCACTTGTTCCTGAATTTCCAGCACCGCTCTCTTTCTGGATGGCCCCAGAGGCACAGCGTCCACATGCAGCTGAGCAGTGCTAGGAGCATCCCGCGCCCTCCGATGAGGACTCTCCACTGCTGTCCCTGTCTCCACCATCTGCTGATGCTCACTTGTGAGCTGTGATACACCAGGTGAGAACACTAATCTATCTTGCGAATGACCCGCCGAGGTGCGCATCTCTGCGCTGGTGCTGAGTGAGCTCAATTCTGATGATGCTGCACCCTCGGAGGTTGCAGCTTCCTCTGAGGAGTCTTCTGGCTCTTCCTCCTGGACAGTAGGGAAGGGGGCTCTCGATGGTCCTGTGGGGGAGTAAAGGCATGAGTTAGACATGTGATATTAACGTAGCAGACACATCCCATTGTGCAGATGATCAGAACTCAATCTGTATGAACATCAGATGCCATATCAGTCACTCATGCAATCTAACTGAGAGGGTTGCAAATCTATTCTGTCACCAGCTTGCTCTACTGTGCCCGTCTCTCCGTCCCCCACTTCCAGCTCCTCAGCACCTCCGACAATGCCGAGAGCAGCCTCCTCAGTGGTGGTTAAGTGGGCTCTCTTTTCCTGCAATGAGGGAGACAAGTGGAGTTTGAGCGAGAATGTTGGAGTGAGTGTAGAGAATCCATAGCATAGATGCTTAGAGGGAGACAAAGATGGAGTGAGGTGCCAATACCAAGGTCCCTCCCTGTGCGTTGTTAGTTGTTGCCATTGCATAACAGTGATAGCGAGTGTGAGGGATGCCTAGTAGAATAGTGGAGTGATTCTGCACATAGAGAGAGAGGGATGGTTAAGGGTGCAAGGGATGTAAGGGTAAAGTGGGATGTGCAGGAGTAGGTTGACAATGCAGGGTGCTGGTGATGAGAGGAGATGGGGAGCAGATTGAAGTAAGTGTGATGTTATACTCACTTTTGCTGAGCGGAGCAGGTCATTGAATCTTTTCCTGCACTGAACCCAGGTGCGTGAACACAAAGACCTGGCACTCACCTCCTCAGCAATTTGCAGCCAGACTGCTTTGGTTTGCTGTGGAGGCTTCCTCTGTCCATTTGAGGGGAACAGTACCTCTTTGTGCCCTCTTACTCCCTCCACAAGAGCATGGAGGGAGTCATCATCAAATTGTGGAGAGGCCTTTGATCGTGACCCACTCATCTCTCTATCTGCCACACTGAAAAGCATCAGAAAGTGAAGGAGAAACCACAAGGCTGCATGGGCCCCTTAAATGCAGCTGAATGGAAGACGTCAGCAGAGGTGAGCAGCAGACCCAAACCCACTGATTGGGCCGGGCAACGCGCATGACGGGCTTAATAAGCCCAGTTAAGGCAAAATACTTAATGCAGAGCGGATTAAACCGGCAGCGGGACCGGAACCCGCTGACAAGCCAACCCGACTCCAACCCGCCTCCACTCGGCAAATCGCGGCCTAAGTGAATGGGCAAAACTGTGGCAAATGGATTTCAATGTAGGCAAATGTGAGGTCATCCACTTTGGACCTAAAAAGGATAGGCACAACCACATTAGTATGCTTCAAATCTACTGGCACCTCCCCAGTGTCCATTGATTCCCTCATGAATATTGTCACTGCTTGACAAATCTCCTCCCTAGTCTCTCCCAGCACTCGGGGATAAATACCACCTACCTCTGGGGAATTTTTTGTATTGAGCCCAATTAGCCTGTCTCGTACATCCACCTCATTTATAACAAAGTCATTAATTTTAGTTGGTATATCTTTTTTGGGGAGGACATGTTGCTCATGTCTTCCTTTGTGAATACTTGGAGGAAGTAATGATTCAGAATATTTACTATTTTATGTTCATTCTCAGTTTTGAGCCTATTGGCACCTTTTATGGTTTTCACTTCTCTGACTGCCCTCCTGCTGTTGTGGTATTTAATTTTTTCTCTTATTCGTATCTTCAGCTGCTTTGCCTTTTTCCTGGTTTCTCCTTGCCCTCTGATCATCCTTTTATCGTGTTTCTGTATTTTCTTATATACAGGGCTACGGGGAAAGGGCGGGGGTGTGGGACTAGCTGAAGTGCTCTTGCAGAGAGCCGGCACGGGCTCGATGGGCTGAATGGCCTCCTTCTGTGCTGTAATCATCCTATGATTCTATTCATCCCAGTTAGCAGCAGGTTCATTAATGTTACCTCTTATTTGACATGAAACACCAAAAAAGGAGACAAATCTAAACTCCCACAAAATACTGAGAAGAAACCTTAATTAGTTTTTCACAGCTACTTCACAATGTCAACAACTCTTTGAGTTGAAATATCCATTACTATCATATGCATACCACCACAAATGTACTTATGTGTCATGTATGAGTTGTCCATCCTGGTGTAACCAATGTAAATATTTTTCAGTGGCAGTCTTCCTAAGTTGCTTTATTATTGCAGCTGCATTAAATAAATAATCCTTCCAAATAAAACAGTATTTATACTACAAGATACAGAATCAACTCATCCAAAAGTATATATTGATGGCTGTATAAATTTGACAAAAAGCTCTACTTAAATGTGTTCACATAAGAATAATCAGATGAATCCACTTTGTTTGTATGCAGATGTACTATATTCTTCTGCTAGTATCTCCATCTAACTTACTACTGAAGAGGCCTCTCACACCCAGAGACCAGATTTCCAATGGAGTCCTACAACATAGAGGCATAGAAGATAGGAGCAGGAGTAGGCCATTCGGCCCCTCGAGCCTGCTCCGCCATTTAATGAGATCATGGCTGATCATCCAAATTCAGTACCCTGTCCTTGCTTTCTCCCCATATCCCTTGATCGCTTTAGCCTTAAGAAATATATCTATCTCCTTCTTGAATATATTTAATGAATTGGCCTCAACTGCCTTCTGTGGTAGAGAATTCCACAGGTTCACCACTCTCTGGGTGAAGAAATTCCTCCTCATCTCAGTCCTAAATGGCTTACCCCTTATCCTTAGACTGTGACCTCTGGTTCTGGACTCCCCCGCCATCAGGAACATCCTTCCTGCATCTAGTCTGTCTAGTCCTGTTAGAATTTTATAAGTTTCAATGAGATCCCCTATCATTCTTCTAAACTCTAGCGAATATAAGCCTAATCGACCCAATCTCTCTTCATACGTCATTCCTGCCATCTGGTAAATCTTTGCTGCACTCCCTCCATGGCAAGAACATCCTTCCTCAGATAAGGCGACTAAAACTGCACACAATACTCAAGGTGTGGTCTCACCAAGGCCTTGTACAACTGCAGCAAGGCATCCTTACTCCTGTACTCGAATCCTCTCGCTATTAAGGCCAACATACCATTTGCCTTCTTAACAGCCTGCTGCACCTGCATGCTTGCCTTCAGCGACTGGTGCACAAGGACTCCCAGATCTCGTTGCACTTCCCCTTTTCCCAATCTATTGCCGCTCAGATAATAATCTGTCTTCCTGTTTTTGCCACCAAAGTGGATAACCTCGCATTTATCCACATTATACAGGAAACTCTTTATTAACCGGCACCGACGGGACTGGCGTGGTGCCGGTTAATCAAATAGTCCGGATAACGGAGAGTTATATCTCCCAACGTACGAGAGCCCCGTACACACTGACATGCGCCTGCATTCGGAGCTCCGTCTCACCGGGGACCGCCAGCTGACCATCTGTCGTGTCTGCTGCCTACCCGGGCTGCACAATCCCCTCCCAATCTACATGCTCCGATACAAGGCAAACGCCTCGGGGTCTTTTTTAAAGTTATTTTTAAAGGAGAGATGAAGGAAAACCCCGGTTACCTACTCAAGAATTTTGCCGGTTAAGAGAGATTTCCGGTTATTTGGGTGCCGGTTAAAAGAGAGTTTCCTGTACTGCATCTGCCATGCATCTGCCCAATCACCCAACCTGTCCAAATCATACTGGAGTTTCTCTGCATCCTCCTCACAGCACACATGCCCACCCAGCTTTGTGTCGTCTGCAAACTTAGAGATATTACATCTAGTTCCCACGTCTAGATCATTAATATATATTGTGAATAGCTGGGTTCCTAGCACCGATCCCTGCGGTACCCCACTAGTCACTGCCAGCCACTCGGAAAAAGACCCGTTTATTCCAACTCTTTGCTTCCTGTCTGCCAACCAGTTCTCTATTCAGATCAGTACCTTACCCCCAATCCCATGTGCTTTAACTTTGCACGCTAATCTCTTATGCGGGACCTTATCGAAAGCCTTCTGAAAGTCCAAATACACCACATCCACTGGTTCTCCCTTATCTATTCTACCAGTTACATCCTCAAAAAACTCCAGTAGATTAGTCAGGCATGATTTACCTTTTGTAAATCCATGTTGACTTTGTCCGATCCTGTCACTGTTTTCCAAGTGCTCTGCTATTACATCTTTTATAATGGACTCTAGCATTTTGCCCACTACCGATGTCAGGCTTTCCGGTCTATAATTCCCCGATTTTTCTTTACCACCTTTTTTCAATGGTGGGGTTACATTAGCTACCCTCCAATCCATGGGAACTGTTCCAGAGTCTATAGAATTTTGAAAGATGACCAGCAATGCATCTACTATTTCTAGGGCCACTTCCTTAAGTACCCTAGGATGTAGATTATCAGGCCCTGGGGATTTATCGGCCTTCAATCCCGTCAATTTCCCTAACACCATTTCCCTACAAATACTGATTTCATTCAATTCCTCCCTCTCATTAGACCCTATGTTCCCCGACATCTCTGGGAGTTTATTTGTGTCCTCCTTTGTGAAGACAGAACCAAAGTATGTATTGGTCTGCCATTTCTTTGTTCCCCATTATAAATTCACCTGATTCTGACTGCAAGGGACCTACGCTTGACTTCACCAATCTTTTTCTCTTCACATATCTTTTACAAGTGCCATATTACATATCTGTTTATCACAGGCTGCTGTTAATCCAGCTTTGAGAAGCTGTAAAACATGTTGTAAGCCACTTTTTAAAGTTAGACTGACATTAAATGTTAAAAATAATTAGCTGGTGGCATTTTTCTTACAGTAACATAACTTGCAAGCTAATTTCACAAAGATTCCTTCAAGTAATACCTACTATAAATAAAAGCCATGGTGATTATAGTTTAAGTGGGGAACTATTCTTTACTGAATTGCTTAGTTTTACAACTAGTTGAAACTAGTCACTATCATGAGGATTTTTGTGACACGTTGAAATCACACTAGATTTGTCTTGGCTCATTGTAAATTGCTAACACCCATGTTACAGGTAGCAATGTTTGGAAAATCTGGCTCCAGGCAAATCTTCAAGTTCATAACATAGAAGCAAAGCAGAATAGCTTTAGAAGCATTCGTCTTTTTTTTGAGACAGCCATGGAAGATTGCCTAAATGGTACACATTGTCATTGTAACACACATTCCTCTTTGTAGTTTTTAGGAATATCATTTTACTTCTAAAACAAGTTAACTTAATTGACAACAATGACTAGCCTTTCAGCATCATACTGTCCCCAGGCTTGAACTCCTTTGCAGTATTGTCCTCTGTAGACTCAGTGTCGGCAAAGTGACAATCAAAAAAAAACGTTCTGTTCTCAATTTTCTGTCATATTGGTAATAAATCCATATTTTAAACCCATGTCCTGATAAAGCAATTATGACACTCTTCAGCTGCCAGGCAGAGAATAATGGGTACCAGGGAGTGATTACAAAGCAGTAATCTAATCAAGGATTTAAAATGATGCTATAAACTGCTGGAACAAATTAATCTACAGATGGTTCCTGCCAAATTCCATCTATCTATGTAGAGATATATATATATTATATAACTTCTCAAAGAGGACCACTTTATAGCTTTTATGTGTATATTTATCTCAGTTCATTAATTTTAGTGAAAAAATAGATATGAGCAGAATCATGTTCCTCACTTTATAACAACATTTACAAAAGGAGGAAAATATATTCCTCAGCTCCTAAATGCATTAATGTTAACTTTCTTATAATATTAGCTTAGTTGTGATATAGCCCATTACTTGGGAATGGGGCTTTTGCAAGATCATTATCCTGCCATTATATAATGCATTTAGCATAAACTAAAATTAAAAAGTCCTTCACAGATGGTATGTTGCCTCCCTGGTGCCAGGGTCAAGGATGTCACTGAACGGCATTCTGAAGGGGGAGGGTGAATAGTCAGAGGTCGTGGTTCACATTGGTACCAACGACATGGCTAGAAAGAGGGATGAGGTCCTGCAACAAGAATTTAGGGAGCTAGGTAGCAGATTAAAAAGCAGGACCTCAAAGGTTGTAATCTCTGGATTACTCCCGGTGCCATGTGCTAGTGAGTATAGGAATAGGAGGATAGAGCAGATGAATGCGTGGCTGAAGAGTTGGTGCAGGAGGGAGGGCTTTAGTTTCCTGGATCACTGGGTCTGCTTCTGGGGAAGGTGGGACCTGTACAAGTCGGACGGGTTGCACCTGAACCGGAATGGGACCAACATCCTTGCGGGGAGGTTTGCTAGTACTGTTGGGGGGGGTTTAAACTAACTTGGCAGGGTGATGGGATACGGAGTGGAGCTATAGTAGGGGGTGATGCACTGCCAAATATAGAGGAAAAAACAAGTCAGCCTGGAAGGCAGAGCAAATATGTAACGGCACAAGGGAGTATGGCAAGGCTGGATGGCATTTATTTTAATGCAAGGAGTCTTGCGAGTAAGGCAGATGAATTGAAGGTGTTGATGAACACATGGGAGTATGATATTGTTGCTATCACAGAGACATGGTTGAGGGAGGGGCAGGACTGGCAGCTCGATATTCCGGGGTATAGAATCTTCAGGCGAGACAGAGGGGGGTGTAAAAGAGGAGGGGGTGTCGCAATATTAATCAAGGAGTCAATTACTGCTGTAAGGAGGGATGATATCTTCGCAGGTTCCTCTAATGAGGCCACATGGGTAGAACTTAAAAACAAAAAGGGGGCAAGCACTTTGCTGGGAGTGTACTATAGGCCCCCAAACAGTCAGGGAGAGATAGAGGAACAGATATGTAGGCAAATCTCAGAGAAGTGTAGAAATAATAGAGTAATAATAGTAGGGGATTTCAACTTCCCCAATATTAACTGGGATAGTCAGAGTGTGAAAGGCTTAGAGGGTGCGGAATTCTTAAAGTGCATCCAGGAGAGCTTTTTGAGCCAACATGTAGAAAGTCCTACAAGAGAGGGGGTGGTACTGGACCTAATTCTAGGGAATGTAGCCGGGCAAGTGGCAGAAGTGTTAGTAGGAGAGGATTTTGGTGACAGTGACCATAATTCGGTGAGATTTAAGGTAGTCATGGAAAAGGACAAAGATGGACCGGAAATAAAGGTTCTAAATTGGGGGAAGGCCGATTTTAATATGATAAGGCAGGATCTGGCCAAAGTGGACTGGGATCAGCTACTTGTAGGAAAATCCACATCAGAGCAGTGGGAGTCTTTCAGAAAGAAAATAGAGAGAGTACAACGGCAACATTTTCCCGTAAAGGTCAAGGGTGGGACCAACAAGTCCAGGGAACCCTGGATGTCAAGGAATATACGAGAATGGATTAGGAAAAAAAGGGAGGCTTTTGGCAGATACAAAGGACTAAAAACAGTGGAATCCCTAGAGGAGTATAGAAAGTGCAGGGGGGTACTTAAAAAAGAAATTAGGAGAGTGAAGCGGGTCATGAAATAACACTGGCGGGCAAAATAAAGGGAAATCCCAAGGTGTTTTATAAGTATATTAAGGGCAAGAGGATAACCAGGGAAAGAGTAGGGCCCATTAGGGACCAAAGTGGCAATCTGTGTGTAGAGCCAGAAGATGTAGGTGGGGTTTTAAATGAATATTTTGCATCTGTGTTCACTATGGAGAAGGACGATGTAGGCATAGAAATCAGGCAGGGGGATTGTGATATACTTGAACAAATTAGTATTGAAAGGGAGGAGGTACTAACGGTTTTAGTGGGCTTAAAAGTGGATAAATCCCCAGGCCCAGACGAGATGTATCCCAGGCTGCTGTGTGAGGCAAGGGAGGAGATTGCAGGGGCTCTGACACAAATTTTCAGAACCTCTCTGGCCACAGGGGAGGTGCCAGAAGACTGGAGAACAGCTAACGTAGTACCATTATTCAAGAAGGGTAGTAGGGATAAACCAGGGAATTACAGGCCAGTGAGTCTAACATCAGTGGTAGGGAAATTATTGGAAAAAATTCTGAGGGACAGAATTAGTCTCCACTTGGAGAGGCAAGGATCAATCAAGGATAGTCAGCATGGCTTTGTCAGGGGGAGATCATGTCTGACCAATTTGATTGAATTTTTCGAGGGGGTGACTAGGTGTGTGGATGAGGGTAGTGCAGTTGATGTGGTCTACATGGACTTCAGTAAGGCTTTTGACAAAGTCCCGCATGGGAGACTGGTCAAGAAGGTAAGAGCCCATGGGATCCAGGGCAACTTGACACATTGGATCCAAAATTGGCTTAGTGGCAGGAGGCAGAGGGTGATGGTCGAAGGTTGTTTTTGTGACTGGAAGCCTGTGTCCAGTAGTGTACCAGCATGCGCTGGAAACCGG
Source organism: Squalus acanthias (assembly GCA_030390025.1). Lineage (NCBI taxonomy): Eukaryota > Metazoa > Chordata > Chondrichthyes > Squaliformes > Squalidae > Squalus > Squalus acanthias. The sequence continues at coordinate 132,905,129 of CM059431.1, forward strand.
AACTTCCGTTCCCTTGAAGGAAGGGGCTCACAGGTCAAACGCGTGCGCTGGAGAGGCAGCGCGTAGACCTGGAACTTCCGCTTTTTTTACAGGTTTCTCCGTGCGGGTAAGTCCCTGGCAGCTGCGCGTGGACAAAGCAGGCGCAAGGCCTGCTTTTAACAAGGTAAGAGGTGAATTAAGTAAAATTGAAACAATTTTTCCACAGATTTATCATTTTTAAATACTTTAAAGAAAGGTAAGTTTATTTTTAGCCCCGTTAAAAACTTTAATTAATTTTTGTTTAAAATAGTTAATTTATGTAATTTATAGTTATTTTAAAAATGTGATTTAAATTAAAAAATGTATTTGAAGTTTTACTTAGGTTTTGGGGCCGATCTCTGTTCATAGATTTGACAGGTATTCCTGTCAAATCTATGAATGGAGATTCTCTGCTCCGATTGGCTCCTCATGGCCCACGTGATCCCAGGGGACGGTGCGAACTAGCTTCGCCGCTGTGATACGCGAGCCCTGCACACCGGCAGCTGGAGGAGGCCCAGGATCGGAATCCCACGCGGGCCCACAGCACGACGGCAGGCGCGCTATGTAAGTGCAGGTCGGGGGCTTGCGCCCACGGGAAGCATCCGACCCTGAATTTCTGGGCCAATATTATTTACAACAAATATACATTCCTTTAAGGCACAAAAACCCCACAGGAAAAGTGGTCCAACCGTGGCTAACAAGAGAAGTTAAAGATAGTATTAGATCAAAGGAAGAGGCTTATAATGCTGCCAAAAAGAGTCGTAAGCCTGAGGATTGAGAGGATTTTAGAATTCAGCAAAGGATGAACAAGAAGTTGATAAAGAGAGAGAAAATAGAATATGAGAGTAAACTAGCAAGAGACATAAAAATAGGTATGTAAAAAGGAAAAGATTAGCAAAAGTAAATGAGGGTCCCTTCCAGGCTGAGACAGGAGAAGTTATAATGGGGAATAAGGAAATGGCAGAGAAATTAAACAAATACTTTGGCCGCGATTTCACCAGCGGAGGCGGGATCGTGGCGGGAGAGCTGGTTGGTGGGTGCCGGTCCCGCTCCCGGCTGCAGCTGCTCTGTGAAAAGAATTTTCCGTTAATAGGGCTTAAGCCCTATTAAAAGGAAGTGGGTCTGATGATGTCATTTGATGACACGTCATCAGCTGGTTTCCTTAAAGGGACCATGGCCGCATTCATTTTGACAGTTGTCCTGTCAGTGTTCTGAAGCATTGAGGTGCTACAAACACTGACAAGCACTGCACAAAGGTGCAGGGCTGCACCCAGGCTCTCGCATGACTCCCTCCATATGCTTATGGAGGGAGTCACAGCAGGCAGGGAGGTTCTTTTCCTTCCCATGGGCAGAAGAGACCTTCCCCAGGACACCAACGCAGCCTGGTTGCACATTGTACAGGAGGGCAAAAGCAGAGATGTCGTCGGGAGGACCAGGCTGCAGTGGCGCAAACCTTTCAATGATCTCAGTAGATCACGAAACGTTACTGCAAAGCCACACTCAACCTCATCCTGCTGTGCCACTCATCACATCCCCATAACTCTGCCTTCCCTACCCTACTCCTGCACATCCTTACTCACACCAACTTACCTTGCACCTCCACCCATCCCTCTCTATCAACGTTATCACTTCCCCATCTCACTAGCCACCCCTCACACTCACCCTCATCCTAGTGCAATCATACCAACTAACAACACACAAGGGGTGGCACTTGGGTGTTTTATGCAATGTTCATGTAAAATTTCTGTTAATGTTTGTCAAACATTGAAATCTTTATTTTCAACACTTTGCCTTGTTGTACAGATCTGTGATCACCTTTAGAAGTGTCTTAGTGAGTTCCAGTGAATGGTGACACATAACGGTATCCCCCGCAATGGTGATGAGTGTGAAAGGAATGGCTTGGGCATTGTAGGAATGCTTTATGGTGCTGGAGTGGGATCGTGTTAACCTGGCGCATCATGTGGCAGCCAGGGTGTATAGTATCAAGTGAAGTAAATCTGGCCATGGTGATGCCATCACTGGCCTCCCTGGCAGCAATGTGGTCGGGTGCTGATGCCCTGTGTCCTGTGCAGCATCAGGTGATTGCGGAGAAGGTTGGTATTGTTGTTGGTGATGTTGGTGTGCCTGGTGATGCTGGTGTTGGGGCTGGTCATGGAGGGATTCAGAGGACCAAGGTGAGATATTCTCAAGGGCACCGATGTTGCTGGAATAGATGGCAGCTGAAGTTGAGATGACAGCAGCGATCTGTCAATGGTGAGAGAGCTTGCTGCAAGGAGGTGACAGTGTATAGAGAGTTTACTCCAAACACTTCCAAACTGCATACAGCTCAAAAGTGTCTTCCAAGGCCTGAAGGCTCAATCTTCTAACATTGGAAAGTGACCAGCTGTGAAATGATAGCTTTCATACCACTTTTGCAGCTGTCACCTATTCACAGCAATGGGGAGATATAGAGAACCCGACTTACTTACCTGGTGTGATCTCCGAACGACGTGAAGCCCGTTAAAAATGTGAGAAAATAGAAAAAGGCTGGCAAAATAGTGGTTAACAAGCATTTAACAAGCAGTTAACTATCTTAAATGCCTCCCCCGCCGCTTGGTATTGGGTCTGTTCTGAAATCGCAGACTCGACACTTTGGAAATTTACGTGGAGGTGGGTTCATTGCGGGTTACCAACACACTGTCAATCATTTCGATTTTGACAGCGTATCCGCCTCCAAACCCGCACTCTGAGCGCTGGCAAAATTCAGCCCTTTGTGTCTGTCTTCACGGAAGAAGGCACAAAAAAGCTCCCAGAAATAGTGGAGAACCAAGGGTCTAGTGAGAATGAGGAACTGAAAGAAATTAGTATTAGTAAAAAAATAGTACTGGAGAAATTAATGGGACTGAAAGTCGATAAATCCCTGGGGCCTGATGGCCTACATCCTAGGTTTTAAAAGAGGTGGCTATAGAGATAGTGGATGTATTGGTTGTCATTTTACAAAATTCCATAGATTCTAGAACGGTTCCCGTGGATAGGAATGTAGCAAATGTAACCCTACTATTTAATAAAGGAGGGAGAGAGAAAATGGGGAACTACAGACCAGTTAGCCTGAAATCAGTAGTAGGGAAAATGCTAGAATCTATTATTAAGGACGTGGTAACAGGGCACTTAGAAAATAATAATAGGATTGGGCAGAGTCAACACAGATTTATGAAAGGGAAATCGTGTTTGAAGAATCTGTTAGAGTTTTTTGAGGTTGTAACTAGCCGAATAGATAAGGGGGAACCAGTGGATGCGGTGTATTTGGATTTTCAGAAGGCATTCGATAAGGTGCCACACAAGAGGTTATTAAACAAAATTAGGACTCATGGGATTGGGGGTGATATACTAGCATGGATTGAGGATTGGTTAACGGACAGAAAACAGAGAGTAGGAGTAAACAGGTCATTTTCAGGTTGGCAGGCTGTAACTAGTGGGGTACCGCAAGGATCAGTGCTTGGGCCTCAGCTATTCACAATCTACATCAACAATTTTGATGAGGTGACCAAATGTAATATATCCAAGTTTGCTGATGATACAAAGCTAGGTGGGAATGTAAATTGTGAGGAGGATGCAAAGAGGCTTCAAGGGGATATAGACAGCCTAAGTGAGTGGGCAAGAACATGGCAAATAGAATATAATGTGGAGAAATGTGAAGTTATCCACTTTCGTAGGAAAAATAGAAAAGCAGAGTATTTTTTAAATGGTGAGAGATTGGGAAATGTTGGTGTTCAGAGGGACATGGGTGTCCTTGTACACGAATCACTGAAAGTTAACATGCAGGTATAGCAAGCAATTAGGAAAGCAAATGGTATGTTGGCCTTTATTACAAGAGGATTTGAGAATAAGAGTAAAGGCATCTTACTGCAATTGTATAGGGCCCTGGTGAGACCACACCTGGAGTATTGTGTACAGTTTTGGTCTCTTACCTAAGGAAGGATTTGCCATAGAGGGAGTGCAACGAAGGTTCACCAGACTGATTCCTGGGATGGGGGGATTGTCCTATGAGAGGAGATTGAGTAAACTAGGCCTATATTCTCTAGAGTTTAGAAGAATGAGAGGTGATCTCATTGAAACATACAAAATTATTACAGGGCTTGACAGTGTAGATGCAGGGTGTCTAGAACCAGGGGTCACAGTCTCAAAATAGTGGGTCAACCATTTAGGACTGAGATGAGGAGAAATTTCTTCACTCGGAGGGTGGTGAATCTTTGGAATTCTCTACCCAGAGGGCTGTGGAGGCTCAGTCGTTGAATATATTCAAGACAGAGATCGATAGATTTTTGAATATTAATGTAATCAAAGGATATGGGGATAGTGCAGAAAGTGGAGATGAGGTAGAAGATCAGCCATGAACTTATTGAATTGCGGAACAGGCTCGAAGGGCCAAATGGCCTACTCCAGCTCCTATTTCTTATGTTCTTATGTTCTTATGGAAGGAGGGACTGCCAGAATGTGAGGCCTAGGTGGCTGAAGGCATGGCCAGCAAAGGTGGGGTGAATAGAGGGGGGATGCACAAGAGGCCAAAATCAGGGGAATGGAAAGTTCGGGGGGATGGATGTAGCACTGGAGGAGGTTACATAGATAGGGAGGAGGTGAAGCCATAGAGAGATTTAAGCACAATGATGAGGCATTGGGGGTTCAGGACCCAATGGAGATTGGTGCAGACAGGAGTGATAGTTAAGCGGGACTTGGTGCAAATGAGTTTCAGTTTAGATGTAGGAAGTAACAACGGAAGAAAAAATGGAAAGACACATGGTCATTGTCCAATGAAACTGCTTACCCCTAAGAACTATTTACAGTTTACTCTATTATATACCCTACCCAATCCACTCCAACTCCTGAGGGAGACAATGAGCCACAAATAATGGCCCGAAAATTAGACCTAATACGCGAGAGTACGCACTGTGTACTCTCGCGTTTTAGGTCTCCAATTGCCGGTTTCCTGCATGCACTGCGCATGCGCGGGAAACCGGCACTTCGTGAATTCAAAAGGGGGCGGTTCCTAAGTGAACCGTGTGCGCACTACAGGCTGCGCGCACGCAGTGCACTTAGTTATTTTTGCAGCTTTGAACGCGCAGGTAAGTGTTGAAGATTTTACACATAAAGAAAGCAGGCGTAGGACCCCCTTTTAACAAGGCAAGTAGTTAATTAAGTGTTATTTTAAATTTTTTTCAACAGGTTTATCTTTTTTAGAGACTTTAAAGAAAGGTAAGTTTATTTTTATAACTTATAAAAAGATTTTAAATTTTTTCAAAAATTTAATTTTTGGTTTAAAGTGGTTAATTTATTTAACTATACTTATTTTATTAATGTGATGGCTTTTTTAAAAATTTAATTGAGGTTTAGCTGTTCTTTTGGGGGGGTTTAGTATTCATAGCTTTGACAGCTCTTGCCGTCAAAACTATGAATGAATGATGGTGTGCTGCCATTGGCTCTAACTGAATCACGTGATCCCAGAGCTCGCACGAACTAATTGCGTCTCTGGGACACGCAAGCACTGCACGGCTGCATGTGGGACTGGCCTTGAAACTAAAGTTCGTGTGGGCCCGGAGGAAAAAGGTAGGCGCGGAGTGAGATATCGCGGGGAAGCCTTACCCCCGCGTGAACACTCACTGTTTAATTTCTGGGCCAATACCTCTTTGAGATACCATCTTTAAGATATTTTCTTTCCTTCTTTCTGTTTTGATCTCCCCATGATGTACTACATTAGAACTGTGAAACTGACAGGAACTTCTGGCATCTGCATATGCGCAGTTAAATGCGGAAATCCAGAAGTTGCTGTCAGTCATTCCCGCTCCTCCACAGGGCCGCTGTTGAACTCCTTGCAGCCGGCAATCAATGGAAATCACTGAACTGACAAGACCTTCAGCTTTTCCGCTCTAATGTCACTGTAAAAAAAATGAAGAAGCTAAGTCTTGTTCAATGAGGTGTAACTGGGTTTTTAACGGTGTACTGAGCAATGTTCCCTTTAATTTTTTGAGGTGAGCAGCCCCTTTAAGGGGCTGCGCAGCCATTCAAAATACCACGCATGCGTAGTTTATCCCATTTAAAAAGAAAAAAAGAAAGACTTGCATTTATATAGCGCCTTTCACGGCCACCAGATGTCCCAAAGTGCTTTACAGCCAATTAAGTACTTTTTTTTAAGTGTAGTGACTGTTGTAATGTAGGAAAATCTGGTTAGCCAGCTTGATGACATCACAGTTGCTGGACGCTAGAGATCCCCGAGACTTGCCGCCAGAATCAAATTAACATCAGGAGAGGTGAAATCCACACCACGGAGATCGCTAGATCTTTACAGGCAGCTTTCTTCGAGATCAGCAGCGAGCACCATCACTTCGCCGCTGACCGCAAAATCCGGGTCAATATGTTTTGGTGGTGTTGGTTGAGTGAGGAATGTTGACCAAGATACTGGGACAGATCCCTGCTCTGCTTCAAAAAATGTCATGGGATGATGTGTGATCTCCTCCCAGTATCATAAATGTCTCTAAAACTGATCATTAGGACATATGTAAGGTAGCCCGAGAGTGATTCTCCCTCTTTGTCCCCTTTCTTTGGCAAGGGACCAGGTCTTTGTTTTTCTGTCTCTCCATGACTGCATGGCTCAGGTAGCTTTTTTCTCTTTATTCTTTTCAACTTATTTTCATTTCTTGTTTTCTTGCCTTTTATTGTCTCCAGTTTTATTCTTCTTTTCCCCAAGATTAAAAAGTAATGAACATTTTATCCAATTTTCCCCCTTTATTAGCTATTTGACTACATACCTTGACCTCTGGTTGAGAAGGTAGGAGATGGGTGATTGTGGATGTTTCATTGGGCTTCTAAAAGTCGTTGGACGGGGCCAGTAAGATCTAACTTCTGGGTGAATCTTTGCTAATTTTCCAACCAAATTTATGTCAGCTGAAATTGTGATTTGAACAGGTCTCCACTCCATGGTGCAGTGAATTAACACCTTGCACTATGGGACCTTTCTTTTTAAAATATTTCACTAGCCACCTCGATAACTTAGTGGTAAGTATGTAACATGTTGTAACATTGAGCCATTCAGCCCAGGAAGGTCATTAGTTTGAGTCCTTAGTCTGTGCTGAGTTTTCAGTGGAAACAGTACAATTATCCTTAGTGTCGTCAGGTTAGATAAATCAGACAAAGTACCAACTCTTGCTGGTACATGTGTCGACAATGATTGAGGACAGGATTGTACTCAGCTGTGATGCCCCTCTCCCAACATAGTCTATTAGTCTACTAACAGTCATTAGTCTAGACTTAAAATGTGAAGAATGGTCACATGGGCAAGTTAATGGAGGGCTGTCAGTATCCATGAAACTACCTTGCCATACTTTAAACAGAAATAGGGTTACGGAAGAAAACTGGGAACCAATATTTTATTGACTGACAAGCATAAGCAAACAACATGAAAAAAATTCTTACATTGAATTAAATCTGATGCAAATTTGAAAGTGGCTGAAATTGCTTGACTGTTCTGGCGATTTCCACCGCAACTCTGGTGGGGATCTAGCGGAGTGACTGCAAACTATCTTGTATTTATAGCCTCTAGTTTTGGATTCTCCTACAAGTGGACCATGTTCTCTACATCTACCCTGTCCAACCTATTGGTAATTTTAAAGACCTCTACCAGGTCTCCTCTAAGTCTTACGATAGCAAAATACTGCAGATGCTGGAAATCCGAAATAACAACAGAAAACGCTGGAAAAACTCAGCAGGCCAGGCAGCATCCGTAGAGAGAGAAAGAGAGTTGACGTTTCCTCTAAGTCTTCTCTTTTCTACCGATAGCTATAATCTCTCAGTTCTGGGACCATCCTTGTAAATCTTTTTTCACTTTCTCCACTACTTCTATGTCCTTTTTATAGAATGGAGACCAAAACTGTGCACAGTACTCTAAGTGTGGCCTGACCAGGGTCCTGTACAAGTTTAACATAACTTCACTATTTTTGAATTCTATACCCCTAGATATAAATCCCAGTGCTTTGGTAGCATTTTTAATTGCTTTGCTGAACTGCAGATGTTGCTTTCAATGATTTGTTCACCTGTATCCCTAGATCCCTTTGCTCTTCTACCCCATTCAGTTTCTTATTTTCTAAGGTGTAGGTGATGTTGCTGTTTTTCCTACCAAAGTGCATCACCTCACATTTATCTATGTTAAAGTTCATTTGCTACTTAACTGCCCAGTCTGCAAGTTTTCTAATGTCTTCTTGTATTATGTTGCATTCTTCTCCATGTTAGCTATACCCCCCAGTTTGGTACTATCTATAGGTGTAGGTAGTTCTTGCACCCACCCCTTCAGTACTGACATCACTGAAAGAGGCGGTGGGATAACACCATCCACTGGAATTCCCTCCAGTACAGCTCCATTGCCCCCAACTTTATACATGCCGAGTCTACATTCTGGTGGAAATGACGGCCCACAACATTTTGAAAGGCCAGATCCCTTCGCTCCGTGATCCTTTTCTAAATGGGCCACTTTTCTACAAATATTAAAAATCTTCCTCAAGCATTGCTGCTAATTCCTGCCTCCACCCCACCTAGTGCACACCACAGCTGCGCTGTGAATGGTTTCATCACTTACCTGATTCATGCAAATGCTTTGCTCCCAGCAATTCAAGCAGGGTAGAGGGCACATCGTTAGTGAGCTGAAGTCCTACTCCTCCATGGTTACAGCAGTGGAGCAGGATGCTTGGATCCTTGGGGACCAAAGTTCTGATTTTTATTATTCTGATTCCGTCTTTTAGATGACATTAAACCGAGGCCACGTCTTCCCTCACAGGTGGACGTAAAAGATCCCATGGCATTATTTCGAAGAAGGGCAAGGAGTTCTCCTCAGTGTCCTGGCCAATATTTATCCTTCAACCAACATAACTATGACAGATTATCTGGTCAATACAACAACAACAACTTGCATTTAACAATAGTAAAACATCCCAAAGCACTTCCCAGGTGTGTTATCCAACAACATTTGACACCGAGCCACATAAGGAGATATTAGGACAGGTGGCCAAAAGCTTGGTCAAAGAGGTAGGTTTTAAGGAGCGTCTTAAGAGGGAGAGAGAGGTAGCGAGTTGGAGAGGTTTAGGGAGGGAATCCAGAGTTTAGTGGTGAACAAGACTTGGTGCGAGTTAGGATATGGGCTGCAGGGTTTTGGATGAGTTCAATTTGATGTTTGTGGGTCCTAGCCTATGAATTGGCTGCTGTGTTTGCGACATTACCACGATGACTACACTTCAAAAGTACTTCATTGGCTGTAAAGTGCTTTGGAATGTCCTGAGGTCGTAAAAGACGCTTTATAAATGCAAGTCTTTCTTTCTTTTTTTCATGTTTGAGAGCTTTCTTCACTTGCCAACTCCCAAAATAAGCAGTAAGGTAATGTTGATGGGGTGTCATATGGCAGTTGTATTCTGAAAGGGCTGTATTCTGCCCAGCAAGCTTGTGCTACTCCTCTGTAGGTCTTAAGTTTTGATACAGTTCTACTGTACTTGAGGCATATTTAAGAGTACAGATGCATATAAAATGATAAACTCCTATGCCCATATTTACAAATTTGGAAACTGCCTATGAAGATTCTGCACTGGCACCACTGTCAGGAGGGTGTAGTTACAGCGTGATAACTTTATAGAGGTACCTTCCATTAAAAATGTGGATATAGTAATTTACAATGAAAATAAGGGCAAGGCCATGGGAGATGCACAAGTATATATAATGCACAAATGGTGTGAATTACAGAGAAAAACGTGACATTTTAGGAGACACATATCACAAGCAGAACTGATGTGTTTAATAGAGCTGGACTGCAGATCTCTGAGTTCTATACTTGTTATGGTTATTTTCATTGGTTTGATAGGCTGTCAATACTATACTGAATGGAAAATATATTTCCTTATTTCTGCAATAGGACAAATTAAATAATACAGTAACTGAAGCAGTAGCAATATCATTACAAACCTCTGAGTAATGTGGAATGTGAACAGAAACTAAGGAAATTAATAGAGTTTTTTTTTTAAAGAACTTATTATATGGAAACAATTTAATCTTTTTTCAAATGCATTTAATTGTTTTAAAATATGCAACAAATAACAAAAAGGTCATCGACCGGAAACGTTAACTCTGTTTCTCTCTTCACAGATGCTGTGACCTGCTGAGTATCTCCAGCATTTTCTGTTTTTATTTCAGATTTCCAGCATCTGCAGTACTTTCTTTTTTCAATTAGAGTGGGTTGTTCTTGGCATTTTGCACTGTCCACTTTAAACTTGGGCATGATTGTACCTCCACATTGTACCAATGGCAGCCTGAATCAACTCAACTGAAGGCATTTACACTGCGGAACTGAGAAAGTGCTAATTATCTCACTACTGAGAGTTGGAGTTCAGATTTCTAATTTTTTTTAAATTCGCTTATGGGATGTGGGTGTCGCTGGCAAGGCCAGCATTTATTGCCCATCCCTAGTTGCCCTTGAGAAGGTGGTGGTGAGCCATCTTCTTGAGCCGCTGCAGTCCGTGTGGTGAAGATTCTCCCACAGTGCTGTTAGGGAGGGAGTTCCAGATTTTGACCCAGCGACAATATAGGATCGGCGATATATTTCTAAGTCAGGATGGTGTGGATGTAACTGGGAAAATAGATAAGGGAGAACCAGTAGATGTGGTGTATTTGGACTTTCAAAAGGCTTTTGATAAGGTCCCGCATAAGAGATTAGCGTGTAAAGTTAAGGCACATGGGATTGGGGGCAAGGTATTGACTTGGATAGAGAACTGGTTGGCGGACAGAAAGCAAAGAGTAGGAATTAATGGGTCTTTTTCCGAGTGGCAAGCAGTGACTAGTGAGGTACCGCAGGGATCGGTCCTTGGACCCCAGCTATTCACAATATACATTAATGATCTAGATAAGGGAACTAAATGTAATATCTCCAAGTTTGCAGATGACACAAAGCTGGGTGGGAGTGTGTGCTGCGAGGAGGATACCGAGAAACTCCAGGATGATTTGAACAGGTTGGGTGAGTGGGCAGAAGCGTGGCAGATGCAATATAACGTGGATAAATGTGAGGTTATCCACTTTGGTGTCAAAAACAGAAAGGCAGACTATTATCTGAATGGCAATAGATTGGGAGAAGGGAAAGTGCAACGAGACCTGGGTGTCCTTGTGCACCAGTCGCTGAAGGTAAGCATGCAGGTGTAGCAGGCGGTGAAGAAGGCAAATGGTATGTTGGCCTTCATAGCGAAAGGGTTTGAGTATAGGAACAGGGATGTCCTGCTGCAGTTGTACAGGGCCTTTGTGAGACCACACCTTGAGTACTGTATGCAGTTTTGGTCGCCTTATCTGAGGAAGGATGTTCTTGCCATGGAAGGAGTTCAGCGAAGATTCACAAGGCTGATACCTGGGATGGCAGGAATGACATATGAGGAGAGATTGGGTCGATTGGGCTTATACTCGCTGGAGTATAGAAGAATGAGAGGGGATCTCATCGAAACATAAAATTTTGACAGGTCTGGACAAACTAGATGCAGGAAGAATGTTCCCGATGGTCGGAGAGTCCAGAACCAGGGATCATAATCTAAGGATAAGGGGTAAGCCATTTAGGACAGAAATTAGGAAGAATTTCTTCACCCAGAGAGTGGTGAACCTGTGGAATTCTCTACCACAGAAGGTAGTTGAGGCCAAGTCATTAAATATATTCAAGAATGAGTTAGATATATTTCTTAAAGCTAAAGGTATCAATTGATATGGGGAGAAGGCAGGTACAGGGTACTGAGTTTGGATGATCAGCCATGATCTCATCGAATGGTGGAGCAGGCTCGAGGGGCCGAATGGCCTACTCCTGCTCCTATCTTCTATGTTTCTATGTTTCTATGTGTGTGACTTGGAGGGGAACTTGGAGGTGGTGGTGTTCCCATGTGCCTACTGCCCTTGTCCTTCTAGGTGGAAGAGGTCGCGGGTTTGGGAGGTGATGCCGAAGAAGACTTGGTGAGTTGCTGCAGTGCATCTTGTAGATGGTACACACTGTAGCCACGGTACGCCGGTGGTGGAGGGAGTGAATGTTTAAGGTGGTGGATGGGGTGCCAATCAAATGGGCTGATTTGTCCTGGATGGTGTCGAGCTTCTTGAGTGTTGTTGCAGCTGCGTTCATTCAGGCAAGTGGAGAGTATTCCATCACATTCCTTACTTGTGCCTTGTAGATGGTGGAAAGGCTTTGGGGAGTCAGGAGGTGAGACACTCGCCACAGAATACCTAGCATCTGACCGGCTCTTGTTGCCACAGTATTGATGTGGCTGGTCCAGTTAAGTTTTTGTTCAATGGTGACCCCCCAGGATGTTGATGGTGGGGAATTCGGCGATGGTAATGCCATTGAATGTCAAGGGGAGGTGGTTAGACTCTCGTTTGTTGGAGATAGTCATTGCCCGGCACTTCTGTGGCGCGAATGTTACCTGCCACTTATCAGCCCAAGCCAGAACGTCATCCAGGTCTTGTTGCATGCGGACATGCACTGCTTCATTATCTGAGGAGTTGTGAATGGCTCTGAATACTGTGCAGTCATCAGCGAACATCCCCATTTCTGACCTTATGTTGGAGGGAAGGTCATTGATGAAGCAGCTGAAGATGGTTGGGCCTAGGACACTGCCCTGAGGAACTCCTGCAGCGATGTCCTGGGGCTGTGATGATTGACCATCAATCACCACAACCATCTTCCTTTGTGCTAGGTATGACACCAGCCAGTGGAGCGTTTTCCCCCTGATTCCCATTGACTTCAGTTTTACTAGGGCTCCTTGATGCCACACTTGGTCAAATGCTGCCTTGATGTCAAGGGCAGTCACTCTCACCTCACCTCTGGAATTCAGCTCCTTTGTCCATGTTTGGACCAAGGTTGTAATGAGGTCTGGAGCCGAGTGGTCTTGGCGGAACCCAAACTGGGCATCAGTGAGCAGGTTATTGGTGAGTAAATGTCGTTTGATAGCACTGTCAATGACACCTTCCATTACTTTGCTGATGATTGAGAGTAGACTGATGATGCTTTGTTCTCTATCTATATATGCTTTGGCGATTCTGTATCTAATTTACTTCACCTGAGGAAGGAGCAATCGATAGCTCCGAAAGCTTGTGATTTCAAATAAAACTGTTGGACTATAACCTGGTGTTGTGCGACCTCTCAATTTTGTCCACCCCAGTCCAACACCGGCATCTCCGCATCAGGGGCGGTAATTGGCAGGGTTGGATTTGTCCTGCTTTTTGTGGACAGGACATACCTGGGCAGTTTTCCACATTGTCGGATAGATGCCAGTGTTGTCGCTGTACTGGAACAGCTTGGCTAGAGGCGCGGCTAGTTCTAGAGCACAAGCCTTTAGCACAATAGCTGGGATGTTGTCGGGGCCCATAGCCTTTGCTGTATTCAGTGAGCGCAGCCATTTCTTGATATCACGTGGAGTGAATCGAATTGGCTGAAGACTGCTTCTGTGATGGTGGCGACCTCAGGAGTAGGCCGATAAGGATCATCCACTCAGCACTTCTGGCTGAAGATGGTTGCAAACGCTTCAGCCTTGTCTTTTGCACTCACGTGCTGGGCTTCACCATCATTGAGGATGGGGATATTCGTGGAGCCTCCTCCTCCTGTTAGTTGTTTAATGGTCAACCACCATTCACGACTGGATGTGACAGGACTGCAGAGCTTTGATCTGATCTGTTAATTGTGGGATCTCTTCGCCCTATCTATAGCATGCTGCTTCTGCTTTTTAGCATGCGTGTTGCAGCTTCCCCAGGTTGGCACCTCATTTTTAGGTATGCCTGGTGCTGCTCCCGGCATGCTCTTCTACACTCCTTATTGAACCAGGGTTGGTCCCCTGGCTTGATGGTAATGTTAGAGTGAGGGATATGCCGGGCCATGAGGTTACAGATTGTGGTGGAATACAATTCTGCTGCTGCTGATGGCCCACAGCGCCTCATGGATGCCCAGTTTTGAGCTGCCAAATCTGTTCTGAATCTATCCCATTTAGCACGGTGGTAGTGCCACACAACACGATGGAGGGTGTCCTCAGTGTGAAGACGACAACACCCAGCTCTACCTCACCACCACTTCTTTTGACCCCTCCACATTGCTTGTCCGACATCCAATATTGGATGAGCAGAAATGATGTAGCTTCTACAGCTTTTTGGGGCAGCATATTCCATGGACCTACCACCCTCTGAGTGAAGTAGTTCCTTCTCATCTCAGTTTTGAAAGAGCAGCCCCTTATTCTAAGACTATGCCCCCCTAGTTCTAGTTTCACCCATCATCGGGAACATCCTCCCCGCATCCACCCGATCCAACCCCTTCACAATCTTATATGTTTCAATAAGATCGCCTCTCATTCTTCTGAACTCCAATGAGTAGAGTCCCAATCTACCCAACTTCTCCTCATATGTCCATCCCCATATCCCCAGGATTAACCGAGTGAACCTTCTTTGTACAGACTCGAGAGCAAGTATGTCTTTTCTTAAGAAATAACAACAGAAAACGCTAGAAAAACTCAGCAGGCCAGGCAGCATCCGTGGAGAGAGAAAGAGAGTTAACGTTTCAGGTCGATGACCTTTCAACCAGAGTCTTTTCTTAAGTATGGACACCAAAACTGTATGCAGTATTCCAGGTGCGGTCTCACCAATACCTTGTACAACTGAAGCAAAACCTCCCTATTTTTATATTCTATCCCCCTAGCAATGAAAGCCAACATTCCATTGGCCTTCTTAATCACTTGCTGCACCTGCATACTAACCTTTTGAGTTTCGTGCACCAGGACCCCCAGATCCCTTTGTACTTCAGTACTTTCCAGTTTCTTGCCATTAAGATAATAACTTGCTCTACTATTTTTCCTGCCAAAGTGCATAACCTCACACTTTCCAGTATTGTATTCCATCTGCCAAATCTCTGCCCACTTACTTAGCCTGTCTATGTCCCCTTGCAGATTTTTTATGTCCTCCTCACTCACTACTTTCCCTCTCATCTTAGTATCATCTGCAAACTTTGATATGTTACACTCGGTCCCCTCCTCCAAATCGTTAATATAGATTGTAAAGAGTTGGGGACCCAGCACTGACCCCTGCGGAACACCACTAGTTACTGATTGCCAGTCTGAGAATGAACCATTTATCCCAACTCTCTGCCTTCTGTTAGATAGCCAATCCTCTATCCATGCCAGAATATTACCCCCAATCCCGTGATTTTTTATCTTAAGCAATAATCTTTTGTGTGGCACCTTGTCAAATGCCTTTTGGAAGTCTAAATACACCACATCCACTGGTTCCCCTTTATCCACCCTGTATGTTACTTCCTCAAAGAACTCCAGCAAATTTGTCAAACATGACTTCCCCTTCATAAAACCATGCTGACTTTGTCCTATTAAATTATGATTATCCAAATGTCCCTGTGCTCGCTAACCTACATTGGTTCCTGATCCAGCAACACCTCAAACTTAAAATTCTTATCCTTGTGTTCAACTCCCTCCATAGCCTCACTCCTCCCTATCTCTGTAATCTCCTCCAGCCCTACAATCCTCCAAGATCTCTGCACTCCTCCAATTATGGCTTCTTGTGTATCCCTGATTTCCATAGGTGGCCGTGCTTTCAGCTGTCTCGGCCCCAAGCACTGGAATTTCCTCCCTAAACATCTCCGCCTCCCTACTTCTCTTTCCTCCTTTAAGACGCTCCTTAAAACCTACCTACCTGTTCTAATATCTCCTTATGTGGCTCGGTGTCAAATTTTGTTTGGTAACGCTCCTGTGAAGCGCCTTGGAATGTTTCACTACGTTAAAGGCACTATATAAATACAAGTTGTTGTTGAGTTTGCTCAGAAATGGCTCAGATTGACAGGTCTCTACACGCAATCTCTGTTTAGTTTTGACCTTCAAAAAGAGCAAACTATTTTTTAATCAGACAGTAAGCTTATACAGCCATGCTGAATCAAGCACCGTGTACAAGAGCATTAGTTGAATGGATACTTGAGTTCACGCACTGGAGCGCTGCTGAAGGACTGGCTGTTAATAGAAAAAGCACTGTACTGACAAGCAGCATCACTTATTTGTCTGCAAACAAAACCCATCATTTTGAATTGTTGACATTTTAAATATAGTTCTAATAAATCTAATTAGGCAATAATGAACAAGCAGGAGTGTAATAGGTTGTAATTTAGGTTAGGTAAATTGACTGAAAGATGAGGTCACTAGCCAAGTCCTTAAGTAAAGCTGTGTATGTTCAATTGCAACCCTATATTAATGATGCCATTCATTCACTCTTTAAAGAATTTATTTCATATTTTAAGTATTTTTAAACCAAATACTGTGTTACTATATAACCTCCCTCTGCTTGAGGCTGACTGATTGAATATATCACCCTCCATTGAGCTTAACTGTCCTTCAATCCAAACAATACCCAGCAATCATTACATTTTAGTATTCAATTGCGTTCTGATTGAATTAATGATGTATGGCACGTCCCCTGAACCCGTGATTTGATTTTATCCGACAGTGGCATATTCTAATGTTCAGCAAGTAGAATTGGTCCATTTTTTTGTTCACTATCGCTAGTAATCAGTGTCTAATCATATTGTTCAATATTTTTAATATTTATTTTTCTCCTTACAGGTGAGTTTTATCATCAGTTAAAAAAAACTGCTATGGCCCTGATGGCTCAATTGGTAAATGCACTCCACAATGTGCAGCTGGGCATACAGACCAGGAAGATCCAGGTTTGATCCATTGTCCATGTCGGTGTAACTGATATCAGCTGAGGTGGCACTAGGACAGTGGAACTGTAACTCAACATGAGTCATTGCCTTCAGGAGAGGATAGGAGAAAATTGGGGGAAAATGAGTGGACAAGAAAAGAATAAAAACAAATACACAGATTAACAACACAAACAAATTTTATTTTATTTGCTTTTAAATTTTCCTGCAAAGTGTTAAGATTTATTTGTGATGGTAAATTTATCCATTTAGCCTGTGGGCAAATTTTGAGGTTTCCTCTCTGCTGGTTGTCATTATTGACTGTCTGGGTAGATATCATAACAACAAAGTCATTCATGTGATATGTTTTGGGATACTTCTGAGACATGGTAAGGTGCTATATAAGTCCTTTTAAATTAAAAAAAATTATAGATATTTTTGTGTTCATGTTGGTGTTACTTTAGCTTTAAGTTGCTTCTCCTGACCACCTGGTTGAGATCAGGAATCCATTTCTTCAATCATGTGCATGAACCTGTCCTTGTCTCTCTAGTAACAGCATGCCCCATACTTGCATCCTATCATTAAATTTATCCATTTCCAGAGGTGTGAATAAAAGTCACATATTTTATGTTTTTTAAATACAGCAATAGAACATAATCTATTCCATAGCTCGCTATATTAATCTGTAATTGGATACAGCACTAGAAATAGCCAGTTTTATTTTTTCCAGTATTTTGAAGATCGCATTTTATCAAGAAAAGTATTTGTTTTTCTTGGTATGGGAATGAGTCATTCCTGAGTGTCCAAAATCTACAGATTTTCAATTACGGTATGGTGCTTTTTTAAATTCAGTCTGTGAAGTGAGAGGTGAGCTTTCTGCCTGTCTTTCCCTGAGTCCTCAGACATGGTTGGCCAGCTGCACCTCCTCCAATTTGTACTATTCAGGCTTTGTGGTACTATGGAATCCCTAGAATCATTTGGTGCTCTGCTTGCCACCATCTCACCCACCTCTGTGGTGCTCAGGTCCAACCCGGCAAGGCCTCCTCCTCAAGTTGCCTTAGCCCCCTGAACTTATTCAGGTGTGAGGAGCCTTACACCTTGTGCAATTTAATCAGGAACCTCTGCAGCTGTCTGCTCTGGACCAATGAGGTTGGCTCTGTGCTGTGCCGCCCTGATCTCCTCTACTCTGAGCTACCTGACTATAATCTCCACAGTATTTACATCATCACCTGTTAAACGTTCAAACGGTATGAACGAATATCATGACCTCTGTATAAGCAGATTTTCTAGCCAAACTCTGGCTACAAGTACTTCTTTGGTCATCCACAGTACCTGAATACGGGCAACTTTACCCTCCATTTAATGATAATCCTTCACCGGACCATCATATACTATCGTGAAAGAGCTGCCAGTGTCTTCCAACTCCCTTACAGGCACCCCATTCAGCATGGTTGGGTGAAGGTAAAGAATCAACTTATTTACATCAGCAGGTGCTGCATGCCCTACCTTATGAGCTGTTTAGTCTCTCGGCTTGTGTCACAGAATTTATATAAGAGCCCGTTGTGATTTGAGCTGGATAACCACTGCATTGAACAGGTCCTTCCTTTGTTTCTTAAATTTCTACCTGTGCACTTCAGACATTAATTCATAAGGTCCGAGAATAGAACGCTTTACAATATAATTTATACAGATATACAATTGGCAGGATTGATACGACAGAATGTTACAAGTGTCCTTTTGCTTCTGAGATGGCTGGCCCAATTATTTTTGCTGTACTTATGAAAACTGGCTAAGAATTCAAACGTCCAATTAAAATATCAGACACATCTTTAAATTTGAAGTAAGATTTGATTTATAAAATGCTGGGGCCCAAGTTCTGCAACCCCATTTACTGGACTCACTACTGATGCGTGTTTCTATGCCAGTTCATGAGCATGAGGACAATCTTTCTCTTTCTGGTTGGCCTCAAATTTACATTATTCCTTTTCTTCCTGTAATCTGCATTCGTCTTATTCTCGCTGTTCTTGTTTATGTCAGTCAGACTCAAATTGAAACTCTGGGGGTGATTTTGCCAATGGAGGCAGGACTGCTGCTTGTCGGGTTTTAGTCCCACCTCCATCAACTTGTGGCCAACCCACGCTATTTCCCCTTGATTGACCTTGTTAAGCCCGCCCTGTGGGCTTAGCAAGCCAATTAAGGGGAAGCCGATTACAGAGAACGTCAGCGTATGACGTTTCATCTGTCAAAAATTTTTGACAGATGAATTGTCATTGATTGACAGCTTTGAGAAGCTGTCAAACACTGACATTCTCTGTTGTTTGGTGAGTTCTTGTACTCAAGGCTCACCAAACCTCTTTTCTGAGCAGAAAGCAGATGGCTGTTGCATCGGAAAATGCAGCAGCCATTCTGTCATCTCTGCCGTGGAGATGCCGGAGCCTCTGCATCCCCAACGATTGGAGCCTGCAGGAAGAAACAAAGGTAAGGAAACTTTTTCGAACACTTTTCACTGACCTCACATACTTACCTCTCCACATTTGCACCCATCACTCACCTCCACAGCACACTTTTAGACCTCTCCGACCCCCGCAGACCCACTGCTTGCCTCGCTGACCCTGGCGGGGTTTCCCGACGTCAGGAAGCTCGCACCTCTGATGGAAAAATGGGGATAATCCTCTTAACTGCCTGTTAACTACCTGTTAACAGGCAGTTAAGTGACTGTAATTCCCTTCCCACCTCCAGGAGACGGGACCCCGGCGCGGGTCGGGTACCCGCCTCCTGGGAAGATGGCACGGAGGTGGGTTGGGGGCAGGATGGGTACCCGTCCCCAGATTCTGCCATTTTCCCGGCAGTCCCGCCTCCCCAGGGCTGGGAAAAGCGCCCCCTCTCTCTTCTTCTCTTTCTCTTCGCTCTCTAGCCTCACTCACTGAAGTTCAATTTCTTTAGACTTGGATATTTTTTTTAATGTTACTGTTTCTGTTCAGTTTACTTTTAAATTTTAAGGTGGTGAAATTCGAAAAGGCCCAAAAACGGGTGTGGACACCGTGATGCGAGATATGCCTGCGCCCGTTCAGAAAACGCAGGCAGCTCGTCAATTTAGTGCTGCCTGCTAATTTACATGACAGGCTGTGCGGTCAGCAGGGGGCCCAAATTCGCATCGCTGGAGCGAGGCTGCCTTTACTTAAAGCTAGCTTATTCTTTTTCAAGGCAGTCACTAGCCCTTAAAGCTGAACTGACTTCTGAAAAAAAAATAATTCAGGACTAGGCAGTCTGCAACTCTGAAAGCTGAATTGCCTTCTGGAAAAGAAATACAAATCCTTCAGAACAACGCAGTCTGCAGCTCTTAAAGCAAACTGCCTTCTGCAGATAAAAAATGCTAA
This sequence comes from Squalus acanthias, assembly GCA_030390025.1. Taxonomy (NCBI): domain Eukaryota; kingdom Metazoa; phylum Chordata; class Chondrichthyes; order Squaliformes; family Squalidae; genus Squalus; species Squalus acanthias. Next base: position 132,925,226 of record CM059431.1, read on the forward strand.
AAGTGCTTCAGCACTAACACGAATGGCTCAACAGGCCAGGGAAGGGGCACTCAGGGTCTCAGATGCAGCACTTGAACTTTGTGCAGGGGTTCCAGAGAGGTCCTGTACCCACAGGGGGCCAGGAGGCCCTCCAGAAAGAAGGATGTGGGACCAGATCGCCGAGGCCATCACTGCCAGCAGTGTCACCCCCAGGACCTGGCTCCAGTGCCCAAAGAAGATTCATGACCTCAGACGAGTGGTCAAGGTCAGTGAATGCAACTTCAAAAGTTATCTTCTACCAACTGCACCACTAGCTTCACAAACTGCTCAATGCATGACCCCCGCCCCCAATCACTCACCTACCAACAAACTTTCCCAAAAACGAGGCACACCTCACATTCCGAGCTTCACTTCACCCCCTTGGAGGAGACGGTGCTGGCCATTCTTGGCAGGGGCATGGCTGAGTCCTTGGCCAGCGGCAGGGCTGAAAGAATACAAGATGCTGGTATCCTCATATGTTATCCTCCTTCTCACATCCTACTTCCCCCTCACCCCACAATATTTTCTGATGTACAAGCTGCACATGGTGATTGGCAAAAGAACCAAAGGCAACATGAGTAAAAACTTACTTACGCAGCGAACGGTTCGGATCTGGAATGCACTGCCTGAAAGGGTGGTGGAGACAGACTTAATCGTGGCTTTCAAAAGGGAATTGGATAAGTACCTGAGGGAAAAAAATTTGCAGGGCTATGGGGAATGGGCGGGGGAGTGGGACTAGCTGAAGTGCTCTTGCAGAGAGCATGTACGGGCTCGATGGGCTGAATGGCCTCCTTCTGCACTGTAACCATTCTATGATTCTATGGCCAGAATTTTCTGTACCTGGGTGGGTTGGGTGCGGATTGTTGGCATGGCGGGTCGCGACCCCATTGCTGCTTCCATCCTGCTGCAGAAAACAACTTTACGATAATGGGGCCTATTAAACCAGCCCTGCGCGTTACCCGGCCCAATGAAATGGTGCGGGTCTGATGACATTACCCATGACGCGTTTTCAGCCAGGATATTTAAAGGGGCCATGGCCACATTGCATTTGAAGGTTCATCTAGGAGTGTGCAAGCAGCACACTGGAGGTTTTCATTGCTCCAAACAGTTGGAGAGATGACTGCACAGAGGCAGAGGGCTGCACCCAGGTTCTCCCATGACGCCCTTCATATGTCAGAGCATGCAGAGAGGTCCTCTTCCCTTCTAATGGGCGGAAGAGATCTCCCCAGAGACAAGAAGAGCCTGGCTCCAAATTGCAGAGGAGGTCAACAGCAGGGATGTGTTCAGGAGGACCTGGGTGCAGTGCCAGAAACGTTTCAATGATCTCATTAAATCTGGAAAGGTGAGTACAAAGCCACACTCAACTTCATCCTGCTGTGCCTCTCATCACATCCCCATCACTCTGCCTTCCCAACCCTACTCCTGCACATCGTTACTCACACCAACATACCTTGCACGTCCACCCATCCCTCTCTCTCTATCTATATTATCACATCCCCATCTGACTAACCACCCCTCACACTCACACTCATCCTAACACAATCATACCAACTAACAACACGCAAGGAGCCCACTTTGGCATTGCTACCCCACTCCATCATAGTCACCCTCTAAAGATGTAACCCATCCATTCCTTACACTCATTCCATCACTCTCACTCAAACTTCTCTTCTTTCCCTCCTTGCAGGAAAAGAGAGCCCACAACAACAGGGAGAGGGAGAGAACTGGAGGTGAGCCTCCATCATTTGTGACCCTCACTACAGCAGAGGAGGCTGCGTTTGAAGCCTCAGGAGTGGCCGAGCAGCTGGAGGTGGGAGTCGGAGAGGGGGAACATCTCAGCAACCTGGTGACAGAATTAAATATCATACAGCAACATCAGTCACTCATATGGGGAGTCAACAGCCACTGAATGGTCATCATGTGCATAACGGTATGTGCATCAATTCTTCATATGGTGTATCTAAATCATCTCTTTACACTCCCACAGGTCCATCAAGAGCCCCACCCACTGTCCAGGAGGAAGAGTAAGATGACTCCTCAGAGGAGCCTCCAGCCTCTGAGGGCGCACCGTCACCAGACATAAGCGCACCCAGCACCAGCGCAGTTACGCACACCTCGGTGGGTCCAACGTGAGATAGAGTAGTGTTGTCACCTGGTGTCTCACAAGTCACAAGTGAGCAAGAGTAGATGGCGGAGACAGCGACAGCAGTGGAGACTCCTCGCCGGTGGGCGCAGGACGCTCCCAGCTCTGCTCAGCTGCATGCAGACGCTGAGACTCGGGGGCCATCCAGAAAGAGGGCGATCCTGGAGGTGCAGCAAGAAGTGGAGGAGGTTTTGACAGGGTTTTGCGACGTGCGATGTCTGCAAATGTGCAGAGAATGGAGGAGTCCATCTCCAACATGAGCACCACTGTGTCTCAGGCGATGGCGACTATAGGTTTTCCCAGGATGGCCACCTGTATGGAGCAGCTAATGTGCCACTCACAGGAGCACATGGCCTCTATGGAGAATAGATGGCAGAGGCTCATAGACCTCCTCTCTAGGAGGGATGTCAATGTAGATGTGGGTCCTCATGGCCCCACTGCTGTGCAGCAAGGTGCCCTCCAGCTCCTTGCTAGCAGGGAAGTGTGGGTGGCCCATGAGAGGGATGACGGTGAGAGGGGAGATGGAAGTGTGGGCTCCTCTCAAAGCACTTACACTGCTCCTTCGTTGTCACCCCCTCAGTCAGAGCCCCAGATGGCTCCTCAGATCGCGATGGCCGAGTCTGCCCCTGCACAGTCGCAGGAGGAACAGACTTTGGTGGGGTCATCACAGGCTCCAGAACCCAGAGGACATCCACCAACAATGTCTAAGCAGTCGCAGCAGTGAAGTGAGCAGGCTGCCTCTACCTCTGCTGACTCCATAGGGGTAGCACCTCATAGAAGCACACGGAAGAGAAAGATGACACACAAGTATATTCACAAGGGTAGCCACTTGGGTGTTTTAGTCAATGTTAATGGCAAGTTTCCATTAATGTACTGTCAACCATTAAAATCTTTATTTTCACCACTTTCCCATCTTGGACACATTTGTGTGCACCTTTGGAAGTGGCTTAGTGAGTTGCAGTGAATGGTGAGACATAACGGTACCTCCCGCAATGGTGAATGGATTGGTCATTGTGGGGATGGTTTATGGTGTTGCTGTGGGGTGGTGCCAACCTGCCACAGCATGTGGGAGCCATATGGGCATACAGCATAAAGTTAAGTAAATCTGGCCATGATGAGGCCATCTCTGGCCTCCCAGGCAGCAATGTGCTCGGGTCCTGATGCTCTCTGTCCTGTGCAGCATCAGGTGATTGCGGAGAAGTTTGGTGTTGTTGTTGGTGCTGCTGGTGTGCCTGGTGCTGCTGGTGTTGGGGCTCATCGTGGTCATATTCTGAGGACCAAGGTGAGACAGTATAAACGGCACCCATGCTGATAGAATAGATGGCAGGTCAATGGTGAGAGAGTTCTTCCAATGAGGTGACACTGGATGGAGACTTTGCTGGAAACACTTGCAGCCTGCAGAAAGTTAAATCTGCACTGGCAATATAGTCAGCATGATGCGGAGATGCCGGTGTTGGACTGGGGTGGACAAAATTGAGAGGTCGCACAACACCAGGTTATAGTCCAACAGTTTTATTTGAAATCACAAGCTTTCGGAGCTATCGATTGCTCCTTCCTCAGGTGAAGCAAATTAGATACAGAATCGCCAAAGCATATATAGATAGAAAACAAAGCATGTGTACCTTACAATTGCAGACCACTAAATTAAATCATCCTGACTATCTGCCGAGGTGTGATAAAGTTAATTAAGTCAGCCAGGAAGGTACCACATCAAAGACATAGCAAGATACAACTGAGACAATGAGGTGTAGTCGCAGGGGTTCTAACGTGTCAAAAGCTGCCGTCTGTATGTAAAACGAAAAGCTTTAAAATTTTTACTTTTTTACTGGGAAAATTTTTACTTTTTTACTGGGAATCACATCTGTGAACAAGCTAACGACGACTCGAGTCCGGATCACGTCATGTATCGTGACATAAACCCAAGATCCCGATTGAGACCGTCTTCATGAGTGCGGAACTTGGCTATCAGTTTCTGCTCGATGATTTTGCGTTGTCGTGTGTTTCTAAGGTTGCCTTGGAGAACGCTTACCCGCAGATCCGAGGCTGAATGTCCTTGACTGCTGAAGTGTTCCCCGACTGGGAGGTAACAATCCTGCCTGGCGATTGTTGCGCGGTGCTCATTCATACGTTGTCTCAGTGTCTGCATGGTCTCGCCGATGTACCATGCCATGGGTAAGCGTTCTCCAAGGCAACCTTAGAAACACACGACAACGCAAAATCATCGAGCAGAAACTGATAGCCAAGTTCCGCACTCATGAAGACGGTCTCAATCGGGATCTTGGGTTTATGTCACGATACATGACGTGATCCGGACTCGAGTCGTCGTTAGCTTGTTCACAGATGTGATTCCCAGTAAAAAAGTAAAAATTTTCCCAGTAAAAAAGTAAAAATTTTAAAGCTTTTCGTTTTACATACAGACGGCAGCTTTTGACACGTTAGAACCCCTGTGATTACACCTCTCAATGTAGTCAGCAACAGCTTCTGCCTGAGGAAAGTGATCAGCTGTGAGGTCGGAGCTTTTATAATACATTTGATGCTGTCAAGTAATCAGCTGGAGCAATGGCCACTCAACTCCTGCCTCAGGTTGACAAATGTGTTCCCGAGCTGCATGAATCCCGTGGCTATGCAGGGAAATTTGAAATGTAGGGGAAAAAAGGCTGTTAAGTGTCTGGCAACAAGCTTATAATGATTTGAATTAGGTTGCCCACCCCAGCCGGTTGGGACAAATGCGTCCGAGGGAAAGGCACGTGGGGGTGGAATGACGGCGGGTTCCTAACCCGCTCCGACTTTTTTCAAATTTCTCACCCTATCCGCCTCTGATTGTGCCCGCACGGACCCCAGAAAATTCCGGCCAATGATTCTATGATTCTAAGCATGCACCTCTTGCTTTCCTGCCCTCCCCTCACCACAACCCTACCCTTGTACCTTCCTCATTTTAGACACCCAAGATATCCAGCCTGCCCAGCCAGTGGTTGACTAAGAAGAGGGAGAGGAGAACGAAGAAGAAGAAGAAGAAACACCATCACTCGGCTTCACACCCCCAGTCACCAATTCCTCGAGGTCGCCCTGCAAGGCCATCTGCAGTGCCCTCCCACTGAAAGTCAGCAGCCTTCCACCAGCCATGCTGCAGCCACTGGGGTAGACAAAGGCAGAAGCAAGGCAGTCACTAAGGGAATGCACAAGGGTGATGAGTTGATTTCTTGATGTCCTATTGAATGCATATATGGATAAAGTTGGATTGCAAAGTTTGCTTAGTGGTGCTTTTTATTTCAGCATTGTGGCCAAGAAGATGCTGTGATGGTCAGTAACAGAGGTGTGGGACAAATGTTGTAAGGGGAATTGGGGTTGTAGTCACTGGTACCACAGGCGGATGATTTGATCCCAGATATCCTGGCCAGAAAGGGGCTGTCTGGGTTGCCTCCTTCCTTCCGCTTCCTCCTCTTCTGCTTCCTCCTCTTCTGCTTCTTCCTCTTCCCTCTGCAAGCAGCTTGTCCCCTCTGCTGCCTCTGCTTCAGCTCCATGTGATGTTGCAGCCTAAGGGGGACTGCAACTCGAGCCCCCAGGACACAGTGTAACAGTGGGGCCCCCTTGTGATATGAACTTGATGTGGTGTCATTTAAATGTGCCCCCCACATGCACATCTCCAATCTTGTGGAAAGCAGACCATGAAAACACTTCGTGAGATAAGCTAGTTATGCAGTTTTATTTATAGACAACAAGTGAACATTCAGAGGAACAGTTATGATCGGATTTACTTAGTTCAATCAGTGCAACATATCCTTGTGTAATAATGCAAAACAATGAACACGCTATGCTTCCCTACATCAGTTTGCTGTCTTGCATGACTCTCTTGCATCCTAATCTTCTGATTCTGGGTGAATACACGTGCTGTTTTAAAAAATACTTAAATGTAACTCTTTTTCCAAATACTTTCTGTGGATAATTTGTTTTCAAAAGTCCTGAAACATGACAGCAAGGAAGTGCAACAAAGAACAAAGAACAAAAAAGATGTAAAAAAACACAACATAGCATAGATGCATAATTAAATGCTGGGTGTAATAGGGTGAAAGAGTAAAAGAAATGTAGAATAATGTAACAATGGGAATTTCTGGATGTGCTGAAGGCTGTAATGTGATCTATTGTTTGTATTTTTTCTAGTGTGAGGTATCATCTTTATGAGCTGTGAAAATATCAACAGTAAAATGTTACAGAATAAAATGTTACGCAGATTTCTCTAGTTTACCCAGGGCTCTGCACAAGGTGCGTGTTTGACGGTTCTGCAACATTTCACAAATCTTTTAAATGCTGAAAATGAGATATATGTCTAAGGTATTGAAAAAAGAGTCAGCGCTGTACCACATTTGTCAGGGTCAAATCTCAGATGATTAATCTCTTTTCTAATATCTGTATGAGAGATAAATGGGTGCCATATTTATGAGAAATTGTCCCTAGCTTCAAGAAACAACACATTAAGCTTTCTTTTTGTTAAAAGAGGCAAAAATACTGTTGTCAAAGGCAGTATCTTTAATATGTTTATGCTGGTAAAAAGATTAACTACCTTAACAATAATTTACATATCCCTAACTGCTTGATCTTCTACCCCCATGTTTTGACTTTAGCTTCCTTCTTATACCACAATAAATTTCCCACCAACTTTTATAGGACAAAGATTTGTATTCCACCTCCTCACTCTTACAACTAGTTCAAACTAGTCGCTATGTTAGCAATATTAGCCTTATGTTTAAGATCCTGCTGTATTAGTTACAACCCATTGTGAGTTGCTAGTGTCTTCTGAAAATGTGGCCCCTGGCTGGATAGGAATGCTTACTTTGTATTAACTGTCCAGCATGCCCAACAAATACAAAGACTTACCCAACGGCTGTATCTTACTCCTTCAGAATGTTCCCATTCCAGAAGCCAGGAATATAAATTAAGTACAGTATGTGGCAAGAAAACATAGAAGCTATTGTTTTCATAGGCCTTAGGAAATAATTACAAGTGGAAATAAATATTGCTGTTTTAAAAAATAAAATGTTCTTTTCTAATTTTCTTCCCATTTCTCTCCTGATTATTGTTGGGGGACGGTTCCATAAACACCATCTCAAATGACCATTTTTCATGTCTTATCTTTTACAGAGAGTGTTAGCCGCCTATTGAGCGTGGCAGCATCACAGCTAAGCTCAATGATGTCCTTACCTGATGTCCACACACATGTACATTTGAACAGGGGTCACTGGATAGCAATTAGAAGCATTTAGAAGCTGATTAGCCCAGGGATATTGAAGATAATTGTAGTGTCCTCTCTTCTGCCCTAGTAGCTAACTCAACACAAACTAAAGATTAAACCTGGGATCTTCCAGGTCTGTATGGATCAGTATCACATCATCTTGTTTTGTTGGGGTGCCTGGATTGCTTTTCTTGTTGGAATATGATACTTTCATGCATGCTTGGTATTACATACAGGAAGAGGTGATGTGTAGGGGGTGATTTTCCCAATGGGGGCGCGTTGGAGGCGGGACTGCTGCTTGTCGGGTTTCAGTCCCGCCTCCATCGACATCTGGCCAACCCACGCTATTTTGCCTTGATTGAACTTGTTAAGCCCGCCCTGTGGGCTTAGCAGGCCAATTAAGGGAAAGCTGGTGACAGAGAATGTCAACGTATGACGTTTCATCTGTCAAACACTGACATTCTCTGTTGTTTGGTGAGTTCTTGTACTCAAGGCTCACCAAACCTATTTCCAGAGCAGAAAGCAGATGGCTGTTGCATCGGAGAATGCAGCAGCCATTCTGTCATCTCTGCCGTGGAGATGCCGGAGCCTTCGAATCCCCAATGATTGAAGCCTGCAGGAAGAAACAAATGAAGTAAACTTTTTCGAACACTTTTCACTCACCTCACATACTTACCTCTCCACACTTGCACCCATCACTCACCTCCACAGCACACTTTTGGACCCCTCTCACCCCCGCAGACCCACTGCTCGCCTCGCCGACGTCGGGAAGCCCGCACCTCTGTTGGAAAAATGGGGATAATCCTCTTAACTGCCTGTCAACTACCTGTTAACAGGCAGTTAAGTGGCTGTAATCCCCTTCCCGCCTCCAGGAGATGGGACCTGGTGCGGGTCGGGTACCCGCCTCCTGGGAAGATGGCACGGAGGCGGGATGGGTACCCGCCCCCAGATTCTGCCATTTTCCCGGCAGTCCCGCCTCCAAACCCGCCTCCCCAGGGCTGGCAAAATCGCCCCCGTAACTTCCAGATGTGGTCTGTCTCCTGAAACCATTTACAGTCCATGTTTAGTTTACAAAACATGTATTGCATTCATGTGCAAATTCAGACTAATTAACCATACATTTTGAAACCCAACCCTAATGAACTTCCAAAGTATAAACTGGTTTGGGCCTGCTTCTTATAGCCATGGGCCAGTTTGGAGTCCTGGGCAGTACACAAGTGTCCACATTCCACACCTGTATCTTCTGCACCTAAAAGCAAATTCTACTACCCAACTGCCCTTCTGTAGCTATCTTGAACTCTTAGCTGCAATTCTCACCCCAACTGTTGCATGAGGAGTAACTGAAGAAATCGTGAAATAAGGTAAAAGGTAAAAGATTTACTTGTACTTCCTGCAATTTAGTGTACTGTATTCGCTGCTCATGATGTGGTCTCCTCTACATTGGGGAGACGAAATGCAGATTGGGTGACCGCTTTGCGGAACACCTCCGTTCAGTCCGTAAGGGGGACCCCGAGCTCCCGGTGGCCTGTCACTTTAATTCTCCGCTCCACTCCCACTCTGACCTCACCGTCCTCCGCCTCTTGCATTGTTCCACGGAAGCTCAGCGTAAGCTCGAGGAACAGCACCTCATCTTTCGTTTCGGCACCCTACAGCCCTCTGGACTCAACATAGAGTTCAACAATTTCAGATCATAACCCCAGCCCCTATCACATATATATATATTTTTATTTTATTTTTTCATCCACCCTTTTGTTTGGCCTTTTTTCTTCCCTCCCAGAAGCTGGCAGCTGTCCTTCATTCTGCCAGCGCATTTCACACTTCATCTAGCCTCAACCTGTCACATTACCACCTCCTCTTGCCTTGAATATCTCTTAATCTCTCCTGCTTTCTATCCCACCACTGACCTTCCCCTTTGTTCTTTCTTCCCCTCCCCCTTTTCCCAGCTTTATACTTGCTTTAAATCTATTTCATTTCCTGCTTTTTTCCAGTTCTGACGAAAGGTCTTCGACCTGAAACGTTAACTCTGTTTCTCTCTCCACGGATGCTGCTTGGCCTGCTGAGTTTTTCCAGCGTTTTCTGTTGTTATTTCGGATTTCCAGCATCCGCAGTATTTTGCTATTGTAAAAGGTAAAAGAACCTGGGGGGTGGTGGAGTGGGTGTGGGGAGGGGAGATATTGTGGATGTTAAGCCCAGTGCTACAATTGGAGCAGTTATTCAAGCTGGCAGAAAAGAGAACCATCAGATTCATCTGAGGCATCACATGTTCAGTCCTATAGCAAAAGGATTGCTGTGGTGCCGGCTGAACAGAGTTCAAAGGCTGGCACTTCATTTGGAAATTGCGTGATAGGCTTTCATATACATCTTGTTTTGTGATAATATCAGCCATTGAAAGGAAATTGCTTGCAACAAAAGGAAATATTTAACTGTGTCTCCTTTTCTTTTTCTGAAATAAAAAACAGAGCAATTCTCTGCAGGCTTTTGTTGTAGCATAAAGTTAAAAAAAAATAATTACAAAAGTTCTAAGTAACAACATGCATTTCTGAACCACTTCAAAAACATGAGAAATCATGATAAGCTTAGTCTAAGAGTAATGATAGTCAATTATCTGGGAGTATGTTCTAAACAGCGACATTATCAGTGTTCCTGGGTAGATCTGATGGTTTACCTGCTTCCTTCATTGCCATTTTCAGGGAGTCTTTCTGTTTTTTTGACCATGACAGTCCAAACTTACCATTATCAGGAACTGGCAGCATTTCCTGTTCAAACAGCAATTTCAAATAAAATGTAAACCTTTCCGCTTTTGTTGTTATAGGGAGTGTTCATGATGTATTTCCATCTAAGTGGAAAAAAATGATTAAAGTCTCTCCTAAAATGTTGATTGTACCAGACTCAGTCATTTTGAATAGTTGCATGCAGTTGTTCATGAATCAGAACATTTCATAACCACCAAATCATTAAATGATATTTCTTGTCATGATGTATAATTGAATGATAGCCAGAGGAATAAGTGTGTCAACTCCAGTCAAACAATGGATGGTAAAGAGATATCTCTACCTAGAAGGCAAAAATCCAGATTCCAAGTTATTTTAATTAAAATCAACCTGGACTATTGCCAGGTTGTACTGAGACCCAGTAGACATAGCCATGACCTCACACACTGTGGGTGGAGCATATGAATGGAGACTGTGTGTGCTTTGTTTGTACGTAGAGTTTGCATGCTTAAACTTTGCCTTTTTAGCATGATGAGGATGATGAATGTGTTTCAGTGGTTTAGCTTTTGTGGCTTCTGATGTTGATTTGGCTCAAAGGCACTACCAAGTTATTGTTTGTGCTTTCCTATTGTGCCACTTGATGCACTAAGTGACTTAATTCCACTAGCACACTGGTAGATTGCTAAACAATAGAACTTGCTCAATCAAGTAGCACCCCAAATGTGTACTTAAAAAAAATTCAAATTAGCCTTCATTTTGTTTATATATTTCTGCGGATTATTTATCGCACCAGATTAGTCATCCATACTTATTAATGTTAATTACACTATTACAAAATCTGTCAGAAAACTACTGGAAGTACCATTGTGGTTCATTATTAAATTAAAAACATGAATTTAACCTATAGAATGTCAGTAATATGTGGATACTAGTGTAAGTCCTGTACAATTACAATTGCAATGTTGCAGCATTTAAGCTTTCCTAACTGGTGCTCAAATCATTTCAGGAATAGGACTTTCCATTTGTTAACAGTTGTCCAAAATACCCAAAACAGTAGCAATTCACCTTTGCAGATAACAATAGTTTCTTTAACGCTATTTTAGGAAACACTTTTTTTTAGGAAACGTTCAACTTTTAACTTGGCCAAATCGGCATTTACAAGGCACTAGCGGCCTCAAAATGGACTTCCTCGACGTTCTACACTGTTTACGCTGAGTGTGAGGAGCACCTACTGACCTAAGTTTCAAGTCTCGGCTATTTTAACTCCTGGGCCTCAGTTAAATGACGCCAGTCCAGTTCCTGTCCATTCTGGTTGGGAAGAGAGCACAGAGCAGCTGCCAGAAAGCAGGTAATTAGTAGGGACAAGGCTTCAGGAGGGTCTCTGGGAGGGAAGGAGGGGAGTCTGGGGCAGGGGCAGCCACAACTTTCCTTGTGGGGCCCAGAGGAGCTCAGAGGAAGGTTTTACACTTACACTCGCAGGGCCTCTTCTGTCAGCAGAAAGTTGGAAAGCCATGGCAGCTTTCATGCTCAGGCATCATTAAAATGCAATTAGGGTCCTATTGTTGCAATAGATTCCAGATTTACATAATTTTATGAAGCCCCCGCCTGCTTTAGGCAGGCACCTCATCAGCCTGCAGAACTCTGCAGGTTAAAATTGGAAATGGCAACAAAAGGTAGAGTTTGAGCGGGTGAGTAACCTACTAGTTTTTAACTTCCCTCACGCCCAGTTTCCACCAGACAGGCATGGTTAAAATCAAACTCCTATGATTAATAACACACAAAATGAAAAATGATCTTTTGGGACAGTATGCAAGGGATGTTTTTTGAGAATTGAGTTACAGGTTCATATAGATCATTACTGACAATGACATGTGAATGATATAATTGTAAGCAGGTTCTTTGAATTGGACAGAGCGAGAGGATGCAGGTTTAAAATGAAAAAGTCTCAAGTGAGACTAGAGATTAGAAGCAGAATTATTCCCTATAGAGAAGTGGAAATGTCAAAGTGACCCCTAGCAAAAGTATCTGAGATTGAGTTGAATAATTCTTCTGGGATGAGCTGAAAACTGATTGGAAGTTATAAGGATTGGCATAGACTAAGATGATCAAATACTCCATTATAGAAAAGTTAGAAAACTGCCAATACTAGAAATCTGTAATAACAGAGAATGTTGGAAATACAGAGTAGGTCAGTCAGCATCTGTAAAGACAAGGTAACATTTTTGGCGCATACCCTTCATCAGAACAAATGCTCTGTTATGCATGATAGCTTCTATTGAAGAATAGTGCTTCAGAACAGTAAGCAATATATTTCTTAGAAAGAAATAATTGTTTTTTCCTGTAATTATGCAAAAAGCCTACACTAGTCTTCAAAGGGGAATTTCTGTTGATAAAAGAGCCATGCCTGATTTTGTCATTGGTCCATTCCATGTGATCTTGCGGGGTGAATAATGGCCCAGATTTTGCTGTTGCAGGGCATCTAATGGCATCAGTCGTTAGTTAGACTTGTTCATGCACGTTTAGGTTAAAAAAAATTGTGTGGCAATTTGCTGAAAGTGAGAGCTGATAACGCGCGATGAGGGAAACAGGGCATCTGGGACCTGAGTGAACAGGGCAAGCAACTGTGTATCTTCTCAACCAATCAGATTGAAGGATTGTGAAATAAACAGCACAGGGACTGAGAACAAAGTATAAATAAGAGTGGGTGAATTCAATGTCAAATCAGGTACGGAAAGAGAAATAAAGAGAAGGAAAGATTGGATTAAGGGGGAGAGAAAAAAGAGATAGAAAGGAAAAGTAAAAAAAGTTTTAAATTTTAAATTTGACGTTTTAAAAATCTCCTACAACAATTAATACCTGAAAGAATGAGACTCCGTACTATAATAGTTAATTTTCAGTGACATAGACGTAATTACGTGACTTAACTTACTGTGGTGAATTTAGTTGGTATCTACCGTGCAGATACAGCACCTTTACAACATTCAATGCATGTCAATGGTGAGGCAGACACCGAGTTGCCGTTTTTGCGAAACTAATGGCAGAGCGGCACAAATCAGACAGTAACTTTTAGATATTGACATTTAAGCACGCATCTGCTCCTCGCCTGAAGTTGCTGTACCATTTAAGCATTGTATATAAGATTCTGGCCCATTATCTTTGAGGAAAAAGTCTTCCCACCGCACGGCACATAATGATTTTCATGCTGCTGAAATGGAGAGGAGAAATTGTTGTCTGTGGAGAGTGGCAGGATTGATTAGTGCAGATATAAAGAATGGGGTTTGCCTGATAAACGTTGGCGATCAGGGAGTATTTGTACAGAATTTCCTCTGGGAGATTAAATGGATAGCGTAGATCGTACCTGATTTGTGGAAGGAGTGGGCTGGATGGGTTGAGTGCCCTTTTTTCATTCAGTGTTTTCTTGGGCCAGAATCTGCTGCAGCAGGGCATCAAACGGCATTTGCCGTTAGTTAGACTTGCCCCTGCACCCTTCAGCTCAAATTATTTTTGCCCACAAAGTTGCTGAAAGTGCCAGCTGATAATGGCGCAGTGAGGGAAACAGGGCATCTGGGACCTGAGTGAACACGGCAACCAACAGGGTATCTCCTTAACCAATGAGATTGAAGGATTGGGAAATAAACACAGGAAGGACTGAGAGGAGGGTGAATTAAAGGGGAATTCAATGTCAAATCAGGTACAGAAAGAAAAATAAACAGAGGCAAAGTAAGATTGGATTAAGAGAGAGAGGAAAAAGAGACAGAAAGGAAAAGTAAGAAAAAAAGTGTAAAATTTAAAATTTGACATTTTTAAGATCTCCCTGAAAAATTCAAAACCTGAAGGAATGAGACTCTGTACCTATAATTAATGTTCCTCCTAAGGTGCGCGGGTGCGCGGCCGCACATCAATCGGGAGGTCCCGCGCAGGCCGCTCACAAGCTGTTGCTGTTGGAAGGGACCATGCACAAAAATAAAATTAGAGGGAACATTGGTTGTAAGTTATTTTTTGGTGCTAGAGAGGTTGATTGGCAGTCATTAACATTTATCACTTTGTTAAAAGGGCATTTACGCTTGTAATGACAAGACTTAATATTCTAGGGTGAGTTTAATGGGCAATTAATGGGCAAATGCAGAAATTTCCTAAAAATATGGGGGAAGCAATGGGGGAAATGCGTTTTTTCAAGGCTAATGATGGAGTGCAACTTAGACAGCAACTATTGGATATTGGCATTTAACCGCGCATCTGCTCCATGCCTGAAGTTGCTGTACCATTTACCCATAAATAACAGTGACCGCCATTAGCATCACCGCTATTTTGACAAAAGTAAATGGAAACAATAAACACGTTTCAATTTTATCATAATTCTTTCTAAGTATTTTGATTCTCAAATATTATAATCATGAGGTGAGAAATAAGACATACTAAATGGGATATTTTGGCCAGAATTTTTAATTTGAAGAGTGTGCAGGTTTGCGAGCGGGTGGGCAGTTAAAGTGCTGAAATTGACAGTGCGTCAGGAAGCTGGCTTCAACCCACCTTTCACTCAGGCACGTTAGACAGCGCACCAGAGACCCGCTCGGGAGAGGCGGGTGAGCTAATTAAAGTAGTTGGGAGCTCGTTAAAAGGCTATTAACAGCCTTTTTAATCTGATGTTGGAGCTTTTACTGGCTGTCCACGGGATTCACGGGCTTGCTGAACCTTGTCAATGAAAGCAAGGCGAGAGCAGAGCAGCTATTGTGGGAGGTGAATAATTGATAGAAAAAAAATCACGTAAATACTCATACCTCACACCTACTTCCTTTCCTAAGGGAAAGGCTCTTGCTGACACTATTTGTGCAGAGAATTTGCTTTCAGGAGTTTGCAGGTGATTTCTACAACTTTGAAGTCACTCTCACTACATTGGAAGTCACTCTCTTTACATTGGAGGATTGTGCCTCTGATCTCCACTTTACCTGGCATCTATCAGATCAGCATGGGTGCCACTTATGTTGTTATGTACACTTTGCAACTGATGAAGCCAGTGTTACTGAGCGGGCGCTCGGCTTTGCAGCTCTGGCTGGCTTCCCACAGGTGCAGGGTGTCATCAACTGCACACATGTGCCCATCAGGGCTCCCCCAGATCACCCAGGAGTGTTTGTGAACTGGAAGGACTTCCACTCCCTCAAGTGCAGCTCGTCTGTAACCACAAATAGATCATCAGCTTCCTGCCAGGGAGACCAGGGAGTATGCCAGGGAGCTGTCATGATTCATTCATCCTGTGCCAGTCCACCCTCCCTCAGCTCTTTGCATCCTCTAACCAGACTTACCGGCTGGCTGCTTGGAGACAAGGGGTATCCACTGAAGACGTGGTTGATGACACCCTTGAGAAGGCCAAGCAATTAGGCTGATTGACGACCAGATGTGTCATAGAGCAAGCAATCGGGATGCTGAAGGTGCACTTCAGATGCCTGGACAGATCTGGAGGAGCCCTTCAATACGCACCAGCCAGGGTCTCCAGAATGATTGTCCTATGCTGTGCTCTGCACAACCCATGTGAGGCCCTTGTGCATCTGCAATTGTCTCCTTTTTCTTTTTCTGCTATTTCTACAACATGCAATCCCTGTGGCTTCAGCAGAGGTAGAGGCAGGCTGCTCACTTCCCTGCTCTGACTGCTTAGACACTTTTGGCAGACGTCCTCTGGGTTTTGGAGCCTGTGAGGGCCCCGCCAATGACTGCTCCTCCTGCACCTGTGCAGGGGCAGACTCGGCCTTCGGGATCCGAGGCAGCATGCGGGGCTGACTGGGACGGGGGGGTGGGGGGGGGGCGCAGCAGGGCAACGGGGAGAAGTGGAAGCGCTTTGAGCAGATCCCCCACTTCCATGTCCCCTCTCACCATCATCCCTCTCATTGAGCAGAGCCCCGCACTTCCCTGCTGACAAGGAGCTGGAGAGCACTTTGCTGCACATCAGTGGGGCGATAAACGGCCAACTGTAGGTTTCTATCCATCCTAGATATGGCTGCAATCAGAGTCTGCAAGCTGTTGTTCACAGCAAGCATGCACTCGTTTGACTGGTACATTTGATGCTCCGTGCAGGTGGCCACCCTTTCCATGGTCAAACACATCATTGCCATGGCCTGCAACATCATGCTGGTCATGTTGGAGATGGACAACTCCATTCCCCCTATAATCGAGCATATTGCGGTTGGAAAAGCTGCCAGAGCCTCACGTATTTTTTGTTCTCCTCAAAAATCATCCTCTTTGTCGGCGGCCCCTGAGGTTCAGCACCTGCGTCCAGCTGAGCAGAGCTTGGAGCATCCTGCGCCCTCCGATGAGGACTCTCCACTGCTGTCTCTGTCTCCAGCATCTGCTCCTGCTCACATGTGATGTGTGAGACACCACATTACAACATTACATTCTGACTTAGTGGACCCACCAACGTGTGCGTATCTGCACTGGTGCTGGGTGTACATGGGTCGTGTGATGGTGCACCCTCAGAGTCCGCAACCTCTTCTGAGGAGCTTGCTTCCTCCTCTGGCTGGACAGTGGGGCGGGAGACATTTGATGGGCCTGTGGGAGAGTAAAGACATAAACTGTTATGATATAATGTTTTAAGTTACCATTATGCACATGATCATATTTTACTGGCGGCTGACATCAGGTCACCATGAGTGACTGTTGTATGTCATATGGCTGTGTGAGATTTAATTCTGTCACCAGGTAGCTGGGAGGTGCCCCTCTCTCCATCTCTCACCACCAGCAGCTCTGCAACTCCACTGATCTCCAGCACCTCCTCCTCTGCTGCAGTCAGTGGTGTCGTTACTGGAGGGCCATCTCCGGTTCTCTGCCTCTCTGCATGTTCTGTGCTCTCTTCTCCTGCAAGGAGGGAAACAAGAGACGTTTGAGTGAGAGTCATGGAATGAGTGTAAGGGATGGATGGGTAGCATCTATAGAGGGTGACTATGAGGGAGTGGCGTGATATTAGAATCATAGAATCATAGAATGGTTACATCACAGAAGAGGCCATTCGGCCCGTCGAGCCCATGCCGGCTCTCTGTAAGAGCACTTCAGCTAGTCCCACTACCCTGCCCTTTCCCCGTAGCCCTGCAAAAATTTTTCCTTCAGGTACTTATCCAATTCCCTTTTGAAAGCCACGATTGAGTCTGCCCCCACCACCCTTTCAGGCAGTGCATTCCAGATCCTAACCACTCGCTGCGTAAAAAATATTGCCAAATGGCCTCCTTCTGTGGCGTTAATTTCTATGATTCTATGATTGCATTAGGATGAGGTTGAGTGTCAGTGGTGGATAGTCAGATGGGGGTGTGAGTAGGTGCATAGACAGTGAGGGATGGGCGCACCTGCAAGGTAGGTTGGTGTGAGGAATGATGTGCAGGAGGAGTTTGGGAAGGCAGAGTGAGGAGGTTGGGGTGACAGGCACATCAGGATGTAGGTGAGTGTGACATTGCACTCACCTTTCCTGCCTTCATGAGGTAATTAAAGCGCGTCCTGCATTGTATCCAGGACCTGGTAACCACACTCCTGCTGCTCACTTCTTCCACGATCTCCAGTCGGGCCCTCTTGGTCTCGGCTGCTGGCCTCTGCCTGCTGTTGCCAGGGAAGAGGCCCTCCCTGCGGGCCCGGACTGCTTGGAGCAGGATTTCCAGGGAGGCATCACTAAATCTCGGGGCAGCTTTTTGGCGCTGAGCCTGTATTTTTGATTATCAATCTGTATAAATTTATATACCAACAAGGAACTTACTCTTTACACAATGCACTCTCTCCCCCACCAACCTCTCCTGCACCTCCACCAACCCTCAACTGTCATCTGTGCATTGCTCCTTTAAATAGCTGAGCTGAAGTCGAGTCATCCGTGACGTCATCAGACCCACTCCAGTTAATTGGTCGGGAAACCTGGAAGTCTGATTCAATTACAGTGGCTTCGTTAAAAAGCCACTGCAAGACGCGTCGCTTCAACATCCGGGTTCCCGACACGATCCAAGGCCCCCCCACCGCACCCATTCAGCCCTTTGTATTTACACACATTAATAGTTCTGTTAAAAATTACCGAAGCGCTCTGCGTTAATCATCGAGTCTCTGCCGATATCAATTTAGCGCCCTTACAGTGCTGAATTCAAAAACTGCTCCAAGCTAATCCTCTGGATAATATCAACAATCCCTGGGTTTTTTTGCAAGTCAATGGAAAGACAGATATGAAAATTATGTAGTATACAAAGCTAATTGTAACATTTATTGTAATTGTTTAATTTTTTACACCCATGGGATTCCACATTTTATTAATTTGTATCTTTTTAAAAATCTGCGAGGTCCACTTTTTGCAGATATGTGCCTGAATGTGTTGGATCCGATTTTTTTACTGTTTATTTTACTGCTGGTTAACAAAGTTATTAAAAGCTGAAGAGAAGAAAGCAGCATAATCGTGGCAAATAAAGATGAATAACTTGTGGAAAGAACATAATGAGATGCAATGTGATAAATAAAATTTTCAGATATTGTTATGCTAATCTACCATGGGAGGAGGGGGAGGTGTGATCGGAGGTTTATGGTCAATAGTTTCCAACAAAGGAGTAAAGTCAGGTTGCAATTACAGTGAAATTCTCTTATTTTAAATTAATATCTTTTTTATTCTCCCCACCGCCAATGAATAGGTTTCTAATGGAGAGGCCTTTTTATCAGATTGTTCAAGCAAACCACCAGGAAGGTGCTGAAGAATCCAGTTGTGCCCCCTTGATTCTATGAAATAAAAGGATAATATTTATAAGAATATTGCTGCTATGACCTTCAATGAGTCATGCAATTATTGTCATAAATCACATTCACTTCACATCTCAATGATTCCTCTTCAAATTTTTGCTACGGTCCCACTAGGCGTAAATTCAACAAAAAGAACGAAGAAGGCAAATGTCTTTCTTTTCTGGTTGAAAACTGCAGAAGATAGCTCAAAGTCCCCACAGACTCCCTCAGGGCTGAGGCTATGATAGACTATTTTCAACCATTTAGCTTTGCATTATCACTGTTCTTTTTTCTTCATTATTCTCTGCTTATCAAATGCAGCATCACTACAGCAGTCCAAATAGAGAGTTGTAATTACCCAGCCTGCCACCTGATAGCACCCCTCCTATCAGCTCCATCTCACAGGGTCCAGCTGCTTCAGTGCAGTATAAAACTTGCCTATGGCTATGCCTGTGATAATACATCTCAGATACATTTAAAGTTTCTTCATTTATCGCGAAACCACTGAACCCATGCAATTATTCGCCACTCTCTCCCATTTATTTGTCCATTAAGGCCACTTTACCTCCCATTTCAATCAAATACTGTCTTGCACTTTTGAAACATTCTAAGGTCATTACCAGTTATTGTTGAGCTGCAACAGAGATGGGAAAAGGAAAATAATCTCCCCTTTGAATGCAAAGAAAGTGTCTCGGTGAGAGTCTGTTAGCTGATACCAGTACACAGGCAGTTACAAAAAAATGAAAAAGAAAGCAGGTTGAAATCAACCCCTAAAATAGAGTGTATTTACGAAACGAGAAAATATATTTTTATTTTAAAATATATTTTATTAAAATATAGCAGTTCTGTTGATCATTTGACAGTTTCATGTGTATAAATATAATGGGCCATAATTTGCAGTGAGTATGACGGTGTACTCTCAGCGTATGCTGTCATGCCGCCTTTGAAATGGACAGCAAGTTTGGGATTTCCAAGTGCATGCGCTAAATCCCGAACTTGCTATCTGTCAAGTTCTGACTTGACAGATGATCCGCACTGATGTTGAAATCCTAATTGCTGGTGCAGAGTTGGGCTAATTGCCCACCAACCGCCCAGCAATTACGTATGAAAATTTTACGGCTGGTGCAAACAGGCACAGCGTAAGGGGATACCTTCTGACAAATCAAAGTATATTTAATTTCAAAAGCTATATGAGGCCTGAAATGAAGCATTTACATGTGACCCACAGGATTTTGTCCATGAAAAGTATTTATTGTCCATGAAAAGTAAAGAACTGTCTTCCAATAGATTTTTGAAGAAAGCATTATTCCCAGGTTTTTAAAATGTTTTTGCTGGGAGGAATAAAACCCAGGTGCAGCAGGCGGTTAAGAAGGCAAATGGTATGTTGGCCTTCATAGCGAGAGGATTCGAGTACAAGAGCAAGGATGTCTTGCTGCAGTTGTACAGGGCCTTGGTGAGACCACACCTTGAGTATTGTGTGCAGTTTTGGTCGCCTTATCTGAGGAAGGATGTTCTTGCCATGGAGGGAGTGCAGCGAAGATTCACCAGACTGATACCTGGGATGGCAGGAATGACATATGAAGAGAGATTGGGTCGATTAGGCTTATATTCGCTAGAGTTTAGAAGAATGAGAAGGGATCTCATTGAAACTTATAAAATTCTAACAGGACTAGACAGACTAGATGCAGGAAGGATGTTCCCGATGGCGGGGGAGTCCAGAACCAGGGATCACAGTCTAAGGATAAGGGGTAAGCCATTTCGGACTGAGATGAGGAGGAATTTCTTCACCCAGAGAGTGGTGAACCTGTGGAATTCTCTACCACAGAAGGCAGTTGAGGCCAATTCATTAAATATATTCAAGAAGGAGTTAGATATATTTCTTAAGGCTAAAGGGATCAAGGGATATGGAGAGAAAGCAGGGACAGGGTACTGAATTTGGATGATCAGCCATGATCTCATTAAATGGTGGAGCAGGCTCGAGGGGCCGAATGGCCCACTCCTGCTCCTATTTCTATGTTTCTATGAAAATGTAGATGACTTACAAAATGCATTCTGCACACACCCAGACCTCCAAATCACAAATTTAAGTTATTTTTGAAGTTCTGAAGTGCAAAGACTAACGATCTCTAATAGTATTAATGAGAGACCTTCTGTTTGCTGTTTGGAGCACCGGCCCACGTGATCCCAGGTACACTTACGCAGACGGTGCACCCCTGGGATCCGTGGGCCACTACGCTGCCCTCTACTACACAGCGTCTGACAGCAACTTCTCGGAGGAGGGGTCCCCGCAGGTAAGTGCGCCTTCCATTCGGATGCTGGCGACGTAATCCGCAAAATCCAAGCCAATATAAACCCAAAATTGATGAGTGCGTTCTTTAAATTCCTTCCTAATTTCTATAATTTGGAAAATAATACAGGCTCAGTGGACATAAATATTATACAACAGAGGTTAAATGTTGATGAGTGGTAACTTTCACAAGATATTTAATTGAATGATCTTGTGCCACAACTTTATTGGAACTGCAATATTAGTTAAAAAAATTTCAAAACCTTCTGTATTCTAATCCTATTTACTTATAAGAATATTTTAAAATGATTTGGGCTATATTTTGATAGATGCTATTGCATGCCTCTGATCAGTGAGAAGATGGAATCATATATGTAAGGTACACAGACATTATCTCAAGTTTTAGACATAAATAAATAAGGACTTTAAGTTATCTGGTTGAATGGTACACACACGGGGAAAAATTCGGTTGGCTTGCGCCTCCCGTTAGCGCCCTAAGAGGGCGCTAATGGGGTGCAAAGCAACTAGCGCCCGGGCGCGGCGAGGTTTGCGCCGCTTGCGAAATTGACTTGAGTTTTTGCGGCGGCACAAAAGTTTAGCGCCCCGATCTCCTGCGCCCGCAGATCATGATGTCAGTCAAGCGTGCAACGCCCTTGTGGCGCCCCGGACCGGATATTGAGTGACGCCCCCCTCCTTTCCACCTGGCGCAAGCAACGACAGGGAGACTGGAATGGTGAGAGGCTGGGGGGGGGCGCTATTTAAAGGCGGTCTCTTCCTGGCTTTTTCTGTGGTAGACATTTTTGCACCACTCATTCTGACAGAGAGAGAGATTCTGAGAGAGAGATAGAGAGACTTTCACATAGAGTCAACGCTGTGTGAAGTAGTTTTGGCTACTGAGCATCACTTTGCAGGTACTTTTGGATTTGACCTTCATTACTTCGATTGCCAAGAGACTTTGGGGGCTGCACTGATTTGGGGCGTCTTCCTGTGCCTGCAGAATCGGAGGCAACATAGACGCAGAGAGAGACTGGCAATCATGGCCAGGCGGAGGAGGGCCAACAGGCCTCTGCACAGGAGACCTTACCCTCCCAGGGTATTCTGGGAACAATTCTCCTACATTCATTTGTCTGAGGAGCAGTGTTTGCGCAGGCTGCGCTTCAGCAAAGAGGTGGTCACTGAGCTCTGCCACCCGCTGCAGCCAGATCTGCAGCCTCAACTGAGGACCAGGACGTCTCTGTCAGTGGCAGTGAAGGTCACAGTGGCTCTGAATTTTTATGCCATCGGCTCCTTTCAAGCAGCTACTGGGAACATCGCCAATATCTCCCAGTTCGCGGTCCATTGCTGTATCCGTCAGGTCACAAATGCCCTCTATAAAAGGAGACGCCAGTACATCTCTTTCCCGATGACCCGGGCCAAACAGCATGAACGCGCATGTGGCTTTGCTAGGATAGCGGGCTTCCCCATGGTGCAGGGCGCCATTGACTGCACGCATGTGGCATTGCGGGCACCGCATGAGAATGCAGAGGATTTCCGCAACCGCAAGGGGTTCCACTCCTTAAACGTCCAGTTGGTCTGTGACCACAGACAGCTGATACTCGCTGTCAATGTCCGCTATCCTGGCAGCAGCCACGATGCTTTCATCCTGCACCAGACTGCTGTGCCAGAACTTTTCCAGGCACCACATCAGCCAAGTGGTTGGCTCCTCGGGGACAAGGGTTATCCACAATGCACCTGGCTGATGACACTGCTCCGTAACCCCAACACCCCTGCTGAGCTGCGGTACAATGAGAGCCATCTCACCACCAGGAACATCGTTGAGCAGACGATCGGCGTGCTCAAGCAACGGTTCCGCTGTCTGGACCACTCAGGAGGAGCCCTGCAGTACTTGCCTGAGCGAGTCTCCCTCTTCATAGTGTGCTGCATGCTTCACAACCTGGCAATCCTGAGGACCCAGCCAATGTCACCAGGCCTTGGAGCACCACCTGAGGAGGAGGAAGAGGAAGAAGAGGAGGATGATCAGCAGCAGCACCAAGGCGGGAGGGAGGCCCACAACGTTGAAACTGCAAGGGCCGTCCGTCAACGGCTGATAACAAGCCGCTTCTAGGCCCCTATTGAGGAAATGGCTTCTGGCATGGAGAACAACATGAATGAAAGCAACCCGCAACCCAAAAACCGGCCAAGGCAGCAATGATTCCAAAGGCCAAACCTGTACATTTTGAATACAAAAACTTTTTTATTTTACAAATTCTGTGTGTGTCATTTCTTCATGACAAACTAATAGAAACAAACACAAAAAATCATTCATTAACATAACTGGTTCTCACAACCTGGAGATAATGTCCAAAACACTAAACAAAAGTTTGAACACGAACCTCGCCTGTAATATCAGAGGCGACTTTCAGACTGAAACCATTAATTGGGTCATGGGTTCCCACATGCTGGAACTCAATTGCCCAATTAAGTGAAAATTGCATCATTCATCCACATTAATCTGGAGTCGGGGGGACAACACGAAATGCGGATGACACGACCCCAACCCGACCCCAAGACAAAATCCAGGCAACTCTCTCCACAGATGCTGCCTGACCTGCTGAGTATGTTGTTGTTTTGTTCTTTAATGTTTAATTGTAAAGTCAGTGATGTACTGTGAACTGAAAGTTGGATTCACTTTTTTCGCATATGGGCTGAATTTTGCCGGCGCTCAGAGGGCGGGTTTGGAGGCGGGTCCACTGTCAAAATTGAAATGATTGACAGCGGGTTGGGAGCCCGCGCCGAACCCGCCTCCATGTAAGTTTCCAAAGTGTCAGGTCTGCGATTTCAGAACAGACCCGACACCAAGCGGCGGGGGAGGCATTTAAGATACTTAACTGCTTGTTAAGTGCTTGTTTACTACTATTTTGCCAGCCTTTTTCTATTTTCCCACATTTTTAACGGGGTTCACGTCGTTCGGAGATCATGTCAGGTAAGTAGGTCGGGTTCTCTGTCAGAAGCTTGAGCCTTCAGGACTTGGAAGGCACTTTTGAGCTGTATGCAGTTTGGAAGTGTTTGGAGTAAACTCTCTATCCACTGTCACCTCCTTGGAGCAAGCTCTCTCACCATTGACAGATCGCTTCTGTCATCTCAACTTCAGCTGCCATCTATTCCAGCAACATCGGTGCCCTTCAAAAAATCTCACCTTGGTCCTCTGAATCCCTCCACGATCAGCCCCAACACCAACAGCACCAGGCACACCAACATCACCAACAACAATACCAATCTTCTCCATAATCATCTGATGTTGCACAGGACACAGGGCATCAGCACCCGACAACATTGCTGCCCAGGAGGCCAGCGATGGCATCACCATGGCCAGATTTACTTCACTTGACGCTGTACACCCTGGCTGCCACATGATGCGCCAGATTACCACCACCCCACACCAGCACCATAAAGCATTCCTACAATGACCAAGCCATTCCTTTCACACTCAGCACCATTGCGGGGGATACTGTTATTTCTCACCATTCACTGGAACTCACTAAGACACTTCCAAAGGTGAGCACAGATCTGTCCAATAAGGCATAGTGTTGAGAATAAAGATTTCAATGTTTGACAACACATTAACAGAAAATTTACATGAACATTGCATAAAACACCCAATGCCTACCCTTGTGTGTTGTTAGTTGGTATGCTTACAGTAGGATGAGGGTGAGTGTGAGAGGTGGCTAGTGAGATGGGGATGTGATAATGCCGATAGAGAGGGATTGGTGGAGGTGCAAGGTAAGTTGGTGTGAGTAAGGATGTGCAGGAGTAGGGTAGGGAAGGCAGAGTTATGGCGATGTGATGAGTGACACAGCAGGATGAGGTTGAGTGTGGCTTTGCAGTAACGTTTCGTGATCTACTGAGATCATTGAAAGTTTTGCGCCACTGCAGCCTGGTCCTCCTGACGACATCCCTGCTTGTGTCCTCCTGTGCAACGTGCAACCAGGCTGCTTTGATCTCCTGGAGAAGTGTCTTCTGCCCTTGGAAGGGATGAGAACCTCCCTGCCTGCTGTGACTCCCTCCATAAGCATATGGAGGGAGTCATGGGAGAGCCTGGGTGCAGCCGTGCACCTGTAAGGGTTTCTCTGAACCTGTGGGATTCGTGTGGCTCTGTGCAGCCTGGATGCTAGTGCGGGTTTAGGCCTTGTTGCCTGTTCTGGTCTCCAGCCAGTCTGGGAGCACTAGACACCTGTGAGTGGTTCGACCCACTCGCCCTTACGGTTCTGACACTGGACTTAGATGCGAGAGCAGTAATGGAGAGAAAACTCAGGTAGACCCGGTTGAATGGTACGAAATGGAAAATCTTTATTGCATATTATTCAATATTACGAAATACATGTCATAAGCACAGATTAATGACATTACAATCTTACACGCAGTTATGTAACTAATTTCAGGGAAACGAGGAACGAACGACACATCATAAATGGGGGCACACATTACAGTTATCCTTAAAACTTAAACCCTCCCCTATCAATACCTGCTCTAAACTAGACTTGTAGGATCGAGACTCATGCTCACCACTCGTGATAACTCGGAGAATTCCGAAAACTCTGATCGGATGTTTTTCCACCGCAGCACCTGATCACCCACGTGTTGATCAGGGGTCTCTGTACCCCACTTGTTTACTCGTTTCTGCTCCGGCTAGCAGGCTGGACCGTCTGCTGTCATGAAGATCTGTGTTGTCCTCGGAGTTCCGACTCTACTCAAAAAAAGAGTCTTCCTGTGCTCTCGCACTGATGCGATAAAATTCGAAGAATAGTCTTCCTGCCAGTTGGGTAGCAGTTACTGATTTATCGAGCGCGGCCGGGGCTTACTGACCGTGACGAGATATATTGTCGTCTTCTCTTCTCATCTCATCTCATCTCATCTCATCTCGTCTCATCTCGTCTCGGGCCTTCGGTTCCAACACCGTTTACCGACTTCTCGGGATGGTGCGCCCGTTTCAAGGCTTCACAGCCCAGTTCCACACAGATCTTCGCGGCACGCCACGAGGCAGATCCTGGCGGATCGTAAAGTTCAACAGTCTTTCAAGCTGCAAGAGGCAGAGACACGAGGCAAACGGCACGAGTCGAAAGGATAAGAGCACAGGAGCAGCCACGAGGATAAATGCCAGCAAGATAAGAGGATAAGAGAGAGATGGACGGTTGGAGCTTGCAGTTATAGTGCAAAACTCTTCCTTTTCCCGCCCAACCTTAATGTCTTTTCTTTTGTTAGGGTTTTGGCGCTCAAATTTCTTGTATAGGGTGATCTCCGTTTTAATGGGTTTCGGGGATACTCGTAACTGTCTGAGTACCTGTTAATATTTCTCCCATTGTTTAATCGGTCGGTGTTCTCCCTGGAGGGGTTTTGGGGCTCCCAAATGTTTTCTGTAACTACCCACTAACGGCTCTCTCATCGTAGAGTCGTTGGGATTTTGCATATTAATGTCTTTGGATGGCTTCTTGATTACTTGGTACAATAGCCCTTATTCGCACCTGGGAGACCGATTTCAGTATTTATGTGTATACTGCAAACCCATGATGTCTCGTGTATTATCTTAAATGTGCTTAGTCTTGATCGATCTTGCACAAATGTTTATTGGAACGCCATCTTGTCTGCTTGTCGAAAACTCTAGAATGTTCCGCCACGAGGCGTGGCGGCCATTTTACAGGCTGCTTGTGTCCACTTTGAAAACCTGACAGCATTCTGCTGAAATAAAGCTGTTTGAACGAAACTATGTGTTTTTCTCCTTATTTATAAAATCGCGATATATTGCGAATTCTACACACCTTTATGGAAACCAGCATCAAATGACATCATCAGACCCGCTTCCTTTTAATTGGCCGGGAACCCTACTGGGCGTGCTTAACAAGCCCTATTAACAGAAAATCCTTTTCACAGAGCGGCTGTAGCCGGGAGCGGAACCGGATCCCGCCAACTACCTCTCCCGCTGCGAACCTGCCTCTGCTGGCAAAATCGCGGCCATACTGTTAAAATTTAGGGGAAAGAACAGTCAACGTCACAGCTTCCCTGACTTACTCAAGTATTTTACACCATAAAATACTTTGATATTATGGGGGCGAATTTCCTTAGAGCTTCTCCTGCTCCATAACTTCGGTGGAAACCCTGTTTATGCGTAAATGAGGTTTCTGCCACACTTCCATCAGAGTTACGGCAGTGGAGGAGGAGAAGCTCCGAGGAACTTCACCATTCATGTCACAGAAACTTAAGTCACATGGGGAGTGAAATTCATGCCTTCATTAAATTTAGCAAAAAAGTACACATTGCTTTACACTCGTGTCTTATTTTCTGTTGCTAAAATTTGTGAAGACTGGCATTTCACTTCACTGGGTCATGAGCATAACAACATTTACTTATCCTTTTTAAATATCATGTCACTATGTGCTACAAACTGGAGAGATAATCTTACATTAAAGGTTTTCGAGTTTGGATGTTTATGCATCTTTTAACCCTTTACTCAACATTTTGTATCCTTCTATTTCATCCTATCTGCCTAAATCATTGAGATATCTACATTTGACTCACTTGAAATGGGAAAGTCTTTTCTTGTGTTTAAAAAATCTTTACTTGACTCAGTGAATAAATGCATTGCTGCTATTATATTGGCCAAAGGAAACCAGAAAACTTCCAAGTTCAATCTCTGGTCTGTGCTGAGTCGGTTGATCCAAACCAGAAAGCGGGGTGGATGAGCTATAATTGGCCTCAGTGTCCCCAGGCTAAGGAGAGGAAAAATCACCTAGAGTTCCTGCTCTTGATCATTATCTGTTGACCCCTGCTAGATAGTATACACGTATCAATGTCAAGCGAGGCAGTTCAGGCTCGGCTGCAATGCTCCCCAAGTCAAATAACCTGTGAACAATCATTACCTAGGCTCAAACATTAAGAATGGCCAATTGGACAAGGAACCAGAGGGATACTGACATCCATGGAAGTGTATGGAAGCATGTGCTATGAATCAGAGCCTTCAGAAGAGGAGAAAAATTGGAGAAAAAACCTGCACTGGTAATCTTTCTTTAAATTTGAGGTTGTGCTGTTTTCAGTAAAATTCACAGTGCCATTTCATTTATCCGATAAAATAATATAACAACTTATATTTATACAGTGCCTTTTCCAAGGTACTTCACAGATGTTTAATAAGACAAAAGTCAACACTGTTGGCAATCAAAGAGTTAAGTTGAATGGCAAAATAAATGGGATTCAGCAATTTCAACACTGGATTACTGGAAATCATGAAGATACAAGTTGGTGTATCACATCAGATGTTTATTGGATTATCGGTAACTTATTTTACAGATAGTGCTAAAATCGGCTGCTACTTCTGATAGAATGGTGCCAGCACTGAAGGCAGATTGGTCTGGACTTTACTGATCACTGTGAGAAACCTCTGTGGGTTTGTCCATTTCTGTGGGTCAAGCTGTCACCTATATTTTTATGAGTTTTGACATTTGAGGAAGATATGATGAGAGCATTTTAGTTTTTTCAAGTGAGATAGTTAGTTGTTTATAAGAATCAGTAAGTAGCATAGGATTGGGGATTTACATTCACTGCCCTATGTGAGCAGAGCTGGAAATGAAATCCAGCTCTCACAAATGAATGTTTGTTTGTCCTGATTATAGATCCTTTCAAGTCGAGTTAATTTCAGCCCCCATGTCAAATGACATCCGGATAAGGCCACACCAAGAATGATTTCTGGTTCATTTCAAAAACTCCACCTTGTTTTCTCTAGTATTTAGATCATTAAAGCTGGAAAGATAAAGACTTTGCATTGAATAGATTCAGTAAACCGTATCTCCAAAAATATCTCACATACCTTTTAGATTATGGCTTTCACTATTGGTATTTCTAGGTATGTAGCTTTTACAGTAGAGCTGTATCTATTTGTATGTGAATTTGTACCAATGTAATACCCATTTATGGTAAGATAAATTTTATTGACTATGAACTTCTGTTCTTACATTACAGGCTAAATTTTCCGATTGTGTGCTTCCAGCATGGGGCATCACCGGCAGCACATATCAGGAAACTGTACGCATGCAGCCCATGAATTTCTGCCCAACAATTTTAATAAATAGAACATAATGCATTGTGTGCCTGCTATTTCCCAATATGCACTACTGCCAGGCGAGAATCAATGCCGGGAACCCCTGCGTACTTATACTGCCTACACTTAGGGGTTGAATTTCAGCAAATTCTTCTGATCGTCCACTGTAACTTCGGCGGAACATCCACAGAAACCCCGGGGAAATTATGCAAACTAGGAATGAGGTTCTGCTGAGGGAGTTTGAGGAGCTAGGATCCAAATTAAAAAGCAGAACCTCAAAGGTAATAATCTCTGGATTGTTATCTGAGCCACGCGCAAATTGGCATAGGGACAAACAGATTGGAGGTTTAAATGCATGGCTCAAAGAGTGGTGTGGGAGGAAGGGATTTCAGTTCATGGGGCACTGGGGAAAGTGGGAGCTGTTCCGTTGGGATGGGCTCCACTTAAACCGGGCTGTGACTAGTATCCTGGCGAACTGAATAACTAGGGCAGTAGACAGGGCTTTAAACTAATGAATTGGGGGGGGCGCGGGGTGGGAGGATTCAGGAAAGAGTAAATTTAAAAGCAGCGAGAGAAATGTCAAGACTCTAGAGCAGAGTAGTTTTGGGTAAAAATAAGCAGAGTGGGTCAGGAAGGGACAGAGAGAGTAACAAAGGTAATAAGGCATCAGTGAATAAGGTGACATCAAGGAAAAATATAAGTCAAAGCTAAAGGCACTATATCTGAATGCATGAAGCATTCACAACAAAATAGATGAATTAATAGCGCAGATAGAAATTAATAGGTTTGATCTAATAGCCATTACGGAGACGTGGTTGCAATGTGGCCAAGGTTGGGATCTAAATATTCCAGGATACTTAACTTTTAGAAGAGACAGGCAAAATGGAAAAGGAGGAGGGTTAGCCCTGATAATAAAGGATGGGATAAAGACAGCAGAGAGAAAGGATCTTAGCTCCGAAAATCAAGAAGTAGAATCAGTTTGGGTGGAGCTAAGAAACAGCAAGGGGCAGAAAACATTGCTGGGAGTTGTTTATAGGCCCCTGAACAGTAGTTGTAATGTAGGGCAGAGTATAAATCAGGAAATTAGAGGCGCATGTAACAAGGGTAATACAATAATCATGGGGGACTTTAATCTACATATAGGCTGGGCAAACCAAATTGCAGTAATAGTGTGGAGGACGAATTCATGGAATGTATGCAAGATAGTTTTCTAGATCAGTATGTTGAGGAACCAACTAGGGAACAGGCTATTTTAGATCTAGTATTGTGCAACAAGAAAGGGTTAATTAATAACCTTGTAGCAAAGGGGCCTTTAGGGAAGAGTGACCATAATATGATAGAATTTTATATTGAGTTTGAAAGTGATTTAGTTAAATCCGAAACTAGGGTCTTAAATCTAAACAAAGCAAACTACGTAGGTATGAGGGGCAAGCTGGCTAAGGTAGATTGGAAAATTACATTAAAAGGTATGATGGTAAACAAGCAATGGCTAGCATTTAAAGAATTAATACATCATTTACAACAAATATACATTCCTTTAAGGCACAAAAACCCCACAGGAAAAATGGTACAACCGTGACTAACAAGAGAAGTTAAAGATAGTATTAGATCAAAGGAAGAGGCTTATAATGTTGCCAAAAAGAGTCATAAGCCTACGGATTGGGAGGATTTTAAAATTCAGCAAAGGAGGACCAAGAAATTGATAAAGAAAGGGAAAATAGAATATGAGAGTAAACTAGCGAGAGACATAAAAACAGACTGTAAAAGCTTCTGTATGTAAAAAGGAAAAGATTAGCAAAAGTAAATGTGGGTCCCTTACAGGCTGAGACAGGAGAAATTATAATGGGGAATAAGGAAATGGCAGAGAATTTAAACAAATACTTTGGCTGCGATGTTATTGGAGGAGGTGGGTTGGAGTCGGGTTGCCTGGTGGGCGGGTTCCGGTCCCGCTGCAGGTTTCAGCCACTCCCGAATAACGATTTTACATTATGTGGCTCAATGAGTGGGAGTGGGTCTGATGCTGGCCTCTGCTGATGTCATTCGTTCAGTAGTTTTTAAGGGGCCCATGTAGCCTTAGCTGCTCATTTCGTTTGTGCGGCTCGGGAAATCGGCCCAGGTCACCATGACTGCTGCAAGAGCAAAGGCTGCTCCTCGTTTTGCTGAAGATTCCCTCCAAGCTCTTGTGGAGGGAGTAAGAGGGCGCAGGGAGATTCTGTTCCCTCCCGATGGCCGGAGGAAGCCTCCTCAGCAGACAAAGGCAGCCTGGCTGAAAGTTGCTGAGGAGGTCAGCGCAAGGTCCTTATGCTCACGCACATGGGTACAGTGCTGAAAACGGTTCAATGATCTTCTGCACTCAGCAAAAGTGAGTGCCACATCACACGTACCTTTAATCTGCTTCCCTTCTCTTCTCATCACAGCACTCTGCATTGTCAGCCTGCTCCTCCACATCCCACCTTACCCTTACTTCCCTTGCACCCTTACCTATCCCTCTCTCTCTGTAATGAATCACTGCACCATCCCACTATGCACCCCTCACACTTGCTCTCACTGTTATGCAATGACAACAACTAACAACGCACAGGGAGGCACCTTCCTCTTGCCACCTCACTCCATCTTGGTCTCCCTCTAAGCTTCTAGAATCATAGGATCATAGAAAGTTACAGCACGGAAGGAGGCCATTTCGGCCCATCGTGTCCGCGCCGGCCAACAAAGAGCTATCCAGCCTAATCCCACTTCCCAGCTCTTGGTCCATAGCCCTGCAGGTTAGAGCATCCCAAGTGCACATCCCAGTACTTTTTAAATGTGGTTAGGGTTCCTGCCTCTACCACCCTTTCAGGCAGTAAGTTCCAGACCCCCACAACCCTCTGGGTGAAGAAATTTCCCCTCAAATCCCCTCTAAACCTTCCACCAATTACTTTAAATCTGTGCCCCCTGGTTTTTGACCCCTCTGCTAAGGGAAATAGGTCCTTTCTATCCACTTTATCTATGCCCCTCATAATTTTATACACCACAATAAGGTCTCCCCTCAGCCTCCTCTGTTCCAAGGAAAACAGACCCAGCCTATCCAATCTTTTCTCATAGCTAAGATTCTCTACTCCCGGCAACATTCTTGTAAATGTCCTCTGTACCCTCTCTAGTGCAATCACATCTTTCCTGTAATGTGGTGACCAGAACTGCACGCAGTACTCTAGCTGAGGCCTAACTAGTGTTTTATACAGTTGAAACATAAGCCCCCTGCTCTTGTATTCTATGCCACGGCTAATAAAGGCAAGCATTCCGTATGCCTTCTTAACCACCTTATCTACTTGGCCTGCTACATTCAGGGATCTGTGGACATGCACTCCAAGGTCCCTTTGTTCCTCTACGCTACTCAGTATCCTACCATTTAATGTGTATTCCCTTTCCTTGTTAGCCCTCCCCAAATGCATTACCTCACACTTCTCCGGATTGAATTCCATTTGCCACTGTTCTGCCCACCTGACCAATTTATTGATATCTTCCTGCAGTCTACAGCTTCCTTCTTCAGTATCAACCACACAGCCGATTTTAGTATCATATGCAAACTTCTCAATCATACCCCCTATATTCAAGTCAAGATCGTTGATATATACCACAAAAAGCAAGGGACCTATTACTGAGCCCTGCGGAACCCCACTGGAAACAGCCTTCCAGTCACAAAAACACCCATCAACTATTACCCTCTGCTTCCTGTCTCCGAGCCAGTTTTGAATCCAACTTGACACTTTGCCCTGGATCCCATGGGTTTTTAACTTTGTGACCAGTCTGCCATGTGGAACCTTATCAAAAGCCTTGCTAAAGTCCATATACACTACATCAAACGCACTACCCTCATCTACCCTCCATGTTACCTCCTCAAAAAATTCAGTCAAGTTTGTCAGACACGACCTTCCCTTAACAATCCCTTAACAAATCCGTGCTGACTATCCTTGATTAATCCGTGTCTTTCTAAATGAAGATTTATCATTTCCTTCAGAATTCTTTCCAATAATTTTCCCACCACTGAGGTTAGGCTGACTGGCCTGTAATTACTCGGTCTATCCTTTTCTCCCTTTTTAAACTGTTATGGAGGATAGTTAAGGATTCTTCACAGTCACTCTATCAATCTCGCTGAAACTCCACTTGTTTCCCTCCTTGCAGGAAAAGATAGCCCACAATAAGAGGGAGAGAGGGAGGACAGGAGGAGGGCCACCATCCCTGGCAACTTTGACAAGCGCTGAGGAGGCTGCTCACGACATCGTGGGAGGTGGCGAGGAGCTGGAAGTGGGGGACGGAGAGACGGGCGCAGTAGAGGAAGCTGCTGACAGAATAGATTTGCAACCCTCTCAGTTAGATTGCATGATTGACTGAAATGGCAAATGATGTTCATACAGATTGACGATAGGATGTGTCTGCTACCTCCAAATCTGATGTCTAACTTATGTCTTTACTTTCCCACAGGATCATCAAGAGCCCCCCTCCCCATTGTCCAGGAGGAAGAGCCGGACGACTCCTCAGAGGAAGCTGCAGCCTCTGAGGTAGCAGCGTCACCAGAACTCAGTGCATCCAACACCAGCGCAGATACACGCACCTCGACGGGTCCTTCACGATGTAGAGTAGTGTTGTCACCTGGTGTATCACAGCTCACAAGTGAGCATCAGCAGATGGTGGAGACAGCGACAGCAGAGGAGAGTCCTCGTCGGAGGTCGCAGGATGCTCTGAGATCTGCTCAGCTGCATGTAGACGCTGTGCCTCTGGGGCCATCCAGAAAGAGAGCGGTGCTGGTACTCCAGGAACAAGTGCAGGAGTCTCTGACAGGGTTTGCATCCACAGTAACTGTGAGTGTGCATGGAATGGAGGAGTCCATCACAAACATGAGCACTGCCGCGGTGAACGCAATGGCGAATGAATGTGCCGCCATGGAAAGGATGGCAACCACCATGGAGGACATAAATTGCCAGACTCAACAGAGCATGGTGACCCTTCTAAATAGAAGGTCTGCTATGGAGGATAGATGGGCATCTATTGAGGAGAGGCACCAGAGGTACATGGACGTCCCTGTTATGAGGACTGTCAGTACAGAGCTGGGTCCTCATGTCCCCACTGATGTGCAGCAAGGTGCTCTCCAGCCACTTGCTAGCAGTGAAGTGCGGGTGACCCATGAGAGGGATGTTGGTGATCGACAACAAGGAAGTATGGGCTCCTCTCCAAGTGCTCACATGACCATGCCACTGTGGAGCCCTCGGTCAGAGCCCCAGATCCCGCACCCAACTGAGATGGTCGTCTCAGCCCCTGCACAGCCGCAGGAAGAGCAGACTGTTGCGGAGCTCGCCCAGGCTCCCAAACCCAGAGGACGCTTGCCAAAGGCGTCTAAGCAGGCCCAGCATAGAAGTGGACAAGGTGCCTCTACATCTGCTGAAGCCACCGGGGAAGCACCACGTAGAAGCACGTGTAAGAGAAAGTCAACACACAAATAGTCACAAGGGTAGTCACTTGGGTGTTTTGATATAAAACAAAGTGAAGATTGTCATCGTTATTTCAAGTGTAATAAAGAGATGCGATAGCAAAGCTTCAAAGCGTTGGCCTATGTGTGCTCAGAAATGTAAGTATCACAGTGAGGGGTCAGGGCGCCTTTCATGTGTAATGATGGTGGTGAGAGTGATAGGAAACCACAGTGCCACGCTGCTGTGCGATATTTTGCAGGGCACAGCAGACGACGAGGATTCTGATGCATCTGGTGGAAATGTGGCTCACATTGTAGCGCTCCTCAGCCTCGTTTGATGGCCTCCTCATCGGTGTCATTAGCCACTTTTTCAGGGGATAGCCCTTGTCTCCAAGTAGCCATCCAGAAAGTTGTCTTGGCGGATTGAAGAGCTGAGGCACAGTAGACTGCCGAAGGATGAACGAGTCATGGCAACTGCCAGGGAACTTGGCGCAAACATGCATAATGTTCTTCCTGTGGTTACACACCAACTGGACGTTAAGTGAGTGGAAGCCCTTGCGGTTCACAAATACAGCTGGGTTGTGATGGGGTGCCCTAATGGCCACATGTGTGCAGTCTACGATGCCCTGCACCCTTGGGAAGCCTGCCATATTTGCAAAGCCAACCGCACGCACAGTTACACTTCCTTCATCCGTGGAGAAGTGGATGTAATTGTGGGCCTTTGCAAAGAGGGCATCGGTAACCTGCGTGATGCAACAGTGGGCAGCCGACTGGGAGATGCCGCTGATGAGCCCTGGAAGGAGCCCGAAGCAAAGAAGTTGAGTGCAGTGGTGACCTTGACAGCTACTGGTAAGGAGTGTCCACCCACACCTCTGGGCTCCAGGTGTTGGTGCAGCATTGCGCAGATGTCAGCGACTATGTCTCATGAAAGTCTCAGCCTCCTTTGGCACTGCTGCTCACTCATGTTGAGGAAGCTCATCCTCGGCCTGTAAACCCTGTGTTGGGGGTAGCTCCTGCAGCGAGCTGCAGCCCTGCCCTGACGCCCTCTGCCCTGTGCATCATCAGGTGGGTGAGGAGAAGGTTGGCGCTCCTGATGTTGGTGCTGCTGCTGTGCCTGGTTGTGCTGCTGCTGCGGCTGCTCTTCCTCCGAATCTGGCGACCAGGATGAGAGGATATAAATGGTTCCCATTCCGTTAGTATATATCTCGGTTGAGGAATAGAGGTTGCAAGCGCTCAGTCAAAGAGGCCAATGGATATTCCAAGGAGGTCACACTGTAGATGGATCTCAGGTTGAACACTCACAAGATCAGTTAGCCAAAACCTCAAAGCACTAAGTTGTGGCATCTGAAACTCAGCCATGTTGTAGGACCGCTTTTAAGCTGCAGTAGCAGCTGTCAACAATTCAGGTCCTTGCTAAACCCGGCACATTGCAGCTGGCGTGTTTGTCGGACGATGGGCAACACGCAGAAAATGCTCCAAAATCAGAATAGGCAATTAAAATAAGATTATCCTGGCAGTTAACAAGCTGTTAACTGCCTTAAGTGCCTCTCCCGCTGTTTGGTGTCAGGTCTCATCGGGACTCGCAGACCCAACACTTGGTAAAGTAGCGTGGAGGCGGGATGATGGCAGGTTCGCATCACGCCGTCAATCATTTAGCTTTTTACTCCCGACCCACCTCCAAACCCGCCCTCTGAGCACCGGCAAATTCGTGGCCTTTGTGTCTGCCTTCACGGAAGAAGACGCAAAAACCTTCCCGGAAATAGTGGAGAACCAAGGCTGTAGCGAGAATGAGGAACTGAAAGAAATTACTATTAGTAAAAAAATAGTACTGGAGAAATTAATGGGACTGAAAGTCGATAAATCCCTGGGGCCTGATGGCCTACATCCTAGGCTTTAAAAGAGTTGGCTATAGAAATAGTGGCTGCATTGGTTGTCAATTACCAAAATTCCATAGATTCTAGAATGGTTCCCGCGGATTGGAAGGTAGCAAATGTAACCCCACTATTTAAGAAAGGAGGGAGAGAGAAAACGAGGAACTACAGAGCAGTTAGCCTGACATCAGTAGTAGGGAAAATGTTAGAATCTATTATTAAGGACGTGGTAACAGGGCACTTAGAAAATAATAATAGAATTGGGCAGAGTCAACACGGATTTATGAAAGGGAAATCATGTTTGATGAATCTGTTACAGTTTTTTGAGGTTGTAACTAGCAGAATAGATAAGGGGGATCCAGTGGATGTGGTGTATTTGGATTTTCAGAAGGCATTCGGTAAGGTGCCACACAAGAGGTTATTAAACAAAATTAGGGCTCATGGGATTGAGTGTAATATACTAGCATGGATTGAGGATTGGTTAACGGACAGAAAACAGAGAGTAGGAATAAACGGGTCATTTTCTGGTTGGCAGGCTGTAACTAGTGGGGTACCGCAAGTATCATTGCTTGGGCCTCAGCTATTCACAATCTACATCAATGATTTGGATGAGGGGACCAAATGTAATATATCCAAGTTTGCTGATGATACAAAGCT
The DNA here is from genome assembly GCA_030390025.1 of Squalus acanthias. Taxonomy (NCBI): domain Eukaryota; kingdom Metazoa; phylum Chordata; class Chondrichthyes; order Squaliformes; family Squalidae; genus Squalus; species Squalus acanthias. The sequence goes on from CM059431.1 coordinate 132,962,366, forward strand.
AGGTGGGAATGTAAGTTGTGAGGAGGATGCAAAGAGGTTTCAAGGGGATATAGACAGCCTAAGTGAGTGGGCAAGAACATGGCAAATGGAATATAATGTGGAGAAATGTGAAGTTATCCACATTGGTAGAAAAAATAGAAAAGCAGAGTATTTTTTAAATGGTGAGAGATTGGGAAATGTTGGTGTTCAGAGGGACCTGGGTGTCCTTGTACAAGAATCACTGAAAGTTAACATGCAGGTACAGTAAGCAATTAGGAAAGCAAATGGTACGTTGGCCTTTATTACAAGAGGATTTGAGTATACGAGTAAAGACGCCTTACTGCAATTATATGGGGCCCTTCTGAGACCACACCTGGATTGTTGTGTACAGTTTTGGTCTCCTTACCTAAGGAAGGATATACTTGCCATAGAGGGAGTGCATTGAAGGTTCACCAGACTCATTCCTGGGATGGGGGGATTGTCCAATGAGGACAGATTGAGTAGACTAGGCCTATATTCTCTAGAGTTTAGAAGAATGAGAGGTGATCTCATTGAAACATACAAAATTCTTACAGGGCTTGACAGGGTCAATGCAGGGAGCATGTTTCCCCTGGCTGGGGAGTCTAGAACCAGGGGTCACAATCTCAGAATAATGGGTCGGCAATTTAGGACTAAGCTGAGGAGAAATTTCTTCACTCAGAGGGTGGTGAATCTTTGGAATTCTCTTCCCCAGAGGACTGTGGAGGCTCAGTCGTTGAGTATATTCAAGACAGAGATCGATAGATTTTTGGATATTTAGGAAATCAAGGGATATGGGGATAGTGCGGGAAAGTGGAGTTGAGGTAGAAGATCAGCCATGATCTTATTGAATGGTGGAGCAGGCTCGAGGGGCCAAATGGCCTACTCCTGCTCCTATTTCTTATGTTCTTATGTACTTATGTTTCCGCAGATCTTCTGCCAAAGTTACGGTCGACAATCGGAAGAAACCCCATGGAAATTCAAGCAATTATATTTATAGTTTATGCTTTTTGTCTGCCAATCAGGTATGTCAAAATAAATATACTTGTAGTTTTTTTTTATTAGTTCCTGGGATGTGGGCGTCGCTGGCTAGGCCAGCATTTATTACCCATCCCTAATTGCCCTTGAGAAGGTGGTGGTGAGCCGCTTCTTGAACTGCTGCAGTCCGTGTGGTGAAGGTACTCCCACTGTGATGTTAAGGAGAGAGTTCCAGGATTTTGACCCAGCGACGATGAAGGATCGGCAATATATTTCCAAGTCAGGATGGTGTGTAACTTGGAGGGGAACTTGGAGGTAATGATGTTCCCATGCGCCTGCTGCCCTTGTCCTTCTAGGTGGTAGATGTCGCGGGTTTGGGAGGTGCTGCTGAAGAAGCCTTAGCGAGTTGCTGCAGTGCATCTTGTAGACACTGCAGCCACGGTACGCCGGTGGTGGAGGGCATGAATATTTAAGGTTGTGGATGGGGTGCTAATCAAGCGGGCTGCTTTATCCTGGATGGTGTCGAGCTTCTGGAGTGTTGTTGGAGCTGCACTCATCCAGGCAAGTGAAGAGTATTCCATCACACTCCTGACTTGTGCCTTGTAGATAGTGGAAATGCTTTGGGTAGTCAGCAGGTGAGATACTCAACGCAGAATACCTAGCCTCTGACCTGCTCTTGTAGCCACAGTATTTATATGGCTGGTCCAGTTAAGTTTCTGGTCAATGGTGACCCCCAGATGTTGATGGTGGGGGATTCGGCGATGGTAATGCCGTTGAATGTCATGGGGAGGTGGCTAGACACTCTCTTGTTGTAGATAGTCATTGCCTGGCAGTCATCAGCGAACATCCCCACTTCTAACCTTATGATAGAGGGAAGGTCATTGATGAAGCAGCTGAAGCTGGTTGGGCCTAGGACACTGCCCTGAGGAACTCCGGCAGCGATGTCCTGGGGCTGTGATGGTTGATCTCCAACAACCACAACCATCTTCCTTTGGGCTAGGTATGACTCCAGTCAGTGGACAGTTTTCCCCGTGAATCCCATTGACTTCAGTTTTACTAGGGCTCCTTGATGCCACACTCAGTCAAATGCTGCCTTGATGTCAAGGACAGTCACTCTCACCTCACCTCTGGAATTCAGCTCTTTTGTCCATGTTTGGACCAAGCCTGTAATGTGGTCTAGATCCGAGTGGTCCCGGCGGAACCGAAACTGGGCATTGGTGAGCAGGTTATTAGTGAGTAAGTGTCGCTTGATAGCACTGTCAACGACACCTTCCATCACTTTGCTGATGATTGAGAGTAGACTGATGGGGTGGTAAGTGGCCGGATTGGATTTGTCCTGCTTTTTGTGGACAGGACATACCTGGACAGTTTTCCACATTTTTGGATATATGCCAGTGTTGTAGCTGTACTGGAACAGCTTGGCTAGAGGTGCAGCTAGTTCTGGAGCGCAAGTCTGCAGCACAACAGCCAGGATGCTGTCGGGGCCCATAGCCTTTGATGTATCCAGTGCGCTCAGCCATTTCTTGATATCACGTGGAGTGAATCGAATTGGCTGAAGACTGGCTTCTGTGATGGTGGGGACCTCAGGAGGAGTTCGATATGGATTTGGCACTTTTGGCTGAAGATGGTTGCAAACGCTTCAGCCTTGTCTTTTGCATTCACGTGCTGGGCTCCACCATCACTGAGGGTGGGGATATTCATGGAGCCTCCTCCTCCCGTTAGTTGTTTAATGGTCCATCACCATTCACAACTGGATGTGGCAGAACTGCAGAGCTTTGATCTGATCCGTTGATTGTGGGATCGCTTAGCTCTCTCTATAGCATGCTGCTTCCGCTGTTTAGCATGCATTTAGTCCTGTGTTGCAGCTTCCCCAGGTTGGTACCTCATTTTTAGGTACGTGTGTTGCTGCTCCTGGCATGCTCTTCTGCACTCCTTATTGAACCAGGGTTGGTCCCCTGGCTTGATGGTAATGGTAGAGTGAGGGATATGCTGGACCATGAGGTTACAGATTGCGGTGAAATACAATTCTGTTGCTGCTGCTGGTGGCCCACAGCGCCTCATGGATTCCCAGTTTTGAGCTGCTAGATCTGTTCTGAATCTATCCCATTTAGCACTGTGGTAGTGCCACACAACACGATGGAGGGTGTTCTCAGTGTGAAGACGGGACTTCGTCTCCACAATGACTGTGCGGTGGTCACTGCTATCAATGTTGTCATTTACAAATGCATCTGCGACAGGTAGATTGGTGAGGACGAGGTCAAGTAGGTTTTTCCCCTCGTGTTGGTTCTCTCACCACCTGTCACAGGCCCACATGGCAGCTATGTCCTTCAGGACTCGGCCAGCTCAGTCAGTAGTGGTGCTACCGAGCCACTCTTTGTGATGGACATTGAAGTCCCCCACCCAGAGTACATTCTGTGCCCTTACTGCTATCATTACTTCTTCCAAGTAGTGTTCAACATGGAGGAGTACTGATTCATCAGCTGAGGGAGGGCAGTAGGTGGTAATCAGCAGGAGCTTTCCTTGCCCATGCTTGACCTGAAGCCATGAGACTTCATGGGGTCCGGAGTCAATGTTGAGGACTCCCAGGGCCACTCCTTCCCGATTGTATACCACTGTGCTGCCACCTCTAGTTGGTCTGTCCTGCCGGTGGGACAGGACATACCCAGGGATGGTGATGGAGGAGTATGGGACATTGGCTGAAAGGTATGATTCTGTGAGTATGACTATGTCAGGCTGCTGCTTGACTAGTCTGCGGGACAACTGTCCCAATTCTGGCACAAGTCCCCAGATGTTCGTGAGGAGGCCTTTGCAGGGTCGACTGGGCTGGGTGTGCCATTGTCGTACCCGTAGCCGGTGCCGAGGTCGATGCCGGGTGGTCCGTCCGGCTTTGTTCTTCTTACTGTTTTTCCTGCTTGCTAGGTAATTTCAGAGGGCAGTTAAGAGTCAACCACATTGCTGTGGGTCTGGAGTCACATATAGGCCAGACCAGGTAAGGACAGCAGATTTCTTTCCCGAAAGGACATTAGTGAACCAGATGGGATTTTACGACAATCCGATATTTCTTCCTCATGTGCTCCCACAACCTATGGAAATAGGAGACAGTGCTTGCTCAGTGAGCCATCTCATTCCATTTCATGGTTTCATGGTCACCATTACTGATACCAGTTTTTTACTCCAGATTTATTTAATTAACTGAATTTAAGTTCCCCAGCTGTCGTGGTGGGATTTGAACTCATGTCCCATGATCATTATTCTAGGTCTCTGGATTACTAGTCCAGTAACATAACCACTATGGTCCATATGAAACATTCAGTACGAAACATCTGTTGATAGTGTTCTACATTCTATATTACCACATGATAGTTGTTTGACTCTCTGCATTAACTTTTTTGTCAATACATAGACAATTCTTTCAAGCCTTTACAGATAGATCAGTAGAGAAATATTTGCATTGGTGGCTTAACCTGAGACCGATTTATTGATTATTTAATAATTCATATCTGCTGGAGTAATTAAGAAAACTCAATTGGCTGCTGATTGCCTCTTTTAAATGCAACATTAACTTTTAGCTGAAAATACTCGAACATCATGCAGACAGAGGGAAGTGTAGGGAGAACTCCTCCCTGCGATAAATGGGCCCTAGACATTTTGCTGGAGGAGGTGAAACAAAGGTCGATAGCCATTATTTGGGTCGACGGGCACCTTTTTTTGATCAGAAATGTGTAGTAGGCATGGAATGAGATGGTTCACTGAGCAAGCACTGTCTCCATTTCCATAGGTTGTGGGAGCACGAGGAAGACATTTTCAGAGCTTAAGAAAATTCCAAAAATTAATGGCCAGAGGGTGCCGACTCAAAATATATGCCCAAACTATGCAAGTCAGAAACACTTAAATCCCAACCTGTTGCTGCATCACCAGGTAGCATGGGAAGCTGTAATACAACCAATCTGTTCTATACTACATGCACTCCAATGCCCATATGACTGCAGGTTACACTTTATGCCTGGCACTGAAATATGCAGATAATGTCTCACAAATTTATCTAGTAGTTCCCCCAATGCACATTGTCACTAGAAATGACTTGCATGCTGCATTATCCTGCATTCACACATGGTGAGATGAAAGCTAGACACTGAGGTGTTATTCTTTGGTTTTCTATGTTCTAACATTTATGTTTCATATCTGTATGCAGGAGAATATGGTCCATAATCACTACAAAAGAGTTAGTACTAGCACAAGAGATTATTAGGAAAAATGAGAGCGCACAGAATTGGAGGTAACCTTGTAACATGGGTCACCTTGGTTGTGAGGTAGGAAACAGAGTCAGGATAAACGATTCATTCTCTGATTGGTGGGATGTGACAAGTAATGCTCCCCAGGAATATGGACTGGAGACCACTCAACAGACATGAAGAAGCTGTCCTATCAATTAATAATGGTAAGCGTTTTGCATTTTGACAAGTGATGGGTTGCTTATTTAAAAGATATGGGCCTGAAGTTCCATGATCTTTTTGGAACAAAAGTGGAGTTGTTCTGGTGTAGGTGACTGAATTTGGGGTGCAAGTCAAATTTGGCAGAGTTATGCCTAGTCTAAAATACACAATAAATTCTAATGGAACTGGGTGCTAGCGGAAGATGCACATGTCCCCAAAGTATGCACCGATGCAAATGATGGGATAATGAGGGCAAAACCTGCTGTAACAGAAATTCCACCATTTACAATACACCTGACTCAAATAATTCTTGTAGAAAAGAGGGGTAAGTTACCTGCACGAGTTGTCAAATCAGAAACTGGTTGAAACAAAAACTGAAGATGCTGGAAGCACTTAGCAGATCAGACAGCATCAGCGGAGAGAATAGGCAATTGAATGTTTGAGGTGTGGACCCTTGGTCAGATATTGGCACTGATGATGGCATTGGACTCTATCGTGATCCCTGCCATCTGTCTCAGGTTCTTCAAGATGGTCTTCGGTGCCTCCATGTGTATGTGATGCTCATCCAGCATCCTTCTTTTTACAACTAAACCCAAGAGAGATGAGTCCGCAGGCTTTGGAGCCAGGGCCTGACCTGCAAAGCCTTCGTTCCCCACCCTCAGATCCAACTTTCACTTCTGACTTCTCTGGCATTCTTATGTGTTGTGTCTTACTCAGTGAAAAACGCTCATTAGAACTAACTACATCACCACCCGCCCCCGCCCCCCCCACTCCCCCCCAGGTGGATTTCTCTTAACTGGTCAGTGACAGAGAAAGGCTGAAAGATGGCATGGGTCAGGATATGGCTGGTTGGGCAAAGGTGTAAAGCTGACTCCTCCTCAGTGGCATCATGTTTTGGGTTATCTAGAGAAAAAGAAAATGAAAATATTGGGCAGCTATTTCCCAACTACCCTGACAGTTTCTCTGTAGCTTTTGAAGTTCCTGATCATGTTTGTTCCCAGTGTGTTTATGCTCCCAAACCACTGTACAGATAAACTGCAGATGGTCCAGAAAAACTGAAGCTGCCACAGGCCCTCCTCAATCTCCATCCTCAATAGGTTTGATCGCATGGTTCCCAAGGATCTCCAAGGCTTCTTCCTCATGAGGGGTCAGTGGTCTATTGTCAGGGAGACTACTGCCTAAGATTCTCGTCAGTTATGGGCCACTTTATCCAGTGAGAGAGAAGTAGACATGAGTATTGCAGTGAGGGCTGGGCAGAGTGTTTTGTTACAACAGCAGGATACAAAAGGTTATAAGAGGAGTAGAAAGCAAGAAAGGAGAGGTGTGTGAGTTAGGGAGGCTTGCTCATGCAGAGTACACAGTGAAGGAAGGCGCGTTTCTAGGTAACAGGTGACAAAGATGGGAGATGGGATAAGAGCTTCAGGGCACTGTCCTAGAGCACCATGAGAGTAATGAATGAAAGAGTGCCACACATATAAAGAAACAGCAAGGGAGGGTCAGGGAAGCAGGAAGCTTATCTTGGCAGCTCTAGTGAGGTTGTTAAACTTCTTCCTGCACTGCAAAGAAGATCTGAGGGGTCAAGGAAGGGTCACTTATGCCACAGCCATCTCCCTCCACAAAATGCATACCACATTTTTGGTGAGACTCTGGCCCTAACTCCAAACGGACTGTTCCTTTAGCTCCCTATCTCTATAAGGAGGGCGTACAGGTCAGACTCCTTGAGTTGGCTGCTCTTATTTTGACCCTTGCTGCCAACCTTCTCACCCAAGTTGCCTGCTTTCTCCAGTGCTGCCATTTACTCCTTTAAGCAACAGCAGGTTTTATAACCTCCTGCTGATCCAGGGTCTCTGTCTCTCCTCTGGCTATTTCCGGCCCCTCTATCTGGCAACCATTCAGAGATTCATTTTAACCCTTCCAGCAGTGCAGAAAAATGTACTCATCAAGGCCTTGTTGGGCTCCAGGGGCTCCCATCAAGTTTACCTTTTCTGGATGTGGTATTTAGGAATGTGTCAAAGGTTGACCTTTACACTCGATAGATTGATAAGTCCACTTTTAAAGCCACTTTTCAGCCAATAAAGACAGAGTTTCTTTTTTTTTAAGTTGCCCCTACCTACAAAATTGAAAGTGAGAATTGGAAGGAAGCAGAAAGAGGATAAGTAAAACATTTTAACATTAGTTTTAAAGTCAGATAATAGTCAGAAAAGATAGATTTGGCTGATTTTGGCAGAAAAAAGTGAAAATTAAAAGAAATAAGAATAGTACAAAAAGACAATGAGAAACAAAAAAGAACTGTTTAGATTTTTATTTTTTCAATTAACTTATATTTCAAATCCTTATTTTAGTAATTTAAACTTAATACAATAATAAGACTAGTGCTGACATTGGAGTATCCTGGCATTTGTATCAAGTTACAGTGCATGAGCTAAAAACTTACAAAACCGGTCGGTCCATGGAAAAGGGAATTTCCCTGGATCTTCAAGCAGTTTAAGAGCTAAAATGATGCTGTTAGATCAATGATTTATATATGGTTTTATAACAAACCCTAAACATTCATAAAATAGCATAATCATTTTTTTAAATGATAGAACCATTTTCTTAAAGGAATTGTATTGTCTTTTTATGAAAATTCCACTGAGCAAAATCAGGGATGTCCAGCATGGAGGAAGCACAATGGCGAGGGAATTGCTTCAGTTGCTGTGCACAGTGACAGAGCAATTCTTCGCTCGGCGAGGCAAGTGGCCCGATATTCATTTCTTCAACTGGGTGAGCTGCCTGTGGAGGCGAGACAGGCACCAGAAACTCACCCAATTAATATTAATGAGGCCCCACGCCCAATTTCAGGCCGACCTCGGGCCTCCTATTTTGGGCGTGTGTTGCAGATGTATCGTGCCTTCGCGCCCGAAACTGGGCACCGATGAATTTATACCTCCTAGCTGTTCTCTGTTAAGCCCTCCATGGCCGTGCCCCACCCTAATTCTGCTCCAGTCCCAAATCCTCTCTTGAATCCTCTAACCTCTGTGTTCTTTACACTGCCGCCCCCACCCCCACCCCCGCTTTCCTTCACCATTGGTAAAAGAGACTTTAGCTGCCTCAGTCCTAATCTTTGGATCTGCCTCCCTAAACCTTTCTGCCACTGCATCTCTCTCTCTCCATCTTTAAAACCTCCTCAAAAACCATCTCTTTAACTTAGTTTTCGGTCACTCCTACTATTCTCTTCTGGGTACCGTGGGATTTTCTTTATATTAATAGTGCCCCATAATCGCAAGGGCCTAGAAATTCGATTGCGGTGGAAACTGGGCACGCAGGGGACGGGGTGCACACTGTTCACGCCTGTTAGTGGTGTCCCATGCAGCACATAATATTCACGCTGCAAGCTCATTTATGAGTCAGGTGTGCAGCCAGTGCTACCTGCGCTATTCATTGGCTGTCCGTCTGTTTGGAGGGGCCAGAAATCGGGTGTCACGCCACTTAAAGGCAGCCAGCACCCTTTAAAGTAACAGAAATGGCTGCAGCAAGGACTGAGAGGGCACCAAGGTTTTCTGATGCTGCCTTCGAGGCCCTGGTGCAGGCAGTGGATGGGAGAAGGGAAATCCTGTTGCCCCTAGGGGGTAAAAACAACTCCACTGTCAGTGGCAAGAGATGGCAGAGGAAGTGAATGCAAGAAGCCTAGCTCCCAGGACATAGCTTCAATGCCACAGAAAGTTCAAAAACCTTACCAGAGTCTTCAATAAGAATACTGCTCTCTTACTCTCTATTCACACCTCCACCACCTCTAGCCTCACTACTTACAATACTCTCCTGCCCCACTTCCCTTCACTCTCCTACAATCACTGCACCACATTTCACTCCACCTTATTCTCCTCATGCTCACATACTCACCACTATTCCAACCCTCACTTTCCCACACCTCACATCTTCTACAAACTACATACCAACTATTTTACCATGACAGGCGCACTCTCTAAACACCTCACATGACTGTCACTAACACACGCCCTTTTTTGCCGGAGAAGGTCACCCACAACCTGAGACAGGAGGCTGGCACTGTGAGAGGCCGAGCCCACCTGCACACCCTCTCCTCCGTCGAAGTGAATGGGCAGGGGCGGAGTGATGGCCACGGTGACTGGCAACGCTGGATTTCTTCACAACTTATCATCTTTTTCCCTACTTAACTCTATCTCACCCTACACACCAGCCACTTCTTTCTTTGCTCTCCCTTCACACTAAAAGTTAACCCTTGCCTCTCTTTTTCATGTCATGGGCTGAACATGTAGACGCTCCCCTGCCACGTCAGGCAGATGAAGGCGCCCTCCTAAAGATGATGCATTACTCCATCTGACCTTAGCAGCACCAGCTCAGAGACTGGCACCATGGGTACTTTAGAGACTAGGCTGCAGGAGGGGTCTTCATGTCATGAATTACCGGCTGTCAGTGTGCAGAAGCTAGGCCATGGGGTTAGGATGCCACAGGTGCTAGCTCTCATCAGGTCGTGATCATATACTAGCTCTGCTGTAGAAGACTTAGATACAGACTTGGAGAGCCCAGAATAGTGAAGATGGCTGATGGGCATACATCAGGAAATGCTCGGTGCACTGGGCAGCCTGCCAGCGAGCTTGCACACAATGGCTCAGAGCATGGAGGGGTCCAGCTCCAACTTGTGTCAAGGCTTCACCAGAGCATGGAGACCATTCTTTCCAACATGGAACTAATGGTCTGCTCCAGGAACATGACATTGGCGTCCACCATGATTGAGTCTCTGCTGACAGCTGTGACAGCTTCCATGCAGCTCACACTGCTACCATTGACGTTCAGACAGCTGCCATCTTGGCCAATGTTAACAGGAACCTCCAAAGCATCACATCAGTCCTGCACTCTGTTCTCATGCAGAGCTGGAGGTGTCCTGAGGCGCAGTCCCAAGAGAGTGGTCTTGGCTCCATGGTAGAGGAACCTGCTATCCTCTTAGTATGACAGAATGCCTGCTCTCCCGCCAGCCATTCTGCCAGTGCCCTTGTTAGTACCAAACAGCCAGCTGGACCAGACTGCCCTGGCCCACACCAAGATGCTACAGGCGGACTGTCAAGGCACACAGCTGCTCGAGGTCACCCACCATGGCCATCTGACGTGTCCTCAATTGAAGTACGCCAACCAACGTTCCCTACAAGGCCGCGCACCTCTCTGCCAGTCCCGCGCAGCCCGGGACCGGCTTTTTCAATATAAAGTTTCGAAACTCTATGGGGCGCACAGCCACTTAAAGGGGCCGCACACCAACTAAAACTATCTGCTCGATTATATTTCTGGTGGTGGCATGGTTCTCACTGTAGGCCACCTCTGCCTGCTGTGCCCGAATTCCTGACAGGAGTCACGAACCATGTCTGTAGGGGATAGTCACTTAGTCGCCAGCCTGTGACCTGATGGCCTGGTTGGAACAAAGGTGGCACAGAGGACTGAAGTAGGATGAATGAATCATGAAGCCCCAGCATCTTGAATCTTGCCCTGAGAGACTCCTGTAAATTGCAACCTAAGATCTCAATAGTCACATCATTCAGGGGAAAAGCTGGATCTGGGCTTTGGACCTTTGGCTGCGCGGACTCCCCTACATATAACCTTAGATTTGCCACATGCTCTGTAATGACCTGGAGGTCTGTGAATCTGTCCTGTCCTGCTGCAGTGATATCAGACCTGTAGTTTTGAATATTACCCAACAGTCTTCGCAGGGTTCCATGAACATTCTCAAAGGACCGAAAGAAGTGGCTCTGTTGATCTATCAACTCTTTTCTATAGACAGCTCCTGTAAGGTAAGCATTCGTGAGCCCTGCAGCAGAGCAACATCTGCAGCTGGCCCTGCACTTAGCTGTTTTGGGGCCCTCAGCTGCCCCCTCCACTTCTTCATCATCACTTGTGCTGTATGAATCTTTTAATGGTTCCTCCTGGCTAACCTTCTCTATATTGCCCAAGGTAGATTTCTTTGAGCTGGTGGCTGCGCAAGGTAAACTGGGTCATCCTGTTGCTGTGATTAAGTGGGCTCTTGTGCATCATTGGAAATCCCTGTAGAAAGAGGAAACATATGTTACAATTGCCAAAACGTGAAAAGGTTGTGATGCAGATAACATGTCAAGACATTACGTGCCATGCTGCTGCTGTGCATTGTATACCAGCGATTTAGTGAGTGAGTGAGTTTGCAGGAGGAACAATAAGACTAAGAAGGATACAAGTTCTGAGGGCACAGAAAGCTGCTAAGCTCCCTTTCCTCCAATCCCTAAAGGTAGTCTACCCATAATATATAGGCCAGCTTCTTCATGTCTGTTGAGTGGATGAAGATTGGGAGCACTGTACTGGTTGCAGTGGTTATGGACCATCTTCTCCTGCAAACAGATACAAAACATATAAATGTTAGAATACGTAATAGCAAAGAATACCACCTCGGTGGACAGCCTTCATCTCACCTTCTGTGAATGCAGGATAATTCAGCAAACAAGTCATTTCTGTTGACTATGTGCATTGGGGGAGTCACATGATAAATTTGTATGAGACATTATCTGCATATTTCAGTGCCAGCTATAAAGTGCAACCTATGGAATAAAGGGGACAGTGGCAGCATGGATACAAAATTGGCTAAGTGACAGAAAACAGCGAGTAGTGGTGAACAATTGTTTATCGGACTGGAGGAAGGTATACAGTGGTGTTCCCCAGGGGTCGCTACTAGGACCACTGCTTTTCTTGATATATATTAATGACTTAGACTTGGGTGTACAGGGCACAATTTCAAAATTTGCAGATGACACAAAACTTGGAAGTATAGTGAACAGTGAGGAGGATAGTGATAGACTTCAAGAGGACATAGACAGTCTGGTGGAATGGGCGGACACGTGGCAGGTGAAATTTAATGCAGAAAAGTGCAAAGTGATACATTTTGGTAGGAAGAACGAGGAGAGACAATATAAACTAAAGGGTACAATCCTAAAGGGGGTGCATGAACAGAGAGACCTGGGGGCATATGTGCACAAATTGTTGAAGGTGGCAGGGCCGGTTGAGAAAGCGGTTAAAAAAGCATACGGGATCCTGGGCTTCATAAATAGAGGTCATGATGCGGAGATGCCGGTGTTGGACTGGGGTGGACAAAATTGAGAGGTCGCACAACACCAGGTTATAGTCCAACAGTTTTATTTGAAATCACAAGCTTTCGGAGCTATCGCTCCTTCCTCAGGTGAAGTAAATTGGATACAGAATCGCCAGAGCATATATAGATGGAAAAAAAAAGCATGTGTACTTTACAATTGCAGACCAATAAATTAAATCATCCTGACTATCTGCCGAGGTGTGATAAAGTTAATTAAGTCAGCCAGGAAGGTACCACATCAAAAGACATAGCAAGATACAACTGAGACAATGAGGTGTAGTCGCAGGGGTTCCAACGTGTCAAAAGCTGCCGTCTGTATGTAAAACGAAAAGCTTTAAAAAAAAATTTACTTTTTTACTGGGAAAATTTTTACTTTTTTACTGGGAATCACATCTGTGAACAAGCTAACGACGACTCGAGTCCGGATCACGTCATGTATCGTGACATAAACCCAAGATCCCGATTGAGACCGTCTTCATGAGTGCGGAACTTGGCTATCAGTTTCTGCTCGATGATTTTGCGTTGTCGTGTGTTTCTAAGGTTGCCTTGGAGAACGCTTACCCGCAGATCCGAGGCTGAATGTCCTTGACTGCTGAAGTGTTCCCCGACTGGGAGGTAACAATCCTGCCTGGCGATTGTTGCGCGGTGCTCGTTCATACGTTGTCTCAGTGTCTGCATGGTCTCGCCGATGTACCATGCCGCGGTGCATTCTTTCCTGCAACGTATGAGGTAGACAACGTTGGCCGAGTCACATGAGTATGTACCATGTACCTGGTGGGTAGTGTCCTCACGTGTGATGGTGGTATCTGTGTTGATGATCTGGCATGTCTTGCAGAGTTTGCCATGGCAGGGTTGTGTGGTGTCGTGGTCGCTGTTATCCTGAAAGCTGGGTAATTTGCTGCGAACGATGGTACTTCTGAGGTTAGGCGGCTGTTTGAAGGCAAGTAGTGGAGGCGTGGGGATGGCCTTAGCGAGGTGTTTGTCGACAAACACCTCGCTAAGGCCATCCCCACGCCTCCACTACTTGCCTTCAAACAGCCGCCTAACCTCAGAAGTACCATCGTTCGCAGCAAATTACCCAGCTTTCAGGATAACAGCGACCACGACACCACACAACCCTGCCATGGCAAACTCTGCAAGACATGCCAGATCATCAACACAGATACCACCATCACACGTGAGGACACTACCCACCAGGTACATGGTACATACTCATGTGACTCGGCCAACGTTGTCTACCTCATACGTTGCAGGAAAGAATGCACCGCGGCATGGTACATCGGCGAGACCATGCAGACACTGAGACAACGTATGAACGAGCACCGCGCAACAATCGCCAGGCAGGATTGTTACCTCCCAGTCGGGGAACACTTCAGCAGTCAAGGACATTCAGCCTCGGATCTGCGGGTAAGCGTTCTCCAAGGCAACCTTAGAAACACACGACAACGCAAAATCATCGAGCAGAAACTGATAGCCAAGTTCCGCACTCATGAAGACGGTCTCAATCGGGATCTTGGGTTTATGTCACGATACATGACGTGATCCGGACTCGAGTCGTCGTTAGCTTGTTCACAGATGTGATTCCCAGTAAAAAAGTAAAAATTTTCCCAGTAAAAAAGTAAAATTTTTTTTAAAGCTTTTCGTTTTACATACAGACGGCAGCTTTTGACACGTTGGAACCCCTGCGACTACACCTCATTGTCTCAGTTGTATCTTGCTATGTCTTTTGATGTGGTACCTTCCTGGCTGACTTAATTAACTTTATCACACCTCGGCAGATAGTCAGGATGATTTAATTTATTGGTCTGCAATTGTAAAGTACACATGCTTTTTTTTTCCATCTATATATGCTCTGGCGATTCTGTATCCAATTTACTTCACCTGAGGAAGGAGCGATAGCTCCGAAAGCTTGTGATTTCAAATAAAACTGTTGGACTATAACCTGGTGTTGTGCGACCTCTCAATTTCATAAATAGAGGCATAGAATACAAAAGCAAGGAAGTTATGATGAACCTTTATAAAACACTGGTTCGGCCTCAACTGGAATATTGTGTCCAATTCTGGGCACCGCACTTTAGGAAGGATGTGAAGGCCTTAGAGAGGGTGCAGAAAAGATTTACAAGAATAGTTCCAGGGATGAGGGATTTCAGTTACATGAAGAGACTGGAGAAGCTGGGGTTGTTCTCCTTAGAGCAGAGAAGGTTGAGAGGAGATTTGATAGAGGTGTTCAAAATCATGAGGGGTCCAGACAAGAGTAGATAGAGAGAAACTGTTCCCATTGGCGGAAGGGTCTAGAACCAGAGGACACAAATTTAAGGTGATTGCCAAAAGAACCAAAGGCGACATGAGGAAAAACTTTTTTACGCAGCAAGTGGTTAGGATCTGGAATGCACTGCCTGAAAGGGTGGTGGAGGCAGATTCAATCGTGGCTTTCAAAAGGGAATTGGATAAGTATCTGAAGGAAAAAAAATTGCAGGGTTACGAGGAAAGGGTGGGGGAGTGGGAATAGCTGAAGTGCTCTTGCAGAGAGCCGGCACAGGCTCGACGGGCTGAATGGCCTCCTTCTGTGCTGTAACCATTCTATGATTCTATGATTCTAGTCATATGAGCATGGGAGTGCATGTAGTACAGAACTGAAAGAGGGCCTTACACACAACTTGATGAAATGACACATGTATCCTGCACCAAAAATATACGTAGTGATAGAAATTGGACCTCGATGCACCTAACTAACAGGTATAAAACTAGCACAATGAGGCACAATTTCAGGGTCCAAAATTCTGGGTGCCATGGACGCCTAAAAATGTCCAACCCAAAATTGGGCTGTGCCATTTTTCCGGCGTCCAGGGCGGCCGCCTAAAACAGGCATTGGCCCCTTGCATGTGCTAATGAGGGGCCTAACGTCTGTTTTAGGATCCCTCTGCTAAATTTGGCTGCCCTGCGTCAGATGTTGGGCCTGTTCTCCTCAGGTTTTCTGAACATGGATGCAGCCTAGCCAGCAGCAGGTAAGAATAATAATTATTTTTTAAATTGATATAAAGCCAGGAGGAGCAGTAGTGCCAATCCTGGCTCCACAGCACTTCTGACAGCCAATGTTGCGCGATTGGCCCCATCTTGCTGTACTCCCGGTACTTACCTGAGCACCACTGCTTTTAGTTGGATCCTTCAGTTGGGCAAGCTGCCTTTGGAAGCACAACAGGTACCGATGGTAGCTCGCCGTGATTAGGTAGATGAGGCCCAAGGACCAATTTGTCACTATCCCTGGGCTTCTGTCTGTGGGCACAGGGCTAGTTCCCTGCCTCCATTTGGAGCTTCAAAGTTGGCTTAAACTAATTTCTAGGCCACACTCTCTGCATATGTGTGCTATTTTTTCCCTTTCCCTCTTTGAGTCTCTATGGTTCTCTCTATCCATGTGCATCTGTGCTTCTTTCTCTCCTATTCTTGGTATCGGCAGGGTTCTTATCTTTCTCTTTTCTATCTGTGATGTCCTCTTTCTGTGTATTTGTGTTTTTTTCTCTTTCTCTATTTATTTATGTTTTTCTCTTTATTTCTCTCCCTTCCTGAGGTCTTCTCTATCTACGGTTTTCCATTTGTTTGTCTCTATCGATGCTCTTCTCTCTCTTTCCTATCTCTTATGTAATTTTTTCTTTTGCTCTCTTTTTTTAAATCTTTTTATCTGCATCTGCAGTTTTCTCTTTCTTTCCCTCTGTGTCTAGTTTTCTCATTTTTGCTCTGTATCTGTGGTTTTATCTCTCTCTCCCCCTATTTGTCAATCTGTGGTTCTCTCTGTCTCTGTGTGTATCTGCAGCTCCTTCTTAGTCCCTGGGTCTGCCTTGCTCGTCTATCTATCAGTTATAGTTGCAATTTGTTTACAACACAGAAGGAGCCCATTCAGCTCACCAAGGCTCTTTTCTAAAACAGCCCAGTGCTAATCCCACTGACCTGCTCTGATTAAATTGCAGTTGTAACTGGATCTCAATAAAAGCAAATACTTTGTTCACAGCACCTATTATACGGTATTGCTGCAGAATCAGAACAGATTAGTATTACAAGCATGAAACTGGCCAACAACGCTCGAACACAACCCCACTCACCTCCTAAAATCCACCAGTCAAGCCAACCAAAATTGTATTCTCTTCTTTTTGGTAAGAAGTTACAAAAGACGCTCCTCTGCTATTCTGACTTGCCACCACAGAACCAGGGCAAGTAGTGCTGCTGCTGATAAATCCATCTTTTATAATGTGGGTTCCTATTTCTTGTCAACATGCTGCCCATCGGTGACATCATCCGAAAACACAACATCAGATTCCACATGTACGCTGACGACACCCAGGCCTACTTCATCACCACTTCTCTCGACCCCCTCCACTGCTTCTGATTTGTCACACTGCTTGTCTGACATTCAGTATTGGATGAGCAGAAATTTCCTCCAATTAAATATTGGGAAGACCGAAACTATTGTCTTCGATCCCTACCAGAAACTCCGTTCCCTAGTCACCAACTCCATCCCTCTCACTGGCCACTGTCTGAGGCTGAACCAGACTGTTCGAAACCTCGGCATCCTATTTGACCCAGAGTTGAGCTTCTGATCCCATATCCTCTCCATCACTTCCACCTCCGTAATATCGCCCATCTCCGCCCGGCCTCGGCCCATCTGCTGTTGAAAACCTCACCCATGCTTTTGTTGCCTCCAGGCTCGACTATTCCAATGCTCTCCTGATTGGCTTCCCAGCTTCCACCCTCCATAAATTTCAGCTCATCGAAAACTCTGCTGCCCGTATCCCAACTCACACCGAATCCCGTTCACCCATCATCCCTGTGCTCGCTGACCTACATTGGCTCCCGTTCCAGCAACGGCTCAAATTTTAAATGCTTACACTTGTGTTTAAATCTATCCTGTGGCCTCACTCCTCCCTATCTCTGTAACCTCCTCCAGCCCTCCGAAAACTCTGCCTTCCTCCAATTCTGGCCTCTTGTGCATCCCCAATTTCCTTTGCCCTACGTATGCACCTTCAACTGTCTAGGCCGATGTTCTGGAATTCCCTCCCTAAACCTCTCTGCCTCTCTACCTCTGCACTCCTTTAAGATGGTCCTTAAAACCTACCTCTTGCCTGTCCTAATAGCTTCTTATGTGGCTTGTTATCAAAGTTTGTTTTATAACGCTCCTGTGAAGCACCTTGGGATATTGTACTATGTTAAAGGTGCTATATAAATGCAAGTTGTTGTTGTGCTCTAGTTTACAGTCAGCAGCGTTACTGGCCTGGGTTTCATGGCAGCAAGTAGGAAGAGCAGGAGTATCTTTTGTACTCAGCGCTTCGCTTCTTCAGGCTCAGCCTAAAATTGCTTCACTCATACAGCATTTGTTCAGAACTGACCACCAGGTTTGTCCGTATGAACCTACCAAGCACACAGAACGGATCCTATTGGCAAAGAGGGAGCCAGAGTGGTGCAGAGTACAGTGAGTAGATTTTTGAAACTCGTGTCATATGGAGATCTCACTATCTTACTCCTGTGCAACTTCCCCAGTCTGGTGCCAACTTTAAAATGAGAAAAAAGTGCAAGTTCATTTTTTTATTGTACTAAGGTTGCTGTTGGCTGCAAAGAAGATAGCTGCACCTTTTATGTCATTTATTACCAGTATTGGGATGTAAGGAGTGAGCCTTTGGCTCAGTGGTAGCATTCCCACATTTGAGTGGAGGGTTTGAGCCCCACTCCAGATGACCTTGGTGAGTGGAGACTAGAATGCAGTCTCTAAATACTGGGTTAACATCCAAAGGATTATTTGTGTCCAGCTAGAGTGACCACAGGCTCAGTGGTAGTATTCGTGCCTCTGAGTCAGAAGAGTTGGGTTTGGGACCAATGTTCCCTCTAATTTTTTTGTGTGCGGTCCCTTTAAATTTGCTGCGCAGTATCTTCCAGTGGCAACAGCTTGTGAGCGGCCTGTGCGGGACCTCCCGATTGATGCGCGCCACGCGCACCTTCGAGGGAACATTGTTTGGGACCCATTCCAGGAAGCTCCCAGCGAATGGAGACCGGATGCCAGCTCTGAATACTGTGTTGACATCCGACGTCCACTTGTGTCTGACGGGTGTGGGTGGCCCTGTTCACATAAGTATGGATGGGTTGCAGCCCTCTTAGGAGAAGGTCGTACAAAGCTAAAAACCATGAGGAAGGTAACAGGGAACCTACTCTTCCCTAGTAAGTGGCTGATGATCTCATGCGTGAGACTTGATTTAGGATCTGCCCGAGGGCAGAACACCACAGGTGGACAGTTGGATTTGGGTGTAAAATGATAGAAATTGATTAAAAGATCTCCCTTTGAACATAATTATATCCCGACTCTAGATGTGGAGGATGCTAGATATAAATGTCATAAGTGGCAATTTGTTTAGGTGGGTGAACTAGGATTTGACGGTCCTGCAAAAATGCTTTCAATCTCTGGTACAATGGTTTTCTGCTGCTGGAAGTCAAAGACTATTTTCATATTTAAATTTATCACCAACAATATTCAGGCATCTTACATCTTAAATGAGGAATATTGTTGACAGACGAGGGAAGAAAAGCCATCTAGCTCAGCACATACAGGAAGCTGCCTGATTTGAAAAAAGTTTTAAATAATGAGTTAAGATAAAGGAGGAGTTATTCTGTAACTGGTGTGAAATAGAAATGATGTGGCTCCACGATTTGGAAGTGATTCATCCACTGATTCATCCCCTACCACAACTTTATACTGCTTTTTTTGGCACTGAAGCATTGACTCAGAGTATTAGGCTTCATATATATTAAATGTCATTCATTTGCTAGTTCCTTTTGAAGGAAGATTTATACCCCTCCCCCACCTCATTCTTGAAACCTTTGTTCACTCCCTGCTTGTTTATGATGTCACTAGTAACAGTTCATTTTAAATAATAAAATAACAGAATGTGAAATCCCTGTGTTTACTAAGTGCAAATAAATAAACTTATTGTGCACCTAAAGAAATGTGAATTAGTTGTGCTGTGCTTGTTGGGGTCTAAAGCTCCGGCATCTGATTCTCAGCCACTGGTTGCAGCTGGCCTACCTCTTGCTGTGTGCTGCCAATCGCTTGGAATGGCGCTTTTTTTGTTAGAATAGAACAAATCTGGGCTAATGTGACCATCATAAAGAGTCCTGGGGAGCCAAACTCCTCATTCTCCCTCTATTATTTCTGTTTTTTCTGCTCCTGCACTTTGGATAATTGCAGTTTAATTGGGTGACAAGAAATGAAAACTGTGTCCACATTATCCAGGATTATCTCTTTTTCCTGAAGGCTGCCACCGAATCAAAGGAACCCATTTATCAGACCAAATAGTTGTGCCTCAGCCCGTCTTAGGAGCTGAGAAGAGTGTGAGAACAAGCTGGCAAGGATCATGTGAAGAAAAAAAGAGAGACAGGGCTGACAACTGAGGAAAAATTATATGTGCTGCTTATCATGAAGCCCATTTATCTAATTCTTTGCAGCTTGATATGGAAGCTTTTGATTGTCATGCAGCAAACAAACCCCTAGTTCCAGCCGATGAGGGATGAACACTGCTTCACTGCACTTCCTAAAGTTGCTCTGCTCTAGTACACCCACCCGTTATGTGTGGACTGAATGTTACTTTAAAAGCCTCTTTCAAGCTGAATGAATACATTTCATTTTACCAAGAAGAACCTTGTATTGATAGTAGGAGAAAGGAACGTTGCTTAGAAAGGAAGGGGAAACAATGAAGACAAAAATGAAGAGCTTTCACTTTCCATTATGAACATGTTGCTCTATTCTTCTCAGCTGTTTATACATTCCCAGCACAATAATGCCTTTTTGCCAGTAATATGTTTCCCTTTTTACACTATTCATAATGAAAAAGCCCTCACATCATGACCATGGTAATAAGTACTAGAGAAATGTGGGCATGATGTTGATTTGCGTTCTGTGAGAAGATCAAGGTAAATTTAAAGGCCAAAGCATATGCTGCTAATGTTCATCCGTCTTCTCACAGATGCAGGTAATAAAAAGGACCTTGTCACTGCGCTGCATACCCTTTCAATTTTCATTGCTTTGTGTGCATATTGTGGACTAATGCATTGATTCTTTTTAAATAGAAAGAGCAGTCTTTGAAATTATCTGCTGCACTCAAATCCCTTGTTGCACAATGAGTACTCAGAAGTGGCTTCAATTCAAGCAGGAATGGAAGCTTCAGTTGGTGAGCACAATGTGCACAAACGTCACAAAGAATGCTGAATTCTTGTTCAAGAAAAATGACTCTATTTATGTGATATTTACTTATAAACAAAATCTAAACTCGGGGAGTAAGCAATGCATCATTGTCTTTTCTGAAGAACTGGCAAAGTTTATTTATTTTTAATTAAAGAATAAATGGAAAGTTTCTGAGCTCCAACACCACAGCCAAATTCATTTAAAACAAACCAGTTGTGAGTAAACATGGGCAAATCTGCACCAAGTACCATGCAGTGGTCTTAGTTTTAATCTGGAGCTGCTTCTGTTACGTGCAACTCCAGCTGTAAAAAGCTTTGGGGGTGAAATTAGTCTTCGGCAAAAGCGTGGAATGGGTGACTGCGAATCGGCAGCCCGTTTTACACAGCACCTGATCTTATTTTCCATTTGGAAAAGAAAATCGAGCAATGGAAATGAAAATTGGACGGGATGCAAAAAGGTCTGCCGACTCGCTAAGTTCACCCCCTTTATTAAGCTGGGGAGAAATTTGTCTTGGGCGATAGTCAATGAAACAGAAAATCGGGTGGCGTGTAAAATGGGCTGCCAATGAAATATCGCCCATTTTGCACTACACTTCAAGATGAAATTCACCCACGTTAAGTATAGTTGGATTCAGCTGTACAGTATTTGGCAACAAGGAAATTGTCCTGTTTTATAGATATGACATCTTAGAAATGGTTATGTAGAGATTAATAACTGAAGTCATAGAGTCATAATGGCACAGAAGGAGGCCATTCGGCCCATCGAGTCCGTGCCAGCTCTCTGTATAGCAATCCAGTCAGTCCCATTCCCCCGCTCTATCCCCGTAACCCTGCAAGTTTATTTCCCTCAAGTGCCTATCCAGTCTCCCCTTGAAAACATTGAGTGGCTCCGCTTCCACCACTTCCGTCGGCAGCGAGTTCCAGGTCCTCACCACTCGCTGCGTAAAAAAGTTTTTCCTCACAACCCCCCTGTATCTCTTGCCCAAAACCTTAAATCTGCGTCCCCTAGTCCTTGTACCATCAACTAGTGGGAACAGCCTTTCCCCGTCTAGCCTATTCAAACCCGTCATAATCTTGTACACCTCTATCAAATCACCCCTCAACCTCCCTTGCTCTAATGAAAACAAATCCAGCTTCTCCAACCTGTCCTTGTAGCTAAGATCCCCCATCCCCGGAACCATTCTGGTAAATCTCCTCTGCACCCTCTCAAGGGCCTTCACATCCTTCCTAAAGTGTGTTATAAGGGAGCCTCAAGATTATTGTATGATGTTATTGCAGGTGTATTATGATCAGCTATTTGTTCGTATCTCCTAACAAACTCTTTCTTGCAGGAATTGCACATTTGAATTGTGTGTTTCTAAGATTTTGTTAGCACTTCATGAATAGTGAAAAAAGCAGACCTCTCACATTCATGATGCAAAGAGAAATTTCTGTTTTACACCTGTAGAACAACCTGCGCACAGGTGCATCAGTACATACTTTTCATCACAATACAATATGGTTCAAAACATCAAGCTTCATAATTAGCTAGAACAAGCAATGATAAATATTTGAAACAAAAAATACACGTTTTTTACTATCAATAGATCTGCAATCTTCAAAAAATACACATCTTCATACCAACCTTCTCCCCTAAAATAACTCAGAAAAGGGTAAATCATATATTGCAGATGGACAGGATCCTAAAAGAAATTATACTAAACTGGATAGCTCATCCCTAAATGTTTCAAGCATCAGTAAACTCATGGCATTTAATGTGTTGCATTTTACTACAAGTGAGTCCTCGGTGCAGCATAATCCAAAGTGGAAGGCTATCCAACAGAAATACTGCATTAGTCTGCTTGGGCTGCTGGTCAGATTCGTACATTTCTTCAAGCCATGATTTGATTTCCACGTAACCTTTCAGTCATTCACATGCATGCCTGCAAGAGACTTCCAATTTGCTAGGAGCTGTTGGTGCAGGATGCTGTACTGCTCTTTGGAATATTAAGAATGCTGGTGTGCCATTTGGAATATGCATTGTGACTTTATTTATTTGTCCAAATGCGTAGTCTCTAATTTGAAATTCTCTGACCCCCAAAAGGCTGTGGATGCTGGGGCATTTGGAGCTTTCAAGACTGAGATTGATAGATTTTTGTTAGGTAGGGGTATCAAGGCATATGGAGCTAAGGCGGGTAAATGGAGTTTACAGATCAGCCATGATCTAATTGAATGGTGGAGCAGGCTCGAGGGGCTGAATGGCCTACTCCTTTTCCTATGTTCCTACAATATATGAGTAATTTGAGACATTACGGCTGAGAAATTTGGCTCCGTAGTGTCTGGTTTTTCGGCTATGCCGGACGCCATTTTGGGTAGGTCATTAGCATGGGCGCTGGGAGTGTGTGCCGGAAGTGTGCAGAGTAGGCAGATTGTGACATCAGTCAGCGTGTAACGCTGATTTGACACCAGCGCTGCCATTTTTGACCTCAACGTTCCAGCTAACGCCCTCTCTTAAACACACACAGCTGAACGTATGTTCAGCAGCAGGAAGGACCCCCCATCAGCACTATATAAAGGGATCATCAACTGCTTTCATGTTAGTTGCTGATTGATTTCTACTGGCTGTTGGTGAGTTTGTAGAAGTGTTTGATGGTTTGTTATCTTATTTGAAGTTGCTAAAGTCTCCAGGGAGTGGTACAGCAGGCTACTTCAAGGCTTTTGTTCCAACCAGTTACTCCCAGACATGGGTGCAGTAGTTTGTATCTCCCTTGACCTGCAGCATGACCGGAAGAATAAGCAGAGGCGACACAGAGCAGGACAAGATGCTCAAAGAGGGAGGAGGAGGAGGGGGAGAAGCGGCTCTCAGCAGGAGGCCATATCCATCCAGGGTAAACAGGGAGCAAGTCTCCTATCTCAACCTCAGCGAGAACAGTGTATGCGACGTGTTCGCTTCACCAAGGAAGTGCTCACTGAAATCTGCCACCTGTTGCAGGCAGAACTGCAGCCTCGGAGCAGGCCGAGGGCGGCATTGTCAGTGGCTGTGAAGGTGAACCAGAGGCCATGAAATTTTATGCGTTGGACTCCTTCCAGGCTGGAGCAGGTGATATTTCCAACGTCTCCCAGTTTGCTGTGCATTATTGCCTAAGGGAGGTCACTGAGGCTCTGTATGCAAAGAGAGCTGAATACATTTCATTCTCTCTGGCCAGCGAGAAGCAGGTGGAGCGATCACGCAGCTTCACCAGGATAGCAGGCTTCCCCATGGTGCAGGGTGCCATTGACTGCACACATGTCGCTCTGCGGGAGCTGCATGTCAATTCTGAGATGTACCGCAACCGGAAGGGATTCCAATCCCTCAAAGTCCAGCTGGTGTGACGACCATACTCAGCGCATCATGCAGGTCAATGCCCGGTATCCTGGCAGCAGCCATGATGCCTTCATTATGCAGCAGTCCGCTGTACCATCCGCATTTGAGCGATCACGACAAACCAGAGGGTGGCTACTGGGTGACAAGGGCTATCCGCTGACCATCTGGCTTGTGACTCTGTTGCGCAACCCAAGCACACGTGGGCAGCATGCATCTAATGAAAGCCATGCTGCCACATGGAATGTCACTGAGCAGACCATTGGGGTGCTTAAACAATGTTTCTGCTGCCTGGACCGCCAGATCGCATCCCAAGATATGTCGTGGTCTGCTGCATGCTGGGCAACCTCAGCATCATGAGGGTACAGCCCTTGCCACCAGGCATATGGCGAAAAGCTGAAGAGGAAGAGGAGGAGGAGGAGAAAGAAGGGAGGAGGCAACCAACACAGCCCCTTTCTGGCGGGCTGCACGTGATCGACTCATCTGACTGTGGTACCAGTGAACGCAACCCCAATTCCCCATTCACCAACAGTCCCACACCTTACTTTCCCTCTGTTACTGACCATCACAGCATCCTCTTGGCCACAATGCTGAAATAAAAGCCACCAGAAAATAAACATTCCAACCAACTTTATAAATCAAACCATCCACTATTACATACCAAAGTCAACTAATCACCCTTGTGCATTCCCTTAGTGCCTGTCTTCCATGTGCCTTTGCCTATCCTAGTGCTCTGACTGCAGCATGGCTGGTGGAAGGCTGCTGACTTTCAGTGAGGGAGACTGCAGATGGCCTTGCAGGACGACCTCGAGCAGCTCTGGGTCTGGAAGGTCCAGCTTCAGACTGCACCACCTCGGCATGGGCGGCAGCAGTCTGGTCTGGCTGGCTGACAGGCAAAAGCAAAGGCACTGATGGAGTGGCAGTGGTGGGAGGACGAATGCTGTCATCCTGAGAGAGGACAGTAGGTTTGTGCTCCATGGAGCCAGTGGCACTCCCCCGGGCGGCATCTCAGCAATCCTAGTAATCTGTCAGAGGACAGATTGCTGGACTGCTGTGACACCCTGCAAGACCTTTCAACACAGGATGGCAGCGGTCTGAGCTTGCGTGGCAGCAAGCTGAACTTGCTTGACACAAGTATAAGCTTCCACTGCAGCACCCAAACATTGGGTGGCTTCTACTTGTACTGCAGTGGAAGCTGAGACATCGGCCATTAGACGCTGCATCATGGTTGGGTCCACAAGTGCGCTAATGGAATTGGTCATCACTTCCACGCTGGAAAAGATGGACTCCAAGCTCTGTGCAATGCCCTGTGCAAGGTTGATGCCAGACTCCTCCATGCTCCTTGACATTGCATTCAGGTATTCTGGCAGGCCTGCCAATGCACCAAGCATTTCATTGTGCATACCCATCAGCCTTCTTCTGTAGGCCACCCCATCGAGAACCTCATCTGAGTCCTCTGCAGCAGAATCCGTGTGCGACCTCTCCCTCCAAGGAGTTGCCACCTGCATTACCCTTTCCCCCTGCCCAGGTTGCAGGCCACTCATGCCTGGTGTCTCACCACGTGCAGATCCCGTGTCTAACCTATCCTCTAAAGTACGCAGAGTGTCAGTATCTGAGCCGGTGGCTGCGAGTGTGAAATCGAGTGACGGTGCATCTTCAGCATCACTGCCTTCTTCCTCTTCCAGTTCTTGCTTTTCCACCACGGGCAACACGGTGGCATAGTGGTTAGCACTGGTGCCTCACAGCGCCAGGGACCCGGGTTCGAATCTGGCCTCGGGTGACTGTCTGTGTGGAGTTTGCACATTCTCCCCGTGTCTGCGTGGGTTTCCTCCGGGTGCTCCGGTTTCCTCCCACAGTCCAAAAATGTGCGGGTTAGGTTGATTTGGCTATGATAAATTGACCCTTAGTGTTAGGGGGGGGATTAAATATGTGGGGTTACGGGGATAGGATAGGAAGGGATATGTTAGGGGGAATTAAATACGTGGGGTTACGGGGATAGGGTGGGATATGTGTCGGTGCAGGCTCGATGGGGATTCTGTGTGAGAAAGCAGGGACAGGGTACTGGATTTGGATGATCAGCCATGATCGTATTGAATGGTGGAGCAGGCTCGACGGGCCGAATGGCCTACTCCTGCTCCTAGTTTCTATGTTTCTATGTTTATGCCTGGCCAGGTTGCAGCTCTTGGTTATCTGAAAGGAGAAAGGCACAAGGGTAAGGTTGCAGTAAGGCGGGGGGAAGGGAGGGTGGGGGTGCAGAAAGCAAGAGGTGCATGTTTACACCATCTGCAGCTTGTAAATCAGAAGAGATGTTGGGATGAGGAGAATGGGATGTGAGAAGGAGGATTAGGTATGCGAATACCATCATCTTCGATTGTTTCAGCCCCGCTGCTGACCACGGGGTCAGTGATGGCCGCTCCAATTATCTCCAGCACCATCTCCTCCATGAGGGTTAGGTCATGCAGGCATGCCTGTCTCCCTGTGGGTAGCCCCTGCTGCCTCTGGTTATGAGCCACCTTATCCTGCAAGAGAGAGGGAAGTGTGTCAGTGAGTGTGGTGCAATGTGTTTGAGTGATGGGGCTGTCATGGTTGAATAGCTGGCAGTGTGTGCAAGATGTGGGTATGAGGCTTACAGCAGTGCTTAGTGTGTGAGGGTGAGGTGAAGGTATGAGTTGTGATTGATAGAGATTGTTGGTAGGTGAGTGAAGAGGGGGCGGTGGTGAATTGAACAGTTTCTGAGGCACTGCATCCAGGTTCTCGGGGCTACACTGCTGGCATTGACCGCGACGGCTATCTGCTCCTATTGCCTTCTCACAGTTTGTCTGGAGGGCCTTCTGGCCCTCTGTGAATGGAGGATATATCTCTTCCTGTCCACCTCTTGCACTAAGGGCTGCAGTGCTGTGTCTGAGAACCTTGGAGCATGCTCTCTGCCCTGTTGCACCATTAGTCAGTGTTGTTCCTGCTCAGAATATCTTCCCCAGCCACTTCCAGCAACTGCTGCAACCAGAATGCACCTCCCTTTTAAAAGGTGCAGGCTGCCTTTATGTAGTGCAGGCTAGCTTTAAGTGGTGCTAACCTTGCATGGACTTGGGCCCCCTGCTGAGATATGCAGCCACTCAACAGCACATCAATGCTGGGCTGCACGCTACTATCATTTAAATTAGAAGGCAGCCCAAAGTTTGCGTGCTGCCTCCATCGGAAGGAACAGACCATTAACCCGCGCCCATTTTTGGGCCTTGTCCAATTTCTAGGCCTACATGCGGTAAGGAAATAGTAGCATAGTGGATGATGTTACTGGACTAGTAATCCAGAGGCCTGGACTAATGATCCAGAAACGTGAGTTCAAATCCCACCACGGCAGCTGGGGAATTTAAATGCAGTTAATTAAATAAATCTGTAATAAAAAACTAGTATCAGTAATGGTGACCATGAAACTATCGGATTGTTGTAAAACCCTATCTGGTTCACTAATGTCCATTACCTGGTCTGGCCTATATGTGACTCCAGACCCACAGCAATGTGGTTAACTCTTAACTTCCCTCTGAATTGGCCGAGCAAGCCGCAAGCCACTCAGTTGTACGCAACCGCTATGAAAAACCATAATAAGGATAAAACCGGACGGACCACCCGGCACTGGCTATGGACATGACAATGGCACACCCAGCCCAGTCGACCCTGCAAAGTGCTCCTCACAAACATATCTGGGGACATGTGCCAAAATTGGGAGAGCTGTCACACAGTCTAGTCAAGCAACAGCCTGACTGACATAGTCATACTCACAGAATGATATCTTTCAGCCAATGTCCCAAACTCCTTGATCACCATCCCTGGGTTTTTCCTATCCCACCAGGCAGGACTAGTCCCACCAGAGAGGTGGTGGCACAGCGGTATACAGTCGAGAGGGAGTGGCCCTGGGAGTCCTCAACATTGGCTCCGGACATGAAGTCTCATGGCTTCAGGTCAAACATGGGCAAGGAATCCTCCTGCTGATTACCACCTACCGCCCTCCCTCAGCTGATGAATCAGTACTCCTCCATGTTGAACACCACTTGGAAGAAGCACTGAGAGTAGCAACGGCACAGAATGTACTCTGGGTGGGGGACTTCAATGTCCATCACCAAGAGTGGCTCGGTAGCAGCACTACTGGCTGAGCCTTGAAGGACATAGCTGCCAGTCTGGGCCTGTGACACGAAAACGAGGGAAAAACCTACTGGACCTTGTCCTCACCAATCTACCTGTCGTAGATGTATCTGTCCATGACAACATTGGTAGCAGTGACCACCACACAGTGGAGATAAAGTCCCACCTTCACACTGAGGACACCCTCCATCATGTTGTGTGACACTACCACCGTGCTAAATGGGATAGATACAGAACAGATCTAGCAGCTCAAAATTGGGCATCCATGAGGTGCTGTGGGCCATCAGCAGCAGCAGAATTGTATTCCACCACAATCTGTAACCTCATGGCCCGGCATATCCTTCACTCTAACATTACCATTAAGCCAGGGGACCAACCCTGGTTCAATAAGGAGTGTAGAAGAGCATGCCAGGAGCAGCACCAGGTGTACCTAAAAATGAGGTGCCAACCTGGGGAAGCTGCAACACAGGACTATGTGCCTGCTAAAAAGCGGAAGCAGCATGCTATAGACAGGGCTAAGAGATCCCACAATCAATGGATCAGATCAAAGCTCTGCAGTCCTGCCACATCCAGTTGTGAATGGTGGTGGACCATTAAACAACTAACGGGAGGAGGAGGCTCCATGAATATCCCCATCCTCAATGATGGAGGAGCCCAGCACGTGAGCGCAAAAGACAAGGCTGAAGCGTTTGCAACCATCTTCAGCCAGAAGTGCTGAGTGGATGATCCATATCGGCCTCCTCCTGAGGTCCCCACCATCACAGAAGCCAGTCTTCAGCCAATTCAATTCCCTCCATGTGATATCAAGAAACAGCTGAGCGCACTGGATACAGCAAAGGCTATGGGCCCCGACAACATCCCGGCTGTCGTGCTGAAGACTTAGAACATAAGAAATAGGAGCAGGAGTAGGCCATTTGGCCCTTCGAGCCTGCTCCGCCATTCAATGAGATCATGGCTGATCTTCTGCCTCAATTCCATTCACCGACCTTATCGCCATATCCCTTGATGCCCTTACTAGTCAAAAATCTATCGACTTCTGTTTTGAATATACCCAATGACTGAGCCTCCACAGCCCTCTGGGGTAGAGAATTCCAAAGATTCACCACCCTCTGTGTGAAGAAATTTCTTCTTATCTCAGTCCTGAATGGCCTACTCTTTATCTTGAGGCTGTGGCCCCTGGTTCTAGGCTCCCCAGCCAAGGGAAACATTCTCCCAGCATCCACCCTATCAAGCCCTGTAATAATTTTGTATGCTTCAATGAGATCCCCTCTCATTCTTCTGAATTCAAGAGAATACAGGCCTAGTTTACTCAATCTCTTCTCATACGACAGTCCTGCCATCCCAGGAATCAATCTCGTGAACCTTCGTTGCACTCCCTCTATGGCAAGTATATCCTTCCTTAGGTAAGGAGACCAAAATTGTACACAGTACTCCAGGTGTGGTCTCACCAAGGCCCTATATAATTGGAGTAAGACTTCTTTACTCCTGTACTCAAATTCTCTTGTAATGAAGGCCAGCATACCATTTGCCTTCCTAATAGCGTGCTGCACCTGCACATTCACTTTCAGTGACTCATGTACAAGGACACCCAGGTTCCTTTGAACATCTGCATTCCCCAATCTTTCACCATTTAGGAAATACTCTGCCTTTCTGTTTTTTCTACCAAAGTGGATAACTTCACATTTATCCACATTATAATCCATCTGCCATGCTCTCGCTCACTCACTGAGCCTATCGAGATCCCCTTGAAGCCTCTTCACATCCTCTTTGCAACTGACACTGCCACCTAGCTTTGTGTCATCAGCAAATTTGGAAATGTTACTTTTAGTCCCCTCATCCAAATCATTGATATAGATTGTGAATAGCTGGGGCCCAAGCACCGATCCTTGCGGTACCCCACTAGTCATAGCCTGCCATCCTGAAAAAGACCCATTTATCCCTACTCTTTGTTTTCTGTCTGTTAACCAATTCTCAATCCATGCTAGTATATTACCCCCAATTTCATGTGCCCTAATTTTGTTCACCAACCTCTTGTGTGAGACCTTATTGAAGGCCTTCTGAAAATCCAAATACACCACATCTACTGGTTCCCCTTTTTCTACTCCACTAGTTACATCTTCAAAGAACTCCAATAGGTTTGTCAAACAGGACTTCCCTTTCATAAATCCATGTTGACTCTGCCCAATCTTATTATTAGTTTCTAAGTGCCCAGTTATTGCATCCTTTATAATTGATTCCAGCATTTTCCCAACTACTGATGTGAGGCTAACAGGTCTGTAGTTCCCCATTTTCTCTCTCCCTCCTTTCTTAAATAGCGGGGTTACATTTGCTATCCTCCAATCTGCAGGAATCGTTCCAGAATCTATAGAATTTTGGAAGATGACAACCAATGCATCCATTATCCCAATGGCCATCTCTTTCAAAACCCTAGGATGTAGGTCATCCGGTCCTTGAGATTTATCGACTTTTAGTCCCATTAATTTTGCTAGTACTGTTTTTTTACTATTAATAATTTCTTTAAGTTCCTCATTCTCACCACACCCTTGGTTTTCTCGTATTTCTGGGAGGTTTTTTGTGTCTTCCTCCGTGAAGACTGAAACAAAGTATTTATTTAATTTCTCAGCTATTTCCTCATTCCCCATTATAAATTCTCCCGTCTCTGACTGTAAAGGACCTACATTTACCTTTGCCAGTCTTTTCCTTTTCACATACCTATAGAAGCTTTTACAATCCGTTTTTATATTTTTCGCTAGTTTGTGCTCATATTCCATTTTCCCTTTCTTTATCAATTTCTTGGTCCCCCTTTGCTGATTTCTAAAAAATCCCAATCCTCAGGCTGACCGCTTTTTCTGGCAACTTTATAAGCTTCCTCTTTTGACTTGTGCTCCAGAACTAGCTGCACATCTAGCCAAGCCGTTCCAGTACAGTTACAACACTGGCATCTATCCGACAATGTGGAAAACTTCCCAGGTATGTCCTGTCCACAAAAAGGACAAATCTAATCCGGCCAATTACCGCCCCATCAGTCTACTCTCAATCATCAGCAAAGTGATGGAAGGTGTCATTGATAGTGCTATCAAACGGCACTCAACAATAACCTACTCATTGATGCCCAGTTTGGGTTCCACCAGGACCACTCAGCTCCAGACCTCATTACAGCCTTGATCCAAACATGGACAAAAGAGCTGAATTCCAGAGGTGAGGTGAGAGTGACTGCCTCTGACATCAAGGCAGCATTTGACCGAGTGTGGCATCAAGGAGTCCTAGTAAAACTGAAGTCAATGGGAATCAGGGGGAAAACTTTCCACTGGCTGGAGTCATACCTAGCACAAAGGAAGATGGTTGTGGTGGTTGGAGGTCAATCATCACAGCCCCCAGGTTATTGCTGCAGGAGTACCTCAGGGCAGTGTCCTAGGACAACCATCTTCAGCTGCTTCATCAATGACCTTCCCTCCATCACAAGGTCAGATGTGGAGATGTTCGCTGATGACTGCACAGTGTTCAGTGCCATTTGCAACTCCACAGATAATGAAGCAGTCTATGCCCACATGCAACAAGACCTGGACGACATTCAGGCTTGGGCTGATAAGTGGCAAGTAGCATTCGTGCCACACAAGTGCCAGGCAATGACTATCTCCAACAAGCGAGAGTCTAACCACTGCCCCTTGACATTCAATGGCATTACAATAGCCAAATCCCCCACCATCAACATCCTGGGGGTCACCATTGACCAGAAACTTAACTGTACCAGCCACACAAATACTGTGGCAATAAGAGCAGGTCAGAGGCTGGGTATTCTGCGGCGAGTGTCTCACCTCCGGACTCCCCAAAGGCTTTCCACCATTTACAAGGCACAAGTAAGGAGTGTGATGGAATACTCTCCACTTGCCTGGATGAGTGCAGCTCCAACAACACTCAAGAAGCTCGACACCATCCAGGACAAAGCAGCCCGCTTGATTGGCACCCCATCCACCACCTTAAACATTCACTCCCTCCACCACCGGCGTACCGTGGCTGCAGTGTGTACCATCTACAAGATGCACTGCAGCAACTCGCCAAGGCTCCTTCGGCAGCACCTCCCAAACCCGCAACCTCTACCACCTGGAAGGACAAGGGCAGCAGGTGCATGGGAACACCACCACCTCCAAGTTACACATCATCCTGACTTGGAAGTATATCGCCGTTCCTTCATCGTCGCTGGGTTAAAATCCTGGAACTCCCTCCCTAACAGCACTGTGGGAGTGCCTTCACCACACGGACTGCAGCGGTTCAAGAAGGTGGCTCACCACCACCTTCTCAAGGGCAATTAGGAATGGGCAATAAATGTTGGCCTTGCCAGCGACGCCCACATCCCATGAACGAATAAAGAAAAAAGTGCAGCATGCTTTGGAGGAACAGATGACTTTGGACCTTTGGTTCCAAAGCTTTCCACCACTGGAGTTTTTCTTGCTATATATCTGGGTCTGTTGAAAAGTAATTGATGCAGATTGATTGCTGTGATTAGACAACAACCCCATTATCATTGTCTCATATAATTACCAGGCTGCTAGATGGTGAGCTACATGGATCTTGGTCTTTATCTGCCTAGTAATTCCTATGTTCCTATGAAGATTTTTTTCCATTTGGTTGTTCTAGTAAAGTTACAAGTACATTCTTTCAGAACATGTTTACAGTTTCACTGGGAAACTGAACAGTGGATATCTTCACTTACCATGCCATTACACACAGCAGCCTGGGTAATTCATACCCCTATATGCATCTATAAGGACCACTTATTTTACATGTGACAATTTAAATCAAACTTTCTGTTTCTATTTAGGGGTAAGGAGAGTTACACTGGTTCCTGTTCTGCTGGGGAAATGATGTTCTGTCTGTTATGGCCAGAAGGCTATTGTGAATAATGGAGATCCGATGAATAATAAGTATTCTGGAGGTTTGCATGCTTACCTTAAAGGATCAGAGAGTAATTGCACAAAACTTTCTCTCAGAAAATTAATTAGATAGGGGAGTATCCCTGACAGGAGCGACTGCGTGTGGTCTATGGATGGAGTTAGACTGGTGGGCCAAGTGGTCTTTTCTTGTTTTTCATATGAGCTTCAAAATCTGAACTTTAAATGTATCTGAATCTCCTCCTACTTTAAGGTTACCTCCACCTATGTATACTTCAGATTGAGTTACAAATTCATCTTCTGATTGTTAATTTTTCTTTGCCTGACTGAGTAAAGTACTGCTGTCGGAAATAATGTAGCTCTGGTGGCACCACGTTTTGTCAGACTAATGTTCAGCCTTGGTACCATCAAGTGGGGCTCAGTGAGGTTCAAGCCCTGATCTGCTCAGTACATGGCCTGAGCTGTATCGAGCTTGGAGGTGCCAAGCAGAGACTGTGGAATCCCCAAGCAGGAGAGAGAAAATCAGAGAAGAGAGTCCTGCACATGCAGTTCCTGGTGGCTCTACAGAGGCCAGCTGTCGTAACTGACTGCAGGGCACATTGGTGGCAGCCTGGAAGTCAGCTGCACATCTGCCCTCTTGATTGCAGAGATGTCAGACCAGACAGATAAGTGACAAGGGAATATTGCCCCATGCTCTCATGCCATGTCTGTGCTGAGTTAGCCAGTTTCAGCAGGGTCTACAAATAGCCTTAGTGCTACTCAGCTAGGGAAGAGAAGAGTAGCCAAGGTTCCTGCTCCTGACTGCTGTCCATTTAACCCGTTCTGGAAAATCATGTGTGAACATTAGGTATGGATAGGACATAACCCTGTCGGGTCGAACGGCCTGTTTCTGTGCCGTAGATTGTATGTAGGGACCAAGCTCATCTGTGATGCTTCCCATTGTAGAAACTCGGTGACATTTTCCGAGACCCCGCATCACCTTATTGGAAAATCGTGGTTGCACTGCCCATGATTTTTTGGCTGTTGATTTCAATGGGCAGAAAATTGTGAGCAGTGTATTTGATCTGCGCTTCCTTTGTGACTTTACCCTTGTATCTGAGCATCTTCAGGAGAAGAGGAGAAAATTGGAACTAAGTAAATAACCCCCATGGAGAAAGACATAAAGTGAAATGGCTCTTCTGGATTTGGGGATACCATAGTGATGCAACCCGTTGCTCTTTGTAAGAGACATTTTTCAGGGGTGAAATAATGGTGCACCTCATTGGAGCTCTGAGAGGGTATGCAACTGAACAGAAAGAAGTGGGTTCATGCTCACGATTGCTCATATGTTCCTTTCCTGATCTCAATGGAGCTTTTGTGAGGAGACAGCGAGCAGAAGCCAAGGCTGCCACACAGAATGGAAAGGAGAGTCTTCAGGTCATCATTCTGTTACACAAGAGACTACTCATGTAGAATTCCCCTGGCCTTTATTGTTTTTTAAATAATAAAGTACTTTATATAATCATTCTTCAGCAATAAGAAAATAATTAAACTATAATGATTGAAAATAAATGCCATTGTTCTTGCATTTTCTCTTCCAAAACAAGAAGTGAAACAAAGTACTTCCTGGAGACAATACTGAAGAAAAATGCAGAATGGATACAAAACATGACTCAATGATTTCCTGAAATTTAAACCACAAAGCAACTTCAAGTGCATAACTCAAAAGCCTGAAGGCTGAGTGAGTCACAGAGGTCTGACTCACTTGTGGTTTACTTTTCCGTAAACCACCTACTCCCATCATTTATGCCACAAGTTGATTGATTTATGGACATACTTAAGTTTTATATTTTAAAGAGTCAGGCAACACAATGTTATGGTGATTTAACATCATGGAGCACTGTGATGTAATGTTCTGTGGTATTGTGATCTGTTGTGTAGCAGTTGCTGAATTCAGTACAGAGGCCTGCTTATTGTGGAGAGGTAATAAATAGAGGATAAAACTATTTCAACTTTATTCCTTTATAAATTATAACAAAAATGTCTTCAATAAATGGTTACTGTGGCACAGGCTAAATAATTCTTGGGTGAGGAATGACAATTTAAAAAGCTTGTTTCATTGACTATGTCTGCATGGATTATAGTGTTACATCATGCAATTTTGGGAGTAAGGAAAATGCTGATATTGAATAATCCACTGCAAATAAAGCATTGATATTGATATTTCTTGGCCATGAATTTCCTCTACTAGTGCATCTTTATTCACAAATCCAGGTGTCAAACAGGATAAGTGTAAAGAGTCAACTAGTATTGGGTTAAATTGCATGTAAGCTGAATTTAAAGGGGTGGGGAGAATTAAAGGGGAGTGTCACAATAGAGGAAGAAAATTCTGTAAGCCTTCAGAAAGGCTCAAAATGCATTTCAACCCATTAGATTCTTGGCCCAGACTGAAAGAGGTGGGGATTAAGAAGCAACAGCCAAAACTGAGGGAAAGGTACAAGGCCACAGCTGACTGGTTCTGTCACTGGCTGTGCAAGCCCTCTGGTGCACGTTAGCAGCAGATGTCTTTACAGCAGATGGCACAGGTCTTCACTTGACCCAGACCCTATGAAGACACTTTATCACAGCCATTGCCAGGTAGGTACAACAATGCTTGCAAATGTGGTTGGTGGGACCTTGGTGGTTTTGGCCAATCAAGTTTTGCAGGTTGATGGTCACCTTGGTGTGCCTTCTTTCATGCAGTACCACGTAAAGCATGACATGCTGTGATTGGGGTGCTTCTGAAGAAATATCCAGCATTACGGGTAGTTAGGACTTCATATGTATCTGTGTCAGCAGGCCTACAATCATAACTTACCTTGAGAGTTGGAATCTCTACAGTCACTAGTAGGAATAGTCTGTCAAAGCGAGGACACGTCACCTCTGTCTGCAGATGTGGATACTGGCAGGCAGGCACAGAGCACCTGTCCTGCATTCCCATCAGCTTGGTATTCCTTTGGTGGTCCTCTACTTCCCACCACCTCAGAAAAGGGGATTCTCATTGGAAAATTATTGTTGTAAAGTAATGGTGCTGCAGACAAAAAAAATTAAAACAATTGGTGTAAAAGCTCATGAGAATCCAAGTACCAGGAGAAGAAGAACAAAAATAAAGCTTTAAAAAAGCAAGCCAGAAATTACCTGAAAATTACAAGAAGAAATTAATTTTGGCCCTTTAAATGTATTTACCTGTGCTAGTCAGTGCCTAGCAACCCTGGTGCTTAGTTACAATAGGCGTTAATGTCAGTTGCTAGAGACATGGCATTAAAAGATGACAAAAGTGCCAGAACTGTGCTCTTGCATCATTGTTTCAAGCGGGATCTTTCTCCAGCCACCTTCACCTGCTGGACACCAGGTCAGGTACAAATGAGTAGGAGAACTGACATCATGGGCCTCCATGCTGTTTTCCCTCATACTAACACCCTGAAACCTGGTGAGCATGGCCCATTGGGATGAGTAAAATTATTCACATGAGTGTTAGAACAACTACAACTATAAGCAGGTGAGCTATGGGCCACTTGTTTTGCACCAGCAGCAGTTTGATTCAATTGAACAGAAACAAGCGCTGAGTATAATTTAAAGGTTAAGTTGACCTCTAACACGTTAAACAAGTTTAAAAATACACACTCACAAATGAAAACTAATCAGAAGAGCTTTTGCTTGAATTTAATGAAATGATTTTGTTTGTTTTCAAAGCCAAAATGTATTTTAAAGTGCAGCCAAAGTTTCCGGGTTTCAGGTCATTAACTTCTTTTATAA
Source organism: Squalus acanthias (assembly GCA_030390025.1). Classification (NCBI taxonomy): domain Eukaryota; kingdom Metazoa; phylum Chordata; class Chondrichthyes; order Squaliformes; family Squalidae; genus Squalus; species Squalus acanthias. The sequence goes on from CM059431.1 coordinate 132,999,245, forward strand.
TTGTTGACATTAAAGATTTGGGAGCACCTGGAACAACCCGCAAAGTCAATGCTTCTGGGAGTGGCTGGCATTTGTGGAGCAATGTGAACAATGCCATTCTGTGTGGAATGGGGTGGAGGTGGCACAGGTCTGTGAACAACCATACACAAGCCTACATGGAGTGGAGCTTGTCAACCTCTGATCACCAATCGTCAATCACTGATGGAGAAGAGCTGACTGGGACAGTCAATCTGTAAAAAGAGGATGAAAGGATGCCACTTTACATTCAAATTTTTTTTAACAACAAAAATTGATAAATAATGCGGACTTTGCATAAATGGCATAAGAACATAAGAAATAGGAGCGGGAGTAGGCCATTTGGCACTTCGAGCCTGCTCCACCATTCAATAAGATCATGGCTGATCTTCTACCTCATCTCCACTTTCCTGAACTATCCTCATATCCTTTGATTCCCTTAATATTCAAAAATCTAGCGATCTCTGTCTTGAATATACTCAACGACTGAGCCTCCACAGCCCCCTGGGGTAGAGAATTCCAAAGATTCACCACCCTCTGTGTGAAGAAATGTCTCCTCATCTCAGTCCTGAATGTCTGACCCCTTATTCTGAGACTGTGACCCCTGGTTCTAGACTCCCCAGCCAGGGGAAACAGCCTCCCTGCATCTACCCTGTCAAGCCCTGTAAGAATTTTGTATGTTTCAATGAGATCACCTCTCATTCTTCTAAACTCTAGAGAATACAGGCCTAGTCTACTCAATCTGTCCTCATAGGACAATCCCCCATCCCAGAAACCAGTCTGGTGAACCTTTGTTGCACTCCCTCTATGGCAAGTATATCTTTCCTTAGGTAAGGAGACCAAAACTGTACACAATACTCCAGGTGTGGTCTCACCAGGGCCCTGTATAATTGCAGTAAGACGTCTTTACTGTTATACTCAAATCCACTTGTAATAAAGGCCAACATAACATTTGCTTTCCTAATTGCTTGCTGTACCTGCATGTTAACTTTCAGTGATTCGTGTACAAGGACACCCATGTCCCTCTGAACACCAACATTTCCCAATCTCTCACCATTTAAAAAATACTCTGCTTTTCTATTTTTCCTACCAAAGTGGATAACTTCACATTTCTCCACATTGATGCTGTGAAGATGTGAGATAACGTTGTAAGTAGTTTCAACTTAGTCTTCTTCTACCCCTGGACGGTCACCTATAACCTAAGATTCAATTCTTGGTCTCCTCCTTGCCCTCGTTTACATTCTGCCCTTTGGAGACATATCTGCACACATGGGCTCAGTTCCACCACCCTTCATTCATGACCACCAAAATTCCATACCTTTGCTTCTTCCCCAGTCTTTCACTCAGGTTGTATCAGATGGTGCAGAACCTCATTATCCTGTTCAACCCTGAGCTGAGCTGTGCTTCAAACCTCATATCCTATTCAACACTAATACTTTCACTTCTGCAACATTGCCCACCCGCACCCTACCTCAGCCTTTCTGCACCTGAAACTTTATCCATGCTTTCATTACTTCAAGACTCAACTTCTCAAATACTCTCCTTGCCAACCTCTCTAGCTCCTCCATACACCAACTGCAATTTGTTCAAAACTCTACCACCTGCACCTTGCCCCACACAAAGTCCCACTCACCCATCACCACTGTCCTCACTGACCTTCACTGTCCCCAATGCAACAGGTTCAAAATCCTTGTCCTAAATTACAAATCCCTTCATGACCTTGTCCCACCCTACTTCTGCAACCTCCTCCAGCCCATGCCCTGCGGTTCTCCAAATCTGGGCCCCTGCGTCTCTCCCTCTCATTGTTTCTCAGCTGGTGGGAGAGCTTGCAACTGTTTAGGTCCTATCTTCTGGAACTCCCACCCTAAACCTTTTTGCCTTGCCACATTCCTCTTTGCCTTTAAAAATCTTCTCAACACCTTTGTTTTCAACCATATTTTTTTCTATTAATACTGAGGAGATAGTGAACTATGTGAAGCGCCTTGGGAAGTTTATTACATTAAAGACACTGTAGAAATGCACGTTGTTGTTGTAGTCAATACCAGCTAGCTCCAAAAATATGCAATCTATACTGCACTTATAGTATCAAAGTGGTAAGATTCTCTGTGTGGCAGCATTACCAAAGGTCCAGTATGTAGACAGCATAAACTTTATTATTTAGAATTTTCTGACAACATGAAAATTGATGTGACAATGCCACTATATCCTCTTTTTATTATTATTCATTTTTGGGATGTGGGCGTCGTTGGCAAGGCCGGCATTTATTGCACATCCCTAGTTGTCCCGAAGAGGTGCTGGACTGTCTCCTTGAACTGCTGCATTAGTGGTTTGATACAACTGAATGGCTTGTTAGGCCACTTCAGAGGGCAGTTAAGAGTCAACCACTTTGGTTGATTGTGTCATCACCCTACTGTTCTGTAATACGTGTTACTGTGAAGTCAATGAGCCAGTGCCCCTTTACTTCATACTTGCAGATTTTTGTACAATAGCTTTGTTGCAAAAAGATCTTTTTCTTAATTATTAGAATAATAACAACTTGTATTTATATAGTGCCTTTAATGTAGTAAAATGTCCCAAGGTGCTTCACAGGAGCGTTATCAAACAAAATTTGACACCGAGTCACATAAGGAGATATTAGCGCAGATGACGAGGTAGGTTTTAAGTAGCATCTTAAAGGAAGAAAGAGAGGTGGAGAGGCGGAGAGGTTTGGGAGGGAATTGCGGAGCTTAGGGCCTCGGCAGCTGAAGGCACGGCCGCCAATGGTGGAGTAAATAAAATCGGGAATGTTCAAGGGGCCAGAATTGGAGGAGTGCAGATACCTCAGACTGGCGAGTTGTAGGGATGGAGGAGGTTACAGAGATAGGGGGGGGCGAGGCCATGGAGGGATTTGAAAACAAGGTTGAGAATTTTAAAATCAAGGAATTGCTTAAAAGGGAGCCAAAGTAGGTCAGTGAATACAGAGGTGATGGGTGAATGGGGCTTGGTGCGAGTTAGGATACGGACAGCAGAGTTTTGGATGAGCTTAAGTTTATGGAGGGTGGAAGTTGGGAAGTCGGACAGGAGTGCATTGGAATAGTCAAGTCTAGAGGTAACAAAGGCATGGATGAGGGTTTCAGCAGCAGATGAGCTGAGGTGGGGCGGAGTCGGGTGATATTACGGAGGTGGAAATAGGCAGTCTTAGTGATGGTGTGCATATGTGGTCGGAAACTCTTCTCGGGGTAAAGTACGACACCAAGGTTGCGAACAGTCTGGTTCAGCCTCAGACAGCTGCCAGGGAGAGGGATGGAGTCGGTGGCTAGGTAGTTTGTGGTGGGGACCGAAGACAGTGGCTTTGGTCTTCCCAATATTTAATTGGATAAAAGTTCTGCCCATCCAGTACTGGATGTCAGACAAGCAGTCTGACAATTTAGAGACAGTGCAAAAAAAATACAATATAATATAATAAAAGAAAGTCTTGCACTTATATAGCACTTTATAATATCTCTCAGAAATATCTGAAAGTATTTCATATACAATGAATAACTTGGAAGTTCAGTGACTGTTGTTAAGTAGGCAAATGCAGCAGCCATCTTGCACAAAACAAGTTCACACAAGCAGCAAGGAGATGAATGACCAGTTAATGTTTTTTGCATGGTGTTGGTTGAGGGGAGAATATTGGCTGGGGCACCAGGCAACTCACGCTTCTCCTTTTATAATATCTATCTGAACAGGCCTTGTTTTAATCTCTAATAACAACAGAAAAAGCTGGAAATACTCAGCAGGTCAGGCAGCATCTGTAGAGAGAGAAACAAAGTTAACATTTCAGGTCGATAACCTTTCATCAGAACTGGATAAAGTTAGAGATGTAACAGCTTTTCAGCAAATACAAATGCAGGGAAAGGGGGAGGGGAGGAAAGAATAATAGGGAAGTTCAGAGATAGGATGGAAGGCAGGAGAGATTAAATGACAAAAGGGATGATTGTTGAAGGGGATAGTAATGGGACAAGTAAAGAAACAAAAGATGGGTCTAGAAGAGGTGCAAATGGGAATGGCAGAATCATTACCAACATCTGCAGTCTGAAAAAATGGGAATGGTGGTTATGATCTGAAATTGTTGAACTCAATATTGAGTCCGGAAAGCTGTAAAGTGCTTACTCGAAAGATGAGGTGCTGTTCCTCGAGCTTCTGTTGATCTTCATTACAACAGTGTAGGAGGCCAAGGACAGAGAGGCCAGAGTGAGAGTGGGGTGGAGAATTGAAAAGACAGGCGACCTGAAGCTCAGGGTCATGCTTGCGGACTGAACGGGGGTGTTCCGCAAAGCGATCACCCAATCTGCATTTGTTCTCCCCAGTGTAGAGGAGACCACATCGTGATCATTGAATACAGTATACTAAACTGAAAGAAGTAGAAGTAAATCGCTGTTTCACCTGGAAGGAGTGTTTGGGGCCCTGGATGGTGGGAAGTGAGGAGGCAAAAGAGCAGGTGTTGCATCTCTTACGCTTGCATGGGAAGGTGGCGTGGGAAGGGGAGTGAGTGTTGGGGGTGATAGAGGAGTGGTCCAGGGTGTCGCGGAGGGAACTGTCCCATCCGAATGCTGAGAGGGGAGGGGAAGATGTGTTTGGTGGTGGCATCGCGCTGGAGGTGGCAGAAATAGTGGAGGATGATCCATTGAATGTGGAGGCTGGTGGAGTGGGAGGTGAGGACAAGGGGAACCCTGCCATGCTTCTGGGAGGGAGGGGAAGGGGTGAGAACAGAAGTGCGGGAAATGGGACGGACATGGTCGAGGGCCATGTCAACCGCGGTGCAGGAGAATCCTCAGTTGAGGAAAAAGGAAGACATATCTGATTTATTGGTCTGGAAGGTGACATCATCAGAACAATACGACGGAAACGGTGGTGAGGGAGGGGACCTGAGTAGGAGTGGAACAAAGAATATTCCTCATATCCCATGAAAAGACAGGCATAGCTAGGTCCCATATGGGTTTCCATAGCAACACCTTTTATTTGAAGGAAGTGAGTGGAGTTAACAAGTTGTTCAATGTAAGAACAAGTTCAGCCAGGCAGAGGAGGGTGGTGATGGATGGGGACTGGTTAGGCCTCCGTTCAAGGAAGAAGCCCTCAGGCCATCCTGGTGGTGGATGGAGGTGCAGAGGAATTGGACGTCCATAGTAAAAAGGAGACGGTTAGGGCCAGGAAACTGTAAACTGTAGGGTGTCAGAAGAGTCGCAGATGTAGGTGGGAAGAGACTGGACTAGGGGAGAAAAAATAGAGCCAAGTTAGGAAGAAATCAGTTCTATGGGGCTGAAACGATGGGTCTACCAGGCCAGTCCAGTTTGTGAATCTTGGGAAGGAGGTAGAAGCGGGCTGTGTGGGGGTGGGGAACTATGAGATTGGAGGTCGTGAAGGGATCAGTGACAATCTTGGAAACGATGGCTTGATGTTCGTTGATAAGAACATAAGAACATAAGAAATAGGAGCAGGAGTAGGCCAATCGGCCCCTCGAGCCTGCTCCGCCATTCAATAAGATCATGGCTGATCTGATCCTAACCGCCAATCTACTATCTATCACAGAACCATCTCCTGCATCTAACAGAATTGCACACACGAAATAGGAGCAGAATCAGGCTACACGGTCCCTGGGCCCGCTCCACTACCCACAGGGCTATGACCGATCCGAACCTAGACTCATGTCCAAATTCCTGCCCGCTCCCCGTAACCCTTAATGCCCTTTACTTCTAGGAAACTGTCTATTTCTGTTTTAAATTTATTTAATGATGTAGCTTCTACAGCTTTTTGTGGCAGCATATTCCATGGACCTACCACCCTCTGAGTGAAGTAGTTCCTCCTCATCTCAGTTTTGAAAGAGCAGCCCCTTATTCTAAGACTATGTCCCCTAGTTCTAGTCTCACCCGTCATCGGGAACATCCTCCCCGCATCCACCCGATCCAACCCCTTCACAATCTTATATGTTTCAATAAGATCGCCTCTCATTCTTCTGAACTCTAATGAGTAGAGTCCCAATCTACCCAACCTCTCCTCATATGACCACCCCCTCATCCCCGGGATTAACCGAGTGAACCTTTTTTGCACTGCCTCGAGAGCAAGGATGTCTTTCCTTAAGTAAGGACACCAAAACTGTATGCAGTATTCCAGGTGCGGTCTCACCAATACCTTGTACAACTGAAGCAATACCTCCCTATTTTTATATTCTATCCCCCTAGCAATGAAAGCCAACATTCCATTTGCCTTCTTAATCACTTGCTGCACCTGCATACTAACCTTTTGAGTTTTGTGCACCAGGACCCCCAGATCCCTTTGCACTTCAGTACTCTCCAGTTTCTTGCCATTAAGATAATAAATTGCTCTAGGATTTTTCCTGCCAAAGTGCATCACCTCACACTTTCCAGTGTTGTATTCCATCTGCCAAATCTCTGCCCACTTACTTAGCCTGTCTATGTCCCCTTGCAGGTTTTTTATGTCCTCCTCACTCACTACTTTCCCTCCCATCTTTGTATCATCTGCAAATTTTGATATGTTACACTTGGTCCCTTCCTCCAAATCGTTAATATAGATTGTAAAGAGTTGGGGACCCAGCACTGACCCCTGTGGAACACCACTAGTTACTGATTGCCAGTCTGAGAATGAACCATTTATCCCAACTCTTTGCTTTCTGTTAGATAGCCAATCCTCTATCCATGCCAGAATATTACCCCCAATCCCGTGATTTTTTACCTTAAGCAATAATGATGGGGTCATGGCCCAGGGGAAAGTGCCATAGAGTTGGTGTTCAGCCTCTGCAAGGTAGTGGTCTGTTTGCCAAACAACAATAGCACCACCCTTGTCAGCAGGTTTAATGACAATGTTAGGGTTTTGACCTGAGAGAACGGAGTGCTGCAAGTGAGTCAGTGCTGCTGAAGAGAGAGATCGGGAGCATGCATGTGGCAGCACATGGCGTTGAGCGTGGATCTCAGATTGTGGCGAATGCAGTGGTTCAAGGAGTGCTGAATATCTCGGAGATATCTGTAATCACAGGTGGATCTGAAACATGAAGGATGGAATTTCAGTTGGACTCTACGTGGAAAAAGTCGGAGCCAGACACAGTTGCTGAGGAAAGAGATGTGGCTTTGTTTTGGTAGATACCTGATCAAACATGAGAAGGGAAACAGAAAGCAATAAAGGTGAACAAGGTAAAAGAGACAAATGGAAATCCCATCGGAGAGAAGAGCAGAACCTCTTCAAGGTGGGCATTCCAGGAAGAGAAGTGGCAGTGAATTAAACACTAATGCAACTCCAGCAGCTTTATTAACTTATTTCAAGGTTCTAATGTAACAGGGAGTGTTTGGGCAAGTGGAGAACGCCTTCATTCTTATTTAAAGATTCTGCTCACAACACCTGCTTAAAGTCATGAGGGCTGTACTGGCAGTCCCCCTCATGCTCGAGTATCTTAGGGAGAGGGAGCGGAAGCAGCGAAGAAGAGGAGAAGATGCAAGCAGAGGGAGGAGGAGGGGGGCCAGGAGGGCTCTCAACAGGAGGCCTTACCCACCTAGGGTCTTCCCAGAGCACTTCTCTTTTATCCACTTAAGCAAGGAGCAGTGTATTAGGAGGCTCCACTTCACCAAGGAGGTGGTCACAGAACTCTGCCACCTCCTGCAACCAGACCTGCAGCCTGAGAGCAGGGTGACCACGGCTCTCCCAGTGGCAGTCAAGGTCACCGTGGCCCTCAATTTCTTCACCAGTGGATCCTTCCAGTCTGCAGCAGGAGACATAGCTAACATCTCCCAGTTCGCCGTCCATCGCTGCATCCGGGAGGTCACGGAGGCTCTCTATACCAGGAGAAGGGATTACGTTGTCTTCTCTCTGAGCAGAGAGAAGCAGGATGAGCGCGCATGTGGCTTTGCCAGGATAACGGGCTTCCCCATGGTGCAGGGCGCCATCGACTGCACCCACGTGGCTTTGTGGGCGCTGCAAAACAATCCTGAGATCTTCCGTAACCAAAAAGGCTACCACTCACTTAATGTGCAGCTGGTGTGCAACCACGCCCAGCGCTTCCTGATAGCCAATGCCCGCTATCCTGGCAGCAGCCATAATGCCTTCATCTTGCGTCAGGCCGGTGTGCCAGTAATCTTCCAGCTACCACATGAAACTCGAGGGTGGCTGCTTGGAGACAGGGGCTATCTGCTCTGCACCTGGCTCATGACTCCCCTCCGCAACCCCAACACTCGTATCCAGCACGCATATAATGAGAGTCATGCTTCCACCAGGAACATCATCGAGCAGAACATCGGGCTGCTGAAACAACATTCTGCTGCCTTGACCACTCAGGAGGAGCCCTGCAGTACTCGGCTGAGTGGGTGTCCCATTTTGTGGTGGTCTGCTGCATGCTTCACAACTTGGCCATCATGAGGGCACAGCCCTTGCCACCAGGGATTGCGGCACCACCTCAGGAGGAGGATGAGGGAGAGGAGAAGGAGGAGGAGGTGGAGAAGGAGGAGGAGGAAGAGGAAGATGAGCAAGAGGAAGAGGAGGAAGGGAGGAAGCAGCCAGCCAATCCCCCTTCCAGATGAGCTGTCGGTGAACACCTCATCAGACTCCGATTCCAATGAATGAAACCCCAGATCCACATTGCTCACCACATCCCCATCATACCATCCCTGTCTCACGGAATATCACAGCGTCCTCCTGGGCACAAAGCTGAAATGAGACCCACCACAAAAGATTCCAAACAAAATTCATAAATTTATCAAAAATCAATTTACACATATGATATGAACTAATCACCCTTGTGCAATCCCTTAGTGCCCATCGCTTGGGTGCTCTTTCCTGATCTCGTGCTCCTATGAAGTGCTCCCCCAGTGGCTGCAGCTTGGCTGGTGGAAGGCTGCTGAGTTTCCATGGGGGAGACTTCAGATGGCCTTGCAGGATGACCTGGAGCAGCTCTGGCCCGAGACAGCCCGGCTGTAGACTGCACCACCTCGGCATGGGCGGCAGCAGTCTGGGCTGGCTGGCTGACATGCAGCGGCAAGGGCAAGGGCGGAGTGGCAGTGGTGGGAGTAGGAATGCTGTCATCCTGAGAGAGGACAGCAGGGTCTTGCTCCACTGACCCACTGCCACTCCGCCGGGGTGGCGCCTCAGCATCCCTAGTATCTGTTGGAGCACAGATTGCTGGGCTGCTGTGACACCCTGCAAGCCCCGGTCAACAGTGGTGAACCCAGCCACAATGGCAGCAGTCTGAGCTTGAGTGGCAGCAAGATGAGACTGCATGAGAGCGGTCTGCGCTTCTGCTGCAGCACTAAGATGTTGGGTCGCTTCCGCCTGTGCTGCAATGGCAGCCGCGACATTGCCCATCACACGCAACATCATGTCTGGGTTGACACAGTCTCTTCGGGAGTCTTCCATCATTTTCCAGCCTGGAAATCCTGGGCTCCAAGCTCTGCGCAAAGCACTATGCAATGTTGGAGGCGGACTCCTCCATGCTCCTTGACATTGCCAAGAGGCTCAGCGGCAGGCTTGCCATTGCATCTAGCAATTTGGTGTGCATGCCCATCAATCTTCTTCTGAAAGCCGCCCCATCAAGGTCATCATCTGAGTCCTGTGCAGCAGAACTCTCGCGTGAACTCACCCTCCAGGGAGCTGGCCCCCGAGCTACCCTTTCCCCCTGGCCTTGGTGCAGCCGCTCATGCCCGATGCCTCACCCTGTGTAGATCCCGCTACTACACTACCCTCTAAAGTTCACACAGTGCCAGTTTCTGAGCTGGTGTCTGCAAGTGACAGATGCAGTGACGTTGTGTCTTCTTCTTCATCTCCCGCCTCGCTCTCCTTCATCGCCTCAGGGACAGGCTGGTATGGTGCTTGGTCTTGATTCGCTGAAAGTAGAAAGGCACAAGAGTCGGATTATGGTGAGAGGAGGGGGGCGGGAATCAAGATATGTATGCATACAGCATCAGCAGCTTGAAAATGAGAAGAGATTGTGGGATGTGGGGGAAGTGGGATGTGAGAAGAAGGATTAAGAATGAACGTGATGGGCTGGATTTTCTCAGCCCCGAGGAAGCGGGTATGGAGGCGGGACTGCCGGTAATGTAGCAGAAAGTGGGGGCGGATGGCAAACCCGCCCCCATCCCGCCTCCGTGCCCTTTTGCCAGGAGGCGGGAAGGTGTGCTGCTTTGGGTCCCGTCTCCTGGAGGCGGGAAAGCCATTAAATCCTTTTAACTGCCTGTTAACAGGTAGTTAACAGGCAGAAAAAAGGATTAGTGCCATTTTGCCTTTTCAGGTGAAGGCTTCCCGATCTCGGAGAACCCCGTCGGGTTGGAGGAGACGTGTAGGAGGACTGCAGGGGTCAGAGGCACCTGGAAGTAAGGTGTAGAGGTGAGTGATGGGTGCAAGTGTGGAGTGGTAAGTATGTAAGGTGAGTGATAAGTGTTAAAAAATGTTCACTTACCTTGTTTTCTTCCTACAGCCTTCATCCACCCTGGCTGACCCGACATCTTCCTTGTCGATTTCACAGACTGGCTGTTGGATCCTCCGACCCAACAGCCATCTGAAATCGACAAAGTTGAAAGGTTTGATGAGTCCTGAACACAAGGACTCATCAAACTACAGAGAATGTCAGTGTTTGACAGCTTCACAGAGCTGTCAAATGCTGACATTTCTTCTTTCAAGAAGTCTTGACAGACAGTACATCAGACATTGACGTGCTCTGTCAGTGACTTCCTCCCTACTTGGCCTGCTGAGCCCGCAGGGCGGGCTTAATAAGGTCAATCAGGGGAAAATCCCTCTGATTCGTCAGAAGATCATGGAGGCGGGACATTGACCTGACAAGCAGCAGTCCCGCCTTCAACTCGTCTCCATTGAGAAAATCCAGCACACTGTTGTTGTTCCCAAGGGCTTCAACCTCACCAGTTGCCACGGCCTCCATGATCTGCCACCCAAGGGACAGAGGGACCTGGGAGTTAATGTGCATAGATCCCTGAAGGTGGTAGGACTATTGAGAGAGTGGTTAACAAAGCTTATGGGATCTTGGGCTTCATAAATAGAGGTATTGAGTACAAAAGTAGAGAAGTTATGCTGAATCTTTATAAAGCGCTGGTTAGGCCACAACTGGAGTATTGCGTCCAGTTCTGGTCACCAAACTTTAGGAAGGATGTGAAGGCCCTTGAGAGGGTGCAGAGGAGATTTACCAGAATGGTTCCGGGGATGGGGGATCTTAGCTACAAGGACAGGTTGGAGAAGCTGGATTTGTTTTCATTTGAGCAAAGGAGGTTGAGGGGTGATTTGACGGGTTTGGATAGGCTAGATGGGGAAAGGCTGTTCCCACTAGTTGATGGTACAAGGACTAGGGGACACAGGTTTAAGGTTTTGGGCAAGAGATACAGGGGGGATGTGAGGAAAAACTTTTTTATGCAGCGAGTGGTGAGGACCTGGAATTCGCTGCCGACGGAAGTGGTGGAAGCGGAGACACTCAATGTTTTCAAGGGGAGACTGGATAGGCACTTGAGGGAAATAAACTTGCAGGGCTACGGGGATAGAGCGGGGGAATGGAACTGACTGGATTGCTCTACAGAGAGCCGGCACGGACTCGATGGGCCGAATGGCCTCCTTCTGTGTCGTTATGACGCTATGGGGGAAAAATTCGGTTGCTTTGCACCTCCTGCGCACTAATGCGACGCAAACCAACTAGTGCCCGGGCGCAGCGATGTTTGCGCCACTCGCGAAATTGACCAGACATTTTGCGGCAGTGCTAAACACTACCGCCATGATCTCCTGTGCCCGCAGATCGTGACGTCAGTCGAGCGTGCAACGCCCCGGAAGTGCCCCAGACCGGATATTGAGTGGCGCCTCCTGCCTTACCGCCTGCCGCTAGCAATGACAGGTTGAGGGGAGCATTTTGCAGTCGGGAAGGGACTGGCGGAGCGCTATTTAAAGGCGACCGGTTCCTGCCTTTTTTTGTCGGCGACATTTTTGCACCACGTATTCTGAGAGAGAGAGAGAGAGACTTCTGGAGAGATTCAACGCTGTGTGAAGGAGTTTTGGGTACTGAGCAGCACTTTGCAGGTTCATTTTGATTTGACCTTCCTTGCATCAATTTAGAAGACTATGGGGGCTGCACACTGAGCTCTTTCCCTGGTCCTCTCCATTGTTCTTTCCAGCAGATTTGATATTCAGGTCTGTCCAGGCTGAGATTCAAGGCTGCAATGAGCAGGGTGTGGATGGAAAGCAAGATCGAGCCTCCCCTTTAAGAACTGGCCGGCGCCAGTGTGTCTATGTTCCAATGCTAACTGACATCACATGAGCTTCGCCAGCGCTCTGAGGTAGCGCCTCGCTCCTCAGTGTTAGTACCTTAAGAGAGGTGTGCAGTGCCTGATTTAGCGCTCCAATCACCTCCAGGGGCGATAGAAGCCAAGTTTGCAGTCGGAGGCAATAATTAGCGGCAGGTGCTAAACTTTGCGCCCAGCCAATAATTGCGCCCCAAACGGGGAGATACCGAATTTCTCCCCCTATGATTCTATGACAATGATCTCCAGCACTCGCTCCTCCAGTTGACTGAGGTCCTGGATGGCAGCTTGCCCCCCCGCCTGTCTGCCACTGCTGTCTCCTGTTATGTGCAACCTTGGCCTGCAAGAGAAAGGGAAGTGTGTGTGTGAGTGTGGTGCAATGTGTTTGGGTGATGTGCCTGCCATAGTTGAATAGCTGTCAGTGTGTGCAAGGTGTGAGATGTGGGTGTGAGTGTTGCAGCAGTGGTAAGGTTATGAGAGTGAAGTGAAGCTATGATTGTGAGGTCTGAGTGGTGATAGGTGGAGATTGTTGGTAGGTGAGTGCTGGGGGTGTGGTGCATTGAGCAGTGTGTGAGGCTTGTGGTGCTGATGGTGGGATATGGCATTTGCTGAAGCCTTCGCTCACCTTGACCTGCCGTGTGAGGTCATTAAACTTCTTGCGGCATTGGATCGCCGACCTGGGGACCACATGCTGGCCATCACATAGGCAACTATCTCCTGCCAGAGCCTTTGAGATGTATGTGGCGAGGGCTTCCTGCCAGTCTGTGGGAAGATGACAGCCTGCCTCCTCTCCACAGGGATCACCAGTGCCTCAAGAGCCGCGTCTGAGAATCTGCGGACTCTCTCCCTGTGCTGAGGTTCAGCCATCTGCTTCCAGGTGAAGTTGGAACTGGATTGACAATGAGGTGCTGTAGCATCAATGCACCTTCCATGTAAGTACTGACTAAAGCCTGTGCCAAACAAGACTGGGACTTAGACTGGACCCGATATTGGCGCACCTGTTGAGCAGTAAGCCAATGAGCAGCGGTTTTAGTGCTGAGATCAAAACTATAATTATGTGAATGAGGACTGAGCACAAATTTTGCATGGCACCTAGGCCAGTTTGACCTGATGCAGCTTAAGATCGTTGAGCCTCAACACTGGTTTGTGGCCATATCCAATTTTTAGCCCCAGGCTAACGATTCAGTTCGATGACCTTTCATCAGAACGGGAAAAAGTTAGAGATGTAACAGGTTTTAAGCAAGTACAGAGGCAGGGAAAAGGGGAGGGAAGGAATGAACAAAAGGGAAAGTCTGTGATAGGGTGGAAGGCAGGAGTGATTAAATAACAAAAGGGATGATGGTTGAAGGGGATGATAATGGAGCCAGAAAAGAAACAAAAGGTGGGTCTCGAGGAGGTGTAAATGGGAATGGCAGAGTCACTACCAACAGCTGCAGTCCGAAAAAAAGTGCCTACTCGAAAGATGAGGTGCTGTTCCTCTAACTTCCATTGAGCTTCAGTAGAACAGTGTAAGAGGCCGAGGACACAGAGGTCAGAGTGGGAGTGTGGTGGAGAATTGAAATGACAGCCAACCGGAAGCTCTCGTTGGAAGGATGATACCTCTGACAATGCAGTACTCCTCTATTAGATTATATAGCTTGAACCCACAACCTTTTGACTCAAACAAGTGCCACAAACTGAACCAGCTAACAGTTGCACTGTCACCCCATTTACTTTTGAAGATTCATGCCACTTTTAGAGTGTAATAGTGGCAATACAATATAATATTGTGGTATAAACCTAGACAACGTCACCCCACTACTTTGAAAGCATTACAACAAATGTACTGCTGTCAGTTAAACTTCACATTTTCAAATCACTTCCACTGTCGTGCAAATGCTGCTGGCAAAGCATATTAATTAGTCACAAGCTCAAAATGCAATCTTGCAAATGAAGCCAGAAATGACTGCTGGCAATGTTAAAATAACCAGGTCAATTCCTCTGTTAAAATAACAGAGAGCGGAATATCACACAAACACATTAAACTTTTGTCCACTAATATTGGCAGAAGCCATTTCTAACATATGAAGTTTATATATATCACGATGTAAATAACAATTTTGTTATCTGAATTCTAGGCCTGTGCGCACGTGTGTGTGTGCATGTCAGTGTCTGTGAGAATGGGGCTGAAATTGGTCAAATCAGTGTAAAAGGGGCTGCCGATTCACTATCCGCCCATTTTGCGCTACTGCCGTTGACTAATTTTAGCCCCAATGACTCAGCAGAGACCATTACTGTGACAGCTAAGTTTAAATGGAAAGAGGCATGGATGGATGGTATGTTGCACAAGGTAGTTTCAAGGCATGTGGTGAATATAAATAAAGTTTAAAATTAAATTAGACTTAGATAATGGCACCAATAAGTAATTGAAAATGCCAATAACTTTCCAATACGCTCTGCTGGTACATTGTAAATCAATTTAAAATCAAACAGAACAATGTAGTCATTTTACAATGGGGATGGCACAGTATGATGCAGGTCTAAATGTTCCACTCCATGGAGTTCCACATTTCAGCAATGCTGCTAAGGGAGGGAAAAGTCTGTACTGAACTGCTCCCTCGAGCCTCGTGGCAGCCAGCCATGAGTAACATTGACAGCAGGCCCCCTGCTTGACTCAGATATCCACCACTGATAAGGACAAGGGAAGAAGGTGCATGGGAACACCACCACCTCCAAGTTCCCCTCCAAGTCACACACCATCCTGACTTGGACATATATTGCCGTTGCTTCATTGTTGCTTGATCAAAATCCTGGTACTCTCTATCTAACAGCATTGTCGGAGTAGCTTCACCACACGGACTGCAGCGGTTCAAGAAGAAGGTCCATCATCATCTTGTCAAGGGCAACTAGGGATGGACATTAAGTGCCAGCAGCACCCACATACCAAGAATTAATACATTTTTAATTCACTGAGGGCTAGAAAATGGAAAAAAGCAAGGCAAATGGAATGTAGCATGTTCTCATGAGAAATTATGTACAGTTAATTGATACAAAACTTTTTCCAATCATTTGGAACATACAATTTATAATTAAGATAGGATAGAATCTTCAAAGATAAACTAGTAAGGATGTATTTGACAATTGATGAGGTGTGTTTTATTTATTCATTTATTTCTTATTGTCATTTACCAAATCAGCATTTGTACAATATTTGGCATAGTCACTAATAATAAGAAAATTTGTGCCCAAAATATGCATCTAGAAAAAGTTACAAATGAATATTTTGTCAAGAGTATGAATTACTTACACATTTGCTACAATAACACATTCAGGAAGTTGATGAGTAGCTTTCAACAGGATATGAATATAGATACAGGATGGCTGTCATTGGCTGAGAACCATTGTAAAACCTCAGTAAATTCAGAAAGTTTTGTACATACATGGAAGCTACAACATGGAAACAAGCCATTCAGCCCAACCAGTCGATGTCGCCATTTACCCTCCACACTAGCAAATAGTTCGAATCGCATTTACCCACCCTGTATCCATATCCCTTCAATATCATTTTCCTTCATCCACCTCTCCAATCTAATCTTGATTGTTGACATAGTTCCTGCATCAACCACTAACCCTGAAAGTGAATTCCACAGCCTCACAACTAATCTGTGTGATGAAGTTTCTCCTGCTCTATGTTCTAAATCTTACATTTACGGGGAAAAATTGGCTCATGTCCCCTTTGGGGGCGATAACTTTGCCGGGGCGCAAGTTAGCGCCCCCGCGCCCGAAATTCAGTGGTAGCGCCCCAACCAGTTCTGCGCAAGAGCTACTGCTGTGATATCAAGAGGATCACAGAAAATGCAAAATATTAATTGAAAATAGCATTAAAATTAAACAGAAATACATGCCCTTAATTAATTGACATTCTTTAAAAATGGGCATTAAAATAATGATGGATTATTGGTCCTAATCAATTATTTTCCACAGGTTAGAAAACTTGAAATAGGTGCTAACACCATTTTTCCAGTTTTACACTTCCTTTAATGCCATCCTCAGTTGCCACGAGCCACAGAAAGTATATCCAATTCTTTTTTTCACTGCTTTACAAGTGACAAGGTGAAGCTACAGCTGATGATCTCAGTGTCAGATCACAGCAGCTGGGGGAAACAGACTTAGAGTGGAGCTCACTCTGATAAAAGGACTGTCATTTAAAAGATTTCAGTGTTTAACTTTAACATTGTGCTGATCATAATACAGCCCAGGACGGATATGAAGAAAAAACACAAATTCTTGAAACCTGCAATAAAAACTGAAAGTACAAGAAAAGCACATCAGTCAGCACCTGTAAAAGAAAAAGGTAAGTTAATGATTTGAGTCACTAACTTAGAAATTGGGCCACTTACTGGCACGAGTTACCGCCGTGATCCAGATGAAAAATGGTGGCCGCCACTCTAGCATTTCTCTGGCGGGGGATTTGGTGGCCACCATTTTGGTGAGGGCCTTAGCGCTGCTAATAGCAGTGCTGGCCCTGGAAATGTAAATTGAGAGAGGGCGACGTCAGTTGGTGTGCAACGGCGACTTAATGTCACTTCAGCGAACTTCGAACTTAGTGCTGAGTTCAGCGCTGGGTCCTAAGCTCGCCATGAAAACCCAGCTTTCAGCAGACTGACAGAGATACTGTCAGCACCTCTTAAAGGGACACACACATCTTTCAAGTAAGTTTGCATTTAAGCTTTTGGACTGGATTTTTTTTATTTTATTGAAGTAGTGGCTTGGTGCAATACATGTTAAATGTTTTTTAAGTGTGCAGGGTGTGCTGCTGAACACTTGCAAGGCCTCGGATGGTAAAGGAAGGCCTCTGAGAAGACAGAAAATGCTGGAAATACTCAGCAGGTCAGGCAACATCCGTGGAGAGAGAAAGAGTGTTCATGTCTCAGGTCGAGATGCTGCCTGACCTGCTGAGTATTTCCACCATTTTATGCTTTTATTTCAGATTTACAGCATCGACTCACAGAGGGATAAGGAAGTCATAGAAGAGGAGGAAGCAGAAGAGGAGGATGCAGAAGAGGAGGATGCAACTCAGACAGCCCCTTTCTGGTCAGGATCATCCACCTGCGATACCAGTGACCACAACCCCAATTCCCCTTTCAACATTTGTCCCACACCTTACCTTCCCTCTGTTACTGACCGTCACAGCATCCTCTTAGCCACAATGCTGAAATAAAAGACACCACTAAGTAAACTTTCCAATCCAACTTTATACATCTATCCATCCAAAATAACATCAAGAAATCAACTCATCACCCTTATGCATTCCGTTAATGACTGTCTTGTGTGTGCTTTTGCCTATCCTACTGATGTCACGCAGTGCTACCCCAGTGGCTGCAGCATGGTTGGTGGAAGGCTGCTGACTTTCAGTGGGGGGACACTGCAAATGGCCTTGCTGGTCGACCTTGAGGAGCTGGTGGCTGGCTAGGAGTGTCAATCAAGTGACGGTGTTCCTTCTTCTTCTTCTTCTTCTTCTTTTTCACTCTCTTCTTCCTCTTCTTGGTCAACCATTGGCTGGGCAGGCTGCATTTCTTGGGTGTGTGAAATGAGGAAGGCACAAGGGTGGAGTTGTGGTGAGGGGAGGGCGGTAAAGCAAGAGGTGCATGCCAGAAGGAGGATAACATATAAGGATACCAGCATCTTTTATCCTTTCAACCCCACCACTGGCCAAGGGCTCAGCCATGGCCCTGTCAAGAATGACCTGCACCATCTCCTGCAAGGGGTGAGGTGAAGCTAGGAATTGGAGGTGTGCCTCGTCATTGGTGCAGATTGTGGTAGGTGAGTGATTGGGGGTGGGGGCCGTGCATTGAGCTAGTGTGTGAGGCTAGTGGTGCAGTTGGTAGGAGACGGGTTTTGAAGATGCATTCACTGACCTTGACCAGTGGTCTGAGGTCATGAAGCTTTGTTGGGCACTGGAGCCAGGTCCTGGGGGTGACACTGCTGGCAGTGACGGCCTCAGTGATCTGGACCCACATCGTTGTTTCTGAGGGCCTCCTGGCCCCTGTGGGTAGAGGACCTCTCTTGCAGTGTTGACCCCTTGCACAAAGCTGGAGTGCTGCGTGCGAGATCCTGGGTGCCCCTTCCCTGGCTTGCCGAGCCATTTGTGTTAGTGCTAAAGCACTTACCCAGTTTTTTAGGTGTGGATGGGAATTCGGTTTTTAAGAACTGAAGACTTCCATTTGGGAATTCCTTTTAATGCTAATCATTTTCAGTTGGCAATTTTTACATCATTTTTAATTTTTTTATTTCAGAAGGCATTGCCCCTTTAAGAAAGTGACTGTGCTTTCTGAAATCGCAGCCTCGCTTTCAGAGCAGCCTATTCTAGCAGCAACAACGCCTGGGCCACACTACATTGGAGCCTCCTGCCTGTACAAACGCCACCAGGACAGCACTCCACAGTGAGTTAAAAGAAAGAAAGACTTGCATTTATATAGCGCCTTTCATGACCACCGGACGTCCCAAAGCACTTTACAGCCAATGAAGTACTTTTGAAGTGGAATCACTGTTGTAATGTGGGAAACGCGGCAGCCAAATTGCGCACAGCAAGCTCCCACAAACAGCAATGTGAAAATGACCAGATAATCTGTTTTTGTTATGTTGGTTGAGGGAGATATATAGGTCAGGACAACGGGGATAACTCCCCTACTCTTCTTCGAAATAGTGCCATGGGATCTTTTACATCCACCTGAGAGAGCAGACGGGGCCTCGGTTTAACGTCTCATCCGAAAGACGGCACCTCTGACAGTGCAGCACTCCCTCAGTACTGCACTGGAGTGTCAGCCTAGCTTTATGTGCGCAAGTCCCTGGAGTGAGACTTGAACCCACAAACTTCTGACTCAGAGGCGAGTGTGCTACAAACGGAGCCACAGCTGACAAGCGCTGGGCTAATGATAATTAGTCCCCAGCTCCAATTTTTCAGTCCTGCCAATGCCACCATTTTTGGCAGCCATGAACACCCGGCCGCGTTGGCACGCGCAGCTTTTGTGGCAGCCATAAATTTCTAGGCCATTATCTGATGCATACCTTGCTGATCTTGCTGAATAACCTGCTGTGGGTTTCCAGCATTTTCTGTTTTTATTACTGCCCTAGGATGGTCTGCAAATATTTTCATGCAGGCACATAACAATGCTGTATGATATTATAGTCAATCTGTCAGAAAGCAGCAATGACAGATGAATAGGAAAGGAAATTGATAAAGAGGGTGTGTAAGATTATGTAACCACCAGGGACACTTGAAATGCCATAATCTAATCACTTATATTAAGGACAATCAAGCATCACTGAACTGTAGTGGATAAGTACAATTGGTACACATATGTACACAGACACGATGGGCCGAATGGCCTCCTTCTATGCCGTAAATTTCTATGGTTCTATGACTCTATGTGAAAGTGCCATCTAGGACCGTAATTCAACTTGAAAAATTGAAACAGGCTGTAATAGAATGAGTGGGTTGGGAGAAAGATTAAATTTGTTGCGGAAGAAAATTATTTTTTTAAAAATGACATTAACAAGACTGGAAGAAAGGAAAGAGTTACATAGATTATGATTTTAAAGACGCTATTATCTCATACGAATCAAAGTCATGCGCACTGTAAGAAAATGTAGCTGTATTATACAATTAAAAACTGTTAAGGATATCTATCTATACCATACTATACAACCTGTAAGAATACGTAACTGTATCATATTATACAAACTGTAAGGACATGTAGATGTATCACACTATACAAAATTAAATAAATCTGTTGGACTATAACCTGGTGTTGTGTGACTTCTCATTTTTGTCCACCCCAGTCCAACGCCGGCATCTCCACATCATGACTATACAAACTGTAAGTTTATGCCAGTTGTATTGTGTTATACAATCTGTAAAGACATGTAGCTGTATCATACTACACAGTACCAGAAGGACCTGGAAACAGATGCACAAAGGGAGTCTGTCAAGTAAAGACTAACTAACAGTACCAAATATCTAGTCAATGGCCCAACATTGCATGTCATGTTGTGCTGCCTGTCAATCTCCACACACATGCCTAGCCCTCACGGAACCTTACAGCTCTTTCTCTGCATCTCATGCATAACAATATCTCACACGTTCACGATGCAAAGTACAATTTAAAAAAACTTGCCGCGCTCACATCTTCCAAAGCCAGAACATTTCAACTCACTGACACTGGTTGGCATGCAGGTTGTGAGGTTGTGCACGTACACTCTGTGTGCTCCTTCAGCTTCCAACCTCTCAAGATTACTTTTTTGCTTGTGCAAGATACCTCAAGGAAACAATCCCAAGCTGCAGAAAGGCCACCCTCACCAAGCATTGACATGTCCAAATAGCCCTGGGAAGAGGATCTGTGGACCCATCTGCTTGGGTTACAGGAGATCTATGCAACCAGCCTTGAGTATAGCCAGACTATGCTCTGATAAATCCTCAGTGTGGAAATTCTACCCCCCATGTTATTTGTAGCTAAATCAAGCTTTTCTCTGTCTCAAAAGCTCACCATTTGGTTGATCCCCACCTGAATTGTAGCGTATTTTGGCCAAAAACTTCATTTTAATCTGTGGCAATTACATTAAAATAAGGTTGGGTGCAATTCCCCAGTGTTTCTATGAGGAATATACCATGCACTCTGATCACCAGTATAAAATAGGCAATGAAGGGAAGGCAAGTTTTGGGATATTCAGGAACTGAGTGGGTAGTTGAAGCTATTTTGCTGGATTTTTCATTGTTGAAATCTAACTTATTTAAATAGATATTTCATTTAGTTCTCCTCTGAGGTTTTTTGAGGCAGAGAAGTGGATGAAAGGAGGGATAATAGATAGATGTGCTTACATCAAAGGTTCCCATCATCTGTTCCTACTCTTTCCCACTGATCTACCAATACAGGCACACTGCTGAAGGAAAATTACCTTTGCAGGCTGTTTCTCCAGTGGCAGATTTATACCGTCTGCGGAATCTGGTCTGCAGATAACAGAAGAACATAAGAATATAAGAGCAGGAATAGGCCACTTGGCCCCTCGAGCCAGCTCCGACATTCAATAAGATCATGGCTGATCTTGGGCTCAAAGCCACTTCCCTGCCCGTTCCCCAGAACCCTTCATTCCCTTATCTTGCAAAAATCTGTCTATCTCCACCTTAAATGTATTTAATGACCCAGCCTCCACAGCTCTCTGGGGCAGAGAATTCCACAGATTTACGACCCTCTGAGAGAAGAAATTCCTCCTCATCTCAGTTCTAAAAGGGCGACCCTTTATTCTGAAACTATGCCCCCGAGTTCTAGATTTCCCCACGAGGGAAAACATCCTCTCAGCATCTACCTTGTCGAGCCCCCTCAGTATCTTAAATGTTTCAATAAGATCACCTCTCATTCTTCTAAATTCCAATGAGTATAGGCCCAACCTGCTCAACCTTTCTTCATAAGTCAACCCCCTCATCTCTGGAATTAACCTAGTGAATCGTCTCTGAACTGCCTCCAATGCAAGTATATCCTTCCTTAAATAAGGAGACCAAAACTGTACGCAGTACTCAAGGTGTGGTCTCACCAATACCCTATACAGTTGTAGCAGGACTTCCCTGCTTTTATACTCCAACACCCTTACAATAAAGGCCAACATTTCATTTGCCTTGTTGATTATTTGCTGTACCTGCATGCTAACTTTTTGGGCTGGATTTTCAATGACCCGTGGAGTCGGGTTTGGAGGCGTGTGGGGGGTTAAAGTTGCAGATTCGGGGGTCCTGACCCCATCCCGACTCCATTCCGCCTCCACGCAATTTTGACAAAATCAGTCACGGGGTTCCCGACTCCGTCCCGCCTCCAAGAGGCGGGAGAGACCATTAAAGCCCTTAACAAGCCCTAAATTGGCTCTGTAATGCCTTTTTGAAATGTTTTAGCTAGTTTAACTCTTTTCCGATGTGAAGTACGCCTGATGTGAAACACGCCAGTGAAACCTGGCGGGAGCACAAGTGGATAGCTGACTATCGGCTGCAGGTCCACTATTACAACGGAGATGTGATGAAGGTAGTAGTAGTATTAGGTCTGAAAGTCGCCTCTGATGCTGCTGCATTGAATGTCTTCAGAGACTGCCTGGGAGGACTTGGTTGCAAAAAAAATTCATTCTCTCTCTCTCTCTCTCTCTCTCTCTCTCTGATATGCTGCTCATTTTGCATCCAGGTCCTCTCACAGCAAAGGCCAGGCGATCTCTGAGACCAGGCAGTCTCTGACCTGCAATGATGACATCATCAGAGGCGACTTTCAGACTGAAACCACTAATTGGGTCATGGGTTCCCACATGTTGGAACTCAATTGCCCAATTAAGTGAAAATTGCATCATTCATCCACATTAATCTGGAGTCAGGGGGGCAACACGAACCCAACCCAACCCCAAGACAAAATCCAGCCCAGTGTTTCATGCACAAGGACCCCCAGATCCCTCTGAACTGTAGCAGTTTGTAATCTCTCTCCATTTAAATAATGATTTGCTTTTTTATTTTTCCTGCCAAAGTGGATAACCTTGCACTTTCCCACATTATACTCCATCTGCCAAATGTTTGCCCACTCATTTAGCCTGTCTATATCCCTTTGCAGATTCTTTAAGCCCTCTACACAACTTGCTTTCCCGTCCATCTTTGTATCATCCGCAAACTTGGCTACATTACACTCGGTCCCTTCATCCAAGTCATTAATGTAGATTGTAAATAGTTGAGGCCTGAAGCAACGATCCCTGTGGCACCCCACTAGTTAACGTTTGCCAACCGGAAAATGACCCATTTATCCTGACTCTCTGCTTTCTGTTAGTTAGCCAATTCTCTATCCATGCTAATATATTACCCACAACTCCGTGAGCTCTTATCTTATGCAGTAACCTTTTATGTGGCACCTTATCGAATACCTTCTGGAAATCCAAATACACCACATCTACTGGTTCACCTTTGTCCACCCTGCTCGTTACATCCTCAAAGAACTCCAGCAAATTTGTTAAACATGATTTCCCTTTCATAAAAACATGCTGACTCTGCTTGACTGCATTATGATTTTCCAAATGCCCTGCTACTGCTTCCTTAATGAAGGACTCCAGCATTTTCCCAATGACAGATGTTAGGCTAACTGGTCTATAGTTTCCTGCTTTCTGTCTCCCTCCTTTCTTAAATAGGGGTGTTACATTTGCGGTTTTCCAATCCGCTGGGACCTCTCCAGAGTCCAGGGAATTTTGGTATATTGCAACCAATGCATCCACTATCTCTGCAGCCACTTCTTTTAAGACCCTGGGATGCAGGCCATCTGGTCCAGGGAACTTGTCGTCTTTTAGTCCCATTATTTTACCAAGTACTTTTTCCATAGTGATAGTGATTGTCTTTAGTTCCCCCCTCCCTGTGGCCCCTTGATTATCCATTACTGGGATGTTGTTAGTGTCTTCTACCGTGAAGACAGATACAAAATATTTGTTTGGAGTCTCTGCCATTTCCCCGTTCCCCATTATTAATTCCCCAGTCTCATTCTCTAAGGGACCAACATTTACTTTAGCTACTCTCTTCCTTTTTATATACCTGTAGAAGCTCTTACTATCTGTTTTAATATTTCTTGCCAGTTTACTCTCATAATTTATCTTCTCTCTATTATTTTTTTAGTCATCCTTTGCTGGTTTTTAAAAATTTCCCAATCCTCTGGTCTCCCACCAAACTTGGCAACATTGTATGTCTTCATTTTCAATTTGATACCATCCTTTACTTCCTTAGTTAGCCACGAATGGTGCTCCCTTCTCTTAAAATCTTTCTTTCTCACTGGAATATATTTCTGTTGAGAGTTATGAAATATCTCCTTAAATGTCTGCCACTGCATTTCAACTGTCTTACCCTTTAATTTATTTTTCCAGCCCACTTTAGCCAGTTCTGCCCTCATGCCATTGTAAATTGCCTTTGTTTAAGATCAGGACACTGGTTTGAAATACAACTTTCTCACCCTCCAACTGAGTTTGAAATTTAACCATGCTATGATCACTCTTTCCTAGAGGATCCTTTACTATGAGATCATTTATTAATTCTGTCCCAGATCTAAGATCCTGGTTGGTTCCATTACATACTATTCTAGGAAACCATCCGGGATACACTCTATGAACTCCTCCTCAAGGCTACCATGGCCAATTTGATTTGTCCAATCAATATGGAGATTAAAATCACCCATGATTATTACCATACCTTTTTTACAGGCCTCCATTATTTGTTGATTTATACCCTGTCCAACAGTATTGTTACTGTTCGGGGGCCTGTAGACTATGCCCACCAGAGACTTTTTCCCCTTGTTATTTTTTATCTCCACCCAAACCGAATCTGCATCTTGATCTTCTGAACCAATATCACTTCTCACCACTGCACTGATCCCATCCTTTACCAACAAAGCCACCCCACCTCTCTTTCCTTTCTGTCTATCCTTCCGAATTGTCAAATACCCTGGAATATTCAGTTCCCAGCCCTGGTCACCTTGCAACCACGTCTCTGTAATGGCGATCAGATCATACCCATTTGTATCTAATTGTGCCATCAACTCATCTATCTTGTTACGAATGCTGCGTGCATTCAGATATAGAGCTTTTAACTTTGTCTTTTTACCATTTCTCCTTGTTTTGGCCCCATTTTCTGTTGCACTCTTATTTTTAAACATTCTGTCCCTTCCTGTCACGCTCTGGTTATTATTTCCCCCATCCCTATCCTGCTCTATTGCTTTCTCATTTCTCATTGACTTTTTAAATTCTCGCTCACCTGGACCCTCCCCCCCACTATTTAGTTTAAAGCCCTCTCTACAGCCCTAGTTATTCGATTCGCCAGGACTCTAGCCCCAGCATGGTTCAAGTGAAGCTCGTCCAAACGCAACAGCTCCCTCTTATCCCAGTACTGGTGCCAGTGCCCCACAAATCGAAACCCATTTCTCCCACACCAGTCTTTGAGCCACTCGTTCATTTCTCTGATCTTATTTACCCTATGCAAATTCACTCGTGGCTCAGTTAGTAATCCAGAGATTATTACCTTTGTGGTTCTGCTTTTTAATTTAGCCCCTAGCTGCTCATACTCTTTCAACAGAACCTCTTTCTTTGTCCTACCTATGTCATTGGTACCTACGTGGGCCATGACAACTGGATCTTCCCCCTCCCACTCCAAGTTCCTCTCCAGCCCAGAGGAGATGTCCTTAACCCTGGCACCGGGGCAGGCAACATAGCCTTCGGGACTCACGCTCTCGGCAGGAGAACAGTATCTATCCCCCTAACTATACTGTCCCCTATCACTACAACATTTCTTTTTATTCCCCCACCCTGTACCACAGGTGCTGTGGTCAGATTGCTCATCCTCCCTGCAGTCCCTGCTCTCGTCCACACAGGGAGCAAGAATCTCGTACCTGTTGGACAAGGCCAAGGGCTGAGGCTCCTCCATCACTACCTCCTGGATCCCAATACCTGCCTCGCTTGTAGTCACACCCTCCTGTCCCTGACCATGGGCCAAATTGGAAGTAATTACTCTAGTGGGTGTGACTGCCTCCTGGAACTTAGTGTCCAGGTAACACTCCCCCTCCATAATGTGTTGCAGGGACGAGGAGTGACACATTAGCCTCTACTCCAAGGACAGCACTTCCAATAGCAGTCAAGTTCATTTCAGCACTGAATTTGTATGCCTCAAGCTCATTCCAAGCTACCATTTGATGTATCAACAACAACAGCTGATACACAGTGCACATATGCATCAGGCAGATCACTGCTGCATGATCATCAGGCCAAACACAATCGGTTTCCTAATGGAAAACCAGCAGCAGAATAAGAATGCACTGCTATTCTTCCACATCTCCAAAGTCCAAGGTGTTATTGTTGGCACCCGTTTGGCCATCTCAGCCCTTACATACAAGCCCATACAACCACAAGGGGTTCCACGCCAACAATGTCCAGGTTGTCAGTGACCAGCAGCACAGGTAAATGCTCACTTTCTAGGTTGTGACTGGATTATTTGAAGGAGAAGGTAGACTGGAAGGATGGCTCCTAGGAGACAATAACTACCATCTTCAGCCCTGACACATGACTTATTTGCAACAGCTAGGAATACTATCAGGCCTGTTGAGCCAACAGGATCATTATTGTGCTTGAGAAGCACGGAGTCCAATGTCTGGATAGATCAGGGGACATATTACACCACAAAGATCATCATTAGCTGCATGCTACACAACTTTGTTATCCAAAGAGGTCTAATTGTGGAGGAGGTTCACCCACAGCTAAGGGCTGAGCAGAATACTGACAGTGCTCTGGAAGATATACCTGCTGAAAACACATTTACTCAGCTAAGTGAGAAATAAAAATGGTGTCTGGAGCCACTTTGAAAAGTAAATGCAGCAATGTAATGAGTTGAAATTGCAGCCTTTTGAGTGGTTCTTTGCTAATCTGTATTTTAGTGAGTCAGTACACTTCAAATGCTTACTTAAGACAATGAGAAAAGAATGACACTTGATTTTTCTGCAGGAGACGGTCTTAATGTGCCACCACAATTTAAAGTTTGATGATCCATAGCCAAGACTTTTAATTACATAGATTGAAAATAAATTGAGCCTTAGTCACACAGACCTAAATAAAATCAAAATGTTCAATTGATTTACAGGTAAAGAAAGAATGTGTATCATTTTATCAAGTCCTCAGAAGCAAAGTGCTTCACTGCCAATGAATTACTTTTAGGGTGAAGGAAAAATGTTGGCAAGGACATTGGAAGAACATCCTGCTCTTCAAATAAGGTTACATAAATGGAGAGGTCATTTCATTGAACAAATACCTTGCCATAGTCTGAATTTATACTCTAAAGATTTTGGTAAATATTTCAAAATGATGACAAATACTTAATAATATCACGCAGTGATGGCCTCCTCAACTTATCACATGATGGTCTTTATCTACCTTAACCTTGGTTTAGAATTGTTTCTAAAGAACTATTTTCTACTACCCCACAGAATTCAATACTCAGACCTTAACCTTCTCATCCTTATTGTATCTTTACATAGGAATTGTGATCCCAATGTGGGAAATCAATGACTGGAACTGATTAAAGGAATAGCTGAATAATGAAATAAATCAAACGACAAATAGTACTTAAATTCTAAATGTGAAATATTTGCACGCTGCACTCTCTACGAACTCTATTAGTGTTAAATAAAACTGACTGCCCTGCACACAAACACAAATACGTTCGGCCCAAAAATTCGTGAGGAAGCCTTCGTGCGAGGGTAAGGCTTCCCCGCGATCTCTCACTGCGCGTTGGCTTTTTCAGTTCCAGCTCGCACGAACTTGATGTTCTGGACAGCTGCTGTGCTGGGCTTGCGTATCCCACAGGCGCAGTTAATTCGTGCGAGCTGTGGGATCACGTGACTCAGTTAGAGCCAATGGCAGCACACCATCTTCCATTCATAACTTTCACATAAGTGCTGTGAAAGCTATGAATACTATAGCCCCCCAAAAGAACAGCTAAACCTCAATTAAATTTAAAAAAACCATCACATTAATAAAATAAGTATAGTTAAATAAATTAACCATTTTAAATAAAAAATTAAATTTTTGAAAAAATTTAAAATCTTTTAAAAAGTTATAAAAATAAACTTACCTGTCTTTAAAGTCTCTAAAAAAGATATACCTGTTAAAAAAAATTCAAAATAATACTTAATTCACTACTTACCTTGTTAAAAGTGGGTCTTACTCCTCCTTTTTTTATGTGTAAAATCTTCCATACTTACCTGCGCGTTGAAACCACTAAGTGCACTGCATGCGCGCAGCCTGTAGCGCGCACGCGGTTCACTTAGGAACCGCCCCCTTTTCCATTCACCAAGTGCCGGTTTTCAGCGCATGCGCAGTGCATGCAGAAAACCGGCAATTGGAGACAGAATACGCGAGAGTACACAGTGCGTACTCTCGCGTATCAACACAAATTTTTGGGCCAACTATTTCTCTGATAATTGTTACATTTTAAATTGCAATAACATAACTCTCATCCATAAAATATTTTCATTGGTTGAACTTTTTATGTTACCAGAAACTTTATTCTCTGTATGAGAATTAAATTACAACAAGAAATGCTATTAAAACAGATATTGTCCTGATATTTTTGTTTCCAGTTGCCTTATAAAGCTAAACCTCCCACCATGTTCTTTTGCATCTGCAAACTATATGGGCTGAATGTTAATGTGGAAGAGCATGTGGGATTGGGTGCAGGTGGGGGGTGTTAAAGCCGGCGAAATTGACAGCATGTCGGGAAGCCAGCTCCAACCCGCTGAGTGCGAGCAACCCCTCAGGAGAGCTGGGTTGTCAATTTCCATATGCTGATGGCTCAATTAGAGCGATATTAACACACTGTTTACAGTTTAATGTCGGGTCCATGGGATTCCCGGTCTTCCTGAAACTTGCCAGTGAAACCATGGCGAGTACACAGTGGCAATTTAGGGGGCTGAAGCAATCTCAGGCAAAGATGCCAATAAATACTCAGTACTCACAGCTGCTTTCTTACCTGCTAGTGGGAAAGGGTTGGTTCACAGTACTTTTGTTGAGAGTTTACTTTGTACAATTTAGAGGTTACTTTCTACACTTTGCAGGTTTGCTCTATCACATCAGGATGGGTGCTGTTTATGCTGCCTTAGATTGGACCTCAGATGAGGACCAAGATGACCAGAAACAGCACCCGCAGCAGCCTGCTGCTCTCAGACCTGTAGCTGCACAGCAGAGAGAGGAACAGCAGAGAGGTGCAGCTCGCAGGAGGCACTACCCACGATACAGGGTGTACAGGCAGAGGATCAGTTTCCTTGACATCTCTGAATAGCAGTGTCTCGGGAAGCTCAGGATGTCACATCAGGTGGTGTCAGACATCTGCAGCCTCCTAGAAGAAGACCTGCTGCCAGCTGGACCTGGTAGCCACGCATTACCAGTGGCTGTCAAAGTCACCACCACCCTCAAATTCTTTGCCTACGGAGCCTTCCAGGGCTCTGCTGCAGACATATGCAGCTTGACTGATGGGTTGTTTGCCAGGGCCAGCAATTATGTCAACTTTGCCACCGATGATGGCAGTCAGAATGAGTGGGCGCTCGGCTTTGCAGCTCTGGCTGACTTCCACAGGTGCAGGGCCATTGACTCCACACATGTGGAAATCTGGGCACCTCCAGAACAACTAGGATTTTCCGTTAACCGCTTCCTCTCCATCATGTGCAGCTGGTGTGCAACCACAAAAAGATCTTTATGCAGGTGTGCGCAAGATTGCCGGGCAGCTGACATGATGCTTTTGTCCTGCGGCAGTCCTAACTCCCTGGTCTCTTCAGATCTGGAAGCAGACGTAAGGGGTGGCTGCTAGGCGACAAGGGGATACCACTGCAAACTTGGCTCATAACACCCGTCAGAAACCCAACCACTGAAGCCCAGCAGCGCTACAATGAATACCACATCACCACCAGATGTGTGATTGAGCAGGCCATTGGCACGCTGAAGTTGCGTTTCAGGTGCCTAGACAGGTCTGGAGGTGTCCTTCAGTATGCACCAGCCAGGGTCTCCAGAATGGTCGTGGTTTGCTGAGCTCTGGACAACATTGAGCAAGAGCGAGGCTTGGACCTGGATGAGGAACAAGACAAAGAGGTCAGATCCTCCTTGGGCGATTTGGAGGGGAGGAGGAAGAAGAGGAGGAGGAGGAGGGTGATGCACCCCCAGCTGCTCACATTGCTGCCAGGGATGCCCTTATTAATGCAAGGTTCACTTAGGTTGTACCAGTGCACCCATGTCACTAGAAAATGCAACGGCCACTCTTCCCCTACCCCACCAAAGCCACACTGACACAAAGCAGTCCTGCAACCAACCAACCGCCCTTGAACATCCCCACATTCATCATCAAACAAGTTAGAAGGCCACTTACCACCAAGTACCCAAGGATGGACAAGACGGGAAAGTAGTGAAAAAGAATAACATTTATGTGAGCTAAATTTAAAAAAACTTATCGAAACAACATTTTCTTAGACATCAATGTGCATATATTTGTGCAATTACAAAGCCTTACTCTTCCATTTTCTGCTGCTCCTACTTGGTGCGACCTGTGTGGCTTCATCAGAGGTAGAGGCAGGCTGCTCAGATCCCATGAGGGCCCCGCCAGACTGCTTCACCTGCACCTGTACAGGGACAGACTTGGCCATTGGGACACGAGGCAGCATGCGGGCTACTGACTGAGAGGTGGGCTGTGGGTGAGAAGTCGAAGCGCTTTGAGTCGAGTTCCCACTTCCATGACCCCTTTTGCCATCACCCCTCTCATGGCACAGCTGCACTTCACTGCTACCACTGTGCTGGACAACACATTGGTGCAGGTCAGGGCGGCCCTGTAAGGCCAAGACTAAGGTATCTGTCAATCTATTTAAGATGGCAGATATGTTGGCATCCAGAGTTTGCACGGTGGTGTTGAAGTCGTGCATGGACTCATTTGATTGGAGCTTATGATGGTCCATCCTGCTGGCCACTCTATCCGTAGCAGAAGACATCATCTCAGTTGCCTGTGACATCGCCCCCCTCATGCTTCTGGTGGACTCCTCCAATCTCTCTGCAATCGTGGTGATTCCACTTTGAAGGCCTGTCAGTGCATTGCACATTCTCTACTGTTCAATGATTCTCCTCTTCATCGATAGGTCCCGAGGTACAGCATCTGTGTCCAGCTGCACAGAGCTTGGAGAGGGCTGCGCCCTCCAACACGGACTCTCCACTGCTGTCCCTGTCTCCAGCATCTGCTTTTGCTCACTTGTGAAGTGTGAGTCATCAGATGAAAACCCATTATCTGCCTTACGGGTCCCACCATAGTGTGAGTATCTGAGCTGGTGTATGATATGTGTGAGTCCTGTGACAGTGCACCCTCAGAAGGACTCAACTCCTCTGAGAAATCGTCGTTAGCAACCTCCAATGACTGTTGCTACACACGTGAAGGTCCTGTGGGAGATAAAAGACATGAATTAGTGCTGGCAAGGTAAGAATATGTTGCAAGTTATCATTATGAAGATGATCATATTTCACTCGCTGTTGAAATCAAGACAACATGACAGAGTGCTGTATGACATGTGGGTGGCTTTTATTTAATTGTGTCACCAGGTAGCTGGGAGCTCCCCGTCTCCAACAGCCTGGGACGCCAAAACTCCAGTGCCTCCTCCTCTGTGCTTGTCAGTTGCGAGATGTTTAGAGGGCCCCCTCCGGTTCGCTCCCTCTCCCAGGTGAACTGTGCTCTCTTCTCCTGCAAAGAGCGAAAGAAGAGACGTATGCATGAGTGTAATGGCATGTGTTCACCCAATGAAGGCAGTGCATTTGGTGAGAGTGACTATAAGGGAGAGGCAGAAAATTGCATAATGATGAGGGTGAGTGGGAGTGGTGGATGGATAGATGGGGATGTGAGGAAGTGCATAGAAAGAGAAGGATGGGTGCACCTGCAAGGTACGTGGGTGTGAGACATGATGTGCTGGAGTAGGCTTGACAAGGCAGAGTGAGGGGGTGGGGTGATACGCACAGCAGGATGTGTGTGAATGTACCACTGTACTCATCTTTCTTGCCCTGCTTAGGTCATTAAAGCGCTTTTTGCACTGAATCCAGGAGTGTGGCTCCACGTACCTACTGCTGACCTCCTCAGCCACCTCCAACCATGCCTTCTTGGTCTCCGCTGCAAGCATCTTCTGTCGTTGGTAGGAAACAGTATCTCTGTCTGACTCCTCACAGTCCCCAGCAGCACATCCAGGGAGGCATCACTGAAATGAGGCGCAGCCTTTGCCCGTGTGGATGCCATTTGGCCACTTGCTTCTATTTTCTTCACAATTCTAAATTCCTTCAACTTGCATGTTTGGAGTGTCCCTTTCAATACTGGAGTGAGATCGCATCATTCAGCTCCACATAAGAACATAAGAATTAGGAGCAGGAGTAGACCATATGGCTCCTCGAGCCTACTCCACCATTCATTATGATCATGACTGACCTTAGGCCTCAAATCCACTTTCCCGCCCAATCTCCATATTCCTTGATTCCCCTAGATTCCAAAAATCTATTTATCCCAGCTTTGAATATACTCAAAGACTCAGCATGCACAGCCCATTGGGGTAGAAAATTCCAAAGATTCACAACCCTCTGAGTGAAGAAATTCCTCCTCATCTCAGTCTTAGATGGCCAAGCTCTTATCCTGAGACTATGCCCCTTAGTCCTAGACTCTCCAACCAGGGAAAACAACCTCTCAGCTTCTACCCTGTCAATCCCCCTCAGAATCTTATGTTTCAATGAGATCACCTCTCATTCTGCTAAACTCCAGACAGTATAGGCCCAATCTATATAATCTCTCCTCATAGTACAACCCTCTCATCCCAGGGATCAATCTAGTGAACCTTGGTTGCACTGCCTCGAAGGCAAGTATATCCTTCCTCATATAAGGAGACCAAAACTGTGCACAGTACTCCAGATGTGGTCTCACCAAAGCCCTGTACAATTGTAGCCACACTTCCTTACTCTTGTACTCTAACCCCCTTGCAATAAAGGCCATTTGCCTTCCTAATTGCTTGCTGTACCTGCATGCTAACTTTCTGTGTTTCCTGTATGATAACACCTAAATCTCTCTGAACACCAACATTTAATAGTTTCTCACCATTTAAAAAATATACTGTTTTTCTATTCTTCCTACCAAAGTGAATAACCGCACATTTCCCTGCATTATACTGCCACCTTATTGCCCAACTCATTTAACTTGTCTATATCCCTTTGCAGGCTCTTTGTCTCCTCCTCACAGCTTACTTTCCCCCCTAGATTTGTATCATCAGCAACCTTGGATACATTGCACTTGGTCCCTTCATCTAAGTCATTGATATAGATTGTAAATAGCTAAGGCCCAAGCACTGATCCTTGTGGCACTCCACTAGTTAGAGCCTGCCAACCGAAAAATGACCTGTTTATTCCTAGTCTCTGTTTTCTCTCCATTAACCAATCCTTTATCCATGCTAATATATCACCCCCATCCCCACGAGCCCTTATCTTGCTTAACAACCTTTTATGTGGCACCTTATTGAATGCCTTTTGGAAATCCAAATATACTACATCCATGGGTTCCCCTTTATCTACGCTGCTAGTTACATCCTCCAAAAACTCTAATAAATTTGTTAAATATGATTTCCCTTTCATAAAACCATTTTGACTCTGCCTAATCATATTATGATTTTCTAAGTCCCCTGTTACCACTTCCTTAATAATGGATTGCAGCATTTTCCCGATGACTGATGTCAGGCTAACTGACCTGTAGTTCCCTGTTTTCTGTCTCCCTCCTTTCTTGAATAGCCGGGTTACATTTGCTACCTTCCAATTCACTGGGACCATTCTAGAATCTAGGGAATTTTGGAAGATTATAAGAACATAAGAATTAGGAGCAGGAGTAGGCCATACGGCCCTTCGAGCCTGCTCTGCCATTCAATAAGATCATGGCTGATCATCGACCTCAACTCCAATTTCCCACCTGATCCCCATATCCCTTGATTCCCCATGAGTCCAAAAATCTATCTGTCTCAGCCTTGAATATACTCAATGAGTTGCATTCACAGCCCTTTGGGGTGGAGAATTCCAAAGATTCACAACCTTCTGCATCAAAACCAATGCATCCACTATCTCTGCAGCCACCTCATTTAGAACCCTAGGATGTAGGCCATCAGTTCCAGGGGATTTGTTGGCTTTTTGACCCATTAGTTTCTCAAGTACTTTTTCTCTACAGATATTAATTACTTTAAGTTCCTCACTCTTATTAGTCCCTTGGTTCCCCACTCTTTTTGGTATGCTTTTCGTGTCTTCTACTGTGAAGACAGATACAAAATATTTGTTTAAAGTCTCTGCTAGTTCCTTATTCCCCATTATGGTTTCTCCTGTCTCTGCCTCTAAAGGACCAATGCTTACTTTTGCTTCTCTCTTCCTTTTTACATTCTTATAGAAGCTCTTACAATCTGTTTTTATATTTCTTGCTAGTTTAATCTCATATTCTATTTTCTCCCTTTTTATCACATTTTTGGTCATCCTTTGCTGGTTTCTAAAGCTCTCCCAATCCTCAGGCTTACTATTATTCTTCGCAACATTACAAGCCTCTTCTTTTAATCTAATATTGTCCTTAACTTCTTTAGTTAGCCACAGACAGATTACTTTTCAATGGAGTTTTTATTTCTCAATGGAATGTTTATTCATTGAGAATTTTGAAATATTTCTTTAAATGTTAGCCACTGCTTATCTACCGTCATACCTTTTAATCTAATTTCCCAATCTACCTTAGTCAACTCGCCCCTCATAGCTATGTAATTGACTTTATTTAAGTTTAAGACTCTCGTTTCGGACTGAAGTATTTCACTCTCAAACTCAATGTGAAATTCTATTATATTATGATCACTCTTTCCCAGTATCCTACTATGAAATTACTAATTAACCCTGTCTAATTACACAATAAAAGGTCTAAAATAGCCTGTTTCCCTGGTTGGTTCCATAACATATTGTTCTCGGAAACTCTCGAATGCATTCCATGAACTCATCCTCCAGACTACCAGGAAGATTAAAGTCCCCCACGATTATTGTATTACTTTTTTTACAAGCTCCTTTTATTTGTTGATTAATACTCTGTCCAATGGTATAGCTACTGTTTGGGGGCTTATAAACTACTCCCACCAGTGTTTTCTGCCCCTTGTTATTTCTTATCTCCACCCATACTGATTCTACTTCCTGATCTTCCGAGCCAATATCCTTTCTCACTACTGTCCTTATGTCATCCTTTCTTATTAGGGCTATGCCTCCCCACGTTTCAATTCTGCCTGTCATTTCAAAACGTCAAGTACCCTGGAATACTTAATTCCCAACCTTGGTCACCTTGCAACCATATCTCAATAATGGCTATTAGATCAAAGCCATTTATCTCTATTTGTGCCACTAATTCATCTGTCTTGTTACAAATGCTTCGTGTATGCAGATAAAGAGCCTTTAATTTTAACATTTTACTAATATTCCCTGCTTCACCTTATTCACTGATGCACTATTACCATTAAACTCTCTGTCCATTCCTGTCACACTCTGCTTATCTTTACCCAAATCGCTACACTGCTCCATTGCCTTGATTTTTCTCTTCTGATTTCTAAATTTCCCCTCACCGGAACCCTCACGTCTGCTTCCGTTGATTGGGCGGGAAACCTGGAAGTAAAATTATAATGAGGTGGCTGAGTTAAAAAGCCGCTAACAGACGCGCTGCACTTACTTTCGGGCAATGTTCCTTCTAATTTTTGGGGGGTACACAATCCTTTAATGGGCTGTGCGGCCCATTAAAATTTCCGCACAGGCACGGTTTTTCCATAGTGAAGCCGGTAAGCAGTCTGCGCTGGACCCCCAGAGTGCTGCACGGCTGCGCAGCTTAACGAAAACATTGCTTCTGGGTTTCCTGTTCACTATCAGACCCTCCTGCTCCCAGTGCATCGCAAGATTAAAATCGGGGCCATATATGTATA
This sequence comes from Squalus acanthias, assembly GCA_030390025.1. Lineage (NCBI taxonomy): Eukaryota > Metazoa > Chordata > Chondrichthyes > Squaliformes > Squalidae > Squalus > Squalus acanthias. The sequence goes on from CM059431.1 coordinate 133,035,036, forward strand.
AGAAGTTAGGAAGACGAAGACTGCTGCAAACTGCTCTGGATGCAAGCCCATTAACTCTATTTTCCTTTTGTTCAGAACGTCTGATGAAAGGTCATCAACATGAAAGGTTAACTCTGTTTCTCTCTCCACAGGTGCTGTCTGACCTGCTGAGTATTTCCAGCATTTTCTGTTTTTATTTCAGATTTCCAGCATCCGCAGTGTTTCGCTCCTGCAACGTGTTGTCGCCTCCCAAATCCATTCCTATCGTTGCTGCAGCTCATTGTGTTAATCTCTCCAGTCAGCTTTTATGCCCCTGCCACAGCACCGAAACAACCCTAACCATAGTCTCCAAGGATATCCTCTGTGACTGCGACCATGGTGCATTATCCTTCCTCGATCTCCTCAATTTCTCTGCAGCCTTTGGCATGGCCAAACACACCATCATCCTCCAACGCCGCTCCTTCGTTGTCCAGCTCAGTGGGATTACCCTCGCTTCCACACTTACCTATCTGATCATAGCCAGAACATCTTTGGCAATGGCTTCCCTTCTTGCTCCTGCACCGTTACTTCCAGAGTCCCCAAGGATTTATCCTTGGCTTCTCTTCTTCCTCATCTACATGCTGCCCTAGCTTTACCTCTCCACCACCTTTTTTTGACTCTGTCACTGCCTCTGTTATGTCAGATTGCTTATCTGGATAAGCAGTTCTGGATAAGCTGCAATTTACTTCAGTTAAACATTGATAAGACCAAAGCCATCATCTATGGCCCCCGCCACAAACTCCATACCTTTGCCACGATTGCATTCCCTCCCCAGACATGGTCTCAGACTGAACTGGACTGTTTGCAATGCCAGAGACCTATTCAACACTGAGCTGAGTTTCTAGCCCCATATCCTCTCCATCACAAAGACCACACACTTCCACTTCAGTAACACTGCCCACCTCTGCCCCTACCTCAGCCATCTCAGCTGCTGAAACCCTCATCCATGTCTTTGTTACCTCCAGACTCGGCTATTCCACTGCTCTCCTGATCAGCCTCCCATCGGCCGCCCTCCATAAATATCACCTCATTCAAAACTCTGCTGCCCATATATTATCTGACACCATGTTCCACTCACCCATCACTCTTGTCCTCGCTGATCTACATCTGCTCCCAGTCCAGTCCCCCAACAACTCATTTACAATTATCATCCTCGAGTTTAAATCCCTTCATGGCCTAGACTCTCCCTATCTCTGTTACCTCCTCCAGCCCTGCAACCCTTCCCCCCGATTTCTCTGTACCTCTGAATCTGGCCTCTTGGGCATCCCATCATCCTTTTTGTCCACCATTGGCGGCCATGCCTTCAGCACCCTAGCCCCACCCACTGAAATTCCCTCCCTAAATCCCTCCGCCTCTCCACTTCCCTCCCTCCTTTTGGACCCTCCTTACAACCAGTTTTTGACCAAGCTTTTATTTACCTCACCTAATATTTCCTTCTTTGGCTCACCAGCTATTTATTTCTGATCATGCTTCTGCGAAGCACCTTGGGATGTTTTATCTGCTCTCAAGGCGCTATATTAATGCAACTGCAAGGGGCATCAGAACTCCTTTTATCAATGAAGTGTTCTGGTCTATCTACCTTTGTCACTACTGCCATTACTCCTCTCCCACCTTCAAATAAATGACAAATCCTTCAAACCTATAACAGCACATCACATCAGACTTTTTGGCTCTACATGGTCATGCAAGTCTTAATTATCCGATTGAATAAGTCAGCATGAAATAAATGCATCCTTTCCTGTATGACTATAATCATTATGATTAACATAGCATGACGTAATGGGGCTGTTTTCTTTAGAGCAGAGGAGATTAAGGGGTGATTTGATACAGGTGTTTAAAATCATGAAGGGGTGGGACAAAGATAGAAACAGACTGTTTCCAGTGATTGAGGAGTCCAGAATGAGGGGACATGGATATAAGAATAAATGTCAGTGAATTAGGACAGAGAGCAGAAGAAACTTCATTATATAGAGGATTGACTGTGGAATGCACCAGAGTAAGTGATTGAAGCAGAGACTATTCTAATATTTAAGAAACGGTTAGATAGGTGGTTGAAGGAAAGGGGGATAGGGTGGGGACATAGGAGTACGACTGCTGCTCATGTGGAGGATAAACACCAACACGGACTGGTTGGGCCAAACAAGCAGTTTTCAAATTGTAATTTCTATATAATTCTGTACACGTGAATATTCTCCATTAACACATGAAATTTAAAAGTCAACTTAAGCCAACCTACTCTTTCCTCACACCATGCTTCCTCTGGGTTCTAAATGTGCACTTCTTTCTCCTAATCTAGTGCTTCTCCTAGGTGCAACTTAAGAGTAAGTATCATGAGAAATAGTTGGCTGCTCCTGTGGTACAAAAACCTCTTGGGACTGAGGTGGCCCTCCTTACATGATGGCAGGCTACAGGGAGGGAGTTGCATCTCTGGCAATTGTGCCTGGGTAGCCTAGTGTTGCCTATACGCCACTTGGAATGTGCTCTGAGGGGAATGGCCGGAGGCCTAGCATGTGCTGCTATCCTGAGAAATGGCAGCCTTAGGCAGGTCACCTCCAACTGTTACCATTTCACTGGGTCCTGGAGCTGTGTCCTCACTGATCAGGAGAATGGCTGGTCTAATGGCAGCTACCAAATCCTGAAAGCCCTGAAAGACAGCTGCCAGGATCCGAAGTCGGTACAGCGTGCTGCCATGAAGGAGGAGCACTCACTGGTCCTGGGCTGCTACTGAGATGGGAGCTTTTGCAGATTCCAATGAAGCTGCCACACACTCAAATGATGTCCACAATGATTTTGTTTTAAATCCTGATGTTACAGCAAATGAGGACTGTGGACTCTATAGTCAGAGCTGTAAGTTGTTGCACATCCTCAGAGATGGACTTCAAAGATCTGGTCCCACAACTCCAAAGTCTTCTCCATGGCCTTTGGCCTCTGCTGGGAAGGTGGCACATCCTCACTCACTCCTCTGGCTCCCTTATGGTCTGTGAATTACCCAATGCCATATCGCATTAACACTATCTAATTCCCCCGGATGAAAATATCTGAACTGGTACGTGGAAGTGAGAGAGGAAGTGGCACGGGGTGACATCACATGGGTTGTGCCAGAGGAAGATAGTACAGGATCTTGTTTCTAGGACTCATGTGTAGCTATGTCCTCAACATTTTCTTCACAATCACGGTCATCATCATCATTATCGTCCACGGGGAAGAATATTATTGTTTTCAGCTCCTCTTCCTCATCATCGTCATCTTCCTTCTCTTTAACATCATCATCCGCTACTCCCCCCCCACCCTGCTCCACTGCTGTGATGGATATGAAGGAAAGGCGTGCATGTTAAGAATGAGCGAGCATAATCCCCTATAGATTAAGGAGACAGAGAAAGGTGTGGAAGCTTGTGACTGTGTGCTGCTTCACAGGGCTGCCAAGGTGATTGTGTAGGTGTGCACGCACTAAGATGCCACCTGCACTGTCCCATCAATCTTGCAATCTCCCATAGCTAGAGAAGAGTGTGTATCCAGCAGCGCCATGGCCTGCTCCTCATAGGGGTCAGCTTTCTGATGTCCGGAAGTCCCTTTCATAGAATTTTGAAGCCCGCATGTCAAGATGTAATTTTGTTTAATAATGTGATCTTTAGCATTAATAACATGATATAAATATATGATTAACAATTGTTTTTCTTTACGCAGCGAGTTATTATGATTTGGAATGCACTGCCTGAAACAGTAGCTTTCAAAAGGGAATTGGATAAATACTTGAAGGGGAAAAATTTGCAGGTCTATGGGGAAGGGTCAGGGGAGTGGGACTAATCGGATAGCTATTTCAAAGAGCCGGCACAGGCACGATGGGCCAAATGGTCTCCTTCTGTGTTGTATCATTCTATGATTCTATGATACATCTTTACTTTATTACGAAACTAATATAATCCCACAAAACCTGCAGGGGTAGAATTTCCACCTGGATGCTCCTAATCTCCTGCCATAACTTCAGCAGAAACCCTGCAGTAACGATGCAGTTATTTACACCCTTCCCTGGGGTTTCCACCAATCTTCCGCCAAAATTATAACAGATCAGAAAAATCCTTCTGAAATTTAACTCCACAGTCTATTTTAAATTTTTTTTAACAGAATTTGTCATTTTAATCAATCACGTAAAGTAACAAAACTCTTCTAAAATAGAAAATTGTCGCACATTAAATCAAGACCGTGCAACCTCATTTCTGCATCAATTAAATTGGCGTAACTTGAGGGGGAGGGGCAGGGGAAGAAATCAGGGAGGGAAACCTTTAATCCCAACACCACTTCTGGGACTTCCACCAGAAATGACAGGTTGAATATGGGTGGGCATAGTATAATTAGACACTAAAGACAAGATCATGTCATGTATTTCCTGTTATTTGCAGCTTTGCAACAATGTGTGCAAGGAATGCCATGGAATCCAGGGTTGCGATTGGCCATGGAGGGAATTAAATTTTAACGGGCTGGTGCCAATGCTCACAGAGGTCTTCCTGGCTGCCTGTACGAGACCTGTGAGTCAGGGGACAGTTCCACTAGCACGGGTCCTAGCAGTCAGTAGGTTGCCAAAGCTTACTGACTATGCGGCATCAAATCTGTCTGTTCTCTCAGAAAACACCTTTCAGTACTTGTAAATGGAAAACTTCTTAGCTGGTCAGATCATCTGTACCAGAGTCACACTCACAGCCTCAGAAACACTGGGGGAAAATGCAACTTTGGTGGGGGTGCAAAACAGGTGGTAGCGAATCGGCCACCCATTATACACTGCACCTTCAATGGAAAGGAAGTGGGTGGGGTGCATAACGAGTGCACAATCCACTACTGCCCATTTTATGCTCCTGATGAAGTTGAATTTTATCCACATTATTCCTAACAACAAAGACACAACAAAACTAAATTGGAGGGCATATTTATTTCCATGTATCCAGAAAATACAAACATAGCAAAAAGAGTTGGAGAGAGGGTTTTATTTGGACCCCACCTAGTAGGGCTCCATTTGTGCAGCAACATACATGGTCTCAACCTATAACAAACTTAAGTGTCAGGTTGGCTCAGTGGTAACTCTTTCCCCCTAAGCAAAAAGTCATCAGTTCAAATCCCACTCGAGGACTTGAGCACATAATTTATGCTGGTACTCAGTGCAGTGCTGAGGGAGTACTGTGTTGTCAGAGATGCCATTTTTTGTATGCAGTGTTAAACTGAGGCCCCTTTTGCCTGTTTCAGGTGGATGTAAAAGACCCCATGACATTATTCATAGGCTGTGAAGTGCTCAGGATGTGAAAGGTGCTATATAAATGCAAGTTCTTTCTGTTAAATTAGCATGAATCACTTACTCGTCTTTTGGATGAGACATTAAACCGAGGCCCCGTCTGCTCTCTCAGGTGGACGTAAAAGATCCCATGGCACTATTTCAAAGAAGAGCAGGGAAGTTATCCCTGGTGTCCTGGCCAATATTTATCCCTCAACCAACATAACAAAAACAGATTATCTGGTCATTATCACATTGCTGTTTGTGGAGCTTGCTGTGTGCAAATTGGCTGCCGTGTTTCTCACATTACAACAGTGACTCCACTTCAAAAGTACTTCATTGGCTGTAAAGCGCTTTGAGACATCCGGTGGTCGTGAAAGGCGCTATAGAAATGCAAGTCTTTCTTTCTTTCTTTTCTTACTAGGTGTACACAAATTCAGCACAAAAGCATTAATGCAGTAAGGCTTTTAGCATTTCCAATAATAGAACTTATTAAAAAAGCTTAGAAGCGCGGCTAAACACTTAACAGAACAGTGCGGAAATTACTTGGCTTTAAAAACGTGTACACTGAAACTCGATACATGGTTGAGAAGTGTGGCTTAGTATTGCAGATATTGCAGAACAGTATTGGTAGGGAAACAGAAACCTTCTATACAAGACCTAGATTTAATCATTACATATTTATAGATGACATGACATCAAATCATGAACCTTTATATGTTGTAAGTTATGGTGAAAACCACACTCCAACACTTGAGTACACAATCTAGGCTGACGCTTCAGTGCAGTACTGAGGGAGTGCATTATTGTTAGCAGCGCTATCTTTTAGATGACACATTAAGCCAATGCCTCTTCTGTCTGTTCAGGTGAATGTAAGAGATCTATTGCACTATTTGAAAAAGAGCAGGGTAGTTGACCTGACAAACATTTATCCCTCAGTTTTTTTTAACTTTTTCTTTTCTCAAGACGTGGGTGACTCTGGCAAGTCCACATTTATTGCCCTGAAAAGGTGATGGTGCGATTTCTCCTTGACCCACTACCATCCTTTTGAAGATGATCCTACCACAATGGTGTTAGGTAGGAAATCCCAGGTTTTTGACAGTGCTGGTGAAGGAACACATTCCAAGTCAAAGTGGTGTATGATTTGGAGAGAATTTTGGAGGTGTTCCCATGATATCGCTACTCTTCTCTTTCTCAGTGGTAGAGGTTGTGGGGATAGGAGGTGTTGTTGATGTGAGCTTGGTAAGTTGCTGCAGTGCATCCGGTACATAGTATATACTGCAGCAATAATGCGCTGAGGGTAGAGGGGATGAATATTGACTCCAACAGCTGGACAGCCGATCAAGCGGATTGCTCTGCCTGAATGGCATTGAGCTTCTTGAATGTTGTTGTAGTTGCACCCATCCAGGAGAGTGCTGAGTTTTCCATAACACTCCTGAGCCTTGTAAGAAGGTGGAGAGGCTATGAGGGGTCAAGCGGTGAGCCACTTTTTGCAGAGTACCCAGCCTCTGCCCTGTTCTTGTAGCCATGATGTTGATATGGCTGGTGCAGTTAAGCTATTGATCAATGATGTTGAAAAAAGAAAGAAAGACTTGCATTTATACAGCGTCTTTCACAAACTGGGGACGTCCCAAAGCGGAAATCCCAGAAACGGCAATGAGATGTTGGTTGAGGGATAAATATTGGCCAGGACACCGGATAACTCCTCTGCTGTTCTTTGAAATAGTGCCATGGGATGTTCTACATCCACCCGAGAAGGCAGACAGGGCCTCGGTTTAACGTCTCATCCAAAAGACTGCACCTCCGACAGTGCAGCAGTCCCTCAGTATTGCACTGGAGTGTCAGCCTAGATTTTTGTGCTCAAGTCTCTGGAATGGGATTTGAACCCACAACCTTCTGACTCAGAGTGGGAGAAGATCACACTGAAGTTGAGGAGGAAGCACAGACGAGTCACTGAGTAATGGTGTGGGCTTTGGCCTCTGCCCCTAAAATGGCTGGTCAGCTGCCTAAAAGTTAAAATCTGCTCGCTGATTTCTCATCCCTAGCATCATCCCAGTGAATCTATGCTGTATGCTCTCAGTGGGTTTAATGTTCCTTCAATAACAGGATGCCCAAAACTTCACACATTACTCTAACTATAGCCTAACCATTGTTTTGTACAAATCCATCAATACTTCTCTGCTCTATTTATGTTTAAATGTCAGTTCTACGGTTGATTTTGAGGGCAATGTGCAATGCAAATTAAAAGAAAATTATTTCTTCAATAAAATAAACAGAAAGAAATATTCTCTCGTATTTAAGTAATTAAAGTAATTGTGAGTATATTAATATTACCGCGTGCTTAGAGTTGGCTATGAAATTGGGGCCTGAGGATGTGCAAGGTGTTATATAAATGCAGGGGAGGCATCAAATGATAGACCTCCATGGATAAACTGAAATTTATCAGGAAACATATACAGACTAGACTAACACTGGTAAAGAAAATTGTGAGCAATATAGAAACTGTAGTGCGGAGGTGAAGAGAGTGACTACAATGTCTATAAAGTAATATAAATAAAGGTCAGCAGGTAATGTAAAAGGAAATAGTAAGGGTTTTTATAAGCATATTAAAAGGAAACGTATAGTTAAAGAGAGGGTAGGATCTCAGCGATGAGAGGGAATCTAGTTGTAGAGGATGACGATATGGCAGAGATATTAAATAAATATTTTGCATCAGTGTTTATAAATGATAGTGGAAGTGGAAAAGTAGGTGTACTAGAGGACCAAGCTTTTGGTCAAGTGTCCTAATATCTCCTTATGTGGCTCGGTGTCAAATTTTGTTTGATAATCGCTCCTGTGAAGCGCATTGGGACATTTTACTATGTTAAAGATGCTCTATAAATGCAAGCTCTGTGATCTAGGGCATTCCAAATCCTAACCATCTTCTGCATAAAATAATTTTCTAACCTCTTCCTTCATTCTTTTGGTTATGATCTGAAATTCATGCCCTCTAGTTAATGATTCACCATGCAATGGAACTAGTATTTCTCTGCTTATCTTATCATAAAATTGAGAGGTCGCACAACACCAGGTTATAGTCCAACAGTTTTATTTGAAATCACAAGCTTTCGGAGCTATCGATTGCTCCTTCCTCAGGTGAAGTAAATTAGATACAGAATCGCCAAAGCATATATAGATAGAGAACAAAGCATGTGTACCTTACAATTGCAGACCACTAAATTAAATCATCCTGACTATCTGCCGAGGTGTGATAAAGTTAATTAAGTCAGCCAGGAAGGTACCACATCAAAGACATAGCAAGATACAACTGAGACAATGAGGTGTAGTCGCAGGGGTTCTAACGTGTCAAAAGCTGCCGTCTGTATGTAAAACGAAAAGCTTTAAAATTTTTACTTTTTTACTGGGAAAATTTTTACTTTTTTACTGGGAATCACATCTGTGAACAAGATGTGATCTGTGTTAACCCTTCATAATTTTGAACACCTCCATCAGATATCCTCAACCTTTTCTGTTTTAACCAAAAGAGCCCCAGTTGTAGTCTCTCCCTATAACTAAAGTCTCTGATGTCTGGTATCACCTTAATAACGCTCTTCTGTCTGCTCTCCATAGCCTTGACATTCTTCCTAAAATAGGATGTTCAATAATCCACTGCTTTGTGTTTAGTCCCTTGAGTACAGGCAGTTCCAGTTAATTCCATGCTCCTTGGGCTAGCCAGCTGTTTTCTCAGCTGAGCCATGCAACACTGAAACCAGTTCTAATACGACAGTTGTCAAACGCTGCATTATTACAGTAATATTAATTTTGTGCTGCTAAAGTACACACAAAAGTTACATTAAAGTTAAAAGCTTCAAAAATGTTACTTTTACCTGCCCAGCCTTTCTTTTTTTACCCATTTCTTCTTTCTCCTATTTTTAACTTTTGTTCCGAGCAAATCTTATTCAGGTCCCTTTATAAATTTAAATATATTACTTAACTTTTTCCCTAAGCCTACAGAATCAAACTGTCCATTCTTGAAGTGGGATCAACATTGTTTACTGTTAGCCTCTGGTTGAAAACCAGCTCCAAATCCCATTTTCTCAGCTAATTAAAGCCCAGGATTTAAAAATTGACTTGGTCGTATTACGGAAGCCATCATTCAATTTTGATATTTTTATGAGCCAACCTTAAAGTATTACTACTTGATAGGTTATGATGTTGGCAGCCCTGACAGCGGGATCATGTCCCAATAAGGTCATTTCTCTTTGTGGATTGTCCAAGGATTAATCCTATGTGTAAAATGTAGTCCAATAGTAATTACAATATAAGGTACATTATCAAAAAATGATGTACCAGTATCATTAACACAGATCAGTAAATAGGCCAAGTTTGTTTCATGGACATCCTCTAAGTAGGTTTAATAACAATTTAGTCAGAAGTATGTGTGAATTGAAGTTTCCTGCTCGAGTTGGATGCTGTTTGAATCCCTCCAATCAGGATTCCACTCCTGCCACAGTACTGAAACGGCCCTTATCAAAGTCACAAATGACATCCTATATGACTGTGACAGTGATAAACTATCCCCCTTCATCCTTCTCGACCTGTCTGCAATCTTTGACATGGCTGACCAGTCCATCCTCCTCCAACGTCTCTCCTCCGTCGTCCAGCTGGGTGGGACTGCCCTCGCCTGGTTCCATTCTTATCTATCCAGTCATAGCCAGAGAATCACCTGCAGTGGCTTCTCTTCCTGCTCCTGCACTGTTACCTCTGGTGTCCCCCAAGGATCTATCCTTGGCCCTCTCCTATTTCTCATCTACATGCTGCCCCTCAGCGACATCATCCAAAACACATCAGGTTCCACATGTACACTGACGACACCCAGCTCTACCTCACCACCACCTCTCTCAACCCCTCCACTGTCGTTGATTTATCACACTGCTTGTCCAACATCCAGTACTGGATGAACAGAAATGTCCTCCAAATAAAATTAGGAAGACTGAAGCCATTGTCTTCGGACCCCGCCACAAATTCTGTTCCCTAGCCATCGACTCAATCCCTCTCCTGGCAACTGTCTGAGGCTGAAACAGATCATTCACAAACTTGGTGTCGTGTTTGACCCTGTGATGAGCTTCCTACCACACATCCGCTCTTTCACCAAGACTGCCTATTTCCACCACTGAAACATTATCTGATTCTGCCTCTGCCTCAGCTCATCGGCTACTGAAACCCTCATCCATGCCTTTGTTACCTCTTGACTATTCCAATGCTATCTTGGCCGTCCTCCCATCTTCCACCCTACATAAACTTGAGCTCATTCAAAACTGTGCTACACGTATCCTAACTCGCACCAAGTCCCGTTCAACCATCATCCCTATGCTCACTGACCTACAAGAAAGGAGGGAGAGAGAAAACGGAACTACAGGCCAGTTAGCCTGACATCAGTCGTCGGGAAAATGCTGGAATCCATTCTTAAGGAAGTGATAACAGGGCACTTCGAAAGTCAATATGGTTTTATGAAAGGGAAATCATGTTTAACAAATTTATTAGAGTTTTTTGAGGATGTAACTAGCAGGGTAGATAAAGGGGAACCAGTGGATGTAGTATATTTGGATTTCCAAAATGCATTCGATAAGGTGCCACATAAAAGGTTGTTACGCAAGATAAGGGTTCCCTAAACCCCTCTACCTTTCTCCTCCTCCTTTAATATACTCCTTAAAATCTACCTCTTTGTCCAAGCTTTTAGTCATCTATCCTAATATCTCCGTATGTGGCTTGGTGTCAAATTTTTGTTTGATAACGCATCTGTGAACATTTTACTACGTTAAACATGCTATATAATGCAAGTGTTTGTTGTTGTTGGGGATATAGAGGGAATTTTCACATGATAAAATGGGTGGGTTGGAGGTGGGGGGGGAAGTTAAAGCTTTAAAAATCTAAAACCCGACCCCAACCTGGCCCCTTTCACCGTATACTCAGACGGGACGGAGGGTGGGCAGCCAAACCACTGCCAGGAGGCGAGTTGGCATTTTAAACATTATAATGAGGCCTGAAGCCTCTGCTTTAACTTGCTGTGCAGGTTTTACTGAAGGTGGCCGGGGATCCAGGCACTCGAGATTCCCAATAGTTGCAGCGAGGCGGGCACAGCCTCGGGGAGCAATCCTTGTGGGCCGAGAGGAGCGGGAGTGCTTCTTCCCAGCTCCCCAAGTTCACCCACCAGCAGCCCGCAACCCCTCCCCCCCCCCCCCGGGGTCGGGGTTCAGACCCCCCCAGGATCACAACTCAGCCCCGGGGTCGGGGATTGGACCCCTCCGGGATCGAACCCCACCGGACCCCGCACCTACCTGGTCCTGCGGCCAGTTAAAACTCCACAGTGTGTGGGGATACCTGGAGCTCCAGGTTTCCCGCGGTCTACCAGTCTCACCCTACTCTGAGCGGATGGGAAACTACAAAATCTAGTCCATCATGTCAATAACCTATTGGTTAAAGTTCTTTTTTGCTTGCTGAAGTCATCTGATTATGGGCTTCCAGCCTTATTAGACCTATAATCACATTACAACTCCCGACATGCTTAGAAGACTTCACTACAACATAGTCTTAAGACGATGCTTTGCTGAAGTTTAGAATTGCATAATGTAAATTTTAAATAAATGTTATAAATTTTATAAAAATATTATAATACAAGTAAATATGGTGCCACACTGTATGGTAATAACTGAACTAGCACTATCTTTATTAACAATATAGAATGTTTGAAATTGTTCTTGCTTGAATGTGCATCTATTAAACAGTACAAAGTGTACAGACTGAGGGTGTTTACTGCATGCCCTAACTGTGTGCCAGACAGTCAGGCAGTGGCAAAGTCATTAACAAGAGATGCTTATAGTGGTTTGTTTAACAGCAGTAAGGCAAAACTGTCTGTCTGACCTAACCTACAGCCAGTCATCATTAGATACTACAGACAAGTATCATACCCACCCGTAATCAATGAATAAAACAAAACTGCTGTAAGCCTAGCATTAAAACAGAATGTACGTGCTATGTTAATCATATGTCCTCATTCTTGGAGCCTCCTTGGCTTTGCCTGAGGGAGTTTTTGGGTTTGTGCTGTCAAATTACCCCGATCAGGAGAAAAGAGAACTACATCACCAAAGTTACTGTACATGCTTTACTGAGTTCTGAACCTGACAAAAATGATTCCATTTGTTCCGCTGATAGTGAACGTAACAATTTGTGTTAATGATTCTTGTTTTGAACTGCTATGTGAGTGTAATTCTTCAAAACATACGCAGAGACATTAGTCATTAATGCTGTCTGGTAACTTGTACTGGTGAACTTGAAAGAGAAGAGTAAATGGATTGTGCAAATGGACCTGTTTAGCAAGTTGTTTGGCCTAATTTGTAAATTGGTAAAATATTGAGTTTGAGGGTTTGAAAGAATTCTAGTAATAGAAATTTAGTCACTCATAATTATTCATGTTATCACAATCACATTAATATCAATAATAATACATAAATATTATCCTTTAATGTTATGTTTGTAAATTAAGTTTTGATGAACATGCTACATTAGTTTGATTCAGCACATTGATGCTTTCTTTGTTAATAATTTAACAGCAACGCCAGAAATTTCCTTAGGGGTCTCCTGATTGGCTGCCGTAACTTTAGTGGGCGATCGGCGGAAACCCTGGATAAATGGGGCTTCCACTGATCTTCCATTGAGATTATGGTGACTGATCAGGAAAACTCCTGGGGAAATTCCAAGCATTAGTCTTTCTGCTTGTCTGCCATGCAGTTGTAGTATTCAATGGTGCAGTATAAATCCCTTGCTATGGCCGCGATTTCGCCGGCCAAGGCGGGTTCAGGGCGGGAGAGGTCGTTGTCGGGATACAGTCCCGCTGTCTACTGAAGCCCGCTTGAAAAAAAGGATTTTACGTTAATGGGCCTTGTTAAGCCCGCCTGTCGCGTTCCCCGACCCTATTAGAAAGTGCGGGTCAGGTGACGTCAGCGCTGACGCTTCTCTTGTCGGTTTATTTAAAGGGCCCATGGCCCCACCTCATTCCACTTCCTGAATTTAAAACAACAATTGCTGAGATAGCTTGTTCAACTCCAAAAATGAGCTCACAAAGGCAGAGGGCTGCACCTCGATTCAGTGATGACTCCCTCCATGTTCTTGTGGAGGGAGTCAGAGCACGCAGGGAGGTTCTCTTCCCTGCCAGTGGACGGAAGAGACCTCCCCAGGAGACTAAGGCAGCCTGGCTGCAAAGAGCTGAGGAGGTAACGGGCAGGTGTGCGATGATGAGGACCTGGCTTCAGTGCCGCACGCGTTTTCATGATCTTCTACGATCTGGAAAAGTGAGTATAAAGCCACACTTACCTTCATGCTGCTGTGTCTGTTATCACTTCCCCATCACTCAGCATTTCCAACTCTACTCCTGCACAGCGCAACTCAATGCAACATCCCTTGCACCTTCAGCCATCCTTCTCTATCTAGCTACATTATTGCATCTAAATCTTACTATGCACCCCGAACACTCACCCTCATCCTAATGTAATGACACCAACTAGCAACACTAAAGGATGCGACTTGTTACATCCACCCCACTCCATTATAGTCTCCCTATAAAGATCTCACACATCCATTCATTACACTCATTTCATCACTCTCACTCAACCTTCTCTTCTTTCCCTCCTTGCAGGAGAAGAGAGCCCACAACGACAGGAGGTGGCCCTCAACCACTGGCCATTCTGACTCTTGCAGAGGAGACTGCCCTGGAGATCACTGGAGCGGTGGATCAGCCGGAAGTGGGGGCCGGAGAGAGGGGCTCATCAGAACAACCTAGTGCCAGAATCATTTCCCATACACCCACATGTCATTCATCAGTCACTCATATTGGGGCTGATGTCAACAGGAATTGATTGCTCATAATGTACTTATTGGTATCTGTATGCAATGGACATATCATATACCTAACATGTCTTTACTCTCCCACAGGTCCAACAAGAGCCCCCAGCCAATGTCCATGAGGAACATCAAGAGGACTCCTCAGAGGAGGCTCCAGCCTCTGAGTGTGCAGCGTCACCTCTGACAAGGCAAGTCAGCACCAGCGCAGATATAATCACCTCGGTAGGTCGTACACGAGATAGAGTAGTGTTGTCACCTGGTGTCTCACAAGTCACAAGTGAGCAAGAGGAGGTGGTGGAAACAGGGACAGCAGTGGAGACTCCTTGCCGGAGGGCACAGGAGTCTCCTAGCTCTGCTCAACTGCATGCAGACACTGAGCCTCGGGGGCCATCAACGAAGAGGGCGGTCCTGGAGCTGGAGCAACAAGTGCAGGAGGCTCTGACAGGTTTTGCAACCGCGGTGACTGCGACAGACATCTCAAGCGTGACCAATACCGTGGCGCACGCACTTGCGACTGTTGTTTCCTCCATGGATAGGATGGCAACCTGCATGGAGGACATAATACGCCAGTCGCTTGAGCAAATGGTCTCAATTCAAAATAGATGGGCATCTATGGAGGATAGATGGGCATCTATTGAGGAGAGAAACCAGAGGCTCATAGACGCCCTTGCTAGGAGGAATGTCAACGTCGACACGGGTCCTCATGGCCCCACTGATGTGCAGCAAGGTGCTCTCCAGCTCTTTGCTAGCAGAGAAGTGCGGGTGACCCATGAGAGGGATGATGGTGGGAGGGCACATGCAAGTGGAGGCTCCTCTCCAAGCGCTCACATTTCAAGCCCCTTGCCTACCCCTCAGTCAGAGCCCCAGATTCATCCATGGACAGCGATGGCCGAGTCTGCCACTGCACAGATGCAGGAGGAGGACACTTTGGCGGGGCCCACACAGGCTCTAAAACCCAGAGGACGACCACCAAAGGCGTCTAAGCAGATGCAGCAGGGAAGTGAGCAGGCTCCCTCTACCTCTGCTGAAGCCACAGGGGTTGCACCACGTAGAAGCACACAGAAAAGAAAAATGCCACACAAATAGAGTCACAGGGGTATTCACTTGGTTGTTTCTTTCAATGTTATTGACAAGTTTCTGTTAAAGTGATGTTGTCCATTAAATCTTTACATGCGTGACCTTTGTGGTTCTTGGCAAATGTATGTTGACACTTGGAAGTGGCAGAGTGGATGGTCAGGGATACTTTAATCTCCATCAATGGTGGTGACATTGAAAAGATAGGACTGGCCATTGTAGGGATGGTTAATGGTGTTGATGTGGGCTGATGCCAATGTGGCAATGCATGTGGCAGCCACATGTCTGATTTGCGTGAACTTAACTAAATCTGGCCATGATGAGGTGATTCCTGGATTCACGGGCAGCAATGTGGTCGTGTACTGGTGGCATTTGTACTGGCGGCTGCTCAAGGTCTTCATCATCCTCGTACTCAAACTCATGCTCCTCCTCCTCGTCCTCCTCCTCGAAGTGGCTGTGCGCTCTGCGCCTTCTTCCTCCAACATCGCTAATCCTCGCTGCTGCGCTATGTTGTGCAGGGCGCAGCAGACCACAACAATTCTGGAGACCTTGGCTGGTGCTGTACTGCAGGGCTCCTCCTGATCTGTCCAGGCATCTGAAGCACGTTTTCAGTGTGCCTATTGTTTGCTCTATGACACTTCTGGTGGATATGAGGCTTTGATTGTAATGTTCCTCAGCCTCATTTGTTGTCCTCCTCAAAGGTGTCATCAGCCACGTCCTTAGTGGATAGTCCTTGTCGCCAAGCAGCCAGCTGGAAAGACTGTTTGGAGGTCAGAAGAACTGAGGAACGGTGGATTGGTGCAGAATGTAGGAGTCATGGCAGCTCCCAGGGAACTTGGCGCACACATGGAGAATGATCTTCCTATTGTTGCAGACCAGCTGCACATTGAGGGAGTGGAAGCTGTTGTGGTTGATAAACACTGCTGGGTTATGATGGGGTGCCCTGATGGCCACATGTGTGTAGTCGATTATGCCCTGCACCCGTAGGAAGCCAGCCAGAGCCGCAAAGCCAACCGCACGCTCAGCAGCACTGGCTTCATCAGTTGCAAAGTTGATATAATTTTCTGACTTGTCAAATAGGGCATCGGTCACCTGCGTAATGCATCTGTGTGCAGCCGACTGCGAGATGCCGCAAATGTCTGCTGCAGATCCCTGGAAGGAGCCTGAGGCGAAGAGGTTGAGGGCAAGGGTAACTTTCACAGCTACTGGTAAGGGGTGTCCACCCGCTCCTCTGGGCTGCAACTCTTGCTCCAGCAATCTGCAAATGTCCGCCACGTCCTGGCGCGATAGCCTGAGCCTCCGTTGGCACTGCTGCTCAGTCATGTTGAGGAAGCTCATCCTCTGCCTGTGTACCCTGTGTTGAGGGTATCGCCTCCGGTGAAGTCCAGCCCTGCGCTGAAGCCCTCTGCCCTGTGTAGCATCAGGTGGTTGAGGCGAAGGTTGGCGCTCTTGCTGTTGTTGTGGCTGCTGGGGTGCCTGGTTCTGCTGGTGTTGGGGCTCATCGTGGTCAGATTCTGAGGACCAAGGTGAGAGAGTGTAAACCGTACCCATTCTGATGTAATGGATGGCAGGCGACAGAGAGATGACAGAAGCAAATCCGTCAATAGTGAGAGAGGTTGTTCCAATGAGGTGTCACTGGATAGAGAGTTGGCTCTAAAGGCTTGCAAGCTACAGAAAGCTCTATATGTCTTACAAATGCAGTAACCAACAGTTTCTGAGCTCTGAAACTGAACATCTGCAACTTGTATCCTTTATACCACTTCTGCAGCTGTCAGGTAATCAGATAAATCAAAGCAGACTCAACTCACGACAGGGTGAGCTGTCGTGTTCCCCAAGCAGTGGGTAATCCATGGGGGAGCACATAAAATTAGAAGGTAGGCTCAAAATAGCATTAAATTGGCTTTTAACAAGCCATTTAATGATATAAACTGTCTCCCCCGCCGTTTGGTGTCGGGTCAGTTCTCCGCTGACAGACCCGACACCTGGGAGACTCGTGTGGAGGCGGGTTGACAGCGGGTTTCCTACCCGCTGTCCATCTTTGCTATTTTGACAGCTGACCCGCCTCTAAACCTGCCCTCTGAGCGCTGGCAAAATCCAGCCCTTTATGTTGTTTCTAAACGTAAAAAAAGTTACATTTTACCTTTGTCAAGATGAGGGACATTAGTTGAACACTTTCCAATTACCCCCAGTGTCAGCGTCAAACACTAATGTCACGTATAGCACTATTGTATACAGAGTAAACCTCCTTCTGCACTGCCCAACGATATGCCTCAGTTCCAACCCATGAGACCCTCTAATGCCCTGATGTAACATTTTCCATTCCCCACACTAGCCATCCTACAGTCTCTTTGAATCAGATTTCGAATTCAGGATTGTTTTGTGCTTTGTTCCTACTGCACTGAAACAAGCTTGTGCTTTCCTTCTTGATAATTCTCTGCTGCCAGTAAGTCTTTCAGCCTGTCCTTCATCCAGTAGTGATATCCAGTAATACAACACAAATGTTTTGCATTATGTGATTTCTACACATTACTTTATTAAGCGTCTTTTCCATTTTAACTTTTTTTTGCAATAAGCAAGATGATTTACCACTGTAAACTATTCCAACAAGCAGTAACCTAAGGAACAAATGCCTATCAAATTGACCATGGGACAGTTGTCACCATGCCTTTCATGTATATTTTCTAAGTTTCCCCTGCTTACTTCTCACATAATTCCATCTCTCACCAAAAATTACCCACAGTGGAAAAGGTGGGACAGATGTGTTGCAGATTTGCCTACGACTGTCAGTGACTAACAGGATGTGATTCAAGTCAGCATGGTAGGTTCTGATAGTTTCCCCTCCACCACCCACAAAAATGTGAATGCAATATCATGTGGGGGAGACTGATTTATAAACACAATTATTATTTTACCAGAGGAACTCTGACAGCATTAACAAAAATTGGTAACCTGTTTAACTTCACAATCAGTGTTTTATACAGTAGTTATGTACATATTAGTGAGGCATAAACCTTTGAAAAGATCGACTTTGAACCTGTGATTGTTGTAAACCTCAATCTGTTATTGAGAATGTTCTGAACAAAGAAGATTGCTTTTATCTGCTTTGTAAACATTTGTTAAGTGTGTGTTTTGTAAGAAGGGGGATTGTCAATTGGCTCTCCCGATGTCTCAGCTAACCTAGCGAGGAGCTGAGTCATGCAAACTAGGAAGGTTCAATCACTGCTTTGAGCTGAATTAGGCAACCTCAGTCCCTGAAGAAATAGGGACACTACAGTTGGGTTCAGCATCACAGAGGAAAAATCACCCAGTGTTTTGTTCCTGATTGTTATCCAGTAATTCCTACTGGAAGTGTGAGTGACAGAGTCAGACTCAGGCGTGATACCCCCCTGCAGTTAAATAGCCTGTTTACACATACTGTCGAGGCTCACACATCACAAATAGCTACTTGCCTCTACTGGAAGGAGACCAGCATATGTGGAATTGTACCCCAGCAAGAAGGCAATGGCTTTAGGAAAGGAGAGAAGAATATTTGAGCATAAAAGGAGGAAAGAAAAATAGGATTGCCAGTTAAGATTTCTGAATTAAAGTCAGAAACTTTAGAAATCACTGTTCCTTTAACATTTTCAATGCCATGACAGACTTTAGTCACCTATTACAATCGGGAAGAATTAATGGTAAGACTTACCAAATCAGCAAAACTTTTAGCCAACGATCCCCCGCCCCAGAAAACAAAAACTGATTCGTTTACTAACTGAAAGAGAGTGGTGTAGAGGTGTTTATGGAAGAGTGTATTCATTAAGCAGCACTTAGGCATGAACTTGTCCTCTTTTGCCAAACTGAATTTAGGCTAGATCATCTACTGCTGCTTTTAGTTTGTCCTGAGAGGGATATTGTGCCAGCACGTACAGACACACCGGATTCACCAAGATTGGCCACCAGGAAGGCCTTGTATATAATTGTTGTGAACCAGCTGTGCAAGCACCCCTCTAAGGCTAATTTAAGAGCAAGTACAGAACGAGATCAAAGGTTGAGTCTATTAATCATCCATCGTGCTTTTGGTTTAGCAAGACAGATTGGTCCATTATTTTTTATTTAGTAACTGTTTTTCATTTTTTTAATATTTTAAGCTTTCAAAATTCATTTTTCATTTAAAAAAAAAATGCTATTTATTCTTTCCCCTCATAATGCCTGTCTATGAATCTAAAAGAACTTTACAAGAGCATTTTGACATTGGCGGAGTATTCCCAATTGAGTTTGAGTGCCCTTATCAGAAATTTGAGGATCCTCCTGAATCAGATTGCATGATTTAAGTTGGGTGTGGTTTCATATCAGTATGTTTGTGCTGTGCTGCTTTAGCTCCTACTTTAATATCTTTTTGTTTATAAGCCATCTCAACATAAAATTGTTCAGAGTAATGAAATGAACAATTATATACTGTCAATTCAGATTTTTCCTCCTAAACTTACAGATGTTCTGAAATTAAAATGTATTGCATGAATTATATGAATTAATTTCTTCAATTTTGAGGGGCGAGTGAAAACTCCTTGCTTTAAATGCAAGTTTAATTGTTTAAAACCCTCTTACAGAAATGTACTAGAATAAAGTTAGACTCACAAGTCCACACCTCTTGGTCTCGCAAACCAAGTCCCATCTTCTCTAATGAATGAAATTATTGTTATAGAAATTTATAGACAGAACAGCTGCCCTGATGGCTCACTTGGGAAAGGCTGTGCCCAGTGTGAAATTGAGCCTTGCAGACTAGGGAGGCTGTAGGCCCCTGGTCTGTGCTGTGTTAGTTGATCTCAGCAGAACAACAGTTGGAGTTGTACAATTGGCCTCATTGCCCTGCATTAGGTGGAGATAAAATCAGCCAGCATTTCTAATTCTGAGAGTGATCCCTCTTAAAAAATACATATCTGTGGATGTGAGATGAGGACAGATTGAGTTTGGCTGTGATACTCCCATGGTCAAATAATCTGGTGACACTTTGTCTGGATTCACACATGAAGACTTGTCATTTGGGGGAGGTACAAAAGGGCACCTGGTGCCTGTGGAACCATGTCTCAGCAGGAACCATTACCTTCAGTCGAAGAAGGGAGAAAATTAGATGGAAAGAAAAAGGAAATTATTGGTGAGGAATGCCATTTAGCCTATTTTAACTCATCCATCCAAAAATACACTACAGTCCCTCCCAGTGTTTAAGTGGAATTTGTTAAGAAGAGGTAATTCCCCTCCTCCCAATTGTTTGTGTAACTTTGATTCCACCCCTGCAATGATTGACACTGACCACAACTTTCAACCCTGCAACCTTTGGACAAGGCGAGCAGCTGCAGCAGGACGAGCAGTGAGGGAGATCAGTGGCAGCAGCAAGGCTGATTGGGGGGGGATATCAAGGCCAGTTTCAGGCACTCATCAGCATTGTAGTAACTCCAACAAATCCATCCAGTATACAGTCCTTCCTGTCAAAATAAATACTCCCTTTAATAAAATAAGGCTGTCCCTGAAATATTATAGCCGATCTTAAGATCAAACCTGGCCTTCAGTCTAAGCCAACCCTAGTCCTGAGGTCAACCTTAACCATCGGCCCAATTTTAACCTGACCCAGGAGCAGCTTTATTTTGGCCAACAGAAGCAGCAACAAAATAGGAGGATTCAACGGCATAGTCAATGGCACAGGCAAAATGTTGAAACGATAAACTTCCCAGCACTAGTAATGGTGCAGGTGTCAGTAAGTCAGAAGACCAAGAATGAAGCTGGCACTCATAGCAATATATAAGAATCCAGATGCTTCAAATTAAATTGTGACCATAGGACAATGGGCACAAGTTCAAACCAGCATAACGTAAATTCAGAACAAAAAAAGTGACCAAGATATGAAATGAATCTCCAGTTCGACCAGTGGGGTGAGAATCCTGCAGTTATTTAAGCAATAGCTGGATGCTACGATGGGGGACTACATAGGATTACATAGGCTATACGGTACAGAAAAAGGCCATTCGGCCCAACCAGTCCATGCCGGCGTTTATGCTCCACTTGAGCCTTCTCCCATCTTTCCTCATCTAACTCTATCAGCATAACCCTCTATTCCCTGCTCCCTCATATGCTTATCTAGCCTCCCCTTAAATGCATCTATACTATTCGCTTCAAACACTCCCTGAGGTAGCGAGTTCCACATTCTCACCACACTCTGGGAAAAGAAGTTTCTTCTAAATTCCCTATTTGATTTCTTGGTGACTATCTTATATTGATGGCCTCTAGTTATGCTCTTCCCCACAAGTGGAAATACTCTCTTAGTATCCACTCTATCAAAACCTTTCATAATTTTAAAGACCTCAATGAGGTCACCCCTCAGCCTTCTTTTATCAAGTGAAAAGAGACCCAGCCTGTTCATCCTTTCCTGATAGATATACCCTCGCATTTCTGGTATCATCTTTGTAAATTTTCTCTGCACCCTCTCCAGTGCCTCTATATCCTTTTTATAATATGGTGACCAGAATTGTACGCAGTACTCCAAGTGTGGTCTAACCAAGGTTCGATACAAGTTTAGCATAACTTCACTACTTTTCAATTCTATCCCTCTAGAAATAAACCCTAGTGCCTGGTTTGCTTTTTTTATGGCCTTGTGAACCTGTGTCGCTACTTTTAGTGATTTGTGTATTTGTACACCAAGATCCCTTTGCTCCTCTACCCCACCCAGACTCGCACCCTCCAAGTAATAAGTGACCTTCCTATTCTTCCTACCAAAATGTAATACCTCACATTTATCTGTGTTGAATTTCATTTGCCAATTATATGCCCATTCTACAAGTTTATTAATGTCATCCTGTAATTTGTTGCAGTCCTCCTCAGTATTGACTATCCCCCCCAATTGTGTCAGCTGTGGCTCAGTGGGTAGCACACTTGCCTCTGAGTCAGAAGGTTGTGGGTTCAAGTCCCACTCCAGGGATTTGAGCACATAAAGCTAGGCTGACACTCCATTGCAGTGCTGAGGGAGTGCTGCACTGTCAGAGGTGCCGTCTTTTGGATGAGACATTAAACTGAGGCCCTCTCACGTGGATGTAAAAGATCCCATGGCACTATTTCGAAGAAGAGCAGGGGAGTTATCCCCAGTGTCCTGGCCAATATTTATCCCTCAATCAAAATAACAAAAACAGCTTATCTGGTCATTATCTCATTGCTGTTTGTGGGAGCTTGCTGTACGCAAATTGGCTGCTGCGTTTCCCACATTACAACAGTGACTACACTCCAAAAATAAAGTACTTTATTGGCTGTAAAGCGCTTTGAGACGTCCAGGTGGTCGTGAAAGGCGCTATATAAATGTAAGTCTTTTTCTTTTCCAATTTGGTGTCATCCACAAATTTAGAAATTGTGTTTTTGATTCCAAAGTCTAAATTATTAATATAAATTGTGAACAACAGTGGTCCCAGCACTGATCCTTGTGGAACACCACTACCCACCTTCTGCCACCCTGAATAGCTACTTTTTACCCCTACTCTCTGCTTCCTATCTTGAAGCCAACTAGCTATTCATTCTGCTACTTGTCCCCTGACTCCACATTCTCTGACCTTATTCAGTAGTCAATTATGTGGTGCCTTATCAAAGCCCTTTTGAAATTCTAGATAAATTACATCTACCGCATTGCCCTTGTCTATTCTCTCTGTTACCTCTTCAAAAAATTCAATGAGGTTGATCAAGCAAGACTTTCCCTTTTGAAATCCATGCTGACTATTCATTATTATATTTTTGGCTTCTAGGTTTTCTTCTATTTTCTCCTTTAGTAGGGATTCCATTATTTTTCCTATCACCGATGTTAAGCTGACTGGTCTTTAGTTCCCTGGACATGTTCTATCTCCCTTCTTAAATATAGGTATTGAGCTGTATATTCCAATCCCTACGGGTATGCCAAGAGCATGCGCTGAAAACCGGCATTTCCGATCTGTCAAGAATGCTCGACAGATCGGTCGCCTGCCCTAGAGAAGGGCCTCTGCGGGCGGATAGTTCCACTCTGTGGAGAACCTCCGCCCGCAGATAACCCTTAGAAATCTTATGCCTGGTAAAAGCAGGCGTAAGGCTTGCTTTTACCAGCATAAGATTTGAAAAAAAATTTAAAATATTTTTTCCACTCATTTATCATTTAAAAATACTTTTAAAAAGGTAAGTTTATTTTTAGCCCTGTAAAAAACTTTAATTATTTTTTTCAAAAAATTAAATTTTTGTTTAAAATAGTTAATTTATTGTCATTTCAACTAATTTTAAAAATGTGTTTTTTTTAATTTTATTTAATGTTTTACAGTGTTTTTGGGGTGATCTCCATTCATATATTTGACAGGTCTATCTGTCAAGTGAATGAAGGGAGATTCCCTTCTTTGATTGGCTCCCCATGGCCCACGTGATCCCAGGGACGCTTGCGAACCGCATGCGCCCCTGGGATACGTAGGCCCTGCACATTTAGAGTTGGAGAGGCCCAGGAATGGAAGTGTCTGGACCTCGGGAGCCCTCGGGTAAGTCCGTAGATTTTTTCCAGATCGGAGGCCTCCGCACGCGGAAAGCCTCCGATCAGAAAATACGGCCCATTTTGTTAGCTATCTGCCAGTCCTCTGGCACTACACCTTTTTCTAATGAATTATTAACTATGTGTTTTTTTTTTGAACGGATGAGCTAGGTTAGGCTGAATGACCTTCTTCATCTATATTGGTTGGAGGTGCTTGTGAACAATAAATAAAATGCATGGTAAATAGAGAATTGCTTTGCTTCTGAGCTGTCTCTCTTCACTCTCCATTTCATGCAATTTTAACATTGTTGGGGTATCGGATATTCTCCTGACATAAGGTAAGATCCATAACCAGAACGGTGAAAGCAACTTTGTATCAGCTGTGTAAATAAAATCTTGGGCATCCACAGTTTTTCCATTCTTGCTCAACACTCCCTGTGAGCAAAGTGAATTTCACACAAGCAGGAACCATATTGTTGAACCTTTTCCATTGGACTGGTTTTGCTTCCAGCCTTTGGAGACAATATAAATGGGTGATATAAACCTATAGGGGCTGAATTTGCGGTCGGAGGCTTCCCGCGGACAAACTTACCTGATGGTCCTGGAGGTTCGGACACTTGTGCTCCTGGGTCTCTATGCGTAGACATGCGTATCCCAGGAGTGCAGGCGGTTCGCAAGCACCCCTGGGATCACGTGGGCTGGCCCAACCAATCAAAGAAGTGCAATCCTCATTCATACTTATGGAGGTTCCGTTTCTACGGAATCTCCATAAGCATGAATGGGGATGACGTTAAAAATAGATTGAACATAACAAATAACTAAAAAAAATTACATATTTAAAATTAATTAAAATACAATATAATTAAACATTTAAAATAAAAAAAAATTGAAAAATAAATTTGCATGTTTTAAATGGTCTAAAAATAAACTTACCTTATTGTACATGTGCTTTAATGTTTAAATGAATAAAAAAATATATTTTTATGTTTTTTAAAACTCTTACGCTGATAGAAGCAGACCTTACGCTTGCTTTTACCAGGCGTAAGAATTTCACGGGCATTCGCTGGGCAGAAGTTGGGCAAATAGCCCAACTCTCCTCCCGCGGAGGCCCTTTTCCCAGGGATGCGGATCATCTGTCAAGAAGATTTTTGACAGATCATAAGTTTCGGGTTTTAGCACATGCGCTTCGCATGCCTAAACCCGGAACTTGCGCGGCCCCTACGGACGCGTATACACCTCGTACGCAACCATAGGGCTCGCAAATTATGGCCCAAAATGTGATTTAAAATCTGTAATGAACTATGGGTAAGACATCTAAAATTATGGTCTTGATATCACACTACTTAACATAGATGAAATTGTTCCAACAATGTGTAACAATGTTTTCACCTATGCCAAGAAGCTTGGGTCATAGACCTGGCTAGGTAAACACTGTTTTATCATGTACCTCTTGTTATAATGTAAGTTTTAGCAAATAATACATTATTTAAAAAATCTTTAAACTACATCCATTTTTGTATGTTACTTTTTCTCCTTTTTTAAAGAATATATTTTTTAGTTAGGTAGCAAGTGTACGGAACTGATAGTAGCAGGATCGAGGTAAGGTAATGTAGGGCACACAACATCACATGATATAAGCTCTGGCAATATCAGGTTTCTTTTGGCCGCATTTTAACAGTTTATAAATGATGTAGTAGCTCTTTATCCCCTACGACCGTAGGCAACATTACAGGACTGACAAGTATAGCTGTCATTTACTACTATTACAAGACAATGGGTTCCTCCAAGAGTTTCTTGAAATACATATTTAACTCCTTATTGTTAAATTCACATTTGCCTCACTAGCATGAAGAGGTTAGTAATGCTACCTAATACAGCTCCAACTCAGAAAAACATTATTCTATCCTGCTTAAAGAATTTTATTATTTCTAAGGGAGATATAAAAGAAAAACTATGAAGTATGGAAATGTGAAAAAACAAAACATCTGGATATACAAAGATAGGGTAACTTTCTGATGAAGGATCATATCGGAAACATTTCTTTCTCTTTTCAGATCCTGATCAACCAGCTCTGCATTTTTTAGTTTTATTATTACTAATGTCATTTATGTATATTTAAGTTGGATAAGATAATTTTCTGAGATATTACCTAATTCACATCATTAATAACCATCTCTTAGCCTGGAACTTGAAGTCTAGTTCAAACAGTCTGTTTTATCAAATAAAGTGTATTAATGAAAAATCTGTCAAAATGACTTAACTTGTCTCACAGCTAAAGAAAGCAATTGGACACTATAGCCTAGAAACTACAGTTTGCAATATTAGTGGACAAATAGTCCTTTGTCTGCTATTGTAGTGGAAGCGGTAACCCATTTAAAATAAACAGGTTAGCACCTGCATTAAGATAGTGGATAGAAGAATGGCATATGAGCACGTTAAGCATTTATATACTAATATTGCAAATAATTATTTCTTGCCATATAGAATTTTGTTATTCACAATTGATTAGTTTTACAATAGAACCAGTGAAAATAAAATAGGTTGTCTCCAAAAATGTCTTCATTTTTACAACTCCTTTTGATGTCATTAATATTAATTATATTAAAGGGTTAACCATTGCTTACATTGACTAGGAGCATGTGTAATGTTAACACAAAATAATACTTCTTTCCATTAAAACTAAACTACAAATTGGACACCTTGCAATGTTAGTCTTTAATTCCTTTTTACACATTGTATTATTCTATTCACAACAGGCTGATAAAGGATTACAATGAAAATTCAAGCCTGACATATGGTCACTTGATGTTTATCAATTTTAGCTAAAGTGAGTGTAACATTTCTATTGGGGATCACTTCAGTCCGATCGTTGTAGACAGCAGTTTGTCTAATCAGATTGCAAATTAAGTTTGATCACATTCCAGCTTAATCCACTCTCAGTGCCCCATTTACACCACTAAATCAAACACTGGGAAACTGCAGGTGCTGCTTTGCAGTCATTACACCCAAGGGGCAAAGGCTTTGTAATAAATAGCAAATAAATTGAAGTGCTGGGAAAGAAATCATCTGACTTGCAAGCTACAGGGCATTTCTAATTATCCTACAGTTTAGCTGGAATTCGTCATTGCCTCGACTCAGCAGAGTATTTTTTTAACAGCTGCTGAATGAGGCTGATGCTTTGCTTGTTTGAATTAATTGAGGTACTGAGAAACGCTTGTTGTACTGGTGCACTGCCTCCTCCTCTCAATCCCCCCCCGCATAACCCACCGGCAGCCTGTTGCAAAAGTATCAGATGTACATAGCACTTGATGTTTCAGCTGTTTTCCTAAGCATTCTCCAGAGGAAATCACAAATAACTGTCAACATCATGGCTCATTTATTTCAATTATAGTTAAGAGAGCTTCAAGAGCTGACAGCACAGCCAAGACTATGTTATGAATACTCATATACTAGGGTGCCTATGTGGGCACAAAGCATGATTTTCTATTAGTCTATATTTGGTGCCGTTTTATATTGTTGATTCTTTTTTCTTTCTATGTAACATTAAATGACATCAATATCAAGGGATATATTTTATGCAAGTATATTGGTTCTGAAATATGGTTACATTTTCAAAATATAACGTGCAACAACATTTCAGTAATTGAATTGAACTGCAAAATAGAATTTCTCCATCCAAAAAATGTCATAGTAAATGCTTTTTATGGATAGGGTAATGGTGCCATATCCTGTCAAGTAGCACCAATATCGCTTCTCATAAGCTGCTTCTATATTGCTCTAGTGCCCTGCTGGTGTCATTGGCTTCTAACAAACAGGTCTCACACAACCACTAGCATCACCAAAATAAACATGCCAAATTCATTAACTCTAGCGGCCAGGAAGACTAGTGTTTTTTATTGGGCGTACTCGCCACTGACCTTAGTGAATTTGACAAGTTTACTTTGGTGTTGCTGTTGGCTGCTTGAGACTTGTGTGATGGGAGCCAATAACTTTAGCATGACAGGGGGGTCCTCACCCCTAGCACCAACCCGCTTGCCTTCCCATCCCAGAGTGTACCATTTCCGGAGTTGCTGGGGATGGGAACACTGTGCTGACGAGACAGTCTACACCCTTGGTGTCGACCTATTTTCTTCTTCCACTAGACTGAGCTGCTGGCCATTCTCTACTTTGCCAGTTTTTTATGCTTCCCATTCTACTTATGATCCTGTTTAGTTCTTGTCACACTTGCAGCATCTCATGCTGGTCGATTATTTCTTTGATTTCTCTCATTATGCCCTCTTTTTTCTCCTGTAATTTAACCATTTCTTGCTCTCCACCTTTGTACTTTACACTTCATTCTATTTCTGTTCCTCTGTGTATGGTCACTGTGTGTAGAATCATAGAATCTTACAGCACAGAAGGAGGCCATTTGGCCCATCTCACCTGTGCAGGCTCTTTAAAAGGGCTGTCCAATTTAGTCCTCTTCAGGTACATGTTATATTGCCTTTTAAAAGTTCCAATGTAATCTGATTCAACCACCCTTTCAGATACTGTGTTCCAGATCTTAACAACCCTCTATGAAAAAAATTCTCCTCATTTCCTCTCTAGTTCTTTTGACAATTATTTTATATCTATGACCTCTGGTTACCGACCCACTTACCCATTTGTATTTTTCTCCCCTTCACCTTTCCCTTGTTCTGTTCCTTTTTAAGTGCTGTTCATCTGTAATATCTTTCAGTTCTGAGGGAAGGTTTATACCTGAAACATCAACTGACTTGTTTTCTCTTGACAGATGCTGCCTGACCTGCTGAATGTCTTCAGTGTTTTCTGTTTTTGTTTCAGATTTTCAGCATCTGCAGTATTTTGCTTTATGTTCAGCTTGGGTCAAAGAGGTGCTTTTTAAGGAGGATTTTAAAAGAGGACAAGGAGGTGGAGAGGTTTAGGGAGTGTATTCCAGAGAGTGGGATTTAGACAGCTGAAGGCATGGCTGTCATTGTTCTTCATGCACATGCTGCTCCTCAGCAACATCATATACAGACCAGAGGTCAGCTTCTACTTGTACACCAATGACCACCTCTCTTGGTGGCTGAACTGCCTCTGTGCTGTCAAAGTGTGTGTCCAACGTCCAGTCCTGCAAATCCATTGGAAAGACTGAAACTATCAGCTTCAGTGCCTACCACAGACTCCACTTTCTTGCCACTCTCCTCCCCAGCCACTCTCTCACGTTGAAACAGACTATTCATAACCTCGGTGCCCTGCTCAACCCTGAGCTGAGCCTCAGGCCCCATATCCTCTCCATCACAAAGACAGCTTACCATCCCCTCTACAACAGTGCCCACCTCCACCCCTGCCTTGGCCCATCCATCACTGAAACACTTATGCTTGCCTTTGTCATCTTCAGATTTGACTATTCCAAGGCTATCCCTGCTAGCTTCCCATCCTCCGTAAACTCCAACTTGTCAAAAACTCTGCTGCATGTAGCCTGTCCCGCACTAAGTGCTGCTTCCCCAACAGTTGTTTTTTATGTTAAAGACACCATATAAATGCAAGTTGTTGTTGTATACCACTTTGTCTTGCTACCTCAGCCTTCAAAAGCCTCCTAAAAATATGTCTCTTCAAACATGCCTTGAGTTACCTGCACCCAAATTCCCACACGTCCAGCTAGGCACGTGTTTCTCCTTTTAAGATTAAAGATGTTCTTTTATGTGAGGATTGCTATACATATTTTTTTGTTGCTTTTGTTTCAGCTGAGCATGTTACACCTCGCCACATGCAAACTGGCTGTTCCATTAGCCTAAATAACAACAATGATTGCATTTCAAAAGTAGTTTATTGGTTCTGAGTACTTCACGATGTCCTGAGGACTACTTTCTCACTTTTCAAATTTAATATTACAACACTGTTGTGTCTTAGTAAGGTTAAAGTGCACATGGGTCCAGTGCTTATTGTTGATGACAGATGTGTAATCAGCTGGTATTACAGTTAACCTGTGTTCAGCTCAACACACCAGAAGTGTGATACATTTGTCCAGATCTATGTGCACCTGAATTTCTTGTCTAAGGCCATTAACAGAACTGTGGGAACCCCCCCCCTCCCCCTCACTGGTGCTGGTCCGCCTCCTGGCTGGGCTTAGTGCTAGACAGGACAGGAAACCACAGCACAGCTGGAGATCTGAGAGCCCTTCTAGCTCCTGCTGGAGAACAGCAGCCAGAAATCAATCTTTGCCTGCAAAACAAACCTTACCTTTGCTACCAGGTCCCTTTAACATCCCCCCCCCCCCCCCCCCCACATCCCCAATCTGCACAGGTCATCAGTGCAAAGCCCAACAGCCTTGTCTTTGTGTGGACCTAAAGATGGCCACCCAATCAATGAGAAGAGGAAATTCAGGCTGTAGGGGCAGAAAAACCTCCATCCACATCATTAGCATGACATCATTGGGCCTGTACCAAATGCAGGCATAGGCTCTGCTCCATCCCCTTCAGGAAAGCCCAGAATTCCTGGGGCAACATAAAAGAGGCAAAGACCTGAGGAAATGGGTCCTGACCTTTGCACCTGGAGAATGGACTTGCCTGGGTGGGAGGGGGCAGAGATCAGGAAAATCAGCCCCACACTGTTGCAATTTTAACTAAGAAAATATATTGGCCCAGAAATTGATCTCGCTCTGTTCCCGCGGGGGTAAGGGGTAATCTCTCACTCCGCGTTGGCTTTTTCAGATCCAGCTCGCACGAACTTGATGTTCCAGACATCAGCTGGGCAGTGCTTGCGTATCCCACCGGCGTAGTGAATTCGTGCGAGCTGTGGGATCACGTGACTCAGTTAGAGCCAATGGCAGCACACCATCTTCCATTCATAAGTTTCACATACCTGCTGTGAAAGCTATGAATCTTACACCCCCCCAAAATAACAGCTAAACCTCAATTAAATTTAAAAAAAAAACCATCACATTAATAAAATAAGTATAGTTAAATAAATTAACCATTTTAAATAAAAAATTAAATTTTTGAAAAAATTAAAAATCTTTTAAAAAGTTATAAAAATAAACTTACCTGTCTTTAAAGTCTCTAAAAAAGATATACCTGTTAAAAAAAATTCAAAAAAATACTTAATTCACTACTTACCTTGTTAAAAGTGGGTCTTACTCCTCCTTTTTCCATTTCTAAAATCTTCCGTCCTTACCTGCGCGTCCAAAGCACGAAGTGCACAGCGTGCGCGCGCACACACGCGATGCACCGAGGAACCGCCCCCTTTTCCAAAGACCAAGTGCCGGTTTTCAGCGCATGCGCAGGGCATGCAGAAAACCGGCAATTGGAGAGAGAATACGCGAGAGTACGCAGTGCGTACTCTCGCGCAGCGGGATCAATTTTTGGCCCAATGAAAAGAAAAAGAAAGACTTGCATTTTTATAGCACCTTTCACGACCTTAGGACGTCCCAAAGCGCTTTATAGCCAATGAAGTACTTTTGAAGTGTAGTCACTGTTGTAATGTAGGAAACACGAAGTTTATATTCACCATACCAGGTGATACAAGTTGTAAATGTCAGGGCACTGAAATTTTGAACTCCCACCGTGACTCCAGCGGGAGTCCGACGGAACCCCAGGGAGAAAGCGCAAGGGGCTGAAAATAGCCGTTTACGTCGTTTTCAGTGGGTGTTCCGCCAATCTCCCCCCAGATTTACAGCACAAAACCAGTCGAACCAATGACAGTTCCAGCACCCAGCAGTTTAAATATTTAAAACCGAGAGGCTGAGCAGAATATCAAAGGTTTCGAGACTGGGAATCGGAGCTCCTGCTGAGCCAGTTGACTAAAGAACTGAGATCAGTGGAGTTAATTGATCAGCTGACCTACCAGTAAAATGCACAAGGTGTGAAATGCTGGGTGAGAAAGCGGGTGTTAAGTGCCACAATTAGATAATGATCACCAGGAAATGCTCTTAAACAGTTTACAATGACCATTGTTTTAAACAAAATATACTATTATATAGTCTGTGTTTATATTGTGAACTCTGGGAGATTCTCTCACTGCTATCCTACCTGAGGAAGGAGCGACCGCTCCGAAAGCTTGTAAAATTAAATAAATCTGTTGGACTATAACCTGGTGTTGTGCGACTTCTCACTATTATATACAGTATTTTTGAAAGTATTTATTACAATGAAAGGGTTTTTCAAACTATGACACTAAGATTTCCCTTGACCCTGGTTAGGGAGATTGGCACTGGATCGAATGCAAAGTGTTACATTCTCAGCTTTGACGTGTCTTCCGTCACAGAGCACAGAATTCACTAAAGGGAAACAGCTGAAGAATCCTGGTACCTGTGGTATATTTGTTACCGCAGGACTGGAATAGGACACAGAAACAGAACACTTACCAATTATAATCGTATCATTTTAGCACAAAATCAAATTTGAAAATGTAACTGATTACATCTCATTTGTTTAAGGCAGCGACTGCTGCCAACGATTGAAGTCGTTGCACACGTGCAGTTTGAAAATGGCGAGGGTTTTTTATCCAGAACACTCCCAGCGCTAGAATCGGCCCTATAAATACTGCAGGGGCCTGGTGCGGTGGCGAGGGCTCGGTGCGGGTCCTGCAGGTGTTGCAGGCGGGTGAGGAGACCGAAGGCAGGGGAAGCAATGGAACCGGCAGGGAGGCTTTGTAAACACCCAGTGTAGGCCTCAAGCCCTGAAGAAGAACCTACAGGGCGCGCTTTTGCACCGAGCGGGTCAGCAGCATCGCTACTGCTGAACACAGCCACGTCAGGAAAACTCAGCAAACATCTATTTGTATTAATTTTCTTCTTTCCCTTCACACGGAGCTCGCGCCCCGAACAAATAAATCTCCACAACCCCCCCCGGCGAAATTATTATACATTTGTACTTAAACCAACACAGCTTCCGGCCGTTGGCAGCAGCTTTCGGTTTGTTGGCAGCAGTCACTCTTTTTGTTTAATTCGAGAATATTTTTAAGTCCCAGAATTTAGCTATATGAACAGCATCAGTGCAAATTGTGATAATTTCTCAAATGATTATTTTAATGCTGTGACTTCATCCAAAGCTTTACATAGTCCAGATGAGCTGCTACCTCGCCTTTATTTTGTGTTTTTTTTTAAAAGAAAGCTAATTAACATAATGCAGAAAGTACAATAATAAAGCCCCACTTTAGGTCCTTGCTATCTTTTGTTTCCTATTATTGTACCAAATGATTTAATTGGGTCTCTCTAATTGTGTGCAGACACAGAACAACCCATAACCTATTGTGAGAAGACCTACAACCTAATGTAGTATCAAATTCAGTTCCCATCTAAAGTGCTTGGTTCTAAAAAGCCATTACAGTGGCTGCGAATAATGAAAATCTGCTTTGAGCAAAGTGGTGGTCGTAGGGACATTATGTTCTGCAATAAAAGCCCTGTTCTGGTGGAACAATGGAAGCGTGGTGAGGCAGTGGCTGTATATGGATAGTAGATAAATCAAAATGAATAAGAGAGAGCCGCAGAAGGAAAAATAGACTGAAACCCACTAGTTACAAAGTAAATACTTCAAACGTTGAAGCATTTCTGAGCAATTGACACCTCATTCATGCCAAAAAACATTAACTTCATGGGCACAGGCACAATGTCGCTGTGGATGGGATTGAAGGATTAGTTGAAGAGATCACAGCATCAGCTTCAAATATATTCGCTGCTAAACAGGAACATGCTGAACAAATGCTTTACTGCTCGTGATAAACATGTTTCGCTTTTAACTTAAAATGACTATACTTTGGAAATAGCATTAGCTCCTAGATCCCCATATGAAAATGCAGACAAAAAGCCTCTGAAATCCACTGTCTTACCTAAATAACGTGCTTATATAATAGAAACTAAAACAGAAAATGCTGGAAACACTCAGCAGGTCAGGCAGCATCTGTGGAGAGAGAAACAGAGTTAACGTTTCAGCTCGATGACCTTTCATGCTTCTCTTGCCTTCTGTGAGCCAATTGCAGAGCAGAATCCACAGAGCCGTGTGAGCAGCTTAACTCTACCCGCCCTGTCAAGGAAATAGTGTGTTGTTTAGAGGGAACGGGAATTTGCTATTGCTTTGACATAGGTGAACATAAACAAAGAACTACAAAATTAAACGTATTTAAAGGAAAATAAATATGTGCAATGAATGTTAAAAATTATACATTTTTTCAAACGGGGGGAGGGGGTTAGACGGGGGCGGGGTTTGATGAGGTGAACCCAGATGTCTCTGAGGTCCTCAGATTTCTCTCCGTCTCATCAGATTTCTAAACTCATCTGTATTTGTTGACTGACTGGAGTGATATGTTTGTTGTATTTATTAACAAAAACATTTTCAACAAAGGCAGCGTTGTTTTTATCTTTGGGCAACTAATTTCAGAAATTAGGACACGAGTCTCACCAGGAGTGTATCCATATTTGCAGGGGGTCTACCACCCAGAAGAGGTTGAAAACCAGATATAGCGTGACCAAGCAAACCAAATAAACAGGAAAGTAGGAAACTGGGGAACAAGTTAAGAAAAAAAGGCCCATTAAAACTATCTCACAAAGAATCCACTAAACAAAACAAACCACACCATACAGTAGCAAATGAGTTTCTAATGGGAATGCATTCAATACAGCGGAGGAAGATTTCACAACAACAGGAATCAATGTAGCAACGTTATAGAAATACATTAAAGTCTCAGCCACAACAATAGCCAAAAAGAAAAAGTTAAAGCCAGCTATCACGAGCTACAAACGTAGGATCTGTTGAACAATAAAAGTGCAGAAGCTCAGATTAACAGTACAACAAAAGGAAAACTGACAAAGAGAAATGGTGATCAAAGTATCTCCACAACAAAAGAACCAACTACAAAGAAAAACTGCAACAGTGAAAAGATTAATACCAAGGCCATAAAGAGGAACCACCCAGTTCCCACCCCCACCTCGAAGAGAAACCATCAACAGACAATATCTGCATCTGTCAATCAAGAGATTAACTCAGAACTCCCAGGAATTTCAGTTATGTAATAGGAAACATATAATTATGTTTACCAAAGCTGGCATTTTAAATTTTACAGCAGCTGAGGGTAGTCCAAGATAGCAATGCAGAACTAAATAATTACCATTCCACCACAGTGAAGACAATAAACACTTCAAAATGGAGAATCATCAGTACATCTGCATCAAGATGAATACATACAATAAATATATAAATATCTGATGTACGGCAAATGTTTGTGATTGATTCGATAGAGAGCTACAATTATAAAATAGTTTCTTTATACTAATGGGCCAGAAATTCGGCTTTCCGGCTTCCTGCGGGTGCAAGCATTGCGCGCGTACTTGCCTACCGCGCCTGCAGTTGTGCTTTGGGCCCACGAGGACTTCGGGTCCTGGGCCTCCTCCAGCTGCCGGCGCGCAGTGCTTGCGTGTCCCAGGGGCGCAGTTAGTTCGAAGCGTGCCCTGGGATCACGTGGGCCATGGAGAGCCAATCCTAGCAGGGCATTTTCATTCATAGATTTAACAGGAAGACCTGTCAAATCTATAAATAGAGATCGGCCCCAAAACCACACTTAAACCACACATTGAAAAAAAAAATCACATTTTTAAATAACTATAAGTTAAATAAATTAACTACTTTAAACAAAAATTTAAATTTTTGAAAAAATTAATTATACTTTTTAATGGTGCTAAAAATAAACTTACCTTTCTTTAAAGTATCTAAAAAAGATAAACCTGTTGAAAAAATGTTTAAATTGTAATTAATTATCCACTTACCTTGTTAAAAACAGGCCTTGCGCCTCCTTTTTAAAAGTGCAGCTTCTCCATACTTACCCTCCCGGAGAAACCTGAAATATCTATCTATGTCAGTGTTATACATGTTTATGATAAAACTGTAAGGTTCTTTGTTTTGAGCTTTTACCAATTTTCAATTCCTTTTTTTAAATTATTCTGAATCTTGTGTTATGATAAGAATATCAGAGTTTAAAAAGAATATTGATGGGGGCATGATCCAGATTTTATAATGCTGAGAAAAATATACAAGGGGAGTTTTCCAACTTCAGCAAGGAACTTTGCCATTAGGGGGGAATTAGTAATTTGGATGTGCACAATGACTGTTAATTTAAATGGTCAGAAAATCGCGTGAAGCTTGTGCTCAAATATCTGATGTGCACTCTCGGCAGGTGAAGCTGCTCGCTGGGCACACAGTCAGAAATGAGGCCTAGAATGTAGGTGTAAGCAGACTATTTGACTTGGACTTGAACGGTAGCATAGTGGTAATGTCACTGGGCTAGTAATCCAGAGGCCTGGATTAATGATCCCACCACGGCAGCTGTTAATTAAATAAATCTGGAATAAAAAGCTAGTATCAGTAGTGGTAACCATGAAACTATCGGATTGTCATAAAAACCCATCTGGTTCACTGATGTCCTTTAGGAAAGGAAATCTGCCGTCCTTACCCGGTCTGGCCTATATATGACTC
Organism: Squalus acanthias; assembly: GCA_030390025.1. NCBI lineage: Eukaryota > Metazoa > Chordata > Chondrichthyes > Squaliformes > Squalidae > Squalus > Squalus acanthias. The sequence continues at coordinate 133,071,196 of CM059431.1, forward strand.
CAGACCCACAGCAATGTGGTTGACTCTTAACTGCCCTCTGAAATGGCCTAGCAAGCCACTCCGCTAACAAACTGCTACGAAACAAAATAATAAGAACCCGGCATCGACCTCGGCACCGGCAACGGCACACCCAGCCCAGTCGACCCTGCAAAGTCCTCCTCACCAACATCTGGGGACTTGTGCCAAAATTGGGAGAGCTGTCCCACAGACTAGTCAAACAATAGCCTGACATAGTCATACTCACAGAATCATACCTTTCAGCCAATATCCCCAACTCCTCCATCATCATCCCTGGGTATGTCCTGTCCCACCAGCAGCACAGACTCACCAGGGGTGGCGGCATAGTGGTACACAGTTGGGAAGAGTGGCCCTGGGAGTCCTCAACATTGACTCCTGGACCCCATGAAGTCTCATGACTCCTGGTCAAACATGGGCAAGGAAACCTCCTGCTGATTACCACCACTGCCCTCCCTCAGCTGTTGAATCAGTACTCCTGTATGTTGAACACCACTTGGAAGAAGCACTGAGAGTAGCAAGGGCACAGAATGTACTCTGGGTGGGGGACTTCAATGTCCATCACCAAGAGTGGCTCAGTAGCACCACTACTGACCGAGCTGGCCAAGTCCTCAAGGACATAGCTGCCAATCTGGGCCTGCGACAGGTGGTGAGAGGACCTCATACTCACCAATCTACCTGTCACAGATGCATCTGTCCATGACAACATTGGTAGCAGTGACCACTGCACAGTCATTATGCAGACGAAGTCCTGTCTTCACACTGAGGACACCCTCCATCGTGTTGTGTGGCACTACCACCGTGCTAAATGGGATAGATTCAGAACAGATCTAGCAGCTCAAAACTGGGCATCCATGAGGTGCTGTGGGCCATCAGCAGCAGCAGAATTGTATTCCACTACAATCTGTAAACTCATGGCCCGGCATATACCTCACTCTACCATTGCCATCAAACTAGGGGATCAACCCTGGTTCAATAAGGAGTGTAGAAGAGCATGCCAGGAGCAGCACCAGGCGTACCTAAAAATGAGGTGCCAACCTGGGGAAGCTGCATCACAGGACTACATGCATGCTAAAAAGCAGAAGCAGCATGCTATAGACAGGGCTAAGCGATCCCACCAACAACAGATCAGATCAAAGCCCTGCTGTCCTGCCACATCCAGTCGTGAATGGTGGTGGACCATTAAACAACTAATGGGAGGAGGAGGTTCCATGAATATCCCCATCCTCAATGATGGTGAAGCCCAGCACGTGATTGCAAAAGACAAGGCTGAAACGTTTGCAACCATCTTCAGCCAGAAGTGCCGAGTGGATGATCCATATCGGCCTACTCCTGAGGTCCCCACCATCACTGAAGCCAGTTTTCAGCTAATTCGATTCACTCCACGTGATATCAAGAAACGGCTGGGCACACTGGATACAGCAAAGGCTATGGGCCCCGACAATATCCTGGTTATTGTGCTGAAGACTTGTGCTCAGAACTAGCCGCGCCTCTAGCCAAGCTGTTCCAGTACAGCTACAACACAGGCATCTATCCGACAATGTGGAAAACTGCCCAGGTATCTCCTGTCCACAAAAAGCAGGACAAATCAATCCGGCCAATTACCGCCCCATCAGTCTACTATCAATTATCAGCAAAGTGATGGAAGGTGTCATTGACAGTGCTATCAAGCGGCACTTACTCACCAATAACCTGCTCACTGATGCCCAGTTTGGGTTCCGCCAAGACCACTTGGCTCCCGACCTCATTGCAGCCTTGGTCTAAACATGGACAACGGAACTGAATTCAAGAGGTGAGGTGAGAGTGACTGTCCTTGACATCAAGGCAGCATTTGGCCGAGTGTGGCATCAAGGAGCCCTAGTAAAACTGAAGTCAATGGGAATCGGGGGGGAAATTCTCCACTGGCTGGAGTCATACCTAGCACAAAGGAAGATGGTTGTGGTGGTTGAAGGTCAATCATCACAGCCCCAGGACATCGCTGCAGGAGTTCCTCAGGGCAGTGTCCTAGGCCCAACCATCTTCAGCTGCTTCATCAATGACCTTCCCTCCAACATAAGGTCAGAAATGGAGATGTTTGCTGATGACTGCACAGTGTTCAGTGCCATTCACAACTCCTCAGATAATGAAGCAGTCCATGCCCGGATGCAACAAGACCTGGATGACGTTCAGGCTTGGGCTGATAGGTGGCAGGTAACATTCGCGCCACAGAAGTGCCAGGCAATGACTATCTCCAACAAGTGAGAGTCTAACCACCGCCCCTTGACATTCAACGGCATTACCATCGCCGAATCCCCCCATCAACATCCTAGGGGATCACCATTGACCAGAAACTTAACTGGACCAGCCACATAAATACTGTGGCAACAAGAGCAGGTCAGCGACTCACCTCCTGACTCCCCAAAGCCTTTCCACCATCTACAAGGCACAAGGAAGGAGTGTGATGGAATACTCTCCACTTGCCTGGATGAGTGCAACTCCAACAACACAAGAAGCTCGACACCATCCAGGACAAAGCAGCCGGCTTGATTGGCACCCCATCCACCACCTTAAACATTCACTCCCTCCACCACCGGCGTACCGTGGCTGCAGTGTGTACCATCTACAAGATGCACTGCAGCAACTCGTCAAGGCTTCTTCGGCAGCACCTCCCAAACCCGCGACCTCTACCACCTAGAAGGACAAGGGCAGCAGGTGCATGGGAACACCACCACCTCCAAGTTCCCCTCCAAGTCACACACCATCCTGACTTGGAAATATATCACTGTTCCTTCATCGTCACTGGGTCATCCTGGAACTCACTACCTAACAGCACTGTGGGAGTACATTCACCACACGGACTGCAGTGGTTCAAGAAAGCGGCTCACCACCACCTTCTCGAGAGCAATTAGGGATGGGCAATAAATGCCGGCCTTGCCAGCGACGCCCACATCACATAAAACAAATAAAAAGCACTATAGACACAAAGGTAGTCGAGACAAGTAAGAGTGGAATTGCACCTTTGGTAATTTTAGTGTAAATGTAGATATGAGTAAAAAGCAATTTTACTCGCATCTACCTTTTTGCTAAAATTAGTGAAAGCAGGAATTTCACTTTGTGGAAAACTAATTTTCACTTTCGGTGGGGGCAGAAATCAGCCAGTAATGGATTGGCCGCCCATTATACACACCGCCCGATTTTGCTTTCCATTGAGCCAATATAACAAGCAGCCGATCCGCCAACTCCAGTTATCCACCACATCAAAAATGAAAGTTACCTCTTGTTTTTTTCACAGTTATCGATTGATTGGAACAGTTTTGATAAGAAGAGTGAGCAGTTATACAAATAGGCCTAGATTATATGGATAGCTGGATATGTAATCAAATATTCAATAGGACATTATGGTTGCTGTGTTGTGGGGTTGGGGAGGGTAGGAGCAGCATGCCATGGTGGCTAATGGAGATATAGGGATGGATAGATATTCTGGAGTTTTGCTTGATTACCATTGGGGAACGGAGAGTGTTTATGTAGAACTTTCCCATAGGAGATTCAACAGGTGGGATACAGTTGGGCCTATTGAGCCTAAAGTTTTTTTTCATTATCTGCTTTCTTATGTTCTTACTAGGGACATTTTTATTTGTTGAAAAAATAACAAAAACATTGGCCGGAATTTTCTGAGGTTCATGCGGGCGCGATTGGAGGCAGGTTGGGTGGGAAATTTGAAAAATCTTGCAGCGGGTCGGGAACCCGCCGTCATCCCGCCCCCTCAGGTGCGTTTCCCTCAGGTGCGTTTGCCAGCGCGGCAGCGACCCAAACGGCAGAGGCGGCCAAGGTAATTGAGATCATTATTAGGTCCTTGTCAGACCCTTAAGCGCCTTTTTCACCCTACCTTTCAAATTTCACTGGATAAGCACGGGAATCACGCAGCTCAGGAACCATGTCTGTGAACCTGAGGCGGAAGTTGAGTGGCCATTGACCCACCTCAGTAATCCACAGCATGAAAAGTGCAATAAAAGCTCCAACCTCACAGCTGGTCACTTTCATAAGGCAGATGCTGTTGCGGAGTGCTTTAGCTTTCGAGAGGTTGCAAGTGTTTCCAGCAACGTCAGCATCCAGTGTCACCTCATTAATAGAACCTATCACACCATTGACAGATTGCTTCTAACATCTCTACTTGACCTGCCATCTATTCCATCAGCATGGGTGCCATTTATACTGTCTCACCTTGGTCCTCAGAATCGTGATGAGCCCCAACACCAGCAGCACCAACAACAACACCAGCAGCAACAACAACACCACCAACCTTCTCCTCAAGCACCTGATGCTGCACAGGACAGATGGCATCAGCGCAGGACTGTACCACGCCGGAGGCGATACGCCCAACACAGGGTATACAGGCAGAGGATGAGCTTCCTCAACATGACTGAGCAGCAGTGCCACAGGAGGCTCAGTCTATCACGCCAGGTCATCGCAGACACTTGCACATTGCTGGAGCAAGACCTGCAACCCAGAGGAGCGGGTGGACATGCCTTACCAGTGGCTGTCAAAGTCACCAGCGCCCTCAACTTCTTTGCCTCAGGCTCCTTCCAGGGATCTGCAGCAGACATTTGCGGCATCTCGCAGTCGGCTGCCCACAGATGCATCACCCAGGTCACTGATGCTCTCTTTGACAAGTCGGCCAATTATATCAACTTTGCCACTGATGAAGCCAGTGTTACTGAGCGGATGCTCAGCTTTGCCGCTCTGGCTGGCTTCCCACGGGTGCAGGGCATCATCAACTGCACACATGTGGCCATCAGGGCACCCCCATCATCACCCAGGAGTCTTTGTGAACCGTAAGGGCTTCCACTCCCTCAAAGTGCAGCTAGTCTGCAACCATCGGAAGATCATCATGCATGTGTGCACAAAATTCCCTGGCAGCTGCCATGACTCTTTCGTCCTGCGCCAGTCCAGCCTCCCTCAGCTCTTCGCTCCTCCAAACAGACTTTCCGGCTGGCTGCTTGGAGACAAGAGCTATCCCACTGAAGACGTGACTCATCACACTCTTGAGGAGACCCAAGTACTGAGGCCCAGGAGAGATATAATGAAAGCCACATTTCCACCAGATGTGTCATAGAGCAGACAATAAGTATGCTGAAAATGCGCTTCAGATACCTTGACAGATCTGGAGGAGCCCTTCAGTATGCACCAGCCAGGGTCTCCAGAATCATCATGGTCTGCTGCGCCCTGCACAACATAGCGCAGCAGCGAGGATTAGCGCTGCATCCGAGCACATTGCTGCCCAGGAGGCCAGGGATGTCCTCATCATGGTCAGATTTACTTAACTTTACGCATTACACCCATATGGCTGCCACAAGCTGCGCCAGGTTGGCACCACCCCACAGCAACACCATAAAGTATCTCTGCAATGACTAAGCCATTCTTTTCACCATTGCTGGAGATAACGTTATGTCTCATCATTCACTCCAACTCACTAAGTCACTTCCAAAGGTGCACATAAATTTGTCCATGGTGAAGTGGTGAAAATAAAGATATTTATCTGTGACATCACAGTAACTGAAACTTTACACAAACATTTAATAAAACACCCAAGTGGCTACCCTTGTGAATCTACTTGTGTTTGCATCTTTCTCTTACACGTGCTTCTACGAGGTGCTACCCCTGTGGTTTCAGCAGAAGTAGAGGCAGCCTGCTCACTTCCCTGCTGCGACTGCATAGACCCTTTTGGCAGATGTCCTCTGGGTTTTGGAGCCTGTGATGGCCCTGCCAAAGTCTGCTCCTCCTGCGACTGTGCAGGGGCAGCCTTGGCCATCGCGATCCGAGAAGGCATCTGGGGCTCTGACTGAGTGGGGGGCAACGGGGGAGAAGTGTGAGTGCTTTGAGAGGAGCCCCCACTTGCATGTCTCCTCTCACCGTAATCCCTCTCATGGGCCACCCGCACTTCCCTGCTAACAAGGGGCTGGAGAGCGCCTTGCTGTACAGCAGGGACTCACTTCTACGTTGACATCCCTCCTAGAGAGGACGTTTATGAGCCTGTGCCATCTATTCTTCATAGATACCACGTGCTCCTGTGAGTGGCACATTAGCTGCTCCATGCAGGTGGCCATCCTTTCCATGGAAGAGCCTACAGTTGCCATCGTCTGCGACATGGTGGTGCTCATGTTGGAGATGGACTCCTCCATTCTCTGCACATTTGCAGATATCGCGCTCGCAAAACCTGTCAAACCTCCTGCATTTCTTCCTGCACGTCCAGGATCACCCTCTTTCTGGATGGCCACCGAGGCTCAGCGTCTGCATGCAGCTGAGCAGAGCTGGGAGCGTCCTGCACCCTCCGGCAAGGAGTCTCCACTGCTGTCCCTGTCTCCACCATCTGCTCTTGCTCACTTGTGACTTGTGACAAACCAGGTGACAACACTACTCTATCTTGCATGGGACCCACCGAGGTGTGCGTATCTGCGCTGGTGCTGGGTGCGCTTATGTCTGGTGATGATGCGCCTCAGAGGCTGGAGGCTGCTCTGAGGAGTCGTCTTCCTCTTCCTCCTGGACCGTGGGTGGGGGGGGGGGACGCTCTTGATGGACCTGTGGGAGAGTAAAGCGATGAGTCAGATATGTCATATGAAGAATGTGTACAGATAGCATTATGCACATGATGAACATTTACTGGCTGCTGACATCAGTCCCCACATGAGTGACTGCTGTATGCCATGTGGCTGTATGATATGTAATTCTGTCACCGGGTTGCTGAGATGTCTCCCTCTCTCCGTCTCCCACCTCCAGCTGCTCGGTGACTCCAGAGACTTCCAAGGCAGCCTCCTCTGCTGATGTTATGGTGGCCAATGATGGAGGGCCTCCTCCGGTTCTCTCCCTCTCCCTCTTATTGTGGACTCTCTTTTCCTGCAAGGAGGGAAAGAAGAGAAGGTTGAGTGAGAGTGATGGAACGAGTGTAAGGAATGGATGGGTTACATCTTTAGAGGGTGACTATGATGGAGTGGGGTGGCATTGCCAAGTGGCTTGTGTGTTGTGAGTTGGTATGATTGCATTAGGATGAGGGTAAGTGTGAGGGGTGGCTAGTAAGATGGGGATGTGATAATGTAGATAGAGAGGGATGGGTGGACGTGCAAGGTAAGTTGGTGTGAGTAAGGATGTGCAGGAGTAGGGTTGGGAAGGCAGAGTGATGGGGATATGATGAGAGGCACAGCAGGATGAAGTTGAGTATGGCTTTACACTCACCTTTCCTGATTTAATGAGATCATTGAAATGTTTGTGGCACTGCACCCAGGTCCTCCTGACCACATCCCTGCTGTTCACCTCCTTGGCTATTTGGAACCAGGCTCTTTTGTCTCCTGGAGTGGTCTCTTCCGCCCATCAGCAGGGAAGAGGACCTCGCTGCATGCTCTGACTCCCTCCACAAAAATATGGAGGGAGTCATTGGAGAAACTGGGTGCAGCCCTCTGTCTTAGTGCAGTCATGTCTGGCGCTCTTTGCAGCAGTCCAATTGTGCAGTGTGCTGCCTGCACACTCCTAGATGAACCTTCAAATGCAATGTGGCCATGACTCCTTTAAATATCCTGGCTGAAAACGCATCATCGCTGACATCAGACCCGCACCATTTAATTGGGTGGGGTAACGCGCAGGGCAGCCTTAATAGGATAGTCGATCTCAGGAGCGGCATAGGTTGAAGAACGGGGTCGCGACCCACCACGGTGACCGCTCGCACTCAACCTGCCCAGGTGCAGAAAATTCCAGCCATTGTTTTTCGACAAGGAAGGATATACTTGCCATAGAGGGAGTGCAACGAAGGTTCACGAGATTGATTCCTGGGATGGCAGGGACTGTCGTATGAGAAGAGATTGAGTAAACTAGGCCTGTATTCTCTTGAATTCAGAAGAATGAGAGGGGATCTCATTGAAGCATACAAAATTATTACCGGGCTTGATAGGGTGGATGCTGGGAGAATGTTTCCCTTGGCTGGGGAGTCTAGAACCAGGGGCCACAGCCTCAGGATAAAGGGTAGGCCATTCAGGACTGAGATGAGAAGAAATTTCTTCACACAGAGGGTGGTGAACCTTTGGAATTCTCTACCCCAGAGGGCTGTGGAGGCTCAGTCATTGGGTATATTCAAAACAGAAGTCGATAGATTTCTGACTAGTAAGGGCATCAAGGGATATGGCGATAGGGCCGGTGAATGGAGTTGAGGCAGAAGATCAGCCATGATCTCATTGAATGGCGGAGCAGGCTCGAAGGGCCGAATGGCCTACTCCTGCTCCTATTTCTTATGTTCTTATGATATAGTAATAGACTATACACACCTGTATGTGGTCCTGTAATGTAGTTAACAGCTGCACAGTGGAGTTACTGAACCTCAGGTATGCTGGACATACCATGGAGTGGTGATAACTGTTAGGGAGACTGGTTGGATTATTGAGTTTTTGCTTAATTATTAGAGAATTGCAGATTAAAATGGCAGTCTGTGTTGATGAGTAGCTCACAAGTGGCAGGAGTAAAGGGTCTAGTAATTCCATTGGGCCATTTTTAGAGCAGCAAACACCACAGGTATCGATCCCTGCACCCGAAGATGGAGGTCCAAGGATCGCTAGAAATTGGTCCTTGGGCCTTATCTAAATAATCGAGGCAAGCTGCCAGCACTCATCGTGCCTCGACAGGTAGCTCGCACAATGGAAGAATTCAATTTCAAGTCGCCTCCTTGCTACATATTAAAAGTAAAAAACATTTTTTACTAACCTTTTCTGTGCGGCCACTTGCTAGGCTGCATTGATGCCCGGAAAACCTGCACAGATTAGGCCCGGTGCCTGCCTCAGGGCAGCAGCTTTGGCACAGGGGTCCTTCAACAAATGTTAGGTCCCTAATTATCATATGCAATGGGCCTAATGCCATGTTTTAGGCAGCCGTCCAGAATGCCATTCAATGAGCCCATCAAATTTAGCAGCAGGCCGAACGCTTGCGCAGATTGGCGTAGCCCGACCCACTGCTAAATTGGTTAGCGTTGCCCCCATTTTACACCCGAAAAACAGGCACAATGCATACGAATTTCTACCCCAAGTTTTCTGCTCCAAGTAGAGTTGAACCAGGTAGTTCAGCTTTCGGATGAGCTATCCAGAAATTCTAAAATGTAAACTAGACAGCAAAAATCTGGATTTAAAATTAGACGTCTTTTTTTCCACTTAATCTGTGTCCTTTAATACAGAAGCACGAGTGATTTAGGCTATTAAGGTCTTTACTGATTTTTAAAAAAATCATTACATAGAAAGCAATAGTACTCAAACCATGATCCCACTCTCCAGCACCTCTCTACCCGCTACCTGCTACGCTTCAAAAGGCGTTCAGCTCCAGATCTGAGTAGGAATAAGAACATGGGAAAGTCATGTACAAGAAAAAGCTGTTCAACCCATCAAAGTTCAGCCCTATAGTACCCCAACTCTCCCATTAGAGCATCCAGCTGCACTTTGAATACTCCTAATGCTTTTGCCTCCACTATCCTATCTGGTAAGTTTCTTCAAGCATGTATCCTCCTTTGAGTGCTCTATTTATGCTGTAACTAGGAAAATATACTAATAATCCACCACATGTGTCATATATATACATTATATTATATTTTATTATATATTAATTATTCTTGGCATCTGGGCAATGCTGATAATGCTGCATTTTATTGTCCATCCAGGAAGGCGGTGTCCAGGAAGGCGGTGGTGGGCTTTCTAGAGTCATGTATAGGTCAGACCAGGCAGGGGTGACAGATTTCCTTCCTAAAAGACATTAGTGAACCACTTGGGTTACTACAACAATTTCCCAGCTTTCGTGGTCATTTTTTTCTGGCAGTAGCCCTCATGTTATCAGATTTATAGAATTCAATTCACAACTTGCAATGGCGGGATTTGAACATGACCTCTGGATTGCTAGTCCAGTACTTTAACCACTAAAACGATACAACATCATTTAGATCCTATTTAAATCCTAGAGCCTAATTTTAACAAATCCCAGTTGGAATCCTGATTTACCTGCACTATTTCAGCACTTCAGGGGGAAAGGGTGGCGAGGAGTGGACCTTTACTGATTTCTAGGCCTGTATCATAACCGCCCTGGGAGTGCTTAGTACTAGTGCTTCATACAATATGGAAAATACCTATTGTATATAACGACTGACTTTCCCTGGATTCACGATTTAGTGCTCTGTGGACCATAAAGTTTCAGCTGGAGTCAGACCATCTCATTATTTTTTGAAATATCACGCTTGTACCTCCCTGATAAATAATTCCTGCCGGTATAATGTATCAGGCCGCACCATATTTGCCAAGGCCAGCAAGGTTAAAGCAGCAATCTAGCCTGAGTATCACCTTTGTTAATTTTTTTGCCCTGCAGTCAGTGATTTCCATATACAGAGTGACCTCAGTTTCTGCTGAACATGTGAAATCATGATGAAGCATGAAATGACACGTATTGCTGTCGGAGATTTGAAATGAGGCCTGCTAACCTGTGGGCAGTATCTCAGGACCAATAAGTCTCTTGCAGTGGAAATGTATTATGATATACACTCCTTAGGAAAAAAAGGCTGGTGAAGTTTTTATCTAGGTCATTGACAAACATGACAATTTAATGTATTTTTGTAATAATCCAGTCTTATCCCACTTTTGAGGCCGTTATCTCCCTGATTCTTGAAATATGAATGCGGCAAAGAAAGCTTTTTTTTGCATCTGTGGTTTAACGATTGACAACGTTTATGTGGTATTAAAGGCTGGTGGAGATTTTCAGGGCATTTAGATATTCGTGCTGTTTGTAATCACTGCGATGATTTTAATATTTGAAATGCTTGCAGCGGAGGGACTGTTGGAAATAGATAAAAGTACGTTGTGGGTAGAATTTTATTATTGTAAAACATTTTGTGAAAGTAATAGGAATAATAGCAAATATAAATATATTTTTTAATTAAAAGCAAAAATTCCAAACATGCACCTTTTAACTTGATTTCATTAATAGTAATGCATTTTTACAATACTGTTTTCAAAAAATAGATGTAGTACTTCAAAAACATTTAATGAAACTACTAGAAAATTCAGTTGATGAATCACTGTGGTATGTATGTACCACACCTTATTTTCACGGGTATTCTTTGACGAGGTGCCTTTTGTTCACAACACGCAAAGGTATTTTGCAATCTCTGTTTCCCCTGGTTGTAATGTTTCAATCGCAATAGCTTTAAGAATCTCTTCTGGACTGTGAGTGGGCTAGAATGTGCTAGCTCACAAATGGCTAAAGCTGTTCCTGCTGGAACCGGTTTTAGTTAAACTTCTGGGACCAGTAGTTAACAATATCATTTCCTGCACTTTGGGGCGGGAGGGAATGGCGTTGAGGAATGTATTTCTGTAAAACTCACACACAGTAGCCGGAATTTTGCCGGCACTCAGAGGGCAGGTTTGGAGGCAGGTCCGCTGTCAAAATCTAAAAGATTGACAGCGGGTTGGGATCCCGCTCTGAACCCGCCTCCGTGTCAGTTTCCCAAATGTTGGGTCTGTCTGCGCTTTAAAGGGACCATGTCCACATTCATTTTGCGGTGGGTCAGCCAATTGAGATAGTTAAGAGGGTTTTTAAAGGTAGTTAAACAGCATTTTACCACCATTTTTCCAACTTTTCCATGAGGTTCCCGTCACTCGGGGATCACGTCAGGTAAGTGTGTCGGGTTCTCAATGACTCTCCATTGCTGTGACTAGGCGACAGCTGCAAAAGTGGTATAAAAGCTACCATTTCATAGCTGTTCACTTTCCAATGTTAGAAGATTGAGCCTTCAGGATTTGGAAGACACTTTGAGCTGTATGCAGTTTGGAAGTGTATGGAGTAAACTCTATCGATTGTCACTTCCTTGGAGCAAGCTCTCTCACCATTGACAGATTGCTTCTGTCATCTCAACTTCAGCTGCCATCTATTCCATCAGCATCGGTACCCTTGAAAAAATCTCATCTTGGTCCTCAGAATCCCACCACGATCAGCCCCAACACCAACATCACCAGGCACACCAACATCACCAACAACAATATCAACCTTCTCCGCAATCACCTGATGCTGCACAGGACACAGGGCATCAGCACTCGACTATATTGCTGCCCGGGACGCCAGCGATGGCCTCGCCATAGACAGATTTACCTCACTTGATGCTGAACACCCTGGCTGCCACATGATGCGCCAGGTTGGCACCAACCCACACCAGCACCATAAAGCATCCCTACAATGTCCAAGCCATTCCTTTCACACTCATCACCATTGGGGGGGGGGTACCGTTATGTCTCACCATTCACTGAAACTCACTAAGACACTTCTAAAGGTGCACACAAATCTGTCCAAGAAGGCAAAGTGTTGAAAATAAAGGTTTCAATGTTTGACAACACATTAACAGAAACTTTACATGAACATTGCATAAAACACCCAAGTGCCTACCCTTGTGTGTTGTTAGTTGGTATGATTGGACAAGGATGAGGGTGAGTGTGAGGAGTGGCTAGTGAGATGGGGAAGTGATAATGTAGATAGAGAGGGATGGTTGGAGGTGCAAGGTAAGTTGGTGTGAGTAAGGATGTGCAGGAGTAGGGTAGGGAAGGCAGAGTGATGGGGATGTGATGAGTGGCACAGCAGGATGAGGCTGAGTGTGACTTTGTAGTCATGTTTTGTGAGCTACTGAGATCATTGAAAGGTTTGCGCCACTGCAGCCTGGTCCTCCTGACCACATCCCTGCTTGTATCCTCCTGTGCAATGTGCAACCAGGCTGCATTGGTGTCCCGGGGAGGTGTCTTCCACCCATTGGAAGGGAAGAGAACCTCCCTGTGTGCTGTGACTCCCTCCATAAGCACATGGAGCGAGTCATGGGAGAGCCTGGTTACAGCTGTGCTTTGCTCGTCAGTGTTTGCAGCACCTCAAAGCTGCAGAACACTGACAGCACAACTGTCAAAATGAATGTGGACATGGTCCCTTTAAGTAAACTGGCTGACGGCGCGTCATCAAATGACGTCATCAGACCCGCTTCCTTGTAATTGGCCGGGAACCTCGCAGGGCGGGCTTAACAAGCCCTATTAACATAAAATCATGTCGGAGGCTGGGATCCAGACAGCTGTTGGGTCGGCACCTGTCACGGACGTCACCCACCACCCGCCATGGACATCGCCAACCACCTGCCATGGACATTGCCCACCACCCGCCACGGACATCGCCCACCACAGACATCACTCACCATCCGCCACAGACATCGCCCACCACCCGCCACGGACATCGCCAACCACAGACATCACTCACCATCCGCCACGGACATCGCCCACCACCCACCACGGACATCACCCACCACCCGCCATGGACATCGCCAACCACCCACCACGGATATCACCCACCACCCGCCATGGACATCACCCACCACAGACATCACCCACCACCCGCCACGGACATCACCAACCACCCGCCACAGACATCGCCCACCACCCGCCACGGACATCGCCCACCACAGACATCACTCACCATCCGCCACGGACATCGCCCACCACCCACCACGGACGTCACCCACCACCCGCCATGGACATCGCCAACCACCCACCACGGATATCACCCACCACCCGCCATGGACATCACCCACCACAGACATCACCCACCACCCGCCACGGACATCACCCACCACCCGCCATGGACATCACCCACCACAGACATCACCCACCACCCGCCACGGACATCACCCACCACCCGCCAAGGACATCACCCACCACAGACATCACCCACCACCCGCCACAGACATCACCCACCACCCGCCACGGACATCACCCACCACAGACATCGCCCACCACCCGCCACGGACATCACCCACCACCCGCCACGGACATCACCCACCACAGACATCGCCCACCACCCGCCACGGACATCACCCACCACAGACATCGCCCACCACCCGCCACGGACATCACCCACCACCCGCCATGGACATCACCCACCACAGACATCACCCACCACCCGCCACGGACATCACCAACCACCCACCACAGACATCGCCCACCACCCGCCATGGACATCACCCACCACAGACATCACCCACCACCCGCCACGGACATCACCCACCACCCGCCACGGACATCACCCACCACCCGCCACGGACATCACCCACCACCCGCCATGGACATCACCCACCACAGACATCGCCCACCACCCGCCACGGACATCACCCACCACCCGCCACGGACATCACCCACCACCCACATCACCCACCACCCACCACGGACATCACCCACCACCCGCCATGGACATCACCCACCACAGACATCACCCACCACCCGCCATGGACATCACCCACCACAGACATCACCCACCACCCGCCACGGACATCACCCACCACCCGCCACGGACATCACCCACCACGGACATCACCCACCACCCACCACGGACATCACCCACCACCCACATCACCCACCACGGACATCACCCACCACCCACCACGGACATCACCCACCACGGACATCACCCACCACCCACCACGGACATCACCCACCACCCACCACGGACATCACCCACCACAGACATCACCCACCACCCGCCACGGACATCACCCACCACAGACATCACCCACCACCCGCCACAGACATCACCCACCACAAACATCACCCACCACCCGCCACAGACATCGCCCACCACAGACATCGCCCACCACCCGCTATGGACATCGCCCTCCACCCGCCACGGACATCGCCCTCCACCCGCCACGGACATCACCCACCACAGACATCACCCACCACCTGCCACGGACATCACCCACCACCTGCCACGGACATCGCCCACCACCCGTCACGGATGTCACCCGCCATGGACCTGCCGAGGTTGGTAAAAGCTAGCCCAGTATGTGAGTTATTTTGAAATGCTTACAATTGGGAGTAGCTGTTTCAAGTGGGATGAACTAAAATGAAAATTTTGCAGAAGTATTGGCATCTATAGATGAGGAAGTGACCAAGATAAACGTTGACGTTAGATAGTGTGATTGAGATAATTCCAATACACAAATCATTCATTATTTTGTGTCTACTCTCACAAAGGGTTAGAGAAAACCATGTGCAAAAGTAGAGAACTGCACAAAAATGATTATATGAGTTGAATTTGCGCTACTTTAAAAAAAATTAAATGGTAGTTACTAATTTTATTTTGTAAATATGTATTAAAAACAATGGGCTGGATTTTCCGACCCCCATGGGTGTGTACGAGGCGTGTATGCACCCATAGGAGCCTCGCAAGTGCCGGTTTCAGGCATGCGAAGCGCATGCGCTAAAACCCGGCACTTCCGATCTGTCAAGAATCCTCTTGACAGATCATCCGCCTGCCCGGGAAAAGGGCCTCCGCGGGCAGGGAGTTCCGCTTTCTGCACAACTTCCTCCCGCTGAAAGCCTTTAAAAATCTTACGCCTGGTAAAAGCAGGCCAGCATAAGAGTTTAAAAAAATAAAAACATTTCACTCATTTATAATTTAAAATACTTTTAAAAAAGGTAAGTTTATTTTTAGCCCCATAAAAAACTTTAATTATTTTTTCAAAAAATTAAATTTGTGTAAAGTATTTAATTTAATGTAATTTTAACTAATTTTAAATACGTGATTTAAAAAAAAATTATTTAATGTTTAACTGTTTTTTAAGTGATCCCCATTCATACTTTTGACATGTGTGTGTAGAGGCCTGTCAAAAGTGTGAAGGGGGTTTCCCTTCTTTGATTGGTTCCCCATGGCCCACGTGATCCCAGGGACGCTTGCGAACCGCCTGCGCCCCTGGGATACCTGGGCCTCTGTGTATTTTCGTAGTGGAGAGGTCCAGGATTGCAAGCCTCGGGACCTACGGAGCCAGCAGGTAAGTGCGTAGATTTTTTCTGATTGGAGGCATCTGCACGTAGGAAGCCTCCGATCGGAAATTCACAATGTTGTCAATTCCTAAAGTAAAACTACATTCCTTTTCACAAAATATTTTATATTTCATGGTTGATTAAGAACAACAGGTATTCCTGTAAAATCTCATTAAATCAGATCTACACAATCTGTGAACTGGTCTTACAAGTATAATGGGCCAGATATTCCGATCCCTACGGGTGGGTACGCGCTGTGTACCCACCCGTAGGGACATCGGAAATGCCAGTTTCAGGCATGCACTGCGCATGCGCTGAAAACCGGCATTTCCGATCTGTCAAGAATGGTCTTGACAGATCCTCCTGCCTGCCCGGGAGAAGGGCCTCTGCGGGCGGATAGTTCCACTTTTTGGAGACCCTCCGCCTGCAGAAAAGCCCTTACAATTCTTACGCCTGGTAAAAGCAGGCATAAGCCCTGCTTTTACCAGGATAAGAGTTGAAAAAAGTCAAAAAGAAAATTTCACTGATTTATCATTTAAAAATACTTTAAAAAAAGGTAAGTTTATTTTTAGCCCCATAAAAAACTTTTATTATTTTTTTCAAAAAATTAATTTTTGTTTAAAATACTTAATTTATTGTAATTTCAAGTCATTTTAAAAATGTGATTTTTTTTTTATTTATTTAAAGTTTTACTATGTTTTTGGGGTGATCTCCATTCATATATTTGACAGGTCTTCCTGTCAAGTGTATGAAGGGGGATTCCCTTCTTTGATTGGCTCCGTATGGCCCATGTGATCCCAGGGACGCTGCGAACTACCTGCGCCTCTGGGATACGTGGGCCCTGCGCACTTGGAGTTTGGAGAGGCCCAGGAGCGGAAGTGTGTGCGTCCCGGGAGCCCTCAGGTAAGGGCGTAGATTTTTCCAGATCGCAGGCCTCCGCCTGCGATCGGAAAATACGGGCCATTACTTGATGTTCCGGTTAATTTGCTTGTGAAGAATAGGTGTTAGTAAAAGGTGCTCCTGACCACAAGCAAAGTATAATGAGATAAAAACAGAAAATGCTGGAAACACTCAGCAGGTCAGGCAGCATCTGTGGAGAGAGAAACAGAGTTAACGTTTCAGGTCTGTGACCTTTCGTCAGAACTGGAAAAAGTTAGAGATGTAACCGGTTTTAAGCAAGTACAGCGGCAGGGAATGGGGGAGGGGAGGAAAGAACAACAGGGAAGGTCTGTGATAGGGTGGAAGGCAGGAGAGATTAAAAGACAAAAAGGATGATGGTGCAAGGTGAAAGGAGATGGTAATGGGAGAAGTAAAGAAACAAAAGATGTTTCTAGAGGAGGTGGAAATGGGAATGGTAGAATCATCAGCAACAGCTGGCGTCCGAAACAAAATTGGGGGCCGAGGTTATGGTCTGAAATTGTTGAACTCAATGTTGAATCCGGAAGGCTGTAAAGTGCCTAATAGAAAGATGAGGTGCTGTTCCTCGAGCTTACAATTTCACCAATTTTGACTGCAGTAGTAGCGCAAAACGGGTAACAGCAAATCGGCTGCCTGTTTTACACACTGCCCCATTTTCTTTTCTGTTGACTTCAATGTAAAAAGAAAATCATATAGGGGGTAAAAGGAGCTGCCAACCTGCTATTGCCCATTCTGGAGACGAATTTCACCCCTTTAGTAAAAAAAGACGAAGATTTAAGAAACCAGTAGGAAATCTCATTTTAGTCGACACAAAAAGAAAAGTTGCTAATGCTGAAAACCTGAAATGAAAACAAAAAGTACAAGAAATATACTGCAGGTCAGTCATCTGAAACAGGTAAATGTTTCAGGTGTGACTGGCCCGTTAAAATGGAATGTATCGCCTGAAATAACAATCTATTTTTTTGTTTCAGATGTTCATTCACCTGACATTCTTTTAAATTTCAGAAATCTTTTCTTTGATATTGGCACAGTGCCTTTATTTATTGCCACAATTGTATGTGAATGACTATTACCCGCACATAGGGGGGAATTTTAACCTAAAAAAAATGGGTGGGTTGGGGGTGTGGGATAGTTAAATTGTTCAAAATCAGAATCCCGACCTGAACCCACCTCCTACCCACCCACTTCCGGTTTTAACGGAGGCGGGATGGGATCAGGATGGGGTCAGGCAGCCAACACGCTCTCGGGGGGGCAGAACGTCAGTTTAAATATTATACGCCTCTTTTTTCACCTCCATTTTGTTTTTAACTGCGTGTGGATGGGTTTTACACAATTCGTCAAACCCATCAGTTACAGCAAGACGGGTCTGCTGGATCCAGGAGGTAAGTGCCTTTATACCTACCTCCTGGATCCAGGGTCCCTACCTAACCCGCCCCCCGTGATCAGAGATCCCCCCATGAGGCCTCCGATCACCCCCCGCAGGCCTCCCCCCACCCCACACTGATGATGCTAAGGCCGGCCACAATCTTCTCTCCCCCTCCACCGATCCTCCGGAGGCCAGCTACGATCCTTGGAGGCCGGCCACGACCTTCCCTTCACCCAACGCCCGCTCCCCCCCATTATCCAGTGTCCAGCCATGATCCTCCCTTCATCCCCACCCCACCCCAGAAAATCCAGCCCTGATCCTCTCTCCCCCCCACCCCAATCCACTGCCCAACGCCCCCGATCCTTTCAATGGCCCGGCCGGACCCCCGATCCTCTGCCCGACTCCCCCCCGCCCCCGACCCTTTTAACGGCCCGGCCCCCATGTGAACCCTCCCTCCCTCCTCTGTGCGGCCTCGTGCCACAGGCCTACCTACGCGCAGCCAGCCAGCCTCTCAATCTGGCAAGCAGCAGGCGGGAAACTGAGGCTTCGCATGCAAATCAGGCCCTGCCGTTAAAGTCGGTAGGGTCTACTGGAAACCCGGCCTCCCAGGTTTCCCAACTGCCTCGGAACCACCCCCCACCCCCCCGCCCCAACCCATCTTCCTCCTTAAAATCCAGCCCATAGCTTTTGCTTCTCAATCATATCCTTTTCAAACTGCGCCCCTTAGCTTAATGTCAATTACCCTCTCTACATCACACCAACAACAACTTGTATTTATATAGTGCCTTTAACGTAGTAAAACATCCCAAGCCACTTCACAGAAGTATTATAAAACAAAATTTGACACCGAGCCACATAAGGAGAAATTAGGGCAGATGAGGTAGGTTTTAAGGAGCGTCTTAAAGGAGGAAATAGAGGTAGAGAGGCAGAAAGGTTTAGGGAGCAAATTCCAGAGCTTAGGCCCTAGGCATTTGAAGGCATGGCCACCAATGGTTGAGTAACTAAAATCAGGGATGCTCAAGAGGCCATAATTTGAGGAGCGCAGATATCTCAGGGGGTTGTGGGGCTGGAGGAGATTACAGAGATAGGGAGGGGTGAGGCCATGGACGGATTTGAAAACAAGGATGAGAATTTTAAAATCGAGGCGTTGCTTAACCGGGAGCCAATGTAGGTCAGCGAGCAGAGGAGTGATGGGTGAACGGGACTTGATGTGAGTTAGGACACGGGCAGCCGAGTTTTGGATGACCTCAAGTTTACGTCGGGTAGAATGTGGGAGGCCAGCCAGGAGTGTGTTGGAATAGTCAAGTCTAGAGGTAACACCATCCTATTCTTCCTGCCAATTGCCACAGACATTTGCAAGCACCTGGTTTTTTTCTATGTCAATACATCAACGATATACATATATTTAAAAAAAAAGTTCCGCTCAATACCGTCCTCTGGTTTTCTTTACTGAATCCGAATTATACTCTGGGAAATGTGTGATTTACACTGATATTGCAGAAAAGAGTTCACAGAAGTAGAGAGCTAAAATGTAGAGGGTGAAATTGACCTACGCTAGTAATGCAAAATGGGCTGATAGCAAGTCGGCAGCTATCCAATGGAAAAGAAAATCAGGCATGGTGTAAAACGGGCTGCCAATTCACTATCACTTGGTGCTAGGAGACCAATTTCACCCCCACAATGGCCTGTAATTTGCGGTCAGCGGCAAAGCAAAGGCGTTCGCCGCTGGCCCGAAGAAAGCAACCCACAAAGAACTCGTGATCTCTGTGGTGAGAAGTTTGGCTTTTTCA
Source organism: Squalus acanthias (assembly GCA_030390025.1). NCBI lineage: Eukaryota > Metazoa > Chordata > Chondrichthyes > Squaliformes > Squalidae > Squalus > Squalus acanthias. The sequence goes on from CM059431.1 coordinate 133,091,109, forward strand.
ACGTGCAGTTGAGATCAGTGAAGTTTAGTGGAAATTCCATAGGTTATTGCATCACAGCTGTTGTGACGCCAACAAGCTGTCTAAGCAGCCAATCACAATGCGGAATTCTCAGGGAACCAGGAAGTGAAGAAGCTGCTTTTATTCTGGCTTTTTCGAAAGGTTATAGAGAGCAAAACAAAGATTGGAGCTCTCACTTGGGGAAAAAGTAAACCTGAAATAAAAATGAACAAACTTTTTAAAAATATAATTTTTTTTAAAGTGTCTTAAAAATAGTAATTTTCAGCATTATGGAAAAATTTGACATTCCATAAAATTAAAATTCGTTTTTCAGGGCCATAACGTTTGTTTAGTAGTCAATACGCTGTTAAAACCCCAGTTACACCTAATTCAACAATGTCTAACTTTTAATGGGGTATTTCACAGCGATATTACCGCGGAAAAGCCCAAGTTTTCGTCAGTTTCACTGATTTCCCTGATTACACTGATTGCTGGCTATGGAGGGGTGGGAGTTCCACAGCGCAGCCAGTGTCAGAGCAGTGAATGACTGACCGCAACTTCAGGATTTCTGTGTTAGGATGCGCATGCACTATATCCTGAAGTTGCGGTCAGTTTCAAAGGGGTAATAACAGAGAACGCTGTTCGTTTATTTCCACCTCTGTAACATCGCCTGTCTCCGCCCTTGCCTCAACTCATCTGCTGCTGAAACCCTCATCCATGCCTTTGTTACCTCTAGACTTGACTATTCCAACGCACTCCTGGCTGGCCTCTCACATTCTACCCTATGTAAACTTGAGGTGATCCAACACTCAGCTGCCCGTGTCCTAACTCACACCAAGTCCCGTTCACCCATCACCCCTGTGCTCGCTGACCTACATTGGCTCCCCGTTAAGCAACACCTCAATTTCAAAATTCTCATCCTTGTTTTCAATCCCTCCATGGCCTTGCCCCTCCCTATCTCTGTAATCTCCTTCAGCCCCACAACCCCCCTGAGATATCTGCGCTCCTCTAATTCTGCCCTCTTGAGCATCCCTGATTATAATCGTTCAACCTTTGGTGGCCGCGCCTTCTGTTGCCAAGGCCCTAAGCTCTGGAATTCCCTGCCTAAACCTCTCCGCCTCGCTACCTCTCTTTCCTCCTTTAAGACGCTCCTTAAAACCTACCTCTTTGACCAAGCTTTTGGTCATCTGCCCTAATTTCTCCTTATGTGGCTCGGTGTCAAATTTTTTTGTCTTATAACACTCCTGTGAAGCACCTTGGGACGTTTAATTATGTTAAAGGTGCTATATAAATACAAGTTATTGTTGTTGTTGTTGTTTGCTATTACTATCCACCGCAAATTCCGAGCCAAATAATTTATAGAGGGAAGAAACTGGGTCGTGCAGTGGAGCAAACACAGAGCTCTGGGATGAAAGTCCCCTCTGTGAGTGCATACAGTCTCAATGCAGTGCCTCATGGGCATGGTCTCACAACATAAAACTATATAACACTAAATGGCACTAGAAGAGGTCATTTGATGAATTTGTGCCTCCAGCCTGGAGTTTGCCCACCGAGAATGGCATTGCGAGAATTTTGGCATCGAATTCAGTGGGCTCTATCATTCATTTTATTATTATTTTATGATTAATTAAATTCCCAATACCCTGATGTGTGTCAGCAGTGGCTCAGTTGGTAGCACTCTTGCCTCTGAGTCAGAAGGTTGTGGGTTCAATTCCCACTCCAGAGACTTGAGCACAAAAATCTAGGCTGACACTCCAGTGCAGTACTGATGGAGTGCTGCACTGTCGGAGGTGCTGTCTTTCAGATGAGATGTTAAACTGAAGGCCGTATCTGCTCTCTCAGGTGGACATAAAAGATCCCATGACACTATTTCAAAGAAGAGCAGGGGAGTTATCCCCGGCCATTATTTATCCCTCAATCAACATATCAAAAACAGGTTATCTGGTCATGATCACATTGCTGTTTGTGGGAGCTTGCTGTGCACAAATTAGCTGCTGTGTTTCCTACATTACAACAGTGACTACATTTCAAAAAGTACTTCATTGGCTGTAAATTGCTTTGGGACATCCAGTGGTTGTGAAAGGCGCTATGTAAATGCAAGTCTTTTTTTTCTTTTATACCCACTCCTAGGAGGTGAAGCTCCATGCAGGGAGCGCAGATTTGTAAAATTCACCCTTAAATTGTGAATTGAACTCCGTGAGGACATACCATGGACAATGTAAAGAAATGTCACACTGATGCAGTGAGGGGGTGTGCTCCATTGTATTTGATGCAAAATTGAGGAAGCTTTACTCTGCATCTACCCACACCAGGATAGTTACCAGGATAGTTACCCTACCTACCCTGGGAATCTGATGCTGATAATGGTGCCTAAAATGTTAAATGATTCCAGTACTGACATCCCTCACCTCGATAGCACAAAAAGTGTTTAAAATGTATACAATGTGCTTCTTCAATATGGGTTTCTTTGGGAGTCATACAAAAATCATGTCAATATAATCATGTTGGGGGGGGGGGGTTCCTAAGGGAGCCAAAAACAATGCATTTTATATCAGATTAAGAAATATTATAGTGTTATAGAAAGGCGATGCAGTACTGTTTAATTTTCTTCAACAGAATCAAATTTATGAAGTTTTATCCAAAGCTGTCAGTGATTTGTATCTTGTTAGAAACCCCTTAAGCATTTTATTAAATTATTTTTCTCCCTTTGGTTTACAAGCTAATGAATTAAATCTCCCCTTATTCTCTAAAGGGTCAGTTTGTTGTATTCGGATATGCTTAGCCATTAGCATCAATGAAAGCATCAGATGTGTGATCCCAACTTCTCCTCCCCAGGTCAGCTACATCCTTTAATTTCCCTGAAGGCTTCAGCTGTGATGAATTGAACTACAATCACTGCCTGGTTTGTTTGAACCCTTTGTAGGCAATAATGAAACTAATGCATATGAAAAGGAAAGAAAAACTAGTATGTTTTGACCATGCTGTGCAGCTTTTGCTCAATGATTTGTGAGGGAAGACAACAGAACAACAGAGGCCATATTTACCCTTAATTTGTGTCTCAGTTTCAGCTCATGCTACAGTAATGGTTGAGTCTGGAAACTGTCAGGTAGGTATTGACTGCCTACTAGTCATCTGAAGAGCCAAGCTGTTCAATACTGGCCCCTATCCATTAACTGACAGTGTGGAAAAAATATTTGAGAAATTTTAAATGAAGAGGAAAATATTCTAAGTATATGTAAATAGTATAATCCCCCTTTTTTCTGTGCCTTGGATTATAGTGGGATCCTTTTAATATTAATTTACATTCAGAGCTATAATACTTGAAAGTATGAAATCAATTCAGTTTGACCACTCTTCATTAAACTGTTATTCACTGTAATTTCCTGGTGAACAACTGCAGATTACTTCTTAATAATACTGTAATAATCATCTCACAGTCATTAACTGACATGTTTGTACATCATTAGCCAACGATGATGTGGAGTGCATGACAGTTGGTATCTGCAGCTGCTCCCAGTAAACTGTCCAAAAACAAAGTAGAAAATCGACATTAAAATTGAAACAATCTAATTTACAAATGATAAACCAATACCAGGAATGATTTAAAAACAGAAAATGCTGGAAACCACGCAACAGGTCAGGCAGCATCTGTGGAGAGAGCCTGGCCAGCATTTTCTGTTTTTATTTCAGATTTCCAGCCTCTGCAGTATTTTGCTTTTGTACGAGGAATGATTCGATGTTGTAATCTAATTTCTGGATTAGAGCAACTCTTGTGCTTTAAATTGCTCAACTAGTTACTCTTACATTATGCATTACTCGGAGTTCAAACCCCATTGCAGGACTTGAGCACGTAATCCGAGCTGACATTTCAGTACTGAGCAAGTGTTACATTGTCAGAAGTGTCATCTTTTGGATGAGACATTAAACTGAGGTCTTGTTTGCCTGGTCAGATGGATATAAAAGATTCCATAGCATGTTTTGAAGAAGAGCAGGAAATTCTCAGTGTCCTGGTCAACATTCATCCCTCAACCAGTGCCACCACAAAACAGATGGGGGGATTAAATTGGTTAGCCCCTGAAAATAGGCACAGGGATCGCGATGGGCGATTAACCCACGCCCTTTCAGTGTAATGCAGGCAGCACAGCAACTTCGTGCAGCAGGGGGCCCAATATGTGAGTGCCTAGCAGTACTTAAAGCAGTCCTGCTGGGCCGGACCTCTTAAAGGGGAGGTGCATTGTGGCTGGAATAGGTGCTGGGAGTCGTTCTACAAGTGAATCTGACCTGGGAAAGTGTGAAGAATTGCTGACCATGGGAGACAGCAGGCACCAAAGTTTTTGGACACTGCACTGGAGGTCATGGTTGAAGAGATGGAACAGAGCAGAGATGTCCTGTATCTTCAGGGGGGCAGGAGGCCCGCCAGGCATTTGCTCAGAAGGCAGTGGTAAGAGATAGCCGCGGAGGTCAATGCCAGGAGTATAACTCCAAGAACATGGATACAGTGCAGGAAGACATTTAATGATCTCACACAAGTGGTCAAGGTCAGTGACTGCATCTTCAAATGCCATATCCTACCAACTGCATCACTAGCCTCACACACTGCTGAATGCACCACACCCCCATCACTCACCCACCAACAATCTCGATCAATCAGGACTCATACATCACATTCATATGCTTCACCTCACCCTCACACACTTAGCACTGTTGCAAGCCTCAAATCCACATTTCACAGCTTGCACACACTGCCAGCTATTCAACCATGACAGCCACATCACCCACACAGATTGCACGACATTCACTGACACACTTCCCTCTCTCTTGCAGGAGAAGGTGGTGCACAACCGAAGGCAGCAGGAACTAACTGGAGGGGGAGAGGTAGGCTTACATGTTCTAACCACCTTGGAGGAGACGGCGCTAGCCATTATGGGAAGGGCCATTGCTGTGGCCGTGGCCGTGGCCATTGAAGATGAGGATATTTGCATACCTAATGCTCCTTCTCTCATCCCACTTCTCCCTCATCACACAATCTCTTCTGACTTACAAGCTGCTGATGGTGTAAGCATGCACTTCTTACTTTCTCCTCTCCCCTCACCACAACCGTACACTTGTCTCTTTTTCCTTTCACATACCCAAGAACTGCAACCTGCCCAGGCAGTAGAGGAAGAGCAGGAAGACAGTGAAGATGAAGTCACACTGTCACTCGATTTCACAGTCATAGCCATCAGCTCAGAATCTGACACTGCACATAATTTAGAGGATAGCATAGAGGTGGAATCTGCACGTGGTGAAACACCAGGCACAAGTGCGCTGCAGCCAGGGTACGGGGGAAAAGATAGTGCCGGTGCCAGCTCGCTGGAGGGTGAGGTCGCACACTAGTTCTGCTGCAGAGGACTCAGATGAGCACTTCGATGGGGCAGGCTACAAAAGGCGGCTGCTGGGTGTGCACACCCAAATGCTTGGTGCACTGGCAGGCCTGCCAGAAAGCCTGCGCTCAATGTCAAGGAGCATGGAGGAGTCCGACACTAACTTGGCACAGGTCTTTGCGCAGAGCTTGGAGCAAATGCTTTCCAATATGGAATGGGTGGCTACCTCCATCAGCACACCTGTGGAGCCAACCATGATGCAGTGTCTGATGGCCGATGTCACAGCTTCCTTTGTAGCACAAGCAGCAGCCACCCAAAGTCTGAGTGCTGCAGTGGAAGCTCAGACTGCTGCCATCATGGCTCTGAATGCCAATGTTCAAAGGGGCTTGCAGGGTATCACAGCAGTCCAGCAATCTGTCGTCCAACAGATTACTAGGATTGCTGAGGCACCACCCCGGGGGAGTGGCAGTGGCTCCATGGAGTACAAACTTGCTGTTTTCTCTCTGGATGACAGCATTCCTGCTCCCACCACTGCCTGTCAGCCAGCCAGCCCAGATTGCTGCAGCCTAGGCCGAGATGGTGCAGTCTGCAGCCGGGTCTTCTAGGCCCAGAGCTGCTCGAGGTCGCCCTCCAAGGCCATCTGCAGTTTCCTCCACTGAAAGTCAGCAGCCTTTCACCAGCCATGCTGCAGCCACTGGGGTAGCACCTCGTAGGAGCACTAGGACAGGCAAAGACTCACGGAAGAGGCACTAAGGGAATGCACAAGGGTGATTACTTTATTTTTGTATGCACTATGGCATGATTTAATTTATCAATTTGAATTGCAATGTGTATTTTGTGTTGGCTTTTATTTTTGCATTGTACGAAAGAGGATGAATTGATGGTCAGTGACAGAGGGAAGGTAAGGAGTGTGGGACTGTTGGTGAATGAGGAATTGGGTTTGTGGTTACTGGTATTGCTCATTAATTATTTGCTCATGTACAGCCCAAGCAGAAAGGGGCTGTCTAGGTTGCAGCCTCCCTTCCTCTTCCACCTCCTCCTCCTCCTCTTCCACCTCCTCCTCCTCCTCTGCATCTTCCTCCTCGTGCTGCTCCTCAGCTTCTCACCTGATAGATGATGGCAAGGGCTGTTTCTCAATGATGGCAAGGTTATGCAGCATGCAGCATACCATGACAAATCTTAAGACCTGCTCAGCCGAGTACCGCAGGGCTCCTGCAGAGCAGTTCAGGGAGCAGAATCGTTGCTTCAGCATGCCAATGGGCTGCTCTGTCAGATTTCTTGTGGCAGCATAGCTCTTGTTGTATGCCTACTGGGCACGTGTGCGTGGGTTGCGGACCAGGGTCATGAGCCATGTCGTCAGCGGATAACCCTTGTCGCCCAGTAGCCACACTTTGCTTTGCCATGGTAATTGAAATACAGCTGGCACAGAGGACTGCCGCAGAATGAATGCATCGTGATTGCTGCAAGGATGCCAGGCATTCACTTGGAAGATGCGCTGCCTGTGGTCACACACCATCTGTAGTTGATGGAGTGGAATCCTGTGTAAACTCGTAGAATTGCAGCATCAACCAGAAGAAATAAACCAGCAACTAACATGCAAGTAGTTGATGAACCCTTTAAACAGTGCTGGTGGAGGGGTCCTTCATGCCGTTTAACGTTGTGTTCAGCTGTGCGAGGTTAAGAGAGGGGATAGGCTGCAGCGTGGTACTCCAAAATGGCAGCGCTGGTGTCAAATCAGCATTGCACGCTGATTGACATCATAATCTGTCTGCTCTCCAGAAAACGGGTGCTACCGATTCCAATTTTGCCCCCATTAACTGGTTGTTGATCATTTGTTGTTTGTGGGCCCTGCAGTTCATTATTGCCATTATTGCAGCAAAATAACAGATTATAATTCAAAAGTAATTCAATTGCTGAGAAGTGCTTTGGGATGTCTTTAGGATGTAACGGACACTATTTAAGTGCAAATTCTTTCTTTTCTTTCTCTATGTATTCATTACAAAAGTGTTTGACTTCAAGGGTATTTGCCTTTTCCTAGCTGTGTATTCAGTTACTAATGGTATTCCCCAGCCCCTCCCCAGTGTTCTCTTCTCCTGAAGGCAGTAACTCAGATGGGAAATGGTTCCATGGGCACAACACAGTCCTCCAGTACCTCAAATAGTGGGTAGTCTTCAAACGTGAGATGGTGAGTGTCAGCATTGAGCACGATCAGCTTGTGGCAACTTGCCTTAGTTGGTAGCACCCTTGTCTCTGAGCTAGAACCTGTCATTTAAAGCCCCATTCCAAGACTTGAACACAAAGGTGGAGGAGGGGTCCAGGCCCGGGGGGTCCGATCCCCCGGGGTGGGGGGGGGGGGGGGGGGGGATTCACACCCGGGGGGGGGTTCCGATCGGAGTTGTGATCTCCGGGGGCGGGACCCAATTCCTGACCCCGGGGCGAATCGCGATCCTGGGGTGGGGGAGAGGGGGTGTTCCAGGCCCGGGGTGGGGGGGGGACGACATCCGATCCCGGGGAGTGCGGGCTGATGGTAGGGGAGCTTGGGGGGGCCGGGAGGAAGCATTCCTGCTCTTCCCGGCCCACAAGGATTGCTCCCCGAGGCTGAGGCCGCCTCGTTGCAGCCACTGGGAATCCCGAGTGCCGGGATTCCCGCCCGTCTGCAGTAAAACCTGCAAAGCAGGTTAAAGTAGAGACTTCAGGTCTCATTATAATATTTAAATTACCAAACATCCTCTTTGCAGCAGGTTGGCAATTTAAATATTATAATAAGGCCTGAAGCCTCTACTTTCCTGGTTTCATAGAGTCATTGAACCATCGAATGATACAGCCCAGAAGGAGGCCATTCGGCCTGTGCTGGTCTCGGCCTCTTACACTGTTCCAATGAAACTCAACGTAAGCTCGAGGGACAGCACCTCATCTTTCGATTAGGCACTTTACAGCCTTCTGGACTCAACATCGAGTTCAACAATTTCAGACTATAACCTCCGTCCCTATTTTTTCAGGCGGCAGCTGTTGATGATTCTGCCATCCCCATTTACAACATTTAACCTCTCCTGCCTTCCACCCTATCACAGACCCTCCCTTTTGTTCTTTCCTCCCCTCCCCCCTTTCCCAGCCTCTGCACCTGCTTAAAATCTGTTACATCTCTAACTTTTTCCAGTACTGATGAAGGGTCACAGACCTGAAACGTTAACCCTGTTTCTCTCTCCTCGATGCTGCCTGACCTGCTGAGTGTTTCCAGCATTTTCTGTTGTTTTGACAGACAAAATAAAATGGTTTGTGTTTTTCCCCTTTTTTGGTTCTCTTCCTAAACATCTTAATGATATTTTTTAAAAAGTCAATAAAAAGTAATATGTAATTCCTACAAATCCTCCCCGCCCTCCCCCTCCTCAACAGCATGGTTGCATGTTTGTGCAAAGCTACTCACTCCAGTCGATCGTTCAAAATCAAATATTGAGAAATTTCAATTTTAAAACATTTTAAGCATTTCAGAACCTCTTTAAAAGCATTTGGACTTCAAGACCTGGTTGAAACTTGTTTAGATGAGGGGAAAATTGATTTTTGTTTCTGTTTCTTCCAAAATCATGTTCGAAACTTAGGGGGGGAAAACGTGTTTTCAACACTAATTTTTTGTGAAAAGTTCATTAAAAATCTTTGAATTCTTCCAAGTCTCGTTGCAGCTTTGACAGAAGAAGTTGCTCCAAGTTTCTCTTTCCCTCTTCAACGCTCTCGGTAAACATACAACGAAAAATAATTAAATAAACTCTAATTCCAAACGGAGCTCAAATAAGAAAGTGAATAAAGTGGTTAAACTCCCTAAGAAGGTGAGGTTATCGATCCCCAGCCTTGGCGATGAGTTGGGATCAGTTTTGGAGAAGTTGTTTCCTCTTTTTCTGCTGCCGTACCTCCGTCTCTCACAGGCTCTGAGGGACAAACAGGGGTACAAACTTTTCCCCCTCTCTCATAACATGATTTAAATAACCCTGATAGACTCTTTCAATAAGGGGACAAGCCCTGGCAAAATTTAATTGGAACTTACCGCGACATTCAACATCACTTTCCTGTATTTTTTTCTGGCTTTAAACAATTTTCTGAATTAAAAAAAAAATTCTCATTTTTGTTTCACTGTGGGCTTAAAAATTGTTTGCTTTAGCCTCCTTCCAGTGGCCATTGTACATGTGCTGCGCCTCCACCTGTGTTGTTCCAAAGTGCGGCCGCCACTCAGTCACCGGGAATGGACTACACGTGTCTGGACCATCACCACTCTCCCTCTCTCTCCCTCCGTCTCTTTCTCCCTCCGTCCCCTCTCCCTCTCTCCCTCCATCCCCCTCTCCCGCTCTCCCTCCGTCCACCTCTCCAGCTCTCCCTCCATCCCCCTCTCCCTCTCTCCCTCTGTCCACCTCTCTCCCTCCGTCCCCCTCTCTCCCTCCGTCCCCCTCTCTCCCTCCGTCCCCCTCTCTCTCGCTCTCTCTCCATCCCCCTATCTCTCCCCCAGTCTCTCTCTCTCTCCCCCCCGTCTCTCTCTCTCTCTCCCCCGTCTCTCTCTCTCTCTCCCCCCAGTCTCTCTCTCTCTCTCCCCCCAGTCTCTCTCTCTCCCCCCCAGTCTCTCTCTCTCCCTCATCTCTCTCTCTCCCCCAGTCTCTCTCTCTCTCTCCCCCGTCTCTCTCTCTCTCTCCCCGTCTCTCTCTCTCTCCCCCAGTCTCTCTCTCTCTCTCTCCCCCAGTCTCTCTCTCTCTCTCCCCCAGTCTCTCTCTCTCCCAGTCTCTCTCTCTCTCTTCCAGTCTCTCTCTCTCTCTCCCCCCCAGTCTCTCTCTCTCTCTCCCCCCCAGTCTCTCTCTCTCTCTCCCCCCCAGTCTCTCTCTCTCTCTCCCCCCCCAGTCTCTCTCTCTCTCTCCCCCCCAGTCTCTCTCTCTCTCTCCCCCCCAGTCTCTCTCTCTCTCTCCCCCCAGTCTCTCTCTCTCTCTCCCCCCCAGTCTCTCTCTCTCTCTCCCCCCCAGTCTCTCTCTCTCTCTCCCCCCCAGTCTCTCTCTCTCTCTCCCCCCCAGTCTCTCTCTCTCTCTCCCCCAGTCTCTCTCTCTCTCTCCCCCAGTCTCTCTCTCTCTCTCTCCCCCAGTCTCTCTCTCTCTCTCTCCCCCAGTCTCTCTCTCTCTCTCTCCCCCAGTCTCTCTCTCTCTCTCCCCCAAGTCTCTCTCTCTCTCTCTCCCCCAGTCTCTCTCTCTCTCTCCCCCAGTCTCTCTCTCTCTCTCCCCCAGTCTCTCTCTCTCTCTCCCCCCCCCCCCCCCCCGGTCTCTCTCTCTCCCCCCCCCCCCCCCCCCCCGTCTCTCTCTCTCTCTCCCCCCCCCCCCCCGTCCTCTCTCTCTCTCTCCCCCCCCCCCCCCAGTCCTCTCTCTCTCTCTCCCCCCCCCCGGTCTCCTCTCTCTCTCTCCCCCCCCCCCCCCCCGGTCTCTCTCTCTCTCTCCCCCCCCAGTCTCTCTCTCTCTCTCCCCCCCCCCCCCGGTCTCTCTCTCTCTCTCCCCCCCCCCCCCGGTCTCTCTCTCTCTCTCTCCCCCCCCCCCCGGTCTCTCTCTCTCTCTCCCCCCCCAGTCTCTCTCTCTCTCTCCCCCCCCCCCCCCCGGTCTCTCTCTCTCTCTCCCCCCCCGGTCTCTCTCTCTCTCCCCCCCCCCCCCCCCCCCCCGGTCTCTCTCTCTCTCTCCCCCCCCCCCCCGGTCTCTCTCTCTCTCTCCCCCCCGGTCTCTCTCTCTCTCTCTCTCTCTCCCCTGGTCTCTCTCTCTCTCTCTCTCCCCTGGTCTCTCTCTCTCTCTCTCTCCCCTGGTCTCTCTCTCTCTCTCTCTCTCTCTCTCCCCTGGTCTCTCTCTCTCTCTCTCTCTCCCCTGGTCTCTCTCTCTCTCTCTCTCTCTCTCTCTCCCCTGGTCTCTCTCTCTCTCTCTCTCTCCCCTGGTCTCTCTCTCTCTCTCTCTCTCCCCTGGTCTCTCTCTCTCTCTCTCTCCCCTGGTCTCTCTCTCTCTCTCTCTCTCCCCTGGTCTCTCTCTCTCTCTCTCTCCCCTGGTCTCTCTCTCTCTCTCTCTCTCCCCCGGTCTCTCTCTCTCTCTCTCCCCCCTGGTCTCTCTCTCTCTCTCTCTCCCCCCTGGTCTCTCTCTCTCTCTCTCTCTCCCCCGGTCTCTCTCTCTCTCTCTCCCCCGGTCTCTCTCTCTCTCTCCCCTGGTCTCTCTCTCTCTCTCTCTCTCCCCTGGTCTCTCTCTCTCTCTCTCTCTCTCTCTCTCCCCTGGTCTCTCTCTCTCTCTCTCTCTCCCCCGGTCTCTCTCTCTCTCTCTCCCCCCTGGTCTCTCTCTCTCTCTCTCTCCCCCCTGGTCTCTCTCTCTCTCTCTCTCTCCCCCGGTCTCTCTCTCTCTCTCTCCCCCGGTCTCTCTCTCTCTCTCCCCTGGTCTCTCTCTCTCTCTCTCCCCCGTCTCTCTCTTTCTCTCTCTCCCCCCCGGTCTCTCTCTCTCTCCCCCAGTCTCCCTCTCTCCCGTCTCTCTCTCTCCCCACTCTCAGCCTCTCTCTCTCTCCCCCGTCTCTCTCTCTCTCTCTCTCCCCCCCCCCCCAGTCTCTGTGTCAGCTGTGGCTAAGTTGGTAGCACACTTGCCTCTGAGTCAGAAGGTTTTGGGATCAAGTCTTGGGTTCAAAGTTGGGCTAACACGCCAGTGCAGTGCTGAGGGATTGCTGCACTGTCGGAGGTGCCGTCTTTCGGATGAGACATTAAACCTGCTTTCTCAGGTGGACATAAAAGATCCCATGGCACTATTTCGAAGAAGAGCAGGGGAGTTATCCCCGGTGTCCTGGGCCAATATTAATCCCTCAACCAACATAACAAAAACAGATTACCTGGTCATTATCACATTGCTGTTTGTGGGAGCTTGCTGTGCACAAATTGGCTGCCGCGTTTCCCACATTACAACAGTGACTCCACTTCAAAAATACTTCATTGACTGTAAAGCGCTTTGAGATGTCTGGTGGTCGTGAAAGGCGCTATATAAATGCAAGTCTTTCTTTCTTTTCTTTTTCTCACCCCCCCGCCCCCCCCCCACCACCACACCCCGTCTCTCTCTTCCCACTCCGATTCCCTTTGGATCCTCGATCTTCCCCCCACCGGCCACCAACGGTTCCCCTGACCTCTGCACCGAGCCAATGAAAGCGTGGCCCAGCTGGGTACTGTGCACGCGTGGCTCCAGTATACCACGAGCCAGCACAGAAGGCTGAAAAGGCAAAGAATCAGAGCGTGGGGGATTCTCCCGGTGTCAGGTCAAAGTTCAAGGGAGAAAACCAAACCCCTCCCGGCGTTACACAGCAACCCATCGACCATCGGAACACACAGTTCAAGAGCTGCAATTGCGCTCGGCGCTGAGGTCGCAAGACTCACAAACGAGTCTGTCTGGATCCCCGGGGCCATTGTGCATTGGACCCCTCCCCCGCTCCAGAACCTGTCCAGTTCTCTGCGCGGCATTTCAATTCAACTGCGTGCGAGCTCGGGATCAGTGCACGCGCGCACTCGCACCTTAGAGGGAACGGTGACCATGACGTGTCGTAAAATGATGGGACATGGGTTCATGCCAGTAGTTACCCACCCTAATGAATTCCTGATCTCTGAAAAGCTGCCATTGAGATGTAGTGAGCAATGACTAACCCTATCCCGACAGAGAAGGAAATGACACCCTTACCATTGCCACACCTTCTAGTTTAAAAATGGAGTTGATGGAGGTTTGGACATTCATCGGTCATCTATTGTTATGGCCTCGGAAAGAGGGAGACAGCAGGAGATCTAATTAAGGAAAAACAGGAAATTAACTATAAAGAAAGCATGATACTTACATAAAAACTATCCTTTAAAATTTTTTAAAATCAATTATAATGTAATTATTTTTGGTAACTTGCTACAATCTGACAAAAATGAATTATAATATGATTAAAATCAACAATTAATTGCATTGTGATTGAATTGGTAATTGAAATGTTATTAAAATCAATAATTCGCTAGTGTGATGAAAAACGCTAATTTCATTGAATAAAAATGATAAACATTGAAGTGTGGTTAATAAAATTAGTTTTAGTGTGATTAAAATCAATAATGTATGCAGTGATTAATGGAGTGTGAATAAAAACAATAATTAATTACAGTGAATAAAAATTGTAGTTTGATTACTTGTTCACTGTAGTGTGATAACAGTAATTCACTGGATTGTGATCAAATATAATAATTCACGGAGTGTGATAAAAGTGATAATTACAGTAAATAATAATAGTTGTAGTGTGATTAAAATTGATAATTCACTGGAGTATGATCATTAATTCTGGTGAATACAAATGATGATTATTTGCAATTTGATTAAACTTGCTAATTCACTGCAGTGCCCTTTTAAAAACAATTCACTGCGTTGAACTACCATTCGGTGCGGTGCAGTATACTCGAACCTGTATTTCAGATTTACCAGCAATTCCGTTGGAGCACTGGTGTTATATACTTTTGAGAAAGTCTTTCTCAATTCTCTCGCGATTCTCAATGATTATATGTAACTATTGATAATCTAAGTCTTAAATTGAAACCGGCAGTGTATATTTTATTGGAGTTTTACACAAAGTACCATTTATTTTATTTTAAAACAAGGAGTTTATTTTTGTGTTCTACCAACTTCAAAAAAAACTGCCTGAGTAACGTGATTTAAAATCACTGAAAATGACTTAAAAAAACTATACTGAACTATTTACAAGTTTCATTGGTATACACTAGTCAGTTTCTTATTAAATTAAATATTTATTGATAAGAAAACTCTTTGAAAACGTGCCTACTAGTGCCTGTGCGCCTAAGAAAATGAGGCAATTTGAAGAGTCTCGAACCAGCACAATCGGTAGAATCTTACAATTTTTACCTGGGGTAGTTTTGTGGCCAGGGCCTGATCCAAGCACATTGAATGTTGAACCAGTGTAAAAGATCGTAGAAAACACGAGCGTAAGTGGTTTTGGGCGTAACTCACTTACGTTTAAAATTCCCCAATCTTTTCCACTGGTTCGGCCAATTCTGCCCGGATTGCGCTGATATTATTGACGAAAACAAGCACAAACTCTACCCCCAGATATTTAGCATTATTCACTTTCAAAGTAGATTCCATTAATATTTCATGAAACATTCTTTTCTTCTTCTGTTTCGGTGTTCCCAGTAAATAAAATGGCCCGAGCCACTTTAACTCCAGTGACATACTTAAATATTCAAGCACTGTCTCCCGCCCAAAATGGGCAGGACAGATGTCAAAGCCGACAGACAGGAGTGGGAAATCACTCGGGATCCTTAAGACACCGGCACCCCAAGGGAATGGTCCTCGGCATAAAGTTAGTGCTGGGCAAGGGCTTTTGCAGCCAATGCCAGTGCCGAGAGGGATAGGTAAAGCTGGGGCTGAGAAGGTTCAAGGATTCTTCGCAGGGCCTGGGGGAACATTCCTGCTCCTCCTGGCCCACAACGAGTTCTCACAAAAGTTATTTTTAAAAACTAACCTTAGTTAGGAGTGCGGTACCATAGTGGTTATGCTACTGGACGAGTAATCCAGAAGCCTGGACTAATGATCTGGAGACATGAGTTCAAATCCCACCACGGCAGCTGTGGAATTTAAATTCCTTTAATCCAATAAACTGGAATAAAAAGCTAGTATCAGTAATGGTGACCTTCAAACTACAGGATTGTCGTAACAACCCATCTGATTCACTAATTCCCTTTAAGGAAGGAAATCTGCCGTCCTTACCTGGTCTGGCCTATATGGAACTCCAGACCCACAGCAATGTGGTTGACTGTTAACTGCCCTCTGAAATGGCCTAGCAAGCCACTCAGTTTTACCAAACCGCTACAAAGAAGTATACTAAGAATAAAACCGGACGGACCACCCAGCATCGACAAAGGCACATCCAGCCCAGTCGACCCTGCAAAGTCCTCCTCACAAACATCTGGGGACTTGTGCCAAAATTGGGAGAGCTGTCCCACAGACTAGTCAAGCAACAGCTTGACATAGTCATACTCACAGAATCATACCTTCGAGCCAACGTCCCAGACTCCTACATCACCATCCCTGAGGCGGAACAGTGGTATACAGTTGGAATGGGGTGGCCCTGGGAGTCCTCAACATTGACTCCAGACCCCATGAAGTCTCATGGCTTCAGGTCAAACATGGGCCAGGAAACCTCTTGCTGATTACCACGTACCGCCCTCCCTCAGCTGATGAAGCAATACTCCTCCATGTTCAACACCACTTGGAAGAAGCACTGAGGGTAGCAAGGGCACAGAACATAGTCTGGGTGGGGGACTTCAATGTCCATCACCAAGAGTGGCTCAGTAGCACCACTATTGACCGAGCTGGCCGAGTCCTGAAGAACATAGCTGCCAGTCTGGACCTGTGGCAGCTGGTAAAAGAACCAGCATGAGGGAAAAATCTACTTGACCTCGTTCTCACCAATCTACCTGTCACAAATGCATCAGTCCTTGACAGTATTGGTAGCAGTGACCACCGCACACAGTCATTGTGGAGACGAAGTCCCATCTTCACACTGAGGACACTCTCCATCATGTTGTGTGGCATTACCACTGTGCTAAATGGGATAGATTCAGAACAAATCTAGCAGCTCAAAACTGGGCATCCATGAGGCGCTGTGGGCGATCAGCAGCAGCAGAATTGTATTCCACCACAATCTGTAACCTCATGGCCCGGCATATCCCTCACTCTAACATTACCATCAAGCCTAGGAACCAACCCTGGTTCAATGAAGAGTGTAGAAAAGCATGCCAGGAGCAGCACCAAGCATACCTAAAAATGAGGTGCCAACCTGGTGAAGCTACAACACAGGTCTATGTACATGCTAATGGAAACAGCATGCTATAAACAGAGCTAAGCAATCCCACAACCAATGGATCAGATCAAAGCTCTGCAGTCCTGCCACATCCAATAGTGACTGGTGGTGGACAATTAAACAACTAACAGGAGGAGGTGGCTCCATGAACATCCCCATCCTCAATGATGGTGGAGCCCAGCACGTGAGTGCAAAAGACAAGGCTGAAGCGTTCGCAACCATCTTCAACCAGAAGTGCCGAGTGGATGATCCATCTCGGCCTCCTCCGGAGATCCCCACCTTCACAGAAGCCGGTCTTCAGCCAATTCTATTCACTCCACGTGGTATCAAGAAACGGCTGAGCGCAAAGGCTATAGGCCCCAACAACATCCCGGCTGTCGTGCTGAAGACTTGTGCTCCAAAACTAGCCGTGCCTCTAGCCAAGCTGTTCCAGTACAGCTACAACACTGGCATCTACCCGACAATGTGGGAAACTGCCCAGGTATGTCCTGTCCACAAAAACCAGGACAAATTCAATCCAGCCAATTACTGCCCTATCAGTCTACTCTCAATCTTCAGCAAAGTGATGCAAGGTTTCATCAACAGTGCTATCAAGCGGCACTTACTCACCAATAACCTGCTCACCGATGCTCAGTTTGGGTTCTGCCAGAACCACTCGGCTCCAGACCTCATTACAGCCTTAGTCCAAACATGGACAAAAAGAGCTAAATTCCAGAGGTGAGGTGACAGTGACTGCACTTGACATCAAGGCAGCATTAGACCGAGTGTGGCATCAAGGAGCCCTAGTAAAACTGAAGTCAATGGGAATCAGAGTGAAAACTCTCCACTAGCTGGACTCATACCGAGCACAAAGGAAGATGGTTGTGGTTGTTGGAGGCCAATCATCTCAGCCCCAGGACATCGCTGCAGGAGTTCCTCAGGGCAGTGGTTAGGCCCAACCATCTTCAGCTGCTTCACCAATGAGCTTCCCTCCATCATAAGGTCAGAAGTGGTGATGTTTGCTGATGACTGCACAGTGTTCAGTTCGATTCGCAACTCCTCAGATAATGAAGGAGTCCGTGTCCGCATGCAGCAAGACCTAGACGACATTCAGGCTTGTGCTGAAAAGTGGCAAGTAACATTCTCGCCACACAAGAGCAATAAATGCTGGCCTTGCCAGCGACGCCCATATCCCAAGAACGAATAAAAAGAATAACTCTTCTGAGCATGTTTTGGCTGTCGGGATCCACACGCCTCCTGACTCGACGTTAAAATCATGTTGATGCACTGGTGACATCATTGGGTCACGACTTTTGAATTTAAAGTAGCGAGAGCATGGGCCATCTTGAAAGTTGGCAAAGGTGATTTGGCGCCGGGCGGGAATGGAGCCTCAGGTTGGTAAGTGGACTCGGCCGAATCTTAACTCCTCCCACGCACCATTCTCACTGGGTGAGGGAGATTGAAATAGAGGCCAAGATCTTTTCAAATTTTGTGTTAAAAGTAATAGTCATCAGCGTTAAAAAACTTAAATAAATACATTTCACAGTCCTTAAGTCAAATAAATGTGTAGAATGTGTTTCTGTGGATTGTCTGTCTATTTCTGTAAATATTAAGGAAAATACCAACAGGGGCTTCTGTATAATACGTATGAAAGCTGCAATTGGAGGATTAACAGCAACTATATAAGATTGTTACTAGCCACTGATTTTAAGTATGCCTGGTGATTTGAGAGCACAACTTTAAATTAATCTTTTTATTAGAGAAGAAAATTGCTGACAGCCTGTTGCCTATAATTTCTTTAAGCCTAAGGCATCCCTGAGAAACTTAATTTTCGATGATTATTAACATCTCTTCAACAGACTGCATTTGTATCTTTGGCATGTCCCCGGATATCTCTGGTTTCATTCACAAACCTGCTCCAGTTCCTTATTTTATTTCAATCTTTAATATTCTCGCCACATTGTTTTTCTTAAACTGTGATCTCATTTTGCACACACAGGTCAGATGCAGCACTTCTTATTTATCAGCATCCTGGGCTGTAGGTAATAATTTGCATGAATGCACCAAGCAGATACGTTTCCACAGACCTCCTAGGACACAGGCTCAGGAAGGGCATGATACTATCTATTGGCCAAGCTTCAATGAGTAACAGTTTAGAGTGAAAGCATTTACAGACTGTTTTTAATACTCCTTCCTTTATTGCTGAAGAAGCCTTATAGTTTATGTCTGCACGGCTGCCTGACACTTGCTTGGCAGCCTAGCATTTCTTCCCAAGTAGCTACTGTTTCCAGATCTCAAATGGAGGCCACGTTATAGTGGTCTCTTCTCTTTCCTCACAACTATAAGAGACGGAGTGCTAGCAACAGATACTGTAAATAGAGAGTTGAAGATAGAGGCTTTGTCACACCTCCACATTTGAAGATAATTGGGGTCAAATATGTTTACAAATACTCGTACTTAACAAGGGATCTTTGCTCATTTACATATGCTGAGCGTATTAATGTAATCTGCTTGGTGTTTCTCGTTAACTAAGCTCTTGTGAGATCTGCAGCTGGCACGTGGGCGAGCCTGCTAGCTTTTTCTAGCATAGTTGGCAAATTCAGGCAATAGCGAACAATTCTATACAATTCTTTTGAGGTGATCTATGAGCACAGCCTGTAGAGTAACTGATTCCTATATATAGGTGAAGAGGCACTGCTTGTATTCGCTTTCTTTTTTTCTATCTCACAGTTTCTGTTTATTACATTCTCTCTACAAGGGACAGTGTGCCAACTGAAATGGGTTGTTTTTCAAAGGAGTGAAGTGGGTGGAAGCAACTTTTATATTCTGCATTTGCTGAAACTTGGAAATATAAACTATTGGTAAGTAGATTGGAGTATATGGGCTCAAAACTCATCAAGAGGTCACAAGTAATTACATGGCATCTTAACTGCTCGAGTTGTGGCCAAATGACCAGTTTGCATTTCTCTGATACCAGGTTTTTATTGCAAAAAAAGGGCTACAAGGACAAAATTGTGAGGACAAGGAATGCAGAGTAAATTATTCATTATTACTGACAATGGCACGGATTTTGCTCTCAGCGGCGAAGGAACGGCTTTCACCGTTTACCTTGCCTACAGTTGCCCACAGACTGTTCGCGGGCTTGTCAGTGGAGATTTCGACTAATCCGGCGTCAGTTTCAATGTGGCGCCGTCTACAGGGGATTTGTGGTGTCTGTGAGCAGGACAAGCAGTAGTGAGGCTCTCCAATCAGATTGAAGTATTCTCACTGAGACACGCAGACTACAAACCAGGAAGTAAGAAACAGGAAATAGAAATTACATTTAAATCATTACATAGGAAGCAAAATAAAGATTGGAACATACAGATGGGATTATGGGAGAGAGCTGAAAGAGAAAAACAGAAAAATAAAAAAACAACTTTTTAAATTTTAATTTAAAAAAAAATCTGCAGCATTAATTTTCTTCTGAAGGAATGAGACTTCATTCCCTCAGAAGAAAATTAATTTTTCAGGACCACAAGGTGGTTTAGCAGTAATTATCACTTACTATGCTGTTAAAAACTCTCATTACTCCTGAATGCACTAACCCTAACTCTTTCATCCATCTTTAGTGCGGGACTAGTGGGTAATTACCCCAAGTTCACGCCATTACAGTGATTTCAGTGCCAAGTCTATCGGTGAGGACTGCAGCAGTGCACTCTGTGGAGGAGCAGGGTATCTGTGACAGCAACCTCTGGATTTCTGCGTTTAACTGCGCATGTGCGGACACCAGAAGTTGCTGTCAGATTTACCCTGTAATAACGGTGAGTGCTGATAGCCTCACCGTTATTATTACAGCAAAATCTGGGCTATTATATTGTTCTTGTTTCACCATTCTACTTTATGTAGCACTTTTTACTCTGGACATAACCAACTACAACGACAAATGAAACTCCAGATTCACTCTACAATAAAAATTGCGAATGGAACTGAACACTGCAATTATCAGTGAACAACCCCACTTCTGACCTTATGATGGAGGGAAGGTCATAGAATGATACACCAACAGAAGGAGGCCATTCAGCCCAACATACCTGTGAAAGAGCTATCCAATTAGTCATACTTCCTCACCCTTTCAGCCATAGCCGTGCTAATTTTTCCCCTTCAAGTATTTATCCAATTCCCTTTTGAATGTTACTATTGAATCTGCTTCTACCACCCTTTCAGGCAGTGCATTCCAGATCATAAAAACTCGCTGCATAAAAAAGTTTCGCTCATCTCACCTCTGGTTCTTTTGTCAATTATCTTAAATCTCTGTGTCCTCTGGTTACTGACCCTTCTGCCACTGGAAACAGTTTCTCTTTAGTTACTCTATCAAAACCCTTTGTGATTTTGAGCACCTCTATTAAATCTCCCCTTAACCTTCCCTGCTCTAAAGAGAACAACCTCAGCTTCTCTAGCCTTTCCACGTAACTGAAGTCCCTCATCCCTGGTACCATTCTGGTAAATCTCCCCTGTACCCTCTTATTGATTAATCAGCTGAAGATAGTTGGGCCTAGGATGCTGCCCTGAGGAACTCCCACAGTGATGTCCTAGGGCTGCAATAATTGGCCTCCAACAACCACAACCACCTTCCTTTGTGTTCAGTATGACTCCAGCCACTGGAGAGTTTTCCACTGATTCCCATTGATTTCAGCTTTGCTAGGGCTGCTTGGTTCTACACTCGGTTGAATGCTGCCTTGATGTCAAGGGCAGTCACTCCCACCTCACACCTCTGGAATTCAGCTCTTTTGTCCATGTTTGGACTAAGGCTGTAATGAGATCTGGAACCTAATGGTCCTGACGGAACCCAAAGTGAGCATCAGTGAGCAGGTTATTGGTGAGTAAGTGTCACTTGATAGCACTGTCGATGACACCTTCAATCATTTTGCTGATGATTGAGAGTAGACTGATGGGGCAGTAATTGGCTGGATTGGATTTGTCCTGCTTTTTGTGGACGGGACATAGCTGGGCAATTTTCCACATGTAGGGCAGAAGCCAGTGTTGTTGCTGTAGTGGAACAGCTTGGCTAGAGGCACAGCTAGTTCTGGAGCATAGGTCTTCAGCACTACATCTGTAAACCTGTGTCCATATAACCTGGTCCCGCTTCCTTCCCTCTCTAACAATGATTGATTTGAATTCCAATTATTTATCATTAGAAAGGCAAGGGTATCCTATTCCATGTCTCATGCAGCCAAATATGATCTTGCTTTACTCAACCCCAATTGATCCTTTCCCATGTGCTTCTGATTTTCCATTCTTCCCAGGCTCTCCCAGTTGCCTCCATTTGCAAAATGTAAGGTCAACCAATGTCACTCCGATTCCTTATTGCTCCTGATCCAAGCCCACCCAGCTGTCAGATATTTGAAGGCAGGGCTCTCCTATCCTCAGCAACACAATGACAAAGGCATCTTAGTTATTCTACTCTTGCTATCACCACAAAGAACACTCTGGGAGGTAAGTCCCCACCAGCTAAAAATAAAACAGGAAATAAATTGACCCACCAACTCCACCATACATATTATAGAAATTCGAACACAAAAGATTGAACTGAGGGTTTGTGGCAGTAGTAAATTTCCCAAGCTTTTTTGTGGTTTATAATGTCTTTTGAACTCTTTATTAATTAGTAGCCTTCATTCTCTTTTTAGAAAACAAGATCCTCCTATTGGGCCTCTCTCAGGGAGAGTGGCTCATGCTGGAATGGAGATTCAAGTGCAATTGCAGCTTTGAGCACCCCTTCTTCTATGTACATAAGCAGAGAGCATCAGCCGAACCTGATCCTTATTCACCTGACATTGACATGCTTTTCAGCAAGTGTCACTGGATAGCAATCAAGAGCAGGGACAGTGGCTGAATTTCCCCCTCTTTAGCTCAGGGGTAGCAAGGTCAAATGAAGCATCCCAGTGCTCCAGCTCAGATCAGCTAACTCAGACAAAACAGGGATAAACTCGTCGACCTTCCTGGTCCGTATGGTGCAGTACCATGTCACACAGAAACACTAGGAACTTTAGTTTTAGTTTAACACCTTTATTTAATATTTTAGTTTTATATACAATATATATAATTCTATTCATTATGCATAAATATTTCTGGCAACTTGCCCAGGTTTTGGCACTATGTGAAGCTTGATATCAGTGGGGAGAAATTCTGACAGTTTCCGGAGCTGCTGAAACGTGGTCAAAATCCCACTCGATCATCACCCCTGTGCTCCCAGTCCACCAATGCCTCAAATTTAAAATTCTCATCTTTGTGTTCAAATCCCTCCAAGTCCTTGTCCCTTCTTATCTCTGTAATTTCATCCAGCCCTCCAGCCCTCCGAGAACTCTGCATTTCTCCAACTCTGGCCTCTTACACAACCCCGACTTCCTTTGCACCACCATTAGCCACCATGCCTTCAGATGTGTAGGCCCTAAGCTCTGGAATTCATTCCCTAAACTTCTCTACTCCTCTCTCCTTCTTTAAAACCCTCCTTAAAACCTACCTTTCACACATCCAAATATCTCCTTCTTTGGCTCTGTCAATTTTTGTCTGATTGCACTCATATGAAACCCCCTGGGACATTTTCCTATGTTAAATGTGCTATATAAGTTGGTGTGAAGCACTGGAGGCCCTGGTTATATTATCTTATCTTCATCTTATCCCAGTACCAATGTTGCATCCCTCCACTTACTCCTTCTTATGTACCTCCCCGCTTCTTTCTTGAATAAGTCAGCAGGTCTTAAATGCTTGATGGCACTTTTGATGATTTTTTTTGTTGTGTAAACTTTTGAGCTCATTAAGGGGAGTGGATGTCAGTTCTGGCAAATGTAACACTTTCTATTTCAGACGCCCAATGTCAACATCAAACACTCCCAGGTCACATCTAGCATGCTGAGTTATACAGTTAAGACATGTTTACATTTTTATATTTAGCACTTCTGTAATCATGGGAGTGCCAAATCTTGATGATACACATGATTTACCAACTCTCTCATCCCAATAGCTAAATCATAGATCTACCTTTTGCATGGGACTATGATTCTGCCACTGGGATAAGGGAGCCAGTTTTAGTCATGTAAACATGGGATGGTAGCATGTACATATCACTCTCCAATTATCTAAACTACAGAAGCACTAAACATAAAGCACCTTGATGCTCCATTCATAGTACTCCAACATGTGCCTCAGTTCCCACCTCAAAAAAGCACCCTTTAGTGCACCAGTGTGACACTTCCATCCCCCCACCAGCCATCTGAGGGCTGTATTTTCTTCCATGTGTAAAGTTTCATGAACAAATAGATGTGAATAAATCAATAATACTGGCAGTTAATGCTAATGTAGTTTTCTTGTGTTATTTACTTTATTCACTATCTTTCTCTCATGCTAAAATATGCTTGTGAAAGCCCACAAAAATAAATTGCTATTAAATCCTTGATATAGGCCATTCTAAACAAAGTCAAGCAGTTTTCCTTATGGTGAAATAAATAAGAAGATTTATTTAACCATCTTTTCCAAATGAATGCAGGGCAAGTTGATAAGACAGTTAAGAAAGTGTATGGTATATTTAGCTTTGTAAATAGGGACATTGAAAACAAAAATAAGAACGTCATGCTCAACCTTTACAAATCACTGGTTAGGCCTCAGCTGGAGTATTGTGTCCAATTCTGGGCACCACACTTGAGGAAGGATGTCAAGGCCTTGGAGAAGGTACAGAGGAGTTTTACCAGGATGATACCAGGGATGAGGCAGTTCAGTTATGTGGAGAGATTGGAGAAGCTGGGATTGTTCTCCTTAGAGCAGAGAAGGTTAAGCAGAGACCTGATAGAGGTATTCAAAATTATGAGGTGTTTTGATAGAGCAAGTAGGGAGAAACTGTTTCCTCTGGCAAGTGGGTTGGTAATCAGTGGTCACAGATTTAAAATAATTGGCAAAAGAACTAGAGGGGAAATGAGGAGAATTTGTTTTCACACAGAGGGTTGTTATGAGCTGCAATGCATTACCTGAAAGGGTGGTAGAATCAGATTCCATTCGAACTTTCAAAAGGCAATTGGACATGTACTTGAAGAGGACTAATTAGCAGGGTTATGGGGAAAAAGATGGTGTGTGGGACTGAATTGGACAGCTCCTTCAAAGAACAGACACAGGCACGATGGGCCGAATGGCCCCCTTCAGTGCTGTAAGATTCTATGATTCACCAGAGCATGAATAATATAACCTTGGACACTAGTACTCCACGATTCTGCAACAGAAAACATTGCAAAATTTCTCCGCTGCTGTTTTTTCCCTGTTTTCTTTCCCCAAACAATTTTTCCAGTGGAGCCAATGTCTGGTGAAACACTTGAGAGGTCGCACAACACCAGGTTATAGTCCAACAGTTTTATTTGAATTCAAATTTGATTTCAAATAAAACTGTTGGACTATAACCTGGTGTTGTGCGACCTCTCAATTTTGTCCACCCCAGTCCAACACCGGCATCTCCACATCATGGTGAAACACTACCAGGGGTGTCCAAATGGTGTCAAGTGACACCAATCTTCTACCCCTATGTAGTTCACAGTTTCTACACTTAACCTGTAATCCCACTGATCTCAGCTCTTTAGCCAACTAGTTTTGCAGAAACTTTGACTCTGATAATTATTGGAGCCAGGCTGAGAGCGGGAGTGGGAGGGATGGGGGAAGAGGTGGATTTTCGGATGGGAAACGCGGAAGTAAGGGAGTCTCGCAATTCCTGACTTTAACATTTTTTCATCAGGTTTCCTGCCCAATAGCCAGCCAGATTTACAGGCTGTCCTTTGGTCAGGCTAGAAAGCAGCCGGGGAGCAGATGTCATGTAAGTCTGACATTGTGGAGGGTGGATTCGGACATTGTTGGGGGGGGGTGAATCAGACATTGCGGGGGGGGGGGGGGGGGGGGGTGAATCAGACATTGCGGGGTGGGGGGGGGAAATCAGACATTGCGGGGGGTGAATCAGACATTGCGGGGGGGTGAATCAGACATTGCGGGGTGGGGGGGGGGAATCAGACATTGCGGGGGGGGTCAATCAGACATTGCGGGGGGTGAATCAGACATTGCGGGGGGGGGGTGAATCAGACATTGCGGGGGGGGGTGAATCAGACATTGCGGGGGGGGTGAATCAGACATTGCGGGGGGGGGGGGTGAATCAGACATTGCGGGGGGGGGGTGAATCAGACATTGCGGGGGGGGGTGAATCAGACATTGCGGGGGGGGGTGAATCAGACATTGCGGGGGGGGGTGAATCAGACATTGCGGGGGGTGAATCAGACATTGCGGGGGGGGGTGAATCAGACATTGCGGGGGGGGTGAATCAGACACTGCGGGGGGTGAATCAGACATTGCGGGGGGGGTGAATCAGACATTGCGGGGGGGGAATCAGACATTGCGGGGGGGGTGAATCAGACATTGCGGGGGGTGAATCAGACATTGCGGGGGGGGGTGAATCAGACATTGCGGGGGGGGTGAATCAGACATTGCGGGGGGTGAATCAGACATTGCGGGGGGGGTGAATCAGACATTGCGGGGGGGGTGAATCAGACATTGCGGGGGGGGTGAATCAGACATTGCGGGGGGGGTGAATCAGACATTGCGGGGGGGGGAATCAGACATTGCGGGGGGGGTGAATCAGACATTGCGGGGGGGGGGGTGAATCAGACATTGCGGGGGGGGGGGTGAATCAGACATTGCGGGGGGGGGTGAATCAGACATTGCGGGGGGGGTGAATCAGACATTGCGGGGGGGGGGGGTGAATCAGACATTGCGGGGGGGGGGGGTGAATCAGACATTGCGGGGGGGGGTGAATCAGACATTGCGGGGGGGGTGAATCAGACATTGCGGGGGGGGTGAATCAGACATTGCGGGGGGGGTGAATCAGACATTGCGGGGGGGGGGAATCAGACATTGCGGGGGTGAATCAGACATTGCGGAGGGGGGTGAATCAGACATTGCGGAGGGGGGTGAATCAGACATTGCGGGGGGGGGAATCAGACATTGCGGGGGGGGGGTGAATCAGACATTGTTGGGGGGGTGAATCAAACATTGCGGGGGGGGTGAATCAGACATTGGGGGGGGGTGAATCAGACATGTGAGGGGGGGGGTGAATCAGACATTGCGGGGGGGGGTGAATCAGACATTGCGGGGGGGGTGAATCAGACATTGCGGGGGTGAATCAGACATTGCGGGGGGGGTGAATCAGACATTGCGGGGGGGGTGAATCAGACATTGCGGGGGGTGAATCAGACATTGTTGGGGGGGTGAATCAGACATTGCGGGGGGGGGTGAATCAGACATTGTTGGGGGGGGTGAATCAGACACTGCGGGGGGGGGGTGAATCAGACATTGCGGGGGGGGGTGAATCAGACACTGCGGGGGGGGTGAATCAGACACTGCGGGGGGGGTGAATCAGACATTGCGGGGGGGGTGAATCAGACATTGCGGGGGGGGGTGAATCAGACATTGTTGGGGGGGGGTGAATCAGACACTGCGGGGGGGGGTGAATCAGACATTGCGGGGGGGGGTGAATCAGACATTGCGGGGGGGTGAATCAGACATTGCGGGGGGGTGAATCAGACATTGCGGGGGGGGTGAATCAGACATTGCGGGGGGGGTGAATCAGACATTGCGGGGGGGGGTGAATCAGACATGCGGGGGGGGGGGTGAATCAGACATTGTTGGGGGGGGTGAATCAGACATTGCGGGGGGGTGAATCAGACATTGCGGGGGGGGGTGAATCAGACATTGTTGGGGGGGGTGAATCAGACACTGCGGGGGGGGGTGAATCAGACATTGCGGGGGGGGTGAATCAGACATTGCGGGGGGGGTGAATCAGACATTGCGGGGGGGGGGTGAATCAGACATTGTTGGGGGGGTGAATCAGACATTGCGGGGGGGGTGAATCAGACACTGCGGGAGGGGTGAATCAGACATTGCGGGGTGAATCAGACATTGTGGGGGGGGTGAATCAGACATTGCGGGGGGGGGTGAATCAGACATTGTTGGGGGGGTGAATCAGACATTGCGGGGGGGGTGAATCAGACATTGCGGGGGGGGGTGAATCAGACATTGCGGGGGGGGGTGAATCAGACATTGTGGGGGGGGTGAATCAGACATTGCGGGGGGTGAATCAGACATTGTTGGGGGGGTGAATTAGACATTGCGAGGGGGGGTGAATCAGACATTGCGGGGGGTGAATCAGACATTGCGGGGGGTGAATCAGACATTGCGGGGGGTGAATCAGACATTGCGGGGGGTGAATCAGACATTGCGGGGGGTGAATCAGACATTGCGGGGGGTGAATCAGACATTGCGGGGGTTGAATCAGACATTGCGGCGGGGGTGAATCAGACATTGCGGGGGGTGAATCAGACATTACGGGGGGTGAATCAGACATTGCGGGGGGGGGGTGAATCAGACATAGCGGGGGGGGTGAATCAGACATAGCGGGGGGGGGGGTGAATCAGACATTGCGTAGGGAGAGGTCGGACATCATAATGTCCGATTCACCCACCCGCAGTGCCCTGATTCAACCCCAACCACCCCCCCACCCCCACCCCCCGCAATGTCTGATGTGTGGGTTGGAGACTCTTTGCAGTTGGGTTTGAGAATTTTTTGAATTTTACCTTCCCACCCGCCCCTAGCCCACCTGTCCTTGGGGTTAAAACTCCTATCTCCCCTTGAATCTAGTTTAGCAGTTAAGTGAACACCATGTGAAATGCATTGAGATTAATGAGCTGCAAAACAATTTGGTATCATCTAATGTCATTCGGATTCTGAACACTTGATATTGGTATACCAGGTACTGGTTATTACCACTACTGTTACCGTACTTCTACTACTACTCACTGCTTGTGTAAAAATTGAAGTGTGGCAGATAGTACTGTAAGCAGTGCATATGGGATTCAGTCCAAGCATTGGAACTGGTCTTAATCAACTAAAATGCAATTTTTTCCTCAAATAAAAGCTTCCAGTTTAAAAAAATATTTATTAGATTAAAATGTCACCAAAATTTGGATAGACTTATGCAGAATCTACATCCTCATAGGCCAGAATTTGGATGTGCTTGCTCAAAATTTGTCTTGAATGTCACAAAATCCTAAAGGCCCTGAGTTTTGCAGTGTTTTGATCCAGACAGTACAGATGCAGCACAGGGTATATAGAAAGAACTTCTTAGGTTAATATGGCCATAAAAACAGAAAACCAAACACTAGGTTTATTTCTAGAGGGATAGAATTTAAAAGTAGAGAAGTTATGCTAAACTTGTATCAAACCTCGGTTTGACCACACTTGGAGTACTGTGTGCAGTTCTGGTCGTCATATTATAAAAAGGATATAGAGGCACTGGAGAGGGTGCAAAAAAGATTTACAAGGATGAAAACAGAACTGCGAGGTTATACCTATCAGGAAAGGATGAACAGGCTGGGTCTCTTTTTTCTTGAAAAGAGAAGGCTGAGGGGTGACCTAACAGAGGTCTTTAAAATTATGAAAGGTTTTGATAGAGTAGACACAGAGAGAATGTTTCCACTTGTGGGGAAGAGCAAAACTAAAGGCCATCAATATAAGATAGTCACCAAGAAATCAAATAGGGAATTCAGAAGAAACTTCCTTACCCAGAGAGTGGTGAGAATATGGAACTCGCTACCACAGGGAGTGGTTGAGGCAAATAGTAGAGATGCATTTAAGGGGAGGCTAGATAAGCATATGAGGGAGAAGGGAATAGAGGGTTATGCTGATAGATTTAGATGAGGAGAGACAGGAGGAGGCTCGAGTGGAGCATAAACACCGGCATGGACTGCTTGGGCCGAATGGCCTGTTTCTGTGCCGTATATCCTATGTAAATATGGCACACATTTCATAATCAACCAGAGACTCATCTAATAACATAAATTTTAAAACATTTTGAAAACCCAGGTTTGATACAATGGCCCTGATATTGCTGGGGGGGAAATGGTGAATTAATGGTGCTCGCCATTGTTAGTTCACAAAAAATCCAGCAATTTGTGGCGAAGAAGAGATAAGCCACGAGTTCCGGTTCTCCACAAATTTCTGGACAATTTGAGCCGCTCCGCCATTAGCCTCGCCAAAACCAAATGGTTGCAGCCTCGCCGTGAGCTTCCCCATTGCAATTCATTGTGTGTCATGAAATTGCTAGATTTATGCTGTTAATGCAAATTAATCTCACCACAGGGCTGGTACTTCATGTCATAAGGACCCTGTTAATGACGTAATTTATGGTTTTGACATGACACTCAACTTTGGAGGCCCAGAAAGGGAACAAATGAAGCTGTGAAATCTCACTCCAACAGTTAGTGAATTGATCCTAGAGGTTTTTTATACTTTTAGTCTGTCTTCGCAGTATCTTTGTGCTAATCTTGCCATTCGCACTCCTGTTAAGATCGGAAGGCAATCATTTTCATGATGCAAAGCTGTTTTGACACACAGAAACCCAAATTAGATAGATTTCTTTCAGAAAATAATTTTGGGATACAGTATATGAGTAAGAATGTTCTTACATTTTGCACACCTACCCTGCCATTCACTCATTATTAACTTCTCAAGGACCAATACAACAATTCCTAAACATCACTGGGTTACAATGTCCTCTTCTTCGGCTTGTTCTTTTTAATTGTTTTCTTACTTTTCCTTTCTAGGTTTAGAGTAATTATGGAAAAGGACAAGGAAAAATCAAATGCAGGAGAGCTAATTCCAGTGAGTTGAAAAGGGGCCTGGCCCAGGTGGATTGAAATCAAAGATTGGCAGGTAAAATAGTAAATGAGCAATAGGAGGCCTTCAAAGAGGAGATAGTTCGGGTACAGACTTGACACATTCCCATGAGGGGGAAAGGAAGAACATCCAAAGCTAGAGCCCCCTGGATGACTAAAGATAATGGGCTCGAAATTTGGATCCGTAGCACCCGGTTTTTCGGTGCTACGAGTACCGTTTTGTGTCCAAAATGGCGTCTGCGTCGCACACACACATATGGTGCGGGCTGCGCCGGTCGCCATTTTGGTAAAGACCAAATAAGAGGTGTCCTTTACCCATGTCTGAAGCAGGCATTCGGCCACTAACATAAGCAAATAAGGGGCCTAACACCTGTTTCTGCTCCCTCTTGCAACTTTGGTTTGTGCCTGAGGCAGCCAGCACCAGTGCTGATTGCCTCCGGGAAAACCAATGCTAAACAGCACAGAATTAAAAAAAGCTAAGTACTTAACCATAATCACCGCCACTCCCGGTCCCGAGATCCCCGACTTGACTCCTGACTCCTGACTCCGACCTCCAGGCACCCCCCCGATCTCCCCCCAGCCCCGAGCCGACCCTCCCCCCCGAAATCACTCCCGAACCACCAACAATACTCCATCAATACGCCGCAATCTTCCTACCTGACCCCCGACAGCAGTATGATCCGAGGCCCAGACATTCCTCCTCCAGACCCCCACGATCTTCTTCCCCAACCCCTGACAGTCCTCCGATCGGACTCCGAGGCCCAGCCATTCCTCCTCCAGACCCCCAGTGATCCAACCCAATCACTTACCTGAAAATTGGCACATGAACCTGTGCGGGCTCCTACTGCTGCACCATCTACATGATAATGTGGTCCAAGGCACAAAATCCACGGCTCCTCGGACCTGCCCATTTCAGCGCGGGCTGTTAGCACTCTGCGGGTAAGGTGCTCAAAAATGGACACTATCAAATTTCTAGGCAATAGAGATTAAAATGAAGCAGAAAAAGGAGGCTTATGAAAAATGTTAGGTTCATAATTCAGAAGAGAACCAAGCTAAATACAAAAAGTACAGAAAAGAACTGAAAAAGGCGCAAGACACCATGACCATTCTGGAGACCCTGGTTGGTGAGTACTGAAGTGCATCTCCAGATCTGTCCAGGCACCTGAAGTACATCTTCTGCATGCCGATGGCTTGATCAATGACACACATGGTTGTCATATGGCTTTCATTGTATCACTCCTGGGCCTCATTGGTTGGGTTCCTCACAGGTGTCATTAGCCACGTTTTAAGTGGGTATCCCCAGTCTCCGAGCAGCCAGCCGGTAAGTCTGCTTCGAGGTGCGAAGAGATCAGGGTGGGTGGACTGCCGCAGGACGAATGCATCATGGCAGCTGCCTGGGAATCTTGCACACACCTGCAGAAAGATCTTTTTGTGGTTGCACACCAGCTGCGCATTGATGAAGTGGAAGCCCTTGCAGTTGGCGAACACTCCTGGATGATCTATGGGTGCCTTAATTGCCACATGTGCGCAGTCGATGACGCCCTGCACCTGTGGGAAGCCAGCCAGATCCGCAATCCCGAACGCCCACTCATTCTGACTGGCGTCATCACAGGAAAAGTGTATGTAATGGCAAAATAGCCATCAGTCACCTGTCTTATGCATTTGTGGGCCGCTGACTACGGGATCCTGCAAATGTCTCCAGCAGAGCCCTGGAAGGATCCAGAGACAAAGAATTTGAGGGCAGTGGTGACTTTGACAACCACTGGTAAAGCGTGGCCACCAGGTCCAGTTGGCACAGGTCTTGTTCCAGCAGGTTGCAAATGTCTGCCACCACCTGACACGACACACTGAGCCTCTTGAGAAACTGGTGTTCAGACATGTCGAGGTAGCTTATCCTCTGGCTGTAGACCCTGTGTGGCGGGTATGGCCTCCTACGAGCTGCACCTCTCTGCTGATAGCCTCTCTCCTGTAGAGCTGCAGGTCTGTGAGCAGCAGGCTGTTGCTGCTCCTGCTGGTGCTGTTGCTGCTCCTGCTGGTGCTGTTGCTGCTCCTGCTGGTGCTGGTGCTGCTGGTGCTGGTGCTGCTGCTCCTGCTGATCTTGGTCCTCATCTGAGGCCTAAAGTAACACAGCATAAGCGGCATCCATGTTGATCTGATAGATCAGAGCTCCAAAGTGCAGATCAGACATACAAACCTCCAAAGTGCAGATGACACCACCAAAGCAATGTTCCCTTTAAGCTGCGCGGCCGTGCAGTACTCCAAGGAACCTGCACAGCCAGCTTGCCAGCTTTTCAATGCAAAAGCCGCACATGCGCGGTATTTTGAGTGGGCCCCTTAAAGGGGCCGCGCAGCGCCAAAACAAATTAGAGGGAACATTGCTTCAACATTGTAAAAGTGACCTCTCAGCACAAGTACTATGAACAAAGCCTTTCACACAAGCAGGCAAGAAATAAGCTGTGAGGTGTCAGTACTTATTGACATATTTCCCTGTCATTTCTGCAGCTCCCTCAATTGCCACTGTGTTCTCGCCTTGCCTTCACTGGCGAGTTCCAAGAATCTCGGAAAAACCCGTGGACCCACAGTTAAATTGCAAAAGCCATGTTATTATCGCTGTAATTTAGCGATAACATATTCAAATTGACAACCCGCCTCTCCCCAGGTGGTTGTACGCATGCAGCCTTACGCGCTGCAGTTAAATGCGGAAGTCGATGAGTTGGAGCCAGCTTCCCAACGCACTCGCATTTTTCCAGGACTCAAACCCCATCACCCAAACCCATGTGCTCAGCCACTGTTAAAATTCCTCCTAATAATCTGGGACAAAATTAATTGGCACTTGGAAAATTTTGGGCTAATGAAAGCCAGCATGGATTTCTTAAAAGCAAATCATGTTCGACTAGCTTGATTGAGTTATTTGATGAAGTGATGGAAAGGGTTGATGAGGGCAGTATGGTTGATGCTGTGTATATGGACTTTCAAAAGGTGTTTGAAAAAGTGCCACATAATAGGCTTGTTTGCAAAATTGAAGCCCATGGGATTAAAGGGGCAGTGGCTGAGTGGATACAAAATAGGCTAAGAGTCATAATGACACAGAAGGAGGCCATTCGGCCCATCGAGTCCGTGCCGGCTCTCTGTAGAGCAATCCAATCAGTCCCATTCCCCTGCTCTATCCCTGTAGCCCTGCAAGTTTATTTCCCTCAAATGCCTATCCAGTCTCCCCTTGAAAACATTGAGTGTCTCTGCCTCCACCACTTCCGTCGGCAGTGAGTTCCAGGTCCTCACCACTCGCTGCATAAAAAAGTTTTTCCTCACATCCCCCCTGTATCTCTTGCCCAAAACCTTAAATCTGTGTCCCCTAGTCCTTGTACCATCAACTAGTGGAAACAGCCTTTCCCCGTCTAGCCTATCCAAACCCGTCATAATCTTGTACATCTCTATCAAATCACCCCTTAACCTCCTTTGCTCTAATGAAAACAAATCCAGCTTCTCCAACCTGTCCTTGTAGCTAAGATCCCCCATCCCCGGAACCATTCTGGTAAATCTCCTCTGCACCCTCTCAAGTGCCTTCACATCCTTCCGAAAGTGTGGTGACCAGAACTGGACGCAATACTCCAATTGTGGCCTAACCAGCACTTTATAAAGGTTCAGCATAACTTCTCTACTTTTGTACTCAATACCTCTATTTATGAAATCCAAGATCCCATATGCTTTGCTAACCACTCTCTCAATATGTCCCGCCACCTTCAGGGACCTATGTACATTAACTCCCAGGTCCCTCTGTCCCTGCACACTCTTTAAAACGGTGCCATTAAGTGTATATTGCCTCTCCCTGTTGCTTCTGCCAAAATACATCACCTCACACTTCTCTGTATTAAATTCCATCTGCCACTTGTCTGCCCATTCTGCTAGCCTTTCTATGTCCTGTTGCAGTCGATTGGTATCATCCTCACTGTTTGCCACACCCCCAAGTTTGGTGTCATCAGCAAATTTAGAAATTCTACTCTGTATTCCAATATCCAGGTCATTTATATATATATCAAAAAAAGCAGTGGCCCCAGCACTGACCCTTGGGGAACACCACTGTCTACCATCCTCCAGTCTGAAAAAAAACCATTTACCACAACTCGCTGTTTTCTGTCCTTAAGCCAATTCCTTATCCAAGCTGCCACTGACCCACCTATTCCATGAGCCTCAATTTTGTTAACCAGCCTTCTATGTGGTACTTTGTCAAATGCCTTCCTAAAATCCATGTAGACAACATCCATTGCATTCCTTTCATCAATCCTCTCTGTTACTTCATCAAAAAATTCAATTAGATTAGTCAAACGCGATCTGCCTTTTACAAATCCATGTTGGCTCTCCTTAATTAGCTTAAACCTCTCCAAGTGCCCGTTAATTTTTTCCTTGATTATTGTTTCAAAACTTTATCCACCACTGATGTTAAACTGACCGGCCTATAGTTACTAGGATTGTCCTTACACCCTTTCTTGAACAATGGTGTCACATTTGCCACTTTTCAATCCTCAGGCACCTCCCCTGCATCTAGGGAAGATTGGAAAATTATGGCAAGCCCTTCCGCTATCTCCTCCCCCAATTCCCTTAGCAACCTGGGATGCAAGCCATCTGGACCAGGTGACTTGTCACTCTAAGCATACCCAGCCTTTCTAATACATCCTGTCTATCAATTTTCACCCCTTCCATTGCTTCTACCTTTTCCACTTCTACCGATATTTTGTCAGCATCCACCTCTTTAGTAAACACCAATACAAAGTACTCATTGAGTACTCTAGCCATGCCCTGCGCCTCTAAGCATATATCACCTTCTTTGTCCCTAATAGGCCCCACCCCGCCTCTTACTACCCGCTTACTGTTTACATGCCGGTAGAAGATTTTTGTGTTCCCTTTTATGTTAACCGCCATTCTACTCTCATATTCTCTCTTTGCCAATCTTATTTTCGTATTTACTTACCCTCTCAACTTATTGTATTTGGTCTGGTTCTCCCTTGAAGAATTCCCCTAACAGGCAGTTAATTGGCTCTAATCCCCTTCCCGCCGCTAGGAGACGCCTGAGGACCCGCCTCCCGGGTAGATGGTTCGGAGGCGGGTTGGGAGTAGGGTCGGGAAACGCTCCCAATTTTTCCCATTTTCTCAGCAGTCCCGCCTCCTCAGGGCTGGGAAAATCCAGCCCTTAGAGTATAAAAGCCAGGAAATTATGCTAAACCTATATAAAATCATAAAGGATTTTGATAGAGTAAATAAGGAGGAACTGTTAACAGTGGCAGAAGGGTCGGTAACCAGAGGACACAGAATTAAGGTAATTGGCAAAAGAACCAGAGGCGACATGAGGAAAAAAATATTTAGTTGCACTGCCTGAAAGGCTGATGGAAGCAGATTCAATAATAACATCCAAAAGGGAATTGGATAAATACTTGAAGGGGAAAAAATTGTATAGATATAGGGCAGGGGAGTGGGACTAATTGGATAGCTCTTTCAAAGAGCAGGCACAGGCACAGTGGGCCGAATAGCCTACTTCTGTGCTGTATCATGCTATGATTCTATCCTTTCAGTCTCTTAATACACTCTCTTTCTTTCCCTCTCTTTATTTCTCTTTCTGTATCTCTAATTCACCCTATTTCCTTCACTGTCGTTCGCTCAGTTTCTTTCTCTATCATAAAATTTCATTGGTTAGGGAGATAGACCATTGGGCACGACCTCAATGAGGTCTCAGATGTGATGTTGAGGTTGCTGCGCCGTTATCAATTCACATTTCCAGCAATTTGCGGTACAAATATAGTGTGGTCTGGAGGGCGAGATAAAAAGTCCAATTCACTTCCCTCGCCACGAGATGCACTTTTCCAGAAATTTCTGGGCCAACATTTCATCAGAATCATTTCCATGATGTCCTCAATACTTGTTCAGTACTGTGAAATGTTCAGTACTGTGAAAAGGATTAGCTAAGCTTATGGATGTCTTAATTATTATTGAAGAAATGCTTAACCTGGTGTGCCATATTGGAAAAAACCCACTTACAATGTACCTGAGAGTAGTGCCTGAGAAGTGTCCCAGAATACGTACTAAAAAGGCAGCTGTATAAAAGCCTCAGTGTCCTTGGGCTAGGGAGGGGGAATTAGGGATGGCCCTATTCCTGAACACTATCCAGTAACTGCTGCTGAAATTGAACACATGTGCATGTTGTGTGAGAACAGGATTAGGCTGGGATGTTCACAGCTGGATGCTCACACTCAATATTTAGGTCTACAAATGAATGACACACGGTTGAATAGGATACCGACCGGCAGCCCACTGGCACCTGTGGAACCATAGTCCAAGTATGAACGACCACCTTCATGAGATGGAGAGAGGGTATAAGGTGAAAAATTGAAGAAATCAAATTCAAAGATTACACTTGTTTAGAAATTCTACCTTTTGTCTGGCTGAATGTTCAAATCACTAATTTAGGTGAGAGGATCATTCATTTTGACGTCATTTACAACAGATATCTTCTTGGGCAGTCCCTCGGAACCAAGGAGATGCATAACAAGTGACAACATTTTTCACACATGTTTCCTTGTTATTTGTAGTTGCACTTTCACTGAAAGTTTCCATTCTTAACAGGAAACTGCAGTAACATAATGTTACATTTTCAGAGCAATAAAATGTTAAACTTAATAGATTTTTTAAGAAAATCCAAGAATACAACAGTAATTAATCACTGCTTGTGTTCCATGCTCTAAACATGTATTTTAAGAGTAGGAGATGCTGTGTTTTACTCACATTTTAACCCAGCAATGGAGTTTGGCTTTCAGACAGCTTTGCATTTTTACTAAACATTCTTTTTGCTTCTTCTTTCTCTTGCTACTGTGTAAATCACTCTTTTAGGTATGCTTTTGCCTTTTTGGTGCTTGTATTATTTGCCATCTCAAGCACAATATTAAAGTTGCCTCACAATGAGCATTTGGTACAAATAGCAACTCAGTCTATCACTTCTGCCTGCACTCATTGGGGCAAGAAAGCTTAAAAGATTGTAGGTTAACTTTGTACTTTTGAAGTTTCCCATTGTTTTGTGGTTAGTCTGTAGAATTGGATGAAATTGATTTCAGAGAGGGGAGTTGATTTTCAGGTTACAATGTATGGATAGGAGCATTTCATACATCATTGTTATTCGGTATGGAAATGGTTTAAATATTTTAATCAATTCATGGGAGTCACTGATTATTTTTGAGACCGATTGTATTTATCTGATAAAATAGCAGAAATTGGTGGCTATAAAATGATAGAGAAGGCCTTGTGACAAAACTGATAGTATAGGGATGGGATTAGATGTGAATGAAAGGGATTGCGTTGGATTGAGAGACTACTTTCTGGTTTAATTAATGTCTTTCCTGGTTCTATCTTCATTGTATTCTCTGATTGCTGCATTTGGTTTTAGTGACAGATTATATAAGGCCTGTATACTTTTAAATCAATTATACCATCGTGCCACTCATTGTTACTTAACGAAAGAACTCATAATAGTTCATTCTGTGTTACTATTGTTCTAATTGGTGTTCCATATTGTTATGCCAATCGCATCACACATATTATTTGTTTGGATCATTACATTGTTAATGCAACTTTGCTGAAGCTATCTAAATAATCATAATATACAAATTATAAAGCAATTTGGAACGTTCCTGAAGCCAGAATCACTTGAAATTTGAACTGTTATTTATATTAGCATAGAAGTTCACAAAGTTGCTGCGGGGGTCAGGATCCCCCGCGATATCGCACTCCGCGCCTGCCTTTATGGTTCGGGCCCACACGAACTTCTGGTCCTGGGCCTCTCCCTGGTGCCGGCGCGCAGTGTGTGCGTGTCCCAGAGGCGCAGTTAGTTTGATGCGACCTCTGGGATCACGTGGGCCAGTTAGAGCCAATGGCAGCACACCATCTTTCATTCATAGTTTTGACAGGAGAACTGTCAGAACTATGAATACAACTTGCCCCCAAAAGAACAGCTAAACCTCAATTAAATTAAAAAAAAACCATCACATTAATAAAATAACTATAGTTAAATAAATTAACCACTTTAAATAAAAATTTTAATTTTTGAACAATTTTAATTCTTTTTAAAAGTTATAAAAATAAACTTACCTTTCTTTAAAGTCTCTAAAAAAGATAAACCTGTTGAAAAAAATTTAAAATACTTAATTAACTACTTACCTTGTTAAAAGGGGGTCTTACGCCTCCTTTTTTCATGTGTAAAATCTTCCATACTTACCCTCGCGTTCAAACCTGAAAAAAAACCTAAGTGTGCTGCGTGCGCACAGCCTGTAGTGCGCACGCGGTTCACTTAGGAACCGCCCCCTTCGCAATATCGGAAGTGCCGGTTTCCCGCGCATGCGCAGTGCATGCAGGAAACCGGCACTTCGGGACCGAATACGGGTGAGTACACAGTGCGTACTCTCCCGTATTCGGCCGAATTTCTGGGCCATTATAACTGTTATCAGTCTAGACACGGCAATACACAGACAGATGGATGGACAAGGTCATCAGTCCTTTCAGCTATACCAAAAACACCAGTTTCAAAAGAACTGAGATCCAATAGCAGCTGTGAGGAAGAGAACAGCAATGACATAATTGATGGTTGACTGCATTAAAATGTAACTGTGGCACTATAGCAACTTTAGAAAGTTTTCAACTCCAATAACAATGTGCAACTGTTCCTTCTGACCCCAATCAAAGATAGTCCTACAATGAGGATCAAAATTGTTGGGAAATGATGGTTCTGTAGTCTGTGAACTCATGAATAAAAAATTACCTCATTCTTTGATACCCAATGGGATAAGACTGTCTAGAAACGCTGTATTTAAAAAAAGAAATCAACAGACATAACAAATTATTCATAACTTTAGTAGTGAAGTGGTTAATTTCCAATGGTATATGGCTCTCCACAGTCTGTCTAATTGTGGGAGAGCAGTTTCCAATCACTAATTTATGGATTGACCAGCAGGTTGTCTAGATTTGTCAGTTTTTTGTTTGCACAACAAAGTGTTGCATCTACTGTCCATGTTGAGAACTGTTTAAATTCACTGCACA
This sequence comes from Squalus acanthias, assembly GCA_030390025.1. Classification (NCBI taxonomy): domain Eukaryota; kingdom Metazoa; phylum Chordata; class Chondrichthyes; order Squaliformes; family Squalidae; genus Squalus; species Squalus acanthias. The sequence goes on from CM059431.1 coordinate 133,130,107, forward strand.
TATTAAGAACCAGACGGGACTCTCTGCCACTGATAACATCGTAAATCATACCTTTTAGTTATTTAGTTGGAGAAAAGCACATTTACATAAAATATCAAACTCATGGGCTGGGATGTGACATCAAGGTGATGTACTAGGTTAGCAACTGTCCTTTCACTGCTGGAGTCTGAATTTGAATCTAATCCAGACTAATAGAATGACAGTCTCCTCTTTCTGCTGGTTGTAAGAGTCCTACATGAAGTGAGTTTGGGTCATCTCACCTATTTCCTAGTGCAAGCTCACAGAATAAAACTCTCCATAGCTGGGATCTTACTTACAGATTAAGAATGTTTGTGATGGGAAATGAAAATGTCACATTTGTGATGAAGAATTTCCTGTGTGATTCACCCAGACCAGGGACACTGATACCAATTTAGGAATCTACTTAGTGCATTTACCTACTGAGCCATGGGGGGAACAGGCCAACCCAGACCTGAAATGACCTGAACTGGAGAAATTTCAAGTATTCACAAATTTATTTGAAGTGACACATTTGGAGTCACACTGTGAGTGAAATTTCAGTGTCAGAATTTTTTTGACAGCAGAGTGACACCTGGAAATAGTAGCGATTATTATAATTAACATGTTCATCCATTGGGGACTGTGATGAAGACAGGAACCTGTTTTAAAATCATTTTTTCTTCGATCAGCTCAAATAATGTCTAAGTACTTTCTTGGAAAACTGTAACGGCTGCTGAGAAACATTGAGGAAACAATTTTCCTGGGGAGTCCTGTGTCCAGTCTAAGATACGCCCAAATTTGGTGGACCAGATCACTACCATGGCCTGGTCATAGCTCTGGCACATTCCATTCCTTGATAAGGCCTTGCAGCAGTAACCGTGGGTGAAGAGAAGCTTAGCTGGCCGTCAACCTCAGGGACCAAAGTTCCGAGAGATCCTGCAAGAGAAAGCTTCTTGTGGCACCACTGGAAATGATTGTTCACGCAGAACGTAACCACAGGAAATTGAGGCAAGAGCGCCAGGAATGCCTCCTTCCACCTTGTTACCATGGCAACACTGGGCTTGTGCCTATTGCAGGTGCGAGCCCTGCTCCACCCTTGGGGAAGCCCCTAAACTCCTGAGCATTATAAGGGGACTGGAGACCTGCGATTACGGGTCTTGGCCCCCTTTATCTTGTCCTTTTTGCTCAGGGAATAGGTATTGATCAAGAAGTAACGCCAGGGAAATTAGAGGGGAAAAAATGCAAAATAGCGCAGAAACTGGAAATCTGAAATAAAAACAAAAAATGCTGGAAACACTCAGCAGGTCAGTGGAGAAAGGAAAAATGTTAACATTTCAGGTTTTATCAGGTTTTATGATCCTTGATTAGTATAGAATGTGTTACAGATTAACCCAGGAAAATCAGGTTCAAAGCCCCAGTAAGCATTTGATAACAGTTAATCTAATTATAAGTTATTTGAAAGACAAATGGTATTTCATGTGTTAATTCCTTTCACCCACATAGATGAAGCAATGTAATATTACATAGAGTTTACAGCACAGAAACAGGCCATTCTGTCCAACAGCTCTGTGCTCCACATATGCCTCCTCCCACCTTACTTCATCTCACCTGATCAACATCTGTTTTCCAATTGTTGTCAAGTGTCAAATTAACTATTAAGCTGCCAGGAAGCCTCAGTTCACACCATTTCCATCTTGTCTACCAAAGCAAAAATGGTTTCCAAATCAGTTGGCTAACTATTGAGAAGAAATTGTTTGATCTTCAAATGAGAAGACACCTATTAACCCACAAACTCTCTCAGGGTCTTTAATTCCCTATTCAACTCAAGATTAATACTCTGTAAGAAATAATTCCCATGTAATTTACCACCAAACACTGTGTTTCTTCAAGAATTTGCTGAGGAAACCTACAAAGATGTTTAACTTTTATTTTCTCATTTATAAACAGACAAGCTAGTTCATATATTATGCAAAGTTGGCCATTGGGCTTTAAAAGACTACCTTTTTGCTTGTATATTATTTCATCTGTAAATAAAGTTGAAGAAGTAGTTTAGTCTTTATGCATTGGTCTGGCAATGTGTTATTTTCCACCTTCTGAGGTACTCTCTAATAAGCGCCTTGCAGCATACTCAGTGTTAATTGTTAAGCCTAGGCACACTATCACACTGTCAGCAGAGAATAAAGATGCAGGTTTGAGTTCCTCAGAGACTCAGTCTGCTTAAGAAAACTGCCATCTAGCATCAAACATAAATAAAAGGGTTGGGAAAAACTTGAACTGTAACAAGGACCAACATTACAAGTTTCCAACATTTTTTCCATCATCAGAAACAGTTCCCCAAAGTTGTCTGAAAAACACTAATTAAACCTTATTAACTGGGAGGTTAATCCAATCAACTGGGCCACACTGCAGTTTCTGCATATTAAAGGTCCTTCTAGACCTGTAACTTTTAAATCCTGCTCAAAACTGGTGGCAAAGGAATTATGTCTTCACTAAACCCAGCAACATGTACGTTTTCCCTATAGCAGCTATTGTCCTTTCAGAGTCTTAGGATGAACGGAACCTTCAGGAAAATCAGTTGAGTTAATCTTCCTGCCAATGTGAAAAGCACGTGCACTGGCCTGGTTTGGTACAGCATGAAAGCAACCCAGCACCCATAGAAAATATTATACATTATAATTACAGGATACAATCAGCCATAGCTGAACCTATCTTTCTCTTTTGTCTCACCAGCAACTGTTCCCATTACAACAACAAACAATTTGCATTTATATGGCCCCTTTAATGTAGACAAGTGCCCCAAGGTGCTTCACAGACTTATAATCAAAAAAATTACATAAACTTATTGTTGCCCTAACCCTAAATAGAAATACAGAGGAGGCAAAGGCAAAAATGGTCATATAAACAAATTTACTGCATTCCTTTCATGAGTGAAATATATACCCGCTGTGTCTTTCTTGTCTGTTACTGTGTAAAATATGTGTTGTTCTCACTCTGAAAGAATGTGCTCTCTTTCTGGTAGCAGTTCTACTAGTGGAAGGTGGCTCATTCCTCTGTTTACCTTCAGATTATTCAAGAACAAAGTAGAGGGGTCAGCTGTAATTCCAGATGTTAGAATATTAGTGCATGGAAATCCTTAAATAGTCACAGGGAGAGCCTCCTGGTTTCTGTAGGATACCTTAAGACACGTGGCCAGGGCTATATGACATCAAAGGCAGGCTGCTGGCATGAGTTAGTTCTAAGGTTGTATCTTTGTGGTGCCCCACATCAGCCACTGATGTTTAAGCACACCTCCCTTATAGTTTACTATATATTTTCTCCATAATATCTAGCTCTAACTGCAAGCTTTCTTGGACAGTTAACCCCATGTCATATAGAGCAGCAGTCAAGAGAATGCTCCTATGTTACTTAGTTTTTTTGTCAGCAAGACTTCCACTTGAGCCAGCCATTGGTCAGACGTGAGGTGAGATGTAGAAATGGAGATCTATGAAATGGATGTTCTCTTCCACCATCATGTGCAGGGGATTAGTGTTCCACCAGCCTCATTTCAAGTAAGACCCACTGATCTTTATACCTTTCACTCTCTCTGTTTAGGCTCCAGGATATTTATAACCCCTCACAGGCTTCTCCAAACAACCTGATAGGGATTCTACCTCCATCCTACTGTGAGTGCTCCTGTGTTAGTCACTCACATATTTGTGAAAGTTCAGCTGGATCTTTCTCCTGATGCCGAGTACAGTCCTGATGGCCATGTGAGTACCTTTTGGTGCAGAACTAATTTGAACTTGTAACCAAATGGGGTCAAGTTCTACTTGTTGAAAATGTGGCCCTCTAATGGACTTACTTATGTGGTGCCCTTTTTTATACCTTAACCCATCGATTGTTTCCCTCATCAGTATTGTGGCTGGCCACCATTGTCTCTTCTCTAACAAGCATTACTTCTAGTTGATTCTGTCCCTCTTCTCGTTATCTCTTCTACTTAGTTGCAAGCCAAGCACTTAACATCGGTGAACTTTTCACAATTGCCAAGCCCCTGAACCTTCTGTCCAGTAGACATTTACCACAACAGTATTCCAGTATCTCTCCTCTGATAGCCAGAGTACACAAAGATCATTGCTATTATATCACTTTCCATTACTTGTATGGCCAAGCCCAGACTTAAACGTGTTTGCTGCATCAACAGTCTTTTAATAAATGTTAACTCAAAAACTAACGATCTTCATGTATTAAATATCCTATTCAATTCAATTCAATAGCCTGGATTTTCTAATCATTGCTATTTTAACATGGGTGATAGCCCATTGAGTTATCACCACTGTTAAAATAACATCAATCAGAAGATTCAGGCTAAGGTGCCTTAACTTACTACCTTTATTACCCTTCATACCTCTGTGTTTAATGAAAAAAAAGCAAGTAACTTTTTTGTGTGAGTGAGAAAGACAGTTCAGTAATGGATTGTTGGGACCTTTAGTGAAGAAGAAACTGCCCCTAACCTGACCCTTCACCATTTATGGTGACTTCTAGTGCACGTTTAATATAAAAATTAGAGAATAGAATTGCTAGGAAAAAGTCTCAGCAGGTATCCACTCTTCCACTCTGGTTGTGGTGTTGTCTTCTGGCGGGGAGGATGTAACGAGGGTCAAAGCTGTTGATTTTGCATCTGATGTGAGAGGCGCATGGGAACAATTGTAAAAAGTGGACCATGAGGTTTGTGGGTTATGATTTTATTTTGTGAATTATTGAAGTTTTATGTAAATTTTTTAACATTTATATTTCAGGTACAGGTATTATTAGTGGGTTTGGTGACAGCAGTGTGCCACAGAGTTTTTTTGTAGAATGTGATTAGCTCACTTATAAAACTACCAATCAGAAATTACACTGCAAAGACGGTCCAGCGATCTGATTGGTTTCTGTTTCCAGTTTGATTGAAGCAATAGGTTGAAGGAATAGTGGTCTCTGGGATCTGATTGATTGAAGGCTTTGGTTCTGTGATCTGAAAAAAAGACTTGCATTTATATAGCGCCTTTCACGACCACCAGACGTCCCAAAGCACTTTACAGCCAATGAAGTGTAGTCACTGTTGTAATGTAGGAAACGCGACAGTCAGCTCCCACAAACAGCAATGTGATAATGACCAGATAATCTGTTTTTGTTATGTTGGTTGAGGGATAAATATTGGCCAGGACACCGGGGATAACTCCCCTGCTCTTCTTCGAAATAGTGCCATGGGATCTTTTATGTCCACTTGAGAGAGCAGACAGGGCCTCGGTTTAACGTCTCATCCGAAAGACAACACCTCTGACAGGGCAGGACTCTCTCAACATTGCACTGGAGTGTCAGCCTAGATTTTTGTGCTCAAGTCTCTAGAGTGGGACTTGAACTCACAACATTCTGACTCACAGGCGAGAGCGCTACCCACTGAGCCACGGCTGACACTACTTGTGATAGAGAAGTGACTCCAAGGCACAATGACGTACATTCACACAGATGCTAATAATTTATTTATTTATCAATTTCAAAACAGGATTCTTGGGTAAGCAGCCTGAATTACACCATTAACAGAATAAAATGAGTTACAGAACCATAGTTTACAGCATAGAAGGAGGCTACTTAGCCCATTGTGTCTGTGCTGGCTCTTTGCTAGAGCAATCCAAAACCAATCATGTATCCTTTTTTACTTCAAATATTTATCCACTTTCCCTTAAAAGATGCAATGGTCGCTGCCTCAACTATTCCCTGTGGCAAAGCATCCCATGATTCAACGGGGGAGAAATTCGGTATCGCCCCGTTTGGGGCGCAATTATCGACCGGGCGCAAAGTTTAGCGCCTGGCGCTAATTATCGCCTCCGACTGCAAACTTGGCTTCTATCACCCCTGGAGGTGGTTGGAGCGCTAAATCAGGCGCTACACACCTCTCTTAAGGCGCTATCACCAAGGAGTGAGGCGCTACCTCAGAATGCTGGCAAAGCTCATGTGATGTCAGTCAGCAATGGAACACAGACACACTGGCGCTGGCCAGTTCTTAAAGGGGAGGGTCAATCTTGCTCTCCATCCACACCTTGCTCATTGCAGCCTTGAATCTCGGCCTGGAGAGACCTGTACATCAAATCTGCTGGAAAGAACAATGGAGAGGCCCAGGGAAAGATGTCAGAGTGCAGCCCCCATAGTCTCTTCTAAATTGATGCAAGGAAGATCAAATCAAAATGAACCTGCAAAGTGCTGCTCAGTACCCAAAACTCCTTCACACAGCGTTGAATCTCTCCAGAAGTGTCTCTCTCTCACTCAGAATGCGTGGTGCAAAAATGTCGCCGAAAAAAAGGGCAGGAACCGGTCACCTTTAAATAGCGCTCCCCCAGTCCCTTCCCGACTGCAAAATGCTCCCCTCAACCTCTCGTTGCTAGCGGCAGGCGGTAAGGCAGGGGGCGCCACTCAATATCCGGTCCGGGGCGATACCGGGGCGTTGCACGCTCGACTGACGTCACGATCTGCGGGCGCAGGAGATCGTGGCGGTAGTGTTTAGCGCTGCCGCAAAATGTCGTCAATTTCGCGAGCGGCGCAAATATCGCCTCACCCGGGCGCTAGTTGCTTTGCGCCCCATTAGCGCCCTCTTAAGGCGCTAACGGGAGGCGCAAACCAACCGAATTTTTCCCCCAACATCTTTCTACATAAAGAAATTTCTCTTAACATCTCTCCTCATTCTATGCGACAATTTTAAATTGATCACCCCTTGTCAACCGAATCTTTGTTTATTTACCTTATCTAAACCCATCATAATTTAAAAAAATGTGTTGAGAATTCACCCACACTATGTAAATGATGCTGACCATGCAAAAATCAGGCAGGGTCATAATGGTCAAGTAGTTGCTAATAATACACTGCCCAACTAATGCCTGATGGGACTCCTGTTTGGAAAATTTACCCAGTCATGTCAGAAATCATTCTGACGTAGCTCCGAGTGGCTCAAGCATGCTTACCTCTAAAAATATTATTTTATAAGTATAAGATATATTAATATATTCTCAAAGTCAATGCTTCTTGGCTGTATGTAAAGTAATTGGAAACACTCCAGGTTTACTATTTGCAGAAATATGTTAGAATGCTTAATTGTGGTGCAATAGTTAAACTATATGCTGTTTTGCTGTGGAGATCGTACATATGCATTTGATTTTTTTTTTAATTACTTGTTTTAATTCAAGGGTAAGGCTCCCTCTATTTCATCCACATTTCTGGTCTTGCTAGACGATGCAATAATGGCAGCCAAGGACATTTGATCTGGCCTTGGACCTTCATCATTTCCTCTCTTAGCATCTAGGATGTCTATTAGTGATGCCCACAGTAAAAGTTTCCTCTGATTTTTCCTCCCTCCATATGATGAAACCTGGCTTCCATCTGGCACTTCCACATAGTAGCAAAACTGAGATTTGGAATTTGTAAGTGTGGGAATGGCAGGCATAAACTTTACTACACAATTGCCCATATGTCCTTATGCCCTACAACAACAACTTGCATTTGTATAGTGCCTTTAACATAGTAAAATGTCCCACGATGCTTCACAGGAGTTATCAGATAAAAATTGACACTGAGCCAAAGGAAACATTAGGACAGGTGATAAAAGGCTTAGTCAAAGAATTAGGTTTTAAGCCATGTCTTAAAGAAGGACAGTTAGAGAGGCCTAAAGGATTGGGGAGGGAAATCAAGAGCATAGCGCCTATACGGCTGAAGGCATGGCCGCCAATGGTGGGCGAAGGAAGTGGGGGATGCACAATAGGCCAGAGTTGGAGGAACATAGAGTTCTCGGAGGGTTGTCAGACTGGAACAGATTATAGATAGTGAAGGGCAAGGCCATGGAGGGATTTAAACACACAGATGAGAATTTTAAAATCAAGGCGTTGGTGGACCAGGAGCCAATGTAGGTCAGCGAGCACAGGGGTAATAGGAGAACTGGACTTGGTGTGAGTTAGGATACGGGCAGTAGAATTTTTGATGAGCTCAAGTTTACGGAGTGAAGCCGGCCAGAAGAGCATTGGAATAGTTGAGTCTGAAAGTAAGAAAAGCATGAATGAGTTTTTTAGCAGTAGATGGGCTGAGGCAGGAGCAGAGATGGGTGTTATTGTGGAGGTTGAAGTAGGTGGTCTTTGTGATGGAGGGGATATGGGGTTGGAAGCTCAGCTTAGGGTGAAATAGGATGCCGAGTTTGTGAGCAGTCTGGTGGCATAGTGGTTAGCACTAGTGCCTCACAGCGCCAGAGACCCGGGTTCGAATCTGACCTCGGGTGACTGTCTGTGTGGAGTTTGCACATTCTCCCCGTGTCTGCGTGGGTTTCCTCCGGGTGCTCCGGTTTCCTCCCACAGTCCAAAAATGTGTGGGTTAGGTTGATTTGGCTATGATAAATTGACCCTTAGTGTTAGGGGGGATTAAATATGTGGGGTTATGGGGATAGGAGGGGATATGTTAGGGGGAATTAAATACGTGGGGTTACGGGGGTAGGGTGGGATATGTGTACTGTGGGGATTAAAGCAGGGACAGGGTACTGGATTTGGATGATCAGCCATGATTGTATTGAATGGCGGAGCAGGCTCGACGGGCCGAATGGCCTACTCCTGCTCCTAGATTCTATGTTTCTATGTTTCTATGGTTCAGCCTCAGACAGTGCCCAGGGAGGGGAATGGAATCAATGGCTAGGGAACAGAGTTTGTGGCAGGGGCCAAAGTCAATGGGTTCGGTCTTTCCAATGTTTAATTGGAAGAAATTGCAGTTCATACAGGACTGAATCCTTATCCAACGCCTCTCCAACATCGCCCAGCTGGATGGGACTGCACTCGCCTGGTTCCATTCTTATCTATCTAATTGTAGCCAGAGAATCACCTGCAACGGCTTCTCTTCCTGCTCCTGCATTGTTACCTCTGGTGTCCCCCAAGGATCTATCCTTGGCCCCCTCCTATTTCTCATCTACATGCTGCCCCTTGGCGGCATCATCAAAAAAAACAGCATTAGTTTCCACATGTACGCTGATGACACCCAGCTTTACCTCACTACCACTTCTCCCAACCCCTCCACAGTCTCTAAATTGTCAGACTGCTTGTCCAACATCCAGTACTGGATGAGCAGGAGTTTTCTCCAATTAAATATTGGGAAGACTGAAGCCATTTTCAGTTCCAGCCACAAACTCTGTTCCCTAGCTACTGACTCCATCCCTCTCCCTAGCATGTCTGAGGCTGAACTACACTGTTCGCAACCTTGGTGTCATATTTGACCCTGAAATTAGCATATCTGGAGCATAACAAAGACTGCCTATTTCCACCTCCGTTACATCACCCGTCTCCGCCCTTGCCTCAGCTTATCCGCAGCTGAAACCCTCATCCATGCCTTTGTTACCTCTAGACTTGACTATTCCAACGCACTCCTGGCTGGCCTCCCACGTTCTACCCTACGTAAACTTGAGGTCATCCAAAACTCAGCTGCCCGTGTCCTAACTCGCACCAAGACACATTCACCCATCACCTCTGTGCTCGCTGACCTACATTGGCTCCCGGTTAAGCAGCTCCTCGATATCAAAATTCTCATCCTTGTTTTCAAATCCCTCCATGGCCTCACCCCTCCCTATCTCTGTAATCTCCTTCAGCCCCACAACCCCGAGATATCTGCGCTCCTCTAATTCTGCCCTCTTGAGCATCCCTTATTATAATCGCTCCCGTGCCTTCTGTTGCCTTGGCCCTAAGCTCTGGAATTCCCTGCCTAAACCTCTCCGCCTCGCTATCTCTCTTTCCTTCTTTAAGATGCTCCTTAAAACCTACCTCTTTGACCAAGCTTTTGGTCACCTGCCCTAATTTCTCCTTATGTGGCTCGGTGTCAAATTTTTGTCTTGTAATACTCCTGTGCAGCACTTTGAGATGTTTTACTATGTTAAAGGCGCTATATAAATACAAGTTGTTGTTGTTGTTGTTGAATGTCAGACAAGCAGCCTGACAACACAGAGGCAGTGGAGGGGTTGGGAAAGGTGATGGTGAGGTATCGTCAGCATACACCACCATGCTCCATTATTTCTACCCTTACTTTAAATTTATTGTATTTAATCGCTAGAAACACATTTTTGTTTTATTTGGGTTAGCCAGGTATATGACAAGTGAAAAATGCTTAAGAGTCTCTGAACCAAGTTACTGAAAACTCCTCAGAGGTAGTTTCTGTTCTCCGATTTTGAGTGCACATTTGAGTGCCTTTAGGCAAACAGCAGACTTACCTAAATCTAGACAGCTTAGGTTCAGGTTGGCAAGAACCAAGGTTTAGGGACCACCAAGCGCGTGCATGGTACTGCTGGAGTTTGACCAGCTGACACTGTGTAGTATACCAGCATAGAATACGATAAGCTTCTCTCTGCGTGTCTAACCAGTACTAATTTACCTCTTCAAGACACTGGCTTACAAGGATATTTGGTACCAAGTGGGAAAAGTCCCAGCTACTAATGACAGAACTACCTATCAGATCCCATTAATGAGTCAGACAGCTTGGTCAATCATAATTAATAACTTGGAGCCCTGCAGACCTGCCTGGCTCAGGTATCAAATTACCAAATCTGACAGAGAGGGTTAGAAAGAAAGACTTGCATTTATATAGCGCCTTTCATGACCACCGGACGTCCCAAAGCGCTTTACAGTCAATGACGTAATTTTGAAGTGTAGCCACTGTTGTAATTTAGGAAACGCAGCAGCCAATTTGTGCACAGCAAGCTCCCATAAACAGATGGGGCCTCAGTTTAACATCTCATCCGAAAGATGGCACCTCCGACAAGTACAGCACTCCTTCAGTACTGCACTGGAGTGTCAGCCTAGCTTTTTGTGCTTTAAACCGAGGCCCCATCTGCTCTCTCAGGTGGATGTAAATGATCCCATGGCACTATTTCAAAGAGAAGGGGCGTTAACCCTGGTGTCCTGGCCAATATTTATCCCTCAATCAACATAACAAAAACAGATTATCTGGTCATTATCACATTGCTGTTTATGGGAGCTTGCTGTGTGCGAATTGGCTGCTGCGTTTCCTACATTACAACAGTGGCTACACTTCAAAATTACGTCATTGACTGTAAAGCGCTTTGGGACGTCCAGTGGTCATGAAAGGCGCTATAAAAATGCAAATCTTTTTTTAAAAATCAGGCCTTTAATGTCTAAGCTCTCACACGAATAATAGCCGCTGGGTAAGGTACCACGTGCATACAGTACCCATGGAGTTGTACCCCAGTAAGGAATGAGGAAAAGAGGGGAGAAAATTTGCTGGCAAAACAAATCTAAGACCTAAAGGCCTGGGCTCGGTGCAGAACAGAGTTTTGATAATTGCCATTTAACAGATATGAAATGTTTATTTATCCTACTTCACCAATGATATGGAGTGGTCTTTTAAACACAATAAAAAAACTGTTGTGCATCACAAAAACAACTTGTATTTATATAGTGCCTCATCACATCTGTAAAAAAGTATCTCTAACTACTTCAGATACAATGAATTAATTTGAAATGCTTTTAGACACACACAGCACTATCCCACACAGTGCAGCACTCAGCACTCTACTGGTGTATTATTCTAGACGATGAGCTCAAATCCTAATGAGAAGGGACTAATTAGTAATCTTGTTGTACGGGGACCCTTGGGTCAGAGCGATCATAACATGATCGATTTCTCACTCGAAATGGAGAGCGAAGAAATTGACTCAGATACTAAGGTCCTGAATTTAAACAAGGGGAATTATGATGCCATTAGACGGGAACTGAGTAGGTCTGATTGGACAACGTTCCTGGGAGGACTGGAGGTAGATAAACAATGGCAAGCATTTAAAGATAGAATGACAAAATTGCAAAAATTGTTTATACCAATCTGGCATAAAAGGAAATCTAAAAAGGTGACTCAACCGTGGATAACGGGAAATTAGAGACAGCATAAAATCCAAAGATAGGGCGTATAAAATAGCCAAAAAAAGCGCCAGAGCGGAAGATTGGGAACAGTTTAAGATAGAGCAAAGGAGGACAAAGGGCTTAATCAAGAGGGGCAAAATAGCTTACGAAAGCAAGCTGGCGGAAAATATAAAAACTAACTCCAAAAGCTTTTATAAGTATATCAAGAGGAAAAGACTGGTGAAAACCAAAGTTGGCCCATTGCAGTCAGATACGGGGGAATATATAACGGGAAATAAGGAAATGGCAGACCAACTAAATGCATACTTTGGGTCAGTCTTTACGAAGGAAGACACAAAAAACCTCCCTGGGATATCGGGAAAAATAGGGACATTTGCAAAGGAGGAACTGACGCAAGTCAATATCTCTAAGGATATGGTGTTAAGGAAGCTAAAGGGATTGAAGGCGGACAAATCCCCAGGGCCTGATAACATGCATCCTAGGGTACTGAAGGAGGTGGCCCTAGAGATAGCGGATGCACTAAGTATGATTTTTCAGAATTCATTAGACTCGGGAACAGTGCCCATGGATTGGAGGGTAGCTAACGTTACCCCACTATTCAAAAAGGGGGGTAGGGAAAAAGCAGGTAATTACAGACCTGTAAGCCTTACATCAGTTGTGGGCAAAATGCTGGAGTCCATCATTAAGGATGAAATAGCGGAGCACTTAGCAAATGGGGACAGGATAGGACAGAGTCAACATGGATTTACAAAGGGTAAATCGTGCTTGACTAATCTATTGGAATTTTTTGAGGGAGTAACTGGTAAAATAGATGGGGGAGAGCCAGTAGATGTGGTGTACCTGGACTTCCAAAAGGCCTTCGATAAGGTCCCACATAAAAGATTAGCAGGGAAAATTGAAGCTCATGGGATAAAGGGGAAAGTATTGACGTGGATAGAGAACTGGCTGTCAGATAGAAAACAGAGAGTTGGAATAAACGGCTCATTTTCTGAATGGCAGGCAGTAACAAGTGGGGTACCACAGGGATCTGTCCTGGGTCCCCAGCTGTTCACAATTTACATTAATGACCTGGATCAGGGAGTCGGATGCAGCATTTCCAAATTTGCAGACGACACTAAACTAGGAGGGGGGGTGGGCTCAGAGGAGGAGACCAGGAAGCTCCAGAGCGATTTGGACAGACTGGGTGATTGGGCGGATAAATGGCAGATGCACTATAATGTGGACAAGTGCGAAGTTATCCACCTTGGGTGCAGGAACGGGAGGGCAAATTATTATTTAAATGGCAATAAATTGGGAGAGGGGGAAGTACAGAGAGACCTGGGTGTTCTTGTACACCAGTCACTGAAGGCGAGCATGCAGGTGCAACAGGCGATCAAGAAGGCAAACGGTATGCTGGCCTTCATAGCAAAAGGGTTGGAATACAGGAACAGGGATACCTTGCTGCAGCTGTACAGGGCACTGGTGAGACCACACCTCGAGTACTGTGTACAGTTTTGGTCGCCTCATCTGAGGAAAGATGTTCTTGCCATGGAGGGGGTGCAGCGGCGATTCACCAGGCTGATACCAGGAATGGCGGGATTGACCTATGAGGAGAGACTATGTAGTTTAGGGATGTACACACTGGAGTTTAGAAGATTGAGAGGGGACCTCATAGAAGTGTATAAAATTCTGACAGGTCTAGACAGACTAGATGCAGAAGGAATGTTTCCCTTGGCGGGTGAGAACAGAACTAGAGGACATAATTTAAGGATAAGGGCTAAACCATTTAGGACAGAAATGAGGGGGAATTTCTTCACTCAGAGGGTGGTGAACCTGTGGAACTCATTGCCACAGAGGGCAGTGTACGCCAGCTCATTAAATATATTTAAGAGGGAATTAGATATATTTCTACAGGCAAAAGGGGTTAAGGGTTACGGAGAGAAGGCGGGGACGGGATACTGAATTGGAGGATCAGCCATGATCTCCTTAAATGGCGGAGCAGGCTCGAAGGGCCGGATGGCCTACTCCTGCTCCTATCTTCTATGTATCTATGTAACTTGACCCCACAACCTTCTGAAATAAAAACAGAAAATGCTGGAGATATTGACTTCCAAGCAAAAGTATTACAACTGTGCTAAGCTGATAATAAGTTGAATGATGTCACCAATGAGATATCCTTTATATGTGTCGATTCCTAATGAGTGGTCCAGTGTTACGTCATTGCTGAAGCACTTGCATCACCAATCTACTGAAAGTCTGAACTGTTCCAAACAAGAACTGTGCTCTTGTTTAAAATGGCTGCCAGGGTAACATAAGGCCTCTCACTCTTTTTCTCACTCAAAAAACAAAAATCATCGCAAAGGCGGTTCAGGAAACCTATTGCATTTTTATGACCTCTGTTGCTTTTATGGTCCAAATGTGTTCTGAAAAGAGCCTACACCTGAAACCTTGACCTGCCTCCACAGACGCTGACTGACCTGCTGAGTGTTTGCAGCATTTTCTGTTTTTGTTTAAAATCTGCAGCAACTTCAGTCTTTCTTTTGCTTTTTGCTCTTTTTATGCCCATGTTTTGTCAATATGGAGAGAATTCGGGAGGGGTAAAGTAACCACTCTAAACTCTTCACACTGCTACCATCAATGTCTATCGGAAACAGAATACCTTTGAGTGCAGCAGCTTAGTGTTTTCAGACTTGTTTTCATTTCTGGCATTCTACATGTCCGCACCCATGCTGTATGAGAAGGTAGCCTAAATCCCAGACTACAAAAGCAGGCCTTTCTCCGGGCACTAGACGAAGGATACAAAAGACTACAATGGCTAGCATAAACACTATTTAATGTTATTCATATGCGATTGAAGAGATGGGCGTCGGCTCAGTATTGCAGCAAAGCAAAGGCATTGTTGGGAGATGAAAGGAGGCTTAATGAACAGGAAGCATCATTTCAGCAGGCTGACAGTAACCATCCAGCAACAGTATTGTAGCATTGCCATCTATCCTGTGGGTTTCAGGATTAGAAAAAGAGAAAACAGAAAAGAAAGTGCGGAGGAATCCTGTTGTATGCAATAGGATGGGAAGGGGGGAAACAAGTTCCATTTCTCTAGCCTGCCATATAATGGGACTGTGAGCTGGGAGTGTGTAAAAATGGGTGTGACAGGAATTTGCTCTGATCGCTTCAGCACTGTTACATTACATGAACGTCGCTTTCCATCATATGTTTTAATGTGTTAACCACTGGACAGATTTTATTGCCTTTTAAATGGTCCACAGAAAGTTTCAGTATCCAGTTCGTTTTTCAAAATTAAAAAAGACAGATCCCGTAACGTGGTAACGCGATTTGTCTTGCGTTTTTGTTTTGTGTAAGATTTGACTTATTCCTTCTTTCTGAAGGATTCGTTGCTACTTTCCAGAGCTGATGAAGCATACCGGGATTTAAGAAGAAAAAGGGCCTGCTGCCCTTTCTGTGCGCTGTCGCTTTAGAGAGAGGAGGAGGCAGGACACTGAGGATTCTGCGGGGTCCTACAACCTCCCCTCAGCACATTCTCCCAGCTTATTACCGCGCCCCAGTGCTCTCAAAGTACTTGCACCGTGTTTTGTTTTAATTTGTAATACATGTTTGATCTATATTTATATCTGTTTTCAACTACACAAGAAATGCAGTGATTTTTAAAATTATACCAAAAGAAGAAAAGTGTGAAAATGAGCCGGCATTTAGAAATGAGAACACCAAACTGGTGCTTTGTTGTGTTTAAATCGTCTGACGCCGCCTTTTAAAATCACGAATAGAATAAAAGTAAGGCATAAAGGCAAGCTAGGGTTAGCCGTGGCTCAGTGGGTAGCACTCTCGCGGTCTGAGTCAGAAGGTTGTGGGTTCAAGTCCCACTCCAGATACTTGAGCACAAAAATCTAGGCTGACACTCCCAGTGCAGTACTGAGGGAGTGCTGCACTGTCCCAGGTGCCACGTTTCCCACATTACAACAGTGACTCCACTTCAAAAGTACTTCATTGGCTGTAAAGCACTTTGGGACAGCCAGTGGTCGTGAAAGGCACTATATAAATGCAAGTTGTCTTCTTCTTCTTTCGGATGAGATGTTAAACCGAGGCCCCGTCTGCTCGCTCAGGTGGATGTAAAAGATCCCTTGGCATTATTTCGAAGAAGAGCAGGGGAGTTATTCCGGTGTCCTGGCCGATATTTATCCCTCAATCAACATCACTAAAAAACAGATTATCAGGTCATTATCACATTGCCGTTTGTGGGAGCTTGCTGTGTGCAAATTGGCTGCCGTATTTCCTACATTACAACAGTGACTACACTTCAAAAAGTACTTCATTGGCTGTAAAGCACTTTGGTACGTCGGTGGTCGTGAAAGGCGCTATATAAATGCAATTCTTTCTTTTCTTTAAGGTCAGTAATGTCTATAAACGCTAGCTACTAAACTATTTATGCGCTCCTGATGTGCGAAGTGAAGCTACATCAAAACTAATTATATAGTATTAAAATTACATTGTGCTGTGACTCAAATGCAAGTATTGTGTAGTTGAAGTAAAACCGAACGAATTAGCTACCAAGGGTGTGCGGCAGGACCACGCGGAAGCCCTGTTGATGGGTTGGTGTCCCTCCCACACTCTGACCATCCTCAGCCCCCAGCACAAAGTAATCAAAGATCCCGGCAATTTAATCATTGAAACCCTCACTCCAGAGACGACAGCAGTGTCAATAACACACTATGTCATTATCTGTTTGTATTTCGCATCGACAGTGTCAGATAAACAGAGTGGAAAATTAAGATTAAAAATATGGTAATTTCATTTCAGTCAGCAGGCTGCACTTACTGCCCCATTATGCTATTGATTACCTTTGAATTCAATTTCTGTTTGAATGCAAACTTTAATCTGTTTTCTTCCGAGCAATTCAACTCCCTGGGGGCTATTTGCAAGTAAGTAACCATTTAATCTGATGGTAACTGGCAAAGCAGTGCCCTAAATAAATTGTATAAATCATCCAGCTCTAACGCACCTATGACTTCAATTTCATATTTTTGGCAAACGCCTGCCTGATGCAGCTTGCGTATGGATAATTACAAAGTACAAAGTTTTAATAGAGCAAATATGATAAAAACTCTATTATAGCAGGTCGTGTGTAATGAGGAGCAGTTTTTAATTTCAGAATGCCTATTCATGAAAAGAATGGAAGATTGAACAGAGAGACTCAAAGCTCCAGCAACCTCACAGGGTAAAGTTGATAGACATCGTAATTACATGGTTAATTTCAGAAATTTACACACGGGTTATGATTTAAAAGAAATCGTTGAGAGCTGACATTTTCATTTTTAAGGAGGCTCGTTATGTGAAATTAATCTGCTGTCTCGTAGCCTTAATTATTTGCAGGCAAAGGGATGAGTGGGATACAAAGTTAAACCTGATCAAATTAAAGCCAAATTAATGCAAACGGATGTTAGCAGGAACAAAAATGGATCTTGCTAACTTTGGTTTTATTTCACAATGTGCACTTAAATCCATCTCGGCACGGAGTAATATGCTGTAATTACCTGTTTATAAGCAAGAGTAAAGGAAACCGTTTTCATACAAATGTGAGCTAAAATATAAACAGGGTGGGGTTTACATTTATTTTGCGGAGTTTCTGATATAATTTCAGAACTAATGATTAAAAATAGACTGCGCATCCAATCCTTTAGGGCTATACTGCGGATATTTTGAATTAAATGAAGTTACTTACTGACATAATAGAAATACGTACACAGATAATACATATTTTCATATATTCATGCATGTTGATTCTTTTCAGCACATTGCTGTTATAACGTGTTTCAGTATAATATGATTAAAAAACAAGTTCTTAAATACGCGCGCGATTCGTAACAGTTCTAAAAGCATTAACATATCGAATCTTTATCACCTCTCCTTGTGTTGTTACAGCTAGAATTGACCTGAACAGCTCTCCTATGACTAATTGTACTGTTCTAGTTCCTGTACTTGTCTATAGTTGTTTCTGATGCATTCGGTCCGGAGGATGTCTATCACACACCAACATGTTCCATGGAGTATATCACGCGCTATTTAACATATGTCCCAAACAGCGCTGCAGTCCCCCTATGGCGCACGCTTTAATGTGTTCTTTATGTTACTTTAGTACATGTCTATGAAATACTTCATGCGTGTCCTATATATTACCGTACTCGTCAGTGTCACACTCTTTAAGATGTGCTATTCCTTGCTTCAGTGCATGTTTATGGCGCACACTATTTAACACATGCTTCATACAATACAAGTACTTTGTAACATGCCTTCTATACAGTGCTGCAGTACATGCTAATGTCACAGACTTTAACGTGTTCCATGTAGTAAACGCCTGCATCGCCTACAATGTTCTTTACAGGAATACAGTACATGTGTAACTTCCAACATGTTAGTATGTTCTCACAGTAATACAGTACTGTAGATGGCTATCACACTATTTAACATATATTCCAAATAGTAATGCAGTGCATATTTGTGTGTGCTAAGTATGTACTACAGTCATGCAGAGGACGGCCTCTCATTTTATTAACTAGTAATATACAGTACTGAAGCAGTTCTTTATATTATACACTATACATAGGTGCATGTTTATATCAAACAAGCTAAAATCCTTTCTGTATTCCACTGCACTAGGTTTATAACACGGACTTAGGCACAGTACTGTATGAGTTCCCTTGCGCTGTGTAACTGGAGGATGTACAGCGATTCCCACATGAAAGTTGAGCTCCCAATCTGGGCTATAATTTGGGATAAGGTCCCAATGGACACGAGGTCAGGTGGCGTGGGGAATAATTTAAAAATGAGGGTTGTAATGACCATGATAGTGTTGGACTTGTCTTTCTCGCATGGAAACAATTTCAAAGGGTCCAGAGTCACATCAATAACATATGTTCTAAAAACTTTTTAAAATAGAAAACGTTTCAAAAGTACAGTCACATGAACCACACGCCTTGGCCTTCCTTCGATTTAGACACTGGTAAACGACTGGTCACAACTTTGCAGTACTTTTTCAAAACGATCTAGTTTGATTATTAATCTGTGAGGTTCATTATCTCACATTCCTGCCTCAGCCATTGAACATGTAGCTACAATTCAAAGACGCCTTCGTCATCTTTCACCTTTTATTAAATCGCTGTCTTCTTCAACGTTTCCACGTGGAATAAAATGAGAACAGTCATGTCAGATTTAATTGATCATATTCTTTAATCTCATAACAATGATTATTGTTATTTGTGCTTTGCGTGCAGAAACAGGAAAAGATGGGGTTAAATATTAGTATTACAAGCTCTTTAGTATTCGAAATATACTGACATGTTTTGAGATACCGTGGGATATAGTTTCAGAAACAGTTTTCAAATCAAACACATCGATGACATTGCCAACTTCACGTCAAATTATAGGTGTGTCTTCTTATTGACTACTTTGATCTGCAAAAGAACAAAAATATTAAAAGAGCATCGATTCTTCTCGGAAAATTTGGTAAAATACTGGGCAAATATTGGAAAGAATAAAGCTGGCGGTTCGGGAGAATGTTGGGAGATATCCGATAATATTTTGTAGATGCTCCATCTGAAAAAAACTCATCTATTTTTTCGGTTCTGATCCAGATTGAGCATTTTGTGATGTCCAGCCCAGAATTTCGGTTTCTTTGCCCCGTGTGCATCAGAACGCTGGATATGAATGCAACGTCGGCTGATTGTACAGCTTAACATTTCTCCTTTCAAGAAATGTAACAGAGGGATCAATACACACCCAGGACAGTGTGGACCCCTATTAAAGATACGGATACTTTATACAATGCATTATTTATACTTAACAAAATAAATGAAGCGCTCAAAATCTACAGTGCGTGCCTTCTAATTAGAGTTCTAATTAACACGGCACTTAATAACGATCGAAACTATTTTAATGTTGTGCCGAGGTATTTTTAAATATTGCAGCGTCAGCATTTGACCTGCTGTCTGAGATTGTTCGGAACTTCATGGTTGTCGGGAATAGTTGGTATTTTTGTTAGACGAAAGCCCTGTGGCTATTTCTGAGTCAGACAGATGACTGGAGTGGGTGAGCTAAACACTATAATTGTGAACTTTTAAAACACACATCTGCTCCTGTAATTATAACAAAGCAGACACCTACCTGACACTGAGTTTCGGCAGTGGCAAATAATGCTTGTTTTGTACACTTTCCCCCCAACCATTCATCACCTTTATACATCTTGTAATTATTCCGGCCCATTAGGGTAGATGTTTTGTCTGCCCTTCAATACTTCATACTATGCTGCAATTTTAAATATCTGAGCATGCACTTTTCCGCAAGAATTTCGATATTTGCAATTATCAGAGGCGTTTTCAAATGGTTTCAGAATAACCCACTGATGTTTCTTTCTGTCACGTTACCTGCTGCAGTTTCCTTTACAATGAATTTTAAACCAATGTTACAATGGGTCATTTTAGATTGATTTAACACGAATACACACACCGTTGATTCTTACCTGCGGCCAACAGCTCCTTAAAATCGTTGCTTCATGTATAAATGTTGCTTCCTTTCTTACTCCGTTCATTCCGTTTTTTTTCGTCCGGACAACATTCATTTAAATTAAAGCTAAGACAGAGAGGAGTTTCATAGAGAGACCAACTTATCGCCTCTCGCTCTAAACTGCAAGTACTGTACATCAGACCAAATCTAAAGAGAAACAGGAGACTCGGTTTCCCAACAGTCAGAGATGCCAAAGCCACGATTCCTTCTGCTTTTCAACCAATCTGCCATACTCCGAACACAAAAACACAATAGGTTGGAAAGAGGCACAATTGTGGCTCTTTTGTATTGCTTAAGCAATGTTTGTTTACTTTCACTTCATATTTTTGGAGCATAGGTTTAAACTGGTACATAACAGGTATACATAGAAAAGACAGCCGAGGAGTGAATTACAAGACTGCAATTTAATGGGGGCGGGGGTCTTAGAATCAAAGTTGTGATAACGTTTGAGCAATTTGTAAACACCGCTAAATATTGGAGATTGAATTGCAGTTTGTAACTCCCGCCTGGTAAAGAAAGACTTGCATTGATTGAACACTTTATCATCTCCCTCAGAAACATTCAAAGCACTTCACAGACAATTAATTACTTTGAACTCCAGTGACTGTTATGTGGACAGATGGACAGCCATTAGCGCACCCCAATTAGATGAAGGTTTTGTTAAACGGTTTCTGCTAAGTGTTGAGGGGGGGGGGGGGGGGGGTACCGCGTGGACCAGGACACCAGAGGAAGTCCTTGCTCTTGGAACAGTGCCATGGATCTCTAGCTTCCACCACAACAGGCAACCTGGACTTGAGAGGACAGCACTTGTGACAATGGTACCCTCCCTCAGTATTGGATTGGAATGTCAGCCCAGAATTTATTTTAGAACTAGGATGTCTTATAATATACCAGGCTGTAATATTCTGCTATAATTATTCAGTTATGTAAATTCCAATACAGCAGCCAATTAAATCACGATTTAATTGCTGTATCCAGCCACTTGCCACTGTCCTATTATGTAACACCTTTAGTGTCTCAAAATGGTAAACAGGAAAATAAGATATTTTGAATAAAAGAACGAATTTGCATTTTATAGCACCTTTCACAACCTCGGGCTGTCCCAAACCGTTTCACAGTGAATGGAGTTCTTATTAAAAGTTTAGTCACTGTTGTACTAGGCAATATACTGTAAGGGACAATACATTCAACATGCTCAGCGCAGCCACTCATCTGGATTTTGAGGTGATGTTGATGAACTGCTCAAGATTTGCTCTCACATTTTAAACCTTCCAAGCATTAATACCTTGAAACAGAGTAAGATTTTGTTATCCTGTAAAAAGATTTCAATAAATGCACTTTGGACTGTACCGTAGACAACCCAGTATATAATTAATTTACTTTATAGGCAATGCTGTATCCATGTATATACACACACACACAAAGATATATATAATATATGCAAATTGAACAATTATCACTGCAAACATTTTGATTTATATCAAATCAATTACCAGCAAATAATAAAATCACCCATTAATATAGTAATAATAGATGGGAATTTGGTGAGAGTGAGAATTCAGTGTAGAGGGGGAAGGAGGCGTTGCTTTTTGCCTCCAATACTTGTCCTTTAGGGAAGGAAATCTTCCGCCATTACCCAGTGACTCCAGACCCACAGCAATAAGGTTGACTGTTAATTGCCCTCTGAAATGACCTAGCAAGCCACTCAGTTTTACCAAACCACTACAAAGAAGTATACTAAGAATAAAACTGGACGGACCACCCGGCATCGACCTAGGCACCGGACACGACAAAGGCACACCCAGCCCAGTTGTCGCTGCAAAGTCCTCCTCACAAACATCTGGGAACTTGTGCCAAAATTGGGAGAGCTGTCCCACAGACTAGTCAAACAGCCTGACATAGTCATACTCACAGAATCATACCTTTCAGTCCCAGACTCCTCCATCACCATCCCATGGAATGTTCTGTCCCACTGGCAGGACAGACCCACCAGAGGTGGCGGCAAAGTGGTATACAGTCGGGAGGGAGTGCCTCTGGGAGTCCTCAACATTGACTCCAGACCCCATGAAGTCTCATGGCTTCAGGTGAAGCATAGGCAAGGAAATCTCCTGCTGGTTACCACCTGCCACCCTCCCTCAGCTGATGAATCAGTACTCCTCCATGTTGAACACCACTTGGAAGAAGCACTGAGGATAGCAAGGGCACAGAATGTATTCTGGTTGGGGGGACTTCAATGTCCATCACCAAGAGTGGCTCGGTAGCACCACTACCGGTCGAGTCCTGAAGGACATAACTGCCAGACTGGGCCTGCGGCAGGTGGTGAGAGAACCAAACACGAGTGAAAAACCTACTTGCCCTCGTTCTCCCCAATCTACCTGTCGCAGATGCATCTGTCCATGACAGTATTGGAAGGAGTGAACACCGCACAGTCCTTGTGGAGACAAAGTCCCGTCTTCACACTGAGGACACTCTCCATCATGTTGAGTGGCAGTACCAAAAAGGAGACCTATGCATGGAGGCAGAGGGTATGGCTGAGGTACTAAATGAGTACTTTGCATCTGTCTTCACCAAGGAAGAGGATGCTGCCATAGACATAGTGAAGGAGGAGACACTGGATAGGATAAAAATTGATAGAGTTATTAGAAAGGCTGGCTGTACTTGAAGTAGATAAGTCACCAGGAGCGGATGGGATGCATCCTAGGATGCTGAGGGAATTGAGGGTGGAAATCGCGGAGGTACTGGCCATAATATTCCAATCCTCCTTAGATACGGGGGTGGTGCCAGAGGACTGGAGAATTGCAAATGTTACACCATTGTTCAAAAAAGGGTGTCAAGATAAACTCAGCAACTACAGGTCAGTCAGTTTAACCTCGGTAGTGGGGAAGCTTTTAGAAACAGTAATCAGGGACAAAATTAACAGTCACTTGGATAGGTGTGGATTAATTAAGGAAAGCCAGCATGGATTTGTTAAAGGCAAATCGTGTTTAACCAACTTGATTGAGTTTTTTGATGAGGTAACAGAGAGGGTTGATGAGGGTAATGCGGTTGATGTAGTGTACATGGATTTCCAAAAGGCGTTCGACAAAGTGCCACATAATAGGCTTGCCAGCAAAGTTGAAGCCCATGGAATAAAAAGGACAGTGGCAGCATGCATACGAAATTGGCTAAGTGACAGAAAACAGAGAGTAGTAATGAACGGTTGTTTTTCGGACTGGAGGAAGGTATACAGCAGTGTTCCCCAGGGGTCGGTTCTAGGATCACTGCTTTTCTTAATATATATTAATGACTTGGATGTGGGTGTACAGGGCACAATTTCGAAATTTGCAGATGACACAAAACTTGGAAGTATAGTGAACAGTGAGGAGGAGAGTGATAGACTTCAGGAAGACATAGGCTGGTGAAATGGGTGGACACGTGGCAGATGAAATTTAACACGGAAAAGTGTGAAGTGATACATTTTGGTGGAAAGAATGGGGAGAGGAAATATAAACGAAATGGTACAATCCTAAAGGGGGTGCACGAACAGAGAGACCTGGGGGTATGTGTGCACAAATTGTTGAAGGTGGCAGGGCAGTTTGAGAAAGCAGTTAAAAAGGCTTACGGGATCCTGAGCTTCATAAATAGAGGTATAGAGTACAAAAGTGTGAAAATTATGATAAACCTGTATAAAACACTGGTTCGGCCCCAACTGGAGTACAGTGTTCAATTCTGGGCACCACACTTTAGGAAGGGTGTGAAGGCCTTAGAGAAGGTGCAGAAAAGATTTACGAGAATTATTCCAGGAATGAAGGATAGATTGGAGAAGCTGGGGTTGTTCTCCTTGGAGCAGAGAAGATTGGGAGAAGCTTTGATAGAGATGTTCAAAATCATGAGGGGTCTGGACAGAGTAGATAGAAACTGTTCCCATTGGCGGAAGGGTCGAGAACCAGAGGACACAGTTCTAAGGTGATTGGCAAAAGAACCAAAGGCAACATAAGAATAAACTTTTTTACGCAGCGAGTGGTTCAGACCTGGAATGCACTTCCTGAAAGTGTGGTGGAGGCAGACTCAATCTTATCTTTCAAAAGGGACTTAGATAAGTATTTGAAGGAAAAAAATTTGCAGGGCTATGGGAAAAGGGTGGGGAAGTGGGACTAGCTGGAGTCGGCACGGGCTCAACGGGTCTTCTTCCGTGCTGTAACAATTCTATGATTCTATACCACCATGCTAAATGGGATAGATTCAGAACAGATCTAGCAGCTCAAAACTGGGCATCCACAAGGTGATGTGGGCCACCAGCAGCAGCAGAATTGTAGTCCACCACAATCTGTAACCTCATGACCTGGCATATCCCACTCTACCATTACCATCAAGCCAGGGGACCAACCCTGGTTCAATGAGGAGTGCAGAAGAGCATGCCAGGAGCAGCACCAGGTGTACCTAAAAATGAAATACCAACCTGGGGAAGCGACAACACAGGACTGCATACATGCTAAATTGCGGAAACAGCATGCTATAGACAGAGCTAAGCGATCTCACAACCAACGGGTCAGATGAAAGCTCTGCAGTCCAGCCACATCCAGTTGTGAATGGTGGTGGACCATTAAATAACTAATGGGAGGAGGAGGCTTCATGAACATTCCCATCCTCAATGATGGTGAAGCCCGCACATGAGTGCAAAAGACAAGGATAAAGCATTCGCAACCATCTTCAGCCAGAAGTGGCGAGAAATGATCCATCTCAGCCTTCTCCTTAGGTCCCCACCATCACAGAAGCCAGTCTTCAGCCAATTCGATTCACTCCACGTGATATCAAGAAACAGCTGAATGTAGTGGATACAGCAAAGGCTATGGGCCCCGACAACATCTCGGCTGTCGCGCTGAAGACTTGTGCTCCAGAACTAGCCAAGCTATTCCAGTACAGCCACAACACTGGCATCTACCCGGCAAAGTGATGGAAGGTATCGTTAACAGTGCTATCAAGCGACACTTGCTCACCAATAACCTGCTCACTAATGTTCAGTTTGGGTTCCGCCAGGACCACTTGGCTCCAGACCTGGAGTGACTTGGAACATATAAAGTTGTTAAGGGGCTTGACAGGGTAGATGCTAGGAGAATGTCTAGAACTAGGGATCACAGTCTCAGAATAAGGGGTCAGCCATTTAGGACTGAGATGAGGAGAAATTTCTTCACTCAAAGGGTTGTGAATCTTTGGAATTCTCTACCCCAGAGGGCTGTGGGTGCTCAGTCGTTGAGTATATTCAAGACAGAGATCAATAGATTTTTCAATACTAAGGAAACCAAGGGATATGGGGTTAGTGCAGGAAGGTAGAGTTGAGATCGAAAACCAGCCATGATCTTATTGAATGGCGGTGCAGGCTCGAAGGGCCAAATGGCCTACTCCAGCTCCTATTTCTTATGTTCTTATGTAAATCTAAACACTTCGATTTAATTACTGCAACAGAGGCTTTAACTGTACATTGAACTAGAGAAATTAATACAGTATGTGAGGTAGAGCAAAAGTTATATCAGTGTTCATATAATACAATTAACTGAAAAATGTGCTAAGCATGCTATAAACAAATCATTTATACTAGCCTCAATGCCCTTTCCCCACTAATCCCCCCACCCCGCCCTCAAGATTTTGGTGCTCTCAGTGGAGTACAGTTCCATAGGCTCCAGTCACCCTCCAGTATCTTGCCCGAGCTTTGATTCGGAATGCTCACAGGTTATCCAACTGTAGAGGACGTCACAGGCATTCTTGATGCTGTTCTCGCCCAGAGTCTGGACATGCACTTCTAGTAGGTGTTCCTGTACAGCAATCAGGAATGGGATCTCCACTTGATTTCCCCATCTTTAATCTGGGTTGCTGTGACCAATTGTAGTTGACCAACTGGGATCAGCTAACAGCACAGACTCAGTATCAAACCTGGAGCCTTCTGGCCTGTGTTCAGAAACAAAACATTTACCCAAAAGTTTCACATTACCTCATTCAGTATTATCCAATATAACCTGCTGGGTAATTCACTGTAGATTCAACAAAATCCCATTGAAAAAGTTAAGAGTTGAATGGACACCTATCATACAAACAGACGTTCATTGCAACACTAAACCCACAATAGCACCAAGAAATTGAAATCTACAGATTAATTATTCAGGTAAATTACTACATATGAGCTCTTTACCATAGAAGAAAAAATAGCTTTATTTTTGTTACAGGGAATATACAATTACAAGTATGTTTTATGTTAATCCTGGAGTTTAGTGTCTGAACCCAAAGATTGTTTGCCAGCACTTAAGTATCATCTAGTTTACGATTACTAATACAATGCATGGCAGAGTGCAGCCATGATTTACCAGGTACTTTTAGTAAGTCATATTTGTAATCAGCTATGGCTGATTTACAGGAATAGTTTAATTTAAGATTATTTCTAGCCTATGCTGTAACTGGCATGCTTACCCTATAATGCAGGAAATATTTCAAACAATGATAATAGTCAACATTTCATTTGGATGTAGTTAATCAAGTATTGTGACCCATCGTGATGAGCACAGACTTTACAACCACTTGCATATATTTAGCACCTTTAACATTCCAAGATCCTCAGAGCGGGAAGGAGAAAAACCCAAAGGGATCAAGACTTCCTAACTTAGATTTTAAATTGCAACATTTTTGATGTATGCTTCTCTGAAAAATAACAGGCTACATGTGTTTAAATGGGTTTGTGACCTGTCTCACTCGTTTTGATTATGAATCTCATTCATATTGTAATAATTCTAAAAATAAAAGTTCTGCTCAACTTTAATTTTGATTAAACAAGTCAAATTAAAAACTGGCTTTGAGATGCTGTGCTGATTTGTGAAACAATTTTAACTATTCCGGAATTACCTAGAGAAGCACAGATGTTGACAACAATGTATTGTACATAACTTCACAGAAACATCAAACAAGGCTCTCCATAAACCATTGCACTACTGAAATTTTGTAAAGTGTCAAACAAAAGAGATTATAATAGAAGAGTACACTTTCATCTATTTTGTCAGAATACTTTATTACTAAATATTAATTGAATCCATATGTAAACATTACAACATATTTCAAATCAAAACCTGAATCAGCCATTATGGTGAAACATCTGTCATACACTCAGACGAGTGGCTCTACATCAACACAGATCACATAACCCAGTCAAGTCTTCTCGATAAAAGCAATGTTTTAAAAAAAGTTTAATGTCAACTAGACCTGACCAGTCAGGTGTGTAACAAATTATAATGAACAAGACACAGAACCAAAAAGTTAACTTAAGTTCAAATAAAGTACTATATATGGAGACTTTCTAGAATTGAGGTTTTATACAATACTGTGCATCATCAGACTTGAAAGTAGAAATATTAGATCACAATAAAGCAACCTGCATAAAGTAAGCTAGTGTACACTTTCAGTGTCACGCATTGGGAGAAGAAAATAGAGGCATGTCGGGGGCAAAGTTTATCATAAAATATGTGGATTAGGCAAACTAAAAACAAAAAGTCACTCCTTATAGTCTTATTGTTAATCTTACTATATCTATCATGTGGGCATAGTGCACTGAACACACTCAAACCATGATCACTTATAACCGCGATGAGTAAATAGCAAAAGATGTTCAAAGATGGCAGTTTTAACAATTAAAAGCAACAAAAATAGTAGGAAATGTTGCAACAAAAGCACTGCTTATATGGGATCATTAATTTCAATGCAATCTTATGGCCAATTTAGGTTCACTCATGCTATGTATGCAAACTTCTAAAAAATACAGTATCCTTTTTGTTTGTCCAAGTAGGTTTTATATGAGTACTAGCATTAGGAACTAAATCTATATGGCCTTTCTTATACTGTATACTGTATATGGTTGGTGGTTTATTAACCTACCTCTTTGACCAAGCTACTGGCCACCTTGGTGTCAAATTTTGTCTGCTAATGCTCCTGTAAAGTACCTTAGGACATTTTCCTGCATTAAAGGTACTATATAAATGCAAGCTGTTGTTCTTTTACAATTGGCTGCTTCCCTACTGGCTATCTTAGACATCTGTATTTAACAAAATGAAGTCCATCTTGTATCTGTGTTGAATAGCAATTGATCTACACAGTTTAAAAAAAAGATGTCTCTACAATTTGAACCATATCTAAATTATAAATGTATTTCACTGGCTGCAGGTTGATACCAAGTTGGAACTATACCTAATGTAAAAATAAAATAAAAAGGAGATGCACATTTCATTTTAAATTATATCTGACTTTACTGTGGTATTAAAGTACCTCAAAATCTGCATTTTATAAGAGGTTGTTAAAAATGTAACAGCTTCAGTCTGTATAAAATTGTTTAGTACTTGAAATTGAAACTAACTTTTTTTAAATCCTGTATGTGTTCTAAGAATATGATGGTCAGGGCAGCAAATGGGGCACTGCAACTGGCCTCATCATCCCTGGGCTAGCGAAGAGGGGATAAATAGACAGGATTCCTGCCTTTTCATTGCTTTCCAGTGACCTCTGCTGGAAAGTTCACAAGTGAATGTTGGGCAAGGACAAGAGCAGATTCAACTGCGACACTGCTTCACAGGAGAACAGCCTGCCAATGTCTAGACTCACCAATAGGAACAACAGAAATTGTTTTTGAAAGGATTTTTAGGAATAGGCAAAGGCTGA
This sequence comes from Squalus acanthias, assembly GCA_030390025.1. Lineage (NCBI taxonomy): Eukaryota > Metazoa > Chordata > Chondrichthyes > Squaliformes > Squalidae > Squalus > Squalus acanthias. The sequence continues at coordinate 133,159,218 of CM059431.1, forward strand.
TAGGCCAATGACTCCGTCCCTTTTTTGATAGATGAATGACACATAGGAGCTTAACATTTTTTAGGAACAGTGGGAAAAAAAATGAAGAGGGTTCGTGGTACTTTTGAAACCTCACTCCAGCATATGTTAGTGCCTTCAGAAGAGATGGGGAGAAATTAGAGAAAAAAATGACGGTATTCTATTTTTGGTCTGATGATGGTTATTTTGAACAAATACAGGAAAGCATAAGTAATTATTGGGTAATTTAAAGTTATGCTTTATTCTGGTTGGCCAGGAAAGTTGTGACTGATCATGAACAATCTTGATCACATTAAATTTTTTTTGAAGCATTTAAAAACATTTTCACAGCTGATTATTTTAATGAGAATTTTGAATTGTTCTGTACAAATACATGCATCGTTTATATTAGCGGCACCAAATGCACTGTTTACAAAGTAATTGACAAAGGTGTGCCAGCTTTGTTTAATTAGTAGCACTTATACCTTTGGGCCAGAAGGTCATGGTTTAAAACTATTCCAGGACTTGATCCCATAATCTAGACTGAGGCTCCATTGCAGTACTAAGGGAGTGCTGCAATGTTGGAGGTGTTGTCCTTTGGATGAGATGTTAAACTAAGATCCTGTCTGTTCAGGTGGATGTTACGTATCCCATGGTACTGTTCAAAAAGGAACAGGGGAGTGTTCCTGGCCTCCCTCAACCAATACCACAAAAAAACTGATCATTTATCTCATTGTTTGGGAATGTTGCGAGCACAAAATGGCTGCCATGTTTGTTTACACAACACTTCACAAATTGAAGCATTCCAAGATGTGTTGATGCTACATAAATGCACATGATATTATACATGGTCTGTGGATGTTCATTTTTGCTTGGTAGGGAGATTAAAGTTTACAGCTAGAAGGAGCCCAGATTAGACAAATTTGAATAATAGTATGAAACCTAGGCTGCTTTCACATTGACCTTAGATGGGTGTTAAATGCACCAGTTATCAACATGCAAGTCTTGCACACCTGGTAAACTTGCCAGATCCACAAAATCCAGCCACTGCGAAGACACTGCAAAAAAAACCATTGCAGGTTTCTCCCAGTGGAGTATATGTCTGTATACAATGCTTGTATTTGTAAAAAAGTGGTAACAGATTTCCAGCAGCTTTAAAACCAGGAGCAGGAAGTTTGCATTTTTGATTTAGAGCCAGAGAGTAGTTAAAATGCCTACATGGTGAATTTTCCGAGTAAACTGGTCTGCTAATTACTCCTATTTTAATACAGAACACCCAGAATTCCCAATTGTGAAAAAGGGTTTACAACCAAAATTTGTTAATCCATCTCTTCCCTTTTTAGGTGCTGATGGACCTGTTGGGTATTTCCGATATTTTCTATTTTTACTTGCTGTTCAATTAAACCACCGCAACTAATTCCTTATCACCACAAAAGAGATTTTCCAACTACTAGATTATTCAGGATTCTCTTCTGATGATCTGGTGTGAGGTTGCAAGCTGAAATATGGATGTGAAGATTTAATGATAACATTTCACCGATTAGATTGTAGAAAAGTTCTCTCTCCTCACATCATTCCCCCATTCCTGCTTCATCTCTTTCTCTTTATCTGGGGGAATTGACAAGAGTTCAAACATTTTCCTCCTGCCCCTAGTATACATGTTTTGATAGACTAGGCTATTGAGAAGAAAAATCTATGTTTGCCTAAAGCACTATCCTAAACCAAGAAAATATTCAAACCGGGATCAAATTCAACAAGGATTCAAAATTCAGCTGGAAAGACTGGTTACATATAAGGATAATTCTTAAAAATATCAGTTACGAGTGAACTATATTAACAATGTCACAATGGAGAAAATGCTCATGTTTTAAGTAAGCGTATAGATGTTTAATGGTCACGACAGAATGCTGATTGTTATGTACAAGATAAAAAGTACATGTTTAGATTTTACATCATACCCCTTCCAGCTGATAACCAGTTATCTGATTAGGAAAAAAATGCCAAAAGTAAAATTCTGGCTAAAATCAAAGGTATGAATCCACGATGTGGAAACAGGATATTAATAAATGTTGGTTAATAGATTATAGCATCTGTAGGATCTCTGAAGTATTTGCACAGATTACAAAAGGTATAAGGCAAACATTTCACACAAACTAAAGCAATAAACAGTAAAATTAATATACACATAGACATTATGATTCAAACACAAAACTCACTATTCATTATGGAAACCTGTATAACCCAGTTCGATTAAGGGAAAATTCACAACTGCATTTAATTCCTTCCTCAATTTTAAAATAGTAATAATTTGCAGCTTACGCTTCTTTATGTATAAAGTAGAAAATTCAATAAAATCAACTAACAGTGGCCACATAAATGGAGTTTCGAGTGAATCCAGTTTAAAAATGCACCGTGAATGGTCTTGGATCAACTCTAATTTAGATCAATATATACATCACTTTTCCTGAGCTGAATCAACCATTTAGTCTGTGAACAGATGTAGAAGCAGGGCAAGTTGGTTTGAGTATAACTGATTCATTGCTTCTGACTCAGTCTAACCACTTGCATAATCCAGCATTTATGATGTATGTTGTCAGCTTTGAAGCATTTACAAAGATTCACTCTTTTACATATTTGAAAATGGTTCTTGTTACAAAGCACATAGACTCCTTTGATAATGATTTTTTCAGTGCTTTACTAGTTGCTTTTCATATTAATACACATACTCCTAGTTTATTTTCAGTTTGGACCTAAACACCATCAGTATCAACCCATACAAAGTTATTATATTCAACGATGGCCTGAAATCTAATCAAAATAATCTTTGGACCCATAGTAACCCTGAGCAATGAAAGCAAACGTGCACATAAAACAGCACCCTATTGCACTTCTAATAGGACTTAAATTAATCAGCATAATAACATTTTCCTTGAAATGTTTTAATGCATTTATTATTCTTAAGTATCTAAACAGAAGGACTGTCATTTGAAGGCATTGGGGAAACTGTTGAAACACAGTATGCTATTTAACCAAACTTCTTATAATTTCATCCAAAATAAATGCTGCTTAACCCTGTTATCCTGAACAGCACGAATCACGACAGCAGAATTTTGGTAAAAAAAAATACGGTGTAGTTAAGGGATTAACCAGCTGAGAAATTAAATGCCATTTAAAGAAAGCGTAAAAACAAATCATCCATGGCGAAATATTACAATGAAGATTCCTTATCGCATGTTATTGCTTTACCTCATTCCTTTTCTTATAATGACACCTAATAACTTCTACCGTACTAAAGAACAGTAAAATGCAGTAATGTGGCCCATCTTAGGTATAAACAGACCATTTGTCCAGCTTTGGTAACTTTTATTATTGCTACTAAGGCACCGAGTACTTCAAAATGTAGAAAGCTATTCCAGTTGAAGACTAAAGAAACCAGTTCAACTGAAGTTTTTAAAAAATAAAATAATCTCAAAAAAAAATTGCATTGGCATTGCCACTAAATTCAAGTTGAAATTTTCAAGAAGAATAACTGGCAGTAGGAGGACAAGTTCTATTGCCTGATGCAATCAAATCAAGTACGAGGCTTCATTGCTCCTGCATCACTTTAGACAAGGTGGTCCGAGTGCGACAACATTTATAAGTTCTTCTTGGTCAACAATTTTTCCTGTGTATGTTGTTTGGGTTTGTTGTGTAAATTTTTAATCTGTAAATGTGGTTTTTAGTTACACTTGCTTGTGCATTCAACAGATTTCACTTTTAGCCGAGTCTTGCCATATTTCTAAAAATGACATAGAATAAAGTTTGCTTTGAACTATTGAATTTTCTGGTGTCCAGCTAACTCTCACCTAAAATGAAACCTGTAAAATGTAGACCTTTGATGCAATTAAAACTTGCCAATTAAGCAAAAGTAGTTTATTGCTTGTGACAATTAAGAACTAGGAAAAACTGTCAATAAAGAATATATAAACTTTACACTATCTGAGATCTTTAATTTTTATGTGAACCTCTGATCTATAGCAGACAATATGGTAAAAGTAACAGTGAAGTACTTGTACACTATCCATGGTCTGCATGAACTCTGAATTAATAGACCAGGAATATTGAATAAACTGGGCCTTAGCATAAAATATGGATGGCAATTTATTTTGGTCGGGGTGGGGGGCAACCTACAGCGATAGTAGTCGCATGTAAATTCTATACAAGCCTGACTTGGATCACCCAGTCCACCACGATAAGAGGTAATCATGAAGTCAACGCACTTCAATTATTAAAGGGGAAATTTCTCTCCCGCCCAAATTTTTATATAGCTCTCCGGTTTAAAAAAAAAGTTTGATGTATTTGATACTATCTTTTTGGAGACAAGAGTCCATTTTAGACAACAGAATAAGTATATCTTTCTGTTTGATCTCAAGCTGAAATTCATATTTTATATTGCTAAATGCTGCAAACTGTAATAAAATCAGGTCCAATAATGAAGAGATGGAATTTTACCCATTCTACAAGTCGTGTTTCTTTATGTTAAACAATGCTTTCTGTAAAAGATTATGCCGTAAGCGTTTTTTTTTTTAACTGTTAGAACACAGATGTACCACTCCGCTCTGTCTTCTGCTCATAGTGATGTCTCAAAGACAATACTGTTAGGCGATACAATTGCTGAACCATTGGCTAGTATTTGGTCAGTCTGTGCTCCTTCTAAAGATTTCCTTTTCAAGTGCGCCTGTCAAAGGAAAGAAAAACAGAATCTTGAAATGGGTTTCTGAACATATTCCAGCAAGTTCTCATAATCCTATTATTTCAAGTGTAATAAAAAAGTCTCAAATGTCAGTAATTCCTAGTTGTTCCATTCTTGAACTGTGAAACAGATACACTAAACCCTTTGATTAGAACCATTTTTCTTAGCTCACTGTGTACAGTAAAGAATGGGATATTTTCCTCACACTTTCACTCAATGTCAGCACCAAGCATTCTCAGATCAGGTGCAGGTTAAAGTGCCTTCCACAGATCCTCAACAACATGCCTTAATCCAACCTCAACTCTGATATGTTTATTTCCTAGAACAACCAGCCTTGTGGACTCTCTGACAGAATAGCTAATTTGTAAGGAAATATGGGCAGTTCTGAGATGGGCTGAATGGCCTCCTTCTGTGCCGTTATGACTCTATGAGTGATTTTTGACCCATTGGGCCTAAATTCTATCCTAGCTCGAATATTGAATTGGCAGTATTCAGCCCAACACATCAGCCAGTTCCCTTCATTTGCATTATATGATTTTTGGAATATTTTCTTGCAATTTATGTTGGACTTTTTGATCACACAAGTTATTTAGTCAGGTCGCTTGCTGGATGTTAGTATTTATTTGTCTGCCATTGTATAGCTTTCATTTTTGTCAAAAAATGCTCCTGTAATCCTCAAAAGGTTAAAAATCAGCTTCACTTAGTGGATTATCCAGGAATTGAGAAGATCAGTCCATGGATTTAGGGTGGATTTCACAATCACAAACCTATCACTGTCACTGCAACGTAGTAAGGTACATGTTGTAAAATGAGGCTCCCAATGTCAAGCTTCGCTTGTCTGGAGCATGGAGCAGATAATTGGGCACAGAGGTCAGTGCGCCCAATTCTCCACTCTGCACTGGGAGCCTCATTTCACAAAATATACCCTAGAATCTATGTTAAAATTAACCGACACCAAAGGGTAAATTCCTGGATCCTGTGCTCCCAGTGGAGTGCTGTGCTTGGAGGGAGCATGAGTTGAAGATAGGACTTCAACAATGTAGTGGCGATTTTCTGTGACCTACATTTCCTTCAAATACAGTCCTCCGTTGGGAAAACCTCCTTAGTACAATATATTTTGATTAATCAAGAGCAATGAAAAAATACTGCAATATTTTGTAAGAGTAAACAATGCACAAGGCAATTAAAAAGAAGCTAGTTCATGGTTTTGACAGAGAGAAAAACAAAAACTGTAAACCTGAAGTATTAAAATATATCAAATCTTTCAGTGTGCGTCCAATGTAGAACAAAATGCACAATGACAATCAACCAGAACTACCAACTAGCTTAAAAAATTGGATTAAAACAACTGAAAAAGGTTTATTTTAATGTACAATAAAAAAGCTAATATTTAATTTGGGTAAAGAAGTTCAAAATTTGTTGGATTCATATCAATACAAATTCAGGTCTGCTGTATATACCTTCTTGGGTTCAGTGGTGTTGGTCAGTTGCTCCTGTAAGTGGTCTGAGCATCTTACTTTTATGGGAATTGACTAATGCTGTCCTATATCTACTGGCATGGCAGCATAACCCAGGATGCAACAATAGTACCCTCTTGTGACCTGAATCAGATATTCCAGACTTTTATACGGTGTATTTCTTCAATCTCTGTGAAGGCAGACCAAGGCCTGATATGAATTGATAAGGTGCTTTATTTCACAGCACGATAAACACAAAATGGCAGTTATGATTGGACTCATTAATTCAAAC